>JAPTHN010000006.1:34733606-35973834 GCA_026936325.1 Platynereis dumerilii | reverse complement strand
TGAAGCTACGTGAAACAATGAAGAGGCCTTTGCCAATCGCCATGTCATCAGTGGAGAGCCCTGTCCTCTCATATTAGCCAATAAAGAAGTCATTTTGTTCCTTGGACCCTCAAGTAATTGTCGCAAGTCTCATAATGTGGATGGCTGAGGGGCTAGAAGAGGACTCAAAGAGGACTCCAAGAAGACTCCAAGATGTCCTGTAATGCTCTTTCCCCAACTTCTTAGCCCTCTCAATCCACCCATGATTTCCAATCTGGGGTCTCACAAGACAAAAGGAAATTCCCAAGGGCCACTAAAGTAAATCTGCGCGGGTTTGATGGCAAACTTGTTGTTCTGTGAAACGAAATGCCCATCTACTCTCTCTGCTTAGGCCTGCCTTGAACAGTGTTGAAGTTCTTCTGGCTTTGGGCTGGATTGCTGAAGATTAGACAGGTTTAGAGTTGTTTTAAAAAGATTGGACTTATTGAATTTTTTGTACTTTGCTTTTGACCATGAGAGTGGTTTTGCCTTTGGATTTTTATGGTCAAGAGGTCCCCTTCACTGTTTGCTTAGCTCAGCAAAATTTCAGTTATCTTCATTTGGCTTTAACGACAATAGTACTGCTAAATAACTGGATAAGGATAGGATAGGATAGGATATCAAGATAGTTTATAACATAGGGCCAAGGATAGTCTTTATATAGTTCTTATTATCGCTGCTAGGAGCAGTGATGTTGTTTTTACCCGGCCTCCAGTGACGGGAGAAAGGCCGCGTCTCGCTTCCGCCTATGAATGTGTTGACACATCGCTCAAATGGTTCGGGCAAAATCCGCTAGGGGCCGCTAAAAGCGAGTAGTTACGGCGATTTCCGCTAGGGTAGCCAAACGACTTCTTCTTCTTCCTCCTGTATGTACCGCCTCTTGTAGGCGAACCACCCGGTAAAAGGGTGTGTTCAATAGTCAATATGATGCAGCCAATGATCCAGTAAGAATAAGGGGGCAACCATTTAATATCTACTAAGGTGCTAAGATAACAAAATTACATGCATGAATGAACCAAGGAGGCAACCATTTAATATCTACTAAGCAATGATGATAGATACATAGATACATAGATACATAGAGGCAACCATTTAATATCTACTAAGCAATGATGATAGATACATAGATACACAGATAGATAGATACATAGATAGATAGATAGGATAAGGGGGTGACCATTTAATATCTACTAAGGAATTGATACATAGATACAAAGATACATAGATAGATACGTAGATAGATACCCCCGGGGACATGGGGCCCCCTCGGACTTGGGGACTTACCCCCTTGGACATGGGGACTTACCCCCTTGGACATGGGGACTTACCCCCGCGGACATAGGGACTTACCCCCGCGGACATGGGGACTTACCCCCTCGGACATGGGGACTTACCCCCTCGGACATGGGGACTTACCCCCGCGGACATGGGGACTTACCCCCGCGGACATGGGGACTTACCCCCTCGGACATGGGACTTACCCCCGCGGACATGGGGACTTACCCCCGCGGACATGGGGACTTACCCCCGCGGACATGGGGACTTATCCCCTCGGACATGGGGACTTACCCCCGCGGACATGGGGACTTACCCCCTCGGACATGGGGACTTACCCCCTCGGACATGGGGACTTACCCCCGCAGACATGGGGACTTACCCCCGCGGACATGGGGACTTACCCCCTCGGACATGGGGACTTACCCCCGCGGACATGGGGACTTACCCCCTCGGACATGGGGACTTACCCCCGCGGACATGGGGACTTACCCCCGCGGACATCACTATGTATAGCAATGCTAGCAGCGATATATGTGTGCATCTCATGCACTCCATTCTAGTTTTGGATTTGCTGTCAGAAGATAGTCATGCAATGGTTAGTGATAGTTGATGCCCAAAACTAGTTTTTAAGGTGGTTAAATGACATTATGGCCCTTGATTAAAGGTGGCTAGAAGGAGAAGAAATCAACATTGTAATGCTTTCTGAAGAGAACCACCAGTTTCGCAGGCCCAATGCAAAGTTGTTGTAATGTCTATGCCAGGTACAACACCATAAATCACACTGTCATATCACTGTGTGAAGAAGCTCCTCGTGAACTTCGAAGCCTCACAAAACTGCACTGGAAGTGTAAAATGAGGCTTTGCAAAGAAGCCATTTGAACTTACTTGAACTCAGGGAAGCCTCAGTTTGCTGTAACCGAGTTAGATACCTCCTGTGTCAACACTTGTGTCTGACACTTCAATAAGTATTTGGTGCAAAGAGTTGACAGTGTCTTTAATTGATTTTATTACCTAATTTGTCAGTGCCTATGCGGCGTGTGGTAGAACAAGTCACACAAGAGTGTGCTGTAACATTTCAAAGACCATGACTTGCAACACCGATTGCCTGCAATCACAGTGTAACTGGTGCGGCACCATATGTGTGAAATTGTCTTTTGCTGCAACAATAAGTGTATCGCTTGTACTTCTATGAGACACACATGTCGTTTATGAAATCAAGTACAAGACTTGGAAGCTACAGATTCTCTGGGTGGCGGCACTTTCTTTCTTTAATATAAACAAAGCCTATCACTGTGTCATACAATTGGAGGATGCACAGTCTTTGAAATTATCAAAGGTCAACACACACTTGATTGATTGATAAATTTATTTCAAACTAAGTTCAGGAAGCCAGAAAAGCACAATCGCTTATCGAACTGGCACCTTAAAATACAGACATGGATAGAATAATACATTACACATACAAGGCACATTTTACCATCAGGATCACGCAATAATCAAGGCAGTTTACACTTTTGTACATATCTTATACTCTTAAATATACACATATATATACATATTTACGCTGTCAACTTTATACATTATTTCTTTTCAGTATAATCCATATTTTAAGTAGCACAACCAGTAAAATTGTAAAGCATGTTAAACAAAAGTAACAAAATATGAGGAGATAAATAAATCAAGTAATAACAGTATATAAGATAAGAATAATATCATGTAAATTACCGAGCAAGGCGGAAGGCATAGGCCTACTTTTTCATTCATATTTTGATAATAGGTGTTCTTTGATTTTGCGACAATTGGCATTCCATGAGTTATTACTTGTGTCAAGCGCCAATACGCTACTAAAATGATTCCAAATTCTCGCACCCCTATACTTCATAATTTTCTTTCCATTTTCAGTCCTGACCTTAGGCATGATCAGCTTGTCTCTATTTCTTGTATTAGGATATTCATGTTGATTACTATTGGTGCTGAAATAGTCTGAAAAGACACCTGGTAGTTTACCTATCTTCTGCTTGTTTACGAATTTGGCAACTCTCTCTTGATAGAGATCAGAAATAGACAGTATATGATATTTCTTTAATAGCTTTGTAGAAGGGTAGAGAGGGTCTAGGTTAAAAAGTGTTTTTAAGGCTTTGTGCTGCAGGACTTCGAGTCTTTTCATATGTCTCCTCGCAGCTGTTCCATAAATTTCTATACCAAATTGGACTCTAGAATGAAAGTATGCAAAATACAGTTTTAATTTTTGGCTGTTTGGAACATGGGGACTTACCCCCTCGGACATGGGGATGACTTATAGTGTTTCAGCTTTTTTTGCAACAATACTTGCACTCCACTTCGTTGTTTGGGAGCATTACAGAGAATGTATGCTGATGTCATTGCTTGTCCTATGATACCCTAAAGATATCTTTCATCCAAGGGATATGACATCGCATGAGAATTTTGGAAAATACTTTTTCCCGGTTGTATGAGAATTTTTGAAAATACTTTTTCCCGGTTGTATAATGGAGGGGACAGTGTTGAATAGATTCCATCTGCACAGCAATGTCCCAATTACTCCACACAACTCTTGGCTGTATAACGCAGGATGACAATTTTGTATTTTCCATTAGTAACACAACACACACCACAGGCACACGGTGTGACAGAAACACAATTATTATTCTGTCATTTCCACCTGTCATAATGCTATGTCATAATATAGCTTGTGTGCCACAATGTCCTAATTGAAGCTCTGGGTTTGTTCTGCTGTGTTTTATAAGTAACTAGCCTACTGTCTACATTAAGTGTTAGTCTGTCCTCTGTCCAAAGTATAAATGTCTTCTGAAGTGATGATTTGTGCTATGTGAAGCACTTGCCATACTCTTGTGTGTCCTCATTTACTGCAAACCTTTGCCAATTACATCAAAAGGATAACGATCTTTCAACTTCTCTAAAACTATATCCTTACGATATTTAGAATTATCTATAACTAGTCTGTTAATACTGTTATGACTTACTAATATTTCTTTTTTTCTGTTTCAGGTATGTATGGCTTTTCCTTTTGGACAATGCACACCTTGGTGGTGAGTGGAATATTCATGTTAATGTTGTCTAGGCCTACTGATTGATTTGATTATATTTTCTTGATTTTATCTATCATACTCAATCATGTTCATCATTTATAATACAATGTAGACTCACTTAATGTATGGTTTGATGACCTTTGATTATGTTTTGGGATGACTAGCTTAATTTTGTGCCCCTCATCATCATGTCATCAACATCTCATCTCATTCATATGATGATTTATTGTGGTGTATTACTGTAACCAAACTTACGAAAGGAAAATTTGCCTTTTAAAAAATTATTTTGGCACAGTCAATATGTGTTTCACTATGATATTACAATGTGAGTGTAATGATACTTGGTCTATTTCTAAACTGCAATTACATAAAAGCTATAACAGCACAAGGTAACCTTACGACAAATGCATGGTGATTGACAGGGTCTCATTTTCATCAGTTTATTTCATATTCACAAATGTAATGATAATACTGCATCAAAATATATGGATGTCTTGTGTCAGGTGTCCAATTCTGGTATAAGATATCTGTGCATCTCCATTATAATATGCTGAGTTGAATCTTGGGTGATAGCAGAATGATGTGCAGCTAAACTTCAATTACAATAGGACCTGTAGAACCTTATGTGGCAATATATAGAAGATGACCATGCCACAAAAGGTGACAGAAAGTGTCAGAGAATTGCTTTGGGTTTCCTGTGGCATCCCTCGACTGGCCTCAAGAGTATGTTTGTAGATTGTCTTTTGACCTTCCAATCTGTTGGAACTGTCTGTGGTTGGCCGTCTGTTCTTTACCCAGTCTGTTGTTGGTCCTGTTCAGTCAGTGTGCTCCTGTCTGTATGCTCCTGTCTGTATGCTCTTGTCTGTGTGCTCCCGTCTGTTGGCCCAGTTGTCTGTCTGATCTGACAGGACCACAGAATTGCTTTGGCTCTTTGATCCTTAGGGCTCTTTGGTCAAGCAGCTTCAACCAGGTTGTTGTGATGGTGAGGTGATGGTCTGGTTGGCACCATACTCAGCATTCCTGTCCACTCCCCCATTGTCAGATGAAGGGCTTGTATGTTTGGAACCCGTGCAGACTTGATTTGTAAGGAATCAGCATTTTGCCTCCTGTGACTTTTTAGTCCTTTCCTGATATGGATTTTACTGGAATGGAGTTGCTTTTAATTTGTTGTTAGAGAGCATAAGGGGTTAAGTTGATATCACAAGCTACAGGTGCAGAACTCTGTAAGAATCATTTCCACTCACAGTGGTCAGTTGGTGAGAGGGGACAGGGGACAGGGTTGTGACGATATATAATCTATTTTCATTCCCCTCTCCCCATTATAGATAAAAACGTTTAAAATTGTTAGCGTTTTGTTGAACTGTTAAAGATTAATTTTGACACTCCAATGATCAATTTAAAAGTTTTGAAAATTATGTGACAGAATGAAATGAAAGAAATGTCGAAGTAGTTGAAAGGGGGCGGAAGCAAGTGAGCAGAGTTTTGCATCTTTTTTAATTTGATGCAACAAAGTTAAGTGCTTCCCTGCACTACCAGTGGAGTTCAATCCATGTGTATAACAATGTCAGATGATGGATGATTCCTTAAGGAGACTTTTGACTTTGTATGCGTTCATCAATCTTCGTACTTTGTTGAAAAGTATGCTGGTGCATGTGTTCATTGTTTGTGCATAGCCTGCTTGGCAAGTTTGGAGTAAAGTCGAATGCAAAAAGATTATGTAAACACGATAAAAGAAAAGTGTTCTGAAAGGAATGCAATAAGTTGTCAAACATTGTAGTGGAAAAACAAATATTTGTTCGTATTTTCATCAGAAAAATATCATATACTGGAGGGAGGGAGGATAGGTGTTGGGACTCTTTACATCCTGTATTTAAGCTTTTTGTTACGTGTAAGCTTACTGTGATAGGCAGTTACAATGGTTTGTTCGGGGCAAATCATCAACATCCATTTAATGTATAAGTCATCTTGGTCCGGAATCGAACTCAGATTTCAGTGGTTTGCCACTTGGTGCATTACCACTGAGATATCGGCCCGCGGGCCAAGGTCTGTATTCGAATATACTCAAGTAAGGGAAAAACAGAGCTGCATGGTTAAGTCTTGAGAACTTTGAATCAGATTGTGTGCTTTGGGGCTCTAAGTCCCAGATGTACAGGAGCTGTTGTTTGGTAGGGCGCTGATGGAAGTCTGAGGAGCTTAGCGGCATCTGTCCATCTCAGGTGACCACACATTCATCCTGCTGCTGAGACCAGAAAAGTTGACCACCTGACTTGACCATCACTCCATCAGTCTTGATAGTGTTGACCGACAGATATGACTACCAGTCTGGTGAAAATGAGAACTGCATGCTGCTGCCACCTGGCACAAAAGTTGATTTTCTATGCTGGTCCAATGCCGTGAGTTGGTAAAATTTCAGTTTTGGGCCAATATGCACTTACATTTTAGGTCATATCTCAGCCCCATAAAGGAATTTATGCCGGTATTATGGATCGAATGATAGGCAAAGATATCTTCTTTGATGTAAATAGCAGCAATTGCATCCATATGTCACTGGTCTTGAGATAATGAGTGATGCGTGATTGCAGATATGGAAATTTTTGGTGTCCCACCGGGACACTGCATCTAAAATTTTTGCAAACAACTTTAAAATACAGGAAAAGGGAAGGATTTAGGATCAAAATTGCAATGCATTACGGTTCCCTGATTAGATGGGCATCTTGTGAATCAAGAAAAATGGCAATTGGATGTTTATATATTTTTTTAATACACCTTTTGTGATCCTCTGTTGGTGTGTCCCGGGTGGAGCTTAAAAGTGCAATCTGATTTTTGATGCCACAGATAAACCACTGATCGAAAAATTTTCGGAAAATTTGATACACCAATGCATTGCTCATGACCTTGTCTGTCAGGAATATATCACTTAAAGTGGCTAAGGTTGTTGTACCGGAAGCTGCGATGGCTTGAGTAAGACTGACAACAGCGCGACGCTCTTATATTCTGTGAACATTCTGTGGGACTTCTCTTGTTCGGGTACTTCCTGATGAAAGCTTGTTGCTGGAATTCTTGCATTCTTGGTATTATTGTCATGCTCATGAGCCTGGCTTTCTGTTAGTGTATAGAATAGGGTAGAAAGTCCAACCCATAATGGCATTAGAGCCCTATCTTTGAGACTGACAAAAAATGCGACGCTCTCATATTTTGTAATATTTACAAGGATCTTTCTTCTTTACATGCTTCTTGATGAAGGCTAGTGGAAGGAAAGTTATCTTTTCTGATATGATTTTGTTGCTCATGACCCCAGGTTTCTATTGGTCTATAGAACGCAGTTGTAAATGTAACCTATCATGGTATTAGTGGCCTGTCTTTGTCACTGACAACAAAAGTGGCACTCTTACACTTTGTAAAAAAGTATGTTCAGACATGTCTTGTTCAAATGCTTTGTGATAAAGACTCCTTGCTGGAATTTTTACTTCTTTGATATTTGTGTTGTTACACTTGAGCTTAGCTTTCCATTGGTATAGACAATATGGTTTTTAGTCAAACCTATCATGGTATAATGGCCCTGTGTTTATGGCCGACAAAAAGTGCAAAGCTTGCTTTCGGCATTACCTGCTAATTACACCATAGAAGGTATGAGAAGGCAAATAATCAAAAATCTGTTTTTTGTTCTTTTTAAGAATATTATTCAACAGAACGTGTGCAAGTTTCATATTGATATCTTAAAAAGTCTTTGCTGCAGAGGTATTTGAAGAATCAAAGTTTCGTTTTGAATAAACTGCATTTTAAGTTAGTATTTTCTTCACATTTATGTTTAAATTTACTAGCATAATGTGGCATAGAGGTCACAAAAACGCATACACAACCTCAAATTTTTGGATTTGGAATCTAATAATACATAGGAAGCATATAAGTGATTATTGATTTTTTGGCCAATTTCACCAGAAATTCCAAATTTTACCAACTTGTGGCATTGGTCCTGCTACAGCATTGCTCTCCCAAGAAATAGTTCCAATTTCATTGCACATTCACAAAATTTCTATTCAACATCGATGTATACCAAAGTCAGACTCGGCAATCACATTCTCTAAGGAAGTAGACAAGGCCGTCAGCACACTCAGAAACAGCCTCGGTGTCTTCCAGACAAAATTGTGTGTGTTCTTCTGGTTGAAATGATGCGGACGCTCGCTGGAGCTCGCGGAATAGCATACTAGTTACTAGGTGGCAACGCAAGACAGCATATGTTCTGATCTGTGGCAATGCAAGAGCAGTCCACTTGTAGACAGTATGACTACCATTTTTTTAATAATCCTGAGGTCTGGCTGAGGGGTAGCACGCTGGGAAGGCTAATCAAGGAGGTCTTCTAAAATGTTGTTTCTCAGTTACCTCCGCTGACGGTTTCACGTTTCTATCTTAGAATATAGAGGCTTTTAACTGAACATGGAAGTTGATGGAACCCAGCTGTCACAGTGACCTAATTCATGTCACAAGAGATCACAAAAGCCAATTTGGATTATATTTCACAGGTGAAGGTTAATCTAGCCTTACTACCTGGAAGCCAAGTGATTATGGCCACTTTGTGGGAGATCTTCATATACATGTGTCAGTGTGTCGCTGTGTGTAGGCAGTGTGTAGAACATCTTTATATGATGCATCTGCAAAACAGTGATTAAGAGTAATATGGTGCTTGGTTTTGTAGGTCTCGAATTGCAGCAGACACAATTTCATTGAGATAATGAACACCACTGTGCAAAAGGTGCATTGGTAAAGAACATGGCGAAAATGAGCTAGCATTTGTGCCAAAAAGTATTTTTCTATGCATGGTAGTCCTGAATTTTGTGTTAAATTGTTTAGTTTTAACAGTCTTTGCGAAAAAGAGGATGATGTGAAGTAGTATTGTAAAGCCACATTTGCAAAGACACCACACAATTGCAATTTCATGCCAGACACGTCTAAGTGTTTTATTGGATAGTCATAATTGCAGGTATAATCTGAATTTATTCCCAGTAATCTTCTTGACTTCTCATTGTTTTAGATTGCCTTTGTCACTGGCCTACTTTACGGTGATGCATTTTATGGGAGTCAGAGAAAAAAGACATCTTTAGATAAGGAGAAAGTAAGATTAGCCCATGATTCCTTGGCAATAAGGAATAGTGTATTGTTGGGCTTTACCTTATCCAATAATCACCATTTTCTGGTTCTTGGGTTTTGTGGACTTGCAGGGGGCATTTCCCTTCCCCTTCTCAGGCCTCATGAACAGGACTGGCCTTGCAGGGCTGTACTTAGTACTACTTACCACATCTTTCTATTTGTCTTTTGAATGACAAGATTCGGGTGTTTTCTGGTAGTTTCAGACTGAACAGGAACCTTCGACATTACCACAAATAAGTCTTTTGTCAAAAGCGATTAATTAAGCAACTATTCAACTCAGGGCCAGTTCTTGTTCCATCTGGAGATTTAGATAAAGTTTTTTTTGTGTTTTTTTAGAAAAAAAACTTCAGAAACAAAGGAAATGATTCAGATGACATTTTATTTGAACCAGAGTCTTACCGAACCAGACACTGGCAGACAGGATTGTTATATATGCGCTGATAAGGTTCTTAGATGCCATCTCATGGGAGACAGACAAAGCTGGGAGACTCATGCTAAGTCCTGGAGCACAAATCAAGGATGTCTGAGCATGATTCTGGACGTGCTGAGCATTAATCATGCTCTTGCATCAGTCTTGGTGTAGTCCAAGCACTCCTGAGCATGCTAAGCTCAGCGGTCTCAAGACCAGATGCTATACATCAGGATAAGGTGGTATATTGCATCAGGTAGTTTATTGCATCTTAGTGCATTGGTGTGTAATTGATGGTCAGTGATATTATATCAAGCACTTTGCAGTATTCTTTACAAATTCTTGCCACAAATGTTTTTTTTTTTTGCCTACTCGGTTGTCGATTCTGGGTTCGATTATGAGTTGAGGAACATTTCTTTTGTTCACCTTTGTGAGAAAAACAAGGTTTTAGTTTAGCAACACAAAAGTATTGATTGTTGAGACAGGAGAGAGAGTAGGAGTCCTCAACATATTACAAATTTACCCCAGGTGAGGGATCTCTTACTTGCCCAGCACAGACATTGATACAAGAGACTGGCAATTTAACTTGCCATCCAAATACCAACCAGCTGCAATTTTAATCATGAAGGTCCACTGAAAATTCTGGAATTGGAATACAATAAGGCCCCATTTACAGATTTTAAAAAAATCTGGACTGTTAGCATTGCAGTGATGCTGTTAGGGTCGAACTTCCTTGAAATGTATGTCATAACTTTAAACCCCAAGAAGAGGATGGCAACCTTTTGGACCCTCCAGGTTCTTCAATGCAGTTGGAAAACCCCACTGTCATCCTAAGTGAAATACATCAACATTTCTCTTATTGATACAAATTGGATGCCTCATAAATTCAAGGATTGTCAATAGATTAAGGAATTAGCCAGTTGATGGTCATTTCTCAAATATTGTCCTTCTCAAGGTCACATTGTCTCATCAGGATTTCCAGTAATTACAATTTATTTGTCACAATCACAATCACAAAGTTTCAGGCACTGCTAGGAATAATTTCCTTGATAAGCCTTCCTTTTTTTTTCGATTCTTCACTTATGTTCCGTGGCGTGGTGTAGTAAAATCCTGTTTTTGTACATTTTTGGCTGCTCTTGCTGCCTTGTACAAGGCTAAAATCAAACGAGAGTAATTTATTTTATATTTTTAAAAAGAAGTAAGTCCTATCTGAACTTTAAAAACTACTATTTACAATGGCTGCTCTTGCTGCCATGTGCTGTTTCCTATTTACACTCCCACTGGTTAGATATTTATATATATGTGAAGATATTTACATGAAATAAACTATTTTCTATTTAGACGGAAAACCTAGGCTGCTCTTGCTGCCCCAGTTCCGTTTTCTCTGCAGTATTTTATAAATAATCTTCTAGTTTCGGGTGAGCGGGGCTGCTCTTGCTGCCCTATTCCCTTTACTTTTCTTCCTAAATGTCACCAGTTTGGGGTTTTTTACTCATCTTACTCAATAGATTTTAGTTATCTTAGTGGATATAGTGGAGGTGAGTCCAATGGGCATCTAGCCTCTTTTTTGAATGAGTGTATACTCGGTGCTGTTACAACTTGCTCTGGCAGTTGGTTCCAATCATTGACTACTCTGTGTCTGAACGAGTTTTGTCTTAGTCTTGTGTTGCATCTCGGTTTTCTGAGCTTGTGATCACATTGCTCGTCATTAGGAACTAATGAAATAATCAGAAATAAAGCAACAGGCATGATGGCCTTTATAGTGGTGGCTCCTTGGGAGTCATTTCTCAGAGTAAAATTTAGTACTAGATAGGTTTGGATAGTGCAGCCCTTTGAGGCCAGTTCTTGATGCTCACAAGGGCTGATTGGTGAAATGGGAGATAGACATATAGATGAATAGATAAATATATTAGGCTGATAGATGGTAAGATAGATATGGTAAGGGCGGCTCCCTTAGCCCAGTTCTGGGTGTTCACGAGAATTGATTGATGAGGCGGAAGACTAATTAGAGAGGGCGAGAATCCTCAGCATGTTACACACTTACCCCATGCGAGGGATATTTTACTCACCCAGCACAGACACTGATACAAGGGGCCACCAATTTAGTGTCTCATGGATGAGACTCTCATCCGAATGACCTCCAGTTGGGGGGGGGGGGGGGGTTCTGCTCTTGAAGGTCCACTGAAACATTTTTGATCCACAACCCCGGGTTTGAAATCTTCGAACGCATGAAGGCACAGTCAGCAGTATAGGCTTGGCATTCTCGTTGTTCTTGGTGGGATGCAAATAGCCTTCCGAATAACACTCGTAATTGTCATTTCGCTTGTTTTTGGTTAGCTAATGGAGATAGCAATCGGCAAGAACCTCCGACATCAAGTGGCATGACACTCACAAACACTCCAGCAACAAGCATATGACAGGAGTAAATTGCTGCCAAATTGCATTCTGTCACCAACAGACATATATGCCATATGCGGTATAAGGCATTGTTATTATGTATTGTACATTGTGTGCGATATGATTATTTCTGGAAGTGCGATATTGGAACGTCGCCTTTACAAATATATTATTAATCCAGAAAATAGGAATGACATCATAATCTTAGTAAATTTTTTATCTGTGAATTGCGATTATCAGAAGTGATACAATGATCAAGCCTAAAGCATGCTAAAGTGTTGTTAGCTCAGCTGTTAGCACTCTGGATTAGCAGTTGCTGGATCCGGGGTTTGGAAATTCGAATCTCGCTCCTGCCGGGTTACCGATAGTTGTTGGACAGCACTTTCAATCATCCTTCACCTCATTGCTGTGTCGTCCTCCTGTCCTAATTAGCTTTGGGCATGTACCAAACTACCCAGTGCATGAATACAGGACGTAAACCCAAATTCATTCATCCATCCATCAATCTAACCAGACCAAGTGATTACCAAATATTTTGGTGATTCAACACGTTTTCCTGTAGATTAAGCTGTAATAATGCTTAAATTGTTATTTTGCATTTACCAGTGTTCTGTCTGTAGACCTAATCATCAGGTCTGAAATCTGCTGAAAACTCTGCATGCCTGCCATAGCTTGAGAGATTTGCTCACATTTGAGGGGCTGTTGTTGTCATGAGATTGGCACATGCACAATGACCTCATGCAGTGACTGGACCTTAGTGTCCACAGTGACCATTCCATGTGGACACAATACAAGCAGACCCAGAGAATCAATGTGGTTCATTCAGCAGTCCACTAGTAGTCCAGTGGTCATTCAGTGGCCATTGACCTGTGGTCAGACTGGCCCAGACATTCATTGGTGGTCGATAAGTAAGACAAGTGAGTCATTTGGGTCTTGTAAGTACTACTAAGTAGTTACTAAAGTAGATCTTGTGTGGTTACTGAGTAGCTACTGTTAGAAGTAATTGTGGTTGTTAACTAAAAGGTTATCCCCATATATCAAGTTTCAGCCACTGACTGTATTTTAGAGGAGAGTTGGTTTAGTGGTAGCGTGAGTAAAGTTCTAGTAATTGGTTGTAGCTGTCAGTATATTTTGGTTAAGCAAAACCATTTAGATAGGTCCCAATTCGGTCGAACTATCAATCGATCGATTGGTTAAATCACAACCCAGATATGTAACAAAGTGCACTTTTTTTTGTTTTTAGAGTGTATATAAGTCATAAGGTACAGAACAAGAAGAGGCTATCTTTTCATGAAGGTTGTCCATTGGAGGGCACTTGTTACATGAACCACTATAACCATTGAACACATTGACCTTATTTCAATAGCGACCATCTGTGTTGTAATTACAGCATATACACTGTACACAATGCCAACTAATGGAGACCGTCAGGTCTCTGCGCGAAGCGCAGAGACCAGAGGTCTTCAAATGGTAGGAGACAGAGCTACTCACACAGGGATATACTAAGAAACTTTTTTGCATGCGCCAAACAGAAAAAAGTGTCGGCGTTTATGTGACGTCATTCAGAATGATCACAATGGTGATGACGTCACAACAGAGTTGGCAGAGATGACGTCACAATAATCTATTAATAGATGGTGACGCTACAATCTGATCATAACGTCATGTCAACTTTGCTGGGCTTCTTGCTGATGTACAAATCAAGTGGTTTGGCATGCCAGGTGATTTGTATGCAAATTCATTTTTAGCAGTGGCGTCACTAAAGGGGGGCTGGGGGGGGGTCTGAGCCCCCCCAAATGGAGCTTTCAGCCCCCCCAAAAAATCTTGACCAAAAAAAAAGAAATTTTACTTGCATGATGCTGGTAGTGAATGAACAACCAGAGCTCATGAAAAGACACTGTACGTAACATGTTGTGCACTATTTGTCATCATTTTTGCAGTTTATGTATTTGCTAAGTCTGCAAAGATCAGCAGCTATCTAAAATTTTTGGATTTCGGGACCGCTCGCGCTTCGTTCCTTCGGGCCTCAGACAACGCTTCTAATCTTTGGGGCTTCAGCCCCCCCAAACTTGCATTTCTAGTGACGCCCCTGATTTTTAGTGTTTTAAATTATGTCTGATCCAGATATATTAATAATTCATTTGAAGGAGTAGGGCATAGATACTATACAGTGCAACACAATAAATAGATATACACTCCAAGCACCTGAACTGAAGCACATCCACTCTTTTGTTTCAGGGCCGAGACCTACTGTCGCTATAATATCTCTCTATCTATCTACCCAAAATTCAACGTGACAATTTGAACTGTGCTTAATAAATAATAATAATTAAAACACTTAAAAATAACTTCAATTTTCCGACGGTCTCGCTATGCTCTTTGGCATCATCATATTAGCCTTAAAGATGGTTGGTGTTGTGTTTTTGGCTGGGAGTGTAGTGTTTTCCAATTAGGCTGCCTCTTTAGTCCTCCCTGCTTGTAAGCTAAATTGGATGGCTGTAGTCTGTCCAGCTTCTGAAGGCAGTCGATATTTCAGCACCGCAATGGCAGCTGGTTGGTCAGTGCGGAACCCTCTAAAAAGTTCTCAACATTCGATTCATTCTAGATTTGGGACTCTGAGACTCAGAATACGGTCTTGTTTTAATTGAAACATTCCAAGTCTCCCTCAGACATCCTAACAGGAGAATTAGGGAGATAGTGTAATTTGCTGGATTCCAATAGTTCATTCTGTATTTGGCTCAGATGGGCGATACAGCTCTGATGTGGCTCTATGTCCTGTATTTGCACTAACTATGATCTAATATGGCTCTATGTCCTGTATTTGCACTAACTAGGATCTGATATGGCTCTATGTCCTGTATTTGCATTAACTAGGATCTGATATGGCTCTATGTCCTGTATTTGCACTAACTAGGATTATATATATAAAGACAGGCAGGGACCGTATTAATGAGGCGGGAGGTTCACTCATGGCACAGGATGAAATGCCTGTCTAATATTGCATGCTCTACGGAATCGAACCTTGGTCGCAGAAGTTTGAAGCCCAGCATGATACCATGACCTCTTTGTATTTTTACCTAAGTTATGGTTCCTCTGTTTAAAACAGACCATTGACAAGCTCTGCTATCAAGGTTGAAGTTAAAATTTCCTATAGGATTTTGGAAAAGAAAGTCATTTACTGTCGACTGTACGATCTTAATGAGTCTTGGATGTTGGAAGGCATAATGCAACAGGAAGTCTGGCATAGTGTTTTCAATTCCTCTATGCAGCTCCAAGGACAAGTTAAACAAGAAGACTGTCTCAGGTGCAGACAAGACGCTGATGCTGCTGTAGTCACAAATTTCTTGAATTAAGATAGCAATTCTTCAAGACACAAACCCTATTAAGTGCAACCAACCTGTTGATTGGAAGGCATTACTGCTGATAGTGTCTTGCATAGTTCCAGCAAAGAGGCTGTGACGTTGTGCAGCTACTGAAACACTGCAGCTCAGAGTCAGCAAGCTCTATAGCTGTATTGACTGGGGTCATGTGATGAGAAAGGTTAGCTCAGTTGGTATAGTGTTCAGATCACTATAAGTAAAGCAGTGGCAGACTAGCTGTAGGATACTTTGAAACTGGAATTTCTTTTTTCTCAATTCTATATTTTTAAGCTCAATCATGCTATGTAGTCCCTTTGCTCCCGTGGTATCTGGATTTCATCATATTCCATTTTTGTACATTTGAGGCGAAACTTCTTTCAGATGTTATTTCGAACAGGGCGCTATACACAAGAATTTGATAGTCTGATTGCTCATATCAAATTTCATGTATATAAGCCTTTTTGAGACATGCTATTAAGATGTGACATTTCCATTTATAAACCACTTACATGAGCTATAAAACCTTAATAGAAATTAAATAGGTTTTAAATCTCACTCCTGTGTCGTGATTGTCTTCATTTTATAGGAGTTTGAACCCCAGAATTGGCTGTAAAAATAAAATTATTGCTTCTTTAGATATTCACGAAAAATTGCCTCGATATTATCTAATAAAATGACGCAAAGTCACAAACATCAGAAATATCTGTTTATTTATCCTGATTAGTGACGCATCAGGACTTCTGAGTCTGTGTCGAAGCTGTTTATGTGGAATCGGCGTCAAAAATTAATCTGATGACTCCTGACTCCTAAAAAAAGTTTTAAATTTTTTTCAGGTATTCATGTGCAAAATTATATGATGACATTGTCAAATTAATTTATTTTTTACACAGGTCTTGTAATATTTGTGCCCAATGATATCAAAAAGAGGAGTCGCGGAGCCAAGAGTTGAATTGGGATCGGAGTCGGTTTTCTCTTTTCAAAAAGCTGTACGAGTCGATAGTCAGTTCACTTGCTACTCAACTCCAAAGCCCTAAATATAATTCTTGTTGCATTGGACACTGTCATAGAAGCTCATAGAGCCTCATACACCAACTGAACAATGCTGAAGCTACGTGAAACAATGAAGAGGCCTTTGCCAATCGCCATGTCATCAGTGGAGAGCCCTGTCCTCTCATATTAGCCAATAAAGAAGTCATTTTGTTCGTTGGCCCCTGAAGTAATTGTTGCAAGTCTCATAATGTGGATGGCTGAGGGGCTAGAAGAGGACTGCAAGAAGCCTCGAAGAAGACTCCAAGAGGACTCCTAGATGTCCTGTAATGCTCTGTCCCCAACTTCTTAGCCCCTCAATCCACCCATGATTGCCAATCTGGGGTCTCACAAGACAAAAGGAAATTCCCAAGGGCCACCAAAGTAAATCTGCTCAGGTTTGATGGCAAACTTCCCTTGTTCAATGTTGTCATGTGAAACGAAATGCCCATCCACTCTCTTTGCTGAGGCCTTCCTTGAACAGTGTTGAAGTTCTTCTGGCTTTGGGCGAGATTGCTCGAAGATTAGACAGACCAGTTTAGAGTTCAGTGAAGTATTTTTGAAAAGATTAGACTCCTTGGAATTATTTTTAATACAAGTTTTATTTTTTGCTTCTTAGTCTAAAATTAGTTCTGTCTCTGGTAGTTGTATGTCAAATCCACTGTTGCCTTAGCAACATATTTTCAATTTTATTGTTACTGGTGCATCTATCCACTCTATGCTGCTGGATGAGACCAGGGACGGGGACCAGTCAAATTCTCATTTTTCAAAAATTAATTTTGAAAACCGATAGAACTGAACAGCTTTTTGGAAATAATTACAAAGCTCTGTCTCACACTCTTCAATGCATGTACCTCTAAAAGGTCTACCCTCTACATCTCTTAACTTTACTGAATTATAAAGCTGTAAACTCTAGAGTCTATAGTGAATTTCATTGTCTTTTTCTTTTTTCTGCCACCTTTGTTCATAACATCCCATGTCATGCATGTTTTCACAGCCAGCAGCACCACAAACATACAATATTCTGCCAGTATACCCACCAACAACAACCCATATTAGGAGAACACAACAACAATCTAATTGCAAAGTCAGTTTGTTGCACCAACAAATTGTTGTTTGTCACATTTCCCTGGCAGTGTCTGCTGCCTCTGTTCTTGTAATGTCTAGTTTTGGCTTGTGGGACCACAGGGTTATACCATTGACACTTGACCATAGGAGCCTAATATCACATGTGTTTCTCTTATGTTCATCTGTGTGCAAATGTCACTTTTGGTATGCATATTGCAGCAGGATATATTGCAGGATAATATTGCATATTGCTATATGTTCTGTTGTATGTAGAAGCATGATGGTTATATACAAAGTATGTAACAACTATGACTAGTCTGTTATGACTTACTTATATTTCTTTTTTTCTGTTTCAGGTATGTATGGCTTTTCATTTTGGACAATACACACCTTGGTGGTGAGTGGAATACATGTTGGCCAATGATTGATTTAATTGTATTTTCTTGATTTCATCTATCGTGTTCATCATAAAAATGCAGTCTCATATAATTTGTGAGTTTGATGTCCTTTGATTATGTTATGGCCTTATGGGCTTCATCTTTTTACGTCATCATCATATCATCAGCATCTCTCCTTGTTCATCTGATGATTTACTGTAATGTTTTACTCGAACCAAACTTACCAAAGCAAGATTTACCTTTTGAAAGTTCTTTTGGCACAGTCAATGTGTAATTGTGTATGTAACTATGATGTTACAACGTGAGTGTTATGATAGTTCGTCATAAAAGCTATAGCAGTATAAGACGACCATACAAAAAATGGTGATTGACAGCGTCTCATACTCATCAGTTCATTTCATATTCACAAACATAATGATAATACTGCATCAAAATATATTGATGCCTGGTGTCAGATGTCCAGTTCCGGTTTAGGATCTGTGAATCTCTATAATAATATGCTGAATGGAATCTGGTTGATAGCAGAATGCTGTCCAGCTAAACTTCTAATACTACAGAACACACAGACCTTCTGTAGCATTATATAAAAGGTGACCATGCCACAAAAAGGTGACAGAGAGTGTCAGAGAATTGCTTTGGCTTTCCTGTGGCATCCCTCAACTTAGGTCTACCCTCAACTGGCCTCAAGAGTATGTTTGTAGATTGTCGTCTGACCTTCCAATCTGTTGGCCCTGTCTGTGTACTCCTGTCTGTGTGCTCCTGTCTGTGTGCTCCTGTCTGTGTGCTCCTGTCTGTGTGCTCCCGTCTGTTGGCCCTGTTGTCTCTCAGATCTGACAGGACCACAGAATTGCCTTGGCTCTTTGATCTTTTGGGCTCTTTGGTCAAGCAGCTTCAACCAGGTTGTGATGAGGATGTGATGGTCAGGTTGCCACCATACTCAGCATTCCTGTCCACTCGAGTCTCCCCCATTGTCAAATGAAGGGCTTGTATTTTTGGCCTTCCCCTGGACTTGATTTGTATGGAATCAGCGTTTTGGCTCTTGTGACTTTTTAGACCTTTCCTTGTATGGTGATGGCTTTTTTTTTCATGTGAGGGAAGAGCAAAGAGAACAGAAGAGGTTAGAACTGTTTGGTTGATATCATCAGGTAGGTGTGGAACTCAGAAAGAGTTATTTCCACTCACAGTGGTTAGTTGAAGAGAGGACGACGGAAAGAACGGAAGAGGGAAGAGGGAAGAGGGGAAGAAGAAAGGGAGGAGAAGGGGAAGAGGGGAAAGGGAGAGGGGGAGAGGGGGAGAGGGGCAATTTTGAAATTGTTAACATTTTCTTTAACTCTTAAATGGTTAGTTTAGACGTTTTGAAAATGATGTGAAAGAATGTAGAAGCAGTTGAAAGGGGACAGAAGCATTGTAAGTGAAGTTTTGCATCTTTTTAATTTGATGCAACACAGTTAAGTGCTTCTCTGCACTACCAGTACTGTCCAGTAGAGTTCAAGCCATGTGTATAACAATGTCAGATGATGGATGCTTCCGTAAGGAGACCTTTGACTTTGTATACGTTCATCAATCTTCGTACTTTGTCGAAATTTATGCTAGTGCATGTGTGTGTTGTTTGTGCATAGCCTACTTGGCAAGTTTCTAGTAAAGTTAAATACAAAAAGAGATGTAAAAGAAAAGTATACTGAAGCGAATGCAAAAAGATGTCAATCATTGCAGCAGACACAATTTCATTGAGATAATGATTATGCGAAAAAACCACTGTGCAAAGGATGCATTGGTAAAGAACATGGCAAAAATGAGCTGGCATTTTTGTCAAAAAGTACCTTTTTATGCATGGTAGTCCTGAATTTTGTTAAATAGTATAGTTTTAATAATCATTGCGAAAAAGAGGATGATGTGAAGTAGTATTGTAAAGCCACATAAATTTGCAAAGACAATACACAATTGCAATTTCATGCCAGACACGTCTCAGTGTTTTATTGGACAGTCATTATTTCAGGTATAAGCTGCATTTATTCCCAGTATTCTTCTTGACTTCCCATTGTTTTAGATTGCCTTTGTCATACTTTGTGGTGACACATTTTTATTGGAGTCACAGAAAAAAGTCCTTTAGATAAGGAGAAGGTAAGATTAGCCCATGATTCCTTGGCACTAAGAAATAGTGTATTGCTGAGCTTTACTTTATCCAATGATCATTACCATTTTCTGGTTCTGGGGTTTTATAGACTTGCAGGTGACATTTCTCTACCCCTTCTTATCAGTCAAGCCTCACGAACAACCAGCACAGGGCTGTACTTACCACAGCTATCTATTTGTCTTTTGAATTACAAGATTTTGGAGTTTTCTGGTAGCTTCAGACAGAACAGGAACCTTGGACATTACCATAAATAAAAGTCTTTTGTCAAAAGTAATAAAGCAACTCATGAATTCAGGTCCAGTTTCTAGTCCATCTGGGTATTTAGATAAAGACAAAAATGAGGAAGCCCTTCAGAAACAAAGGGAGTGATTCAGATTGAATCATCTTGAAACAAGATTTGAACCAGTGTCTTACAACATCATTCCATCTATCGTCTTCGGAATTTGACTTTTTGGGGGCTAGTGGTAGTTCCTGTCTGAACTGGACCTTTCAACATAACAATAAATAAGTCTTTTGTCAAAAGCAATAAGGCAACTATTCAACTCTGGGCCAGTTCTTGTTCCATCTGGAGATTTAGATGAAGAATTTTTTCTCGAAAAAACCTTCAAAACAAAGGAAATGATTCAGATGACATTTTATTTGAACCAGAGTCTTACCGAACCAGACACTGGCAGACAGGATTGTTATATATGCGCTGATAAGGTTCTTAGATGCCATCTCATGGGAGACAGACAAAGCTGGGAGAGTGGGAGACTCATGCTAAGTCCTGGAGCACAAATCAAGGATGTCTGAGCATGATTCTGGACGTGCTGAGCATTAATCATGCTCCGGCATCAGTCTGGGTGTAGTCAAAGCACTCTGAGCATGCTCAGCTCAGATGTCTCAAGACCAGATGCTATATATCAGGATAAGGTGGTATATTGCATCAGGTTGTTTATTGCCTCATGGTACATTGGTGTGTAATTGATGGTCAGTAATATATCAACCTCTTGTATTCTTTACAAATTCTTGTCACAAATGTTTGTTATTTTGCCTACTCGGCTGTAGGTTCTGGATTCGAATCGAGTTGAACTTTTCTTGGGTGCACCTTTGTGAGAAAAACTAGGTTTTAGCCACACACAAGTATTGATTGTTGAGATGGGAGAGAGAGCAGGATTCCTCAACATGTTACACATTTACCCCATGTGAGGGATCTTTTACTGCCCAGCACAGGCATTGATGTACAAGGGACTAGCAATTTAACGTGTCATCCAAACACCCACCAGCTTGAATTTTACTCTCTACTGTCAACTGAAAGTTTTGGAATTGTCATCTGGATTTGGAACCAAACAAAGCATCATTTACACAATGTGTAAAAACAAGAATGTGGCATTGCAATGCTGCTGTTGGGAAACTTCAAACTTCTGTGAAATGTCTGGCATAACTTTAAACCCAAAAAGAGGAAAGCAACCTCGTGGACCTTTCAAGCTCTAAAGACAGTCGGAAAACCCCACTGTCATCCCAAGTGAAATACATCAACATTTCTTTTACTGATAAAATGTGGACACCACATAAATTCAAGGAATCTTAATAAATTTGGGAATTAGCCAGTTTGATGGTCATTCCTCAAATGTTTTCTTTATCAAGGTCACATTGTCTCTTTAGGATTTCCAGTAATTACAATTTATTTGTCACAAGGCTTGTGATTACATTCCTTGTCATTAGGAACTAACTAATGAAATAATCAGAAATAAAGCAACAGGCATGGCCATTAGTGTGGTGGCTGCTTGGGAGTCGTTTCTAA
The DNA here is from genome assembly GCA_026936325.1 of Platynereis dumerilii. Classification (NCBI taxonomy): domain Eukaryota; kingdom Metazoa; phylum Annelida; class Polychaeta; order Phyllodocida; family Nereididae; genus Platynereis; species Platynereis dumerilii. Next base: position 35,951,751 of record JAPTHN010000006.1, on the reverse strand, counting down.
TGTAAAATAGGGTTGGTTGGTAGGTATGACTAGTGCAGCCCTCTAAGACCAGTTCTTGGTGCTCACAAGGGCTGATTGGTGAAATGAGAGATAGACATATAGATGAATAGATAAATAAATCAGGCTGATAGATGGAAAGATGCAAAGATAGATATGGTAAGGGCAACCATCTAAGCCCAATATTTGCCACTGGTAAGGGTTGATTGATTAGACGGAAGACTTAGAAAGGGCAAGAATCCTCAGCATGTTACACATTTACCCCATGAGAGGGATCTTTCACTTGCCCAGCATAGACACCGATACATGTGGCCATCATGCAGCTGGGATTTTGCTCTTGAAGGTCCACTGAAAATACTTTGAGAACACCACCCTGAGTTTGAAGCCAGTGAACCCATGCAGGCGTTCCCGTTGTACAGTACTTGTACTTGGTGGGATGCAAATAGCCTTTAGAATAACTCTCGTAATTGTCATTTCGCTTGTTTTTGGTTAGCTAATGGAGATAGCAATCGGCGAGAACCTCCGACATCAAGTGGCATGACTCTCACAAACACTCCAGCAACAAGGATATGACAAGAGTAAATTGCTGCCAAAATGCATTCTGTCACCAACAGACATATATGCCATATGTGGTATAAGGCTTTGTTATTCTGTACATTGTGTGCAACCATCTAAGCCCAATATTTGGATACGCTTATTATCTTGGAGTGCAATATTGATACGTCGCCTTTACAAAGATATATATTAATTCGAGCAGAAACGCCGTGTCGTGTCTGAGTAAATTTTGTATCTGTGTACATTTTTTACAGTGAGAAAGTTTTTTTTTCATTTTTTCTGAAAAGAAAATCAATTCCCACACCAAAAAAAGACGCTTTGGTCTCGTCGGCCGGAGGCTAGCTCAGTTTGTAGGACTCCTGATGCCAGACGCTGGCTCCCAGGTTTCGAACCCAGCTCTTTCCTGGTCACCTCCACTTATGTTGGACAGCAGTTTCGGCAGCCTTCGCCTCATTGCCATGTCCTCCTCCTGCCCTTGTGAGCCTGCCAGGTGTATAAATACAAAACCGTCAGGACGTCACATAAAGCCCAATCATCCATCCAATTGCCTCGTCTGCAGCATTGAAATAATTGGCAAATTTTTAGGCAATTCCACACATTTTCCTGTCGATTAAGCCATAGTAATGCTTGAATTCTGATTTTCCATTTACCAGTGCTCTTCCTATAGACCTAATCATCAGGTCTGGAATCTGCTGCAATCTCTGCATGCCTACCATAACCTGTGAGATTTGCTCCTATTTGAGGGGCTGTTGTTGTCATGAGATTAGCACAATGACCTCATGCAGTGACTGGACAGGACTGGACATAGTGACCATTCCATGTGGACACAATACAAGCAGACCTAGGAAATCAATGTGGGTCATTCAGTAGTCCACTAGTTGTCCAGTGGTCATTCAGTGGCCATTGACCTGTGGTCAGACTGGCCCAGACATTCATTGGTGGTCGATAAGTAAGACAAGTGAGTCATTTGGGTCTTGTAAGTACTACTAAGTAGTTACGAAAGTAGATATTGTGTGGTTACTGAGTAGCTACTGTTAGAGGTAATTGTGGTTGTTAACTAAAAGGTCATCCCTATATATCAAGATTCAGCCACTGACTGAATGTGGCCTATGTTGGACGGCTGTTTAAATGATCCTTTACCTCATTGCCGTGAGAGTTCCCCCTTGGCCTAATTGGTAAGTGCGCTTGTCAACTGGCTTTGAGGGCGTGGGTTCAAATCTCACCCCGGGAACTCACTTTAGTCCGAGCCCATGGGACGTTAAATGGAGGCGGGTTGTATCCAGTGTTCTATGCTGGGGCAACTGAAAGACCCTGGGCATTCCTGAATTAATAGGGTATGTGCCAGACTCACAGTCTTCTCATCTCATCATCATACGGAGATCGCCTGCCTCGATACAGCCCACTAAGGTGCTGCAGAGGGGTGAAACACAAACAAGCAAACAAACCTCATTGCCGTGTCCTCCTCCTGTCCTAATTAGCCTTCCAAGTTCATAAATACAGGAAGTAAAGCCATCCATCAACGTTTAGTAGTTACAACAGGAGAATTATATAGGAATGAGTACTTTTCGGTTGTAAGAGATTGCCAGTGATGTCAGGGCAGGTCCTACCTTTTACAAAGAAATGAGTGGTTGATCTGTCACTGAGAGACCTGCTAGCCTAGATAGTAAAGTTCTAGTAATTGGTAGTAGCTGTAAGTTTATTTTGATTAAGCAAGACATTTCGGTCAAACTATCAACTAATCGATTGATTAAATCACGATCCCGGCAGATCTGTTTTTGAAGTCCGCTTTTGTTTTCAGAGTGTATATAAATCACAATGTACGGAACAAGAAGAGGTTGTCTTTTCATGAAGGTTGTCCATTGGATGGCACTTGTTACATGAACCACCATAACCATTGAACACAACGACCATTTGTGTTACAATTATAGCATCTGCACAGTACACAATGCCAAATGGTAGCCTCGAAGATGGTTGCTGTTGTGTTTTTGGCTGGGAGTGTAGTGTTTTCCAATTAGGCTGCCTCTTTAGTCCTCCCTGCTTGTAAGCTAAATTGGATGGCTGTAGTCTGTCCTGCTTCTGAAGGCAGTCGATATTTCAGCACCGCAATGGCAGCTGGTTGATCAGTGCGGAACCCTGTGAAAAGTTCTCAACGTTCAATTCATTCTAGATTTGGGACTCTGAGACTCGGAATGCGGACTTGTTTTAATGGAGACACTCCCGAGTCTCATCGAGGCGGCCAAACAAGAGAATAAGGGAGATTGTGTGATTTGCTGGATTCCAATCTGAATTTGGCTGAGAGGGGTGATACAAAATTTGGCTGAGAGGGGCAATATAGGCTTATAAGGACAGGCAGGGACCATAGAAATGAGGCGAGGTGCACTCTTGGCACAGGATGAAACATCTGTCTAATATTGGATGTCCTGCCTGGCAATCGAACACGGGGTGCAGAGGTTTGAAACCCAGCATGATACCATGACCTCTTTATATTTTTACCAAAGTTATTGTTCCTCTGTTTTTAGTGAACTCCTTCCATGGAAAACTCATAAAAACAGACCATCGACAAGCTCTGCTGTCAAGGTCGAAATTTAAAATTTCCTATTGGATTTAAAAACAAAAGTCATTTGACTGTATGATCTTAATGAGTCTTTGATTGGGAGGAAAAATGAAAAAAAGAAAGACAGAATATAACAGAAGTCTGGCATAGTGTCTTCAGTTCCTCTGTACAGCTCCAAAAAACAAGAAGACAGTCTCAGGTGCAGACAAGACGCTGAGGCTGCTGTAGTTACAAATTTCTTGAATTAGGATAGCAATTCTTCAAGACACAAACCCTATTAAGTGCAACCAACCTGTTGATTGGAAGGCATTACTGCTGATAGTGTCTTGCATAGTTCCTGCAAAGAGGCTGTGATGTTGTGCAGCTACTGAAATACTGTAGCTCAGCAAGCTCTATAAGTTTTGCTCTATAGTTGGGGAGGGTATAGTTTAGTTGTATTGTGCTAGGCTGCCAGTCGCTTGGTCCAGGGTTCGAATCCAGCTCTTGCCAGTGATGAGAAAGGTTAGCTCAGTTGATGTAGTGTTCAGAGCACCCAATCGCAAGGTCCCCGGTTTTGCATCCAGCAGTTTAAAACATCCTTTACAGATTCGGATTGATGACTTCATTTGCTATTACATGCAAGACTTCGCATGATATTCACAAAATTTGAGATGGACACCAGCTAACGTAACCATTTATAGAGCATAAGACCGACCTGCATTATGTGACCGTCTTCAGATTGCATTTAATATTTTTTTGTGTATTTTGTTGCCCAGGATAAAGACTGACCCAATGAGAAACCACTTCATAACCACAGAAGCCAGGGGTGGTCTTATAAATGCTGGTCTCACTGTAGTATAAGTAAAACAGCGAGAGACTATCTGTAGGATACTTCGAAACTGGAATTTCTTTTTTCAGTCTGTCTAGATTTTTAAGCTCAATCATGCTATGTAGTCCCTTTATATCCTTGGTATCTGGATTTGATCATACTCCATTTATGATGTACATTTGAAGCAAAACTTCATTCAGATGTTATTTTGAACAGGGCACTATATATACACAGAGACTTGGATAGTTTGATTACTCATATTACAGTTATAGATCCATGCCCATGTCATATATTTTTGGGAACGCTATGAAGATGTGACATTTCCATTTATAAACCACTTACACGAGCTATAAAACATTAGTTGAAATGAAAAAGGTTTGAAATCTCACTCCTGTGTCATGATTCTCTCCATTTTATAGGAGTTTGAACCCCAGAATTGGCTGTAAAAATGAAATCTTCAGTGACTCATGAAATATTACCTCAATATTTCCTTATAAAATGATGCAAACATAAAAAATATCTGTGTACTCATTTGGTATCCTGAAAAGTGAGGTATGTGGACTTCTGAGTGTGTGTCGAAGATGTTTCGGTGGAGTTGGGATAAAAATGAATATGGCAACTCTTGACTAAAAATTATTCAAATAATGGACAAAAACTCATATGGAGCAATGTGAACTTTAAAATGTAATTGTTTTAAGTGCTCATGTGCAAAATGATATGGAAAGGTTGTAGAAATTATTGTTTTTATGCTGACTCCCTGAATTTTGCGCACAATAATATCAATAACGGGAGTCGGGAGTAAGATTGGAGTCGGGGGTTTTCACTTTTCCAAAAGCTATAACTTACAAGAGTCTGTAGTAGGTTCACTTGTTACCCTTACTCCGAAACGCTGAATAGAATGTTCGTCCCATAATAGTCACAGACCCTCATAGAGCCTCATACACCAACTGAACAATGCTGAAGCTACGTGAAACAATGAAGAGGCCTTTGCCAATCGCCATGTCATCAGTGGAGAGCCCTGTCCTCTCATATTAGCCGATAAAGAAGTCATTTTGTTCGTTGCCCCCTCAAGTTATTGTCCTAAGTCTCATAATATGGATGGCTGAGGGGCTAGAAGAGTACTGCAACAAGCCTCAAAGAGGACTCCAAGAAGACTCCAAGAAGACTCCAAGATGTCCTGTAATGCTCTCTCCCCAACCCCAACTTCTTAGCCTCTCAATCCACCCATGATTGCCAATCTGGGGTCTCACAAGACAAAAAGAAATTCCCAAGGGCCACCAAAGTAAATCTGCTCAGGTTTGATGGCAAACTTTCCTTGTTCAACGTTGTTCTGTGAAACGAAATGCCCATCCTCTCTCTTTGCTTTGGCCTTCCTTGAACAGTGTTGAAATTCTTCTGGCTTTGGGCGAGATTGCTGGAAGATTAGACAGGTTTAGAGTTGTTTTAAAAAGATTGGACTTATAAATTGAATTTTTTTTACTTTGCTTTTTACCATGAGAGTGGTTTTTGCCTTTGGATTTTTATGGTCAAGAGGTCCCCTTCACTGTTTGCTTAGCTCAGCAAATTTTCAGTTATCTTCATTTAGCTTTAACGTCAATAGTAGTATGCACTGCTAAGTAACTGGATAAGTATAGGATGGGATAGGATAAATTAATTTTTATATATAACTTATAAGGCTCACTGATGATTAATTAAATCTTCAGAAAAAAGTTCTTAGAACCCCTAATGCCTGTAACAAGTGACTGTAAAGGGCGAATGGGAATTAATTTTGAATGATGATGCCATGAACTGTTTCTTGTTCAACAATGATTCTGTGCCCTGAATTTCAATGCTGGTGAGCTCTGTAGCTCTTATGAAATTTACTGAATTTTTATGAAGCTGTCATTGTGAACCGGCGTTAGTGGTTTTGCTGTCATACCATCCCATGTTTTCACAGCAACAGTACCTTTCAGAACCACAAACACATAATATCTGCCAGTATAACCACCAACAGCAACCCTTATTAGGAGAACACAACAACAATCTAATTGCAATGTCAGTTTGTCACACCAACAAATTGTTGTTTGTCACATTTCTCTGGCAGTGTCTGCTGCCTCTGCCGACTCGGCTCCTGTAATATCTAGTTTTGGCTTGTAGGACCAAAGGGTTATACCATTGACACTTGACCATAGGAACCTAACATCACATGTGTTTCTCTCATGTTCATCTGTGTGCTAATGTCACTTTTGGCATATATTGCACTTAGAGCAGGTCAGCCCTGGACAATATTGCAGGAGCATATTGCAGGAGAATATTGCATAGTGCTATATGTTCTGTTGTATCTGGAAGCATAATTGGTATGTATAGTGTATGTAACATATTGTATGTAAGCTTACATAGGCATGTGCCTGACCTTGCAATTGCTTTCATGCATTATACCATGATCAGATGAAATGTGAGGAAAATGTAGTGATGACAATTAGAGTGGGTGTTATATTCTAAATACTGAATTTATAAGAATATTATTACATTTTGTGAAAGTAACCTGGAAATCTTTGGAGTTTGATGAGGCTTTACATCCTTCGTTTTTTAAGCTAATATTAATGCCTGGTTCTCACGACGGCGATTTGAGAGCGACGCATCAAGAGAAGTCATTTCTTGGAAAGTTGTGGCGTAGAACGTTGGTTTTGGCACGTTACGTAATCAATTAGTGTCATGTGCGACGCTTAAAGTTAGTAGCCGCGGTGAGTCTTGAGGTGTCCGCGGCGCTGCTTAAGCTTTCTTCGCCGCGTTCCGCCTCTCTTTCCTCAGCGCAGTTCCAAACAGACGCGTCGCACTTTGTTTTGGAAATCGGCGAGGCTGCTTTTACTTCGCCCAATGTTGTTTCCTCTTACGCCGCTGATGGTTGTGAGGCAGCTACGTCTGAAATTGGCGACCTGCGACGCATCAGGAAACCTTCGGCGTACACCCGAGGTAAGATGCGTCGCTGAAAATGACAGCCTCGCCGAAGACTGTAAGGATGCAACGCCGCATTTAGGGACTTGTTACTGCGTAACTTGATGGTTCATCGTCGCACATGCATTCATAAAGCGCCGAGGACATTACAGGCGCGTCGATGCTGACCTTCTTCGTCGTCCTTGCCTTAAGCAGCGACGAAGGTCTCTCAAGCATCGACGAACGTCTGTTGTTGCAGCGCTGCGGCAAAGTGTGTTTGGCTGCTGCAGGAGTCACTTTTGGTCATTATGAAAAGGGACACAGAGGACCTCCTTGCTTCATTTGCTGATTGCCCTTCAATGAGAACACAACGACTGCCTACTGAACATATGCATGATGAATGAAGAAGAAATTATTGTTGTGGCTGGTGCTGCTGCTGTTGCTATCGGAGCTGTCTATTTGAGACACAGGAGGAGGAGGGCCAGGAGACAGAAAAGGTGGTGGATTCGCAACTGGTTGCTGCAGAGGGAACAACATGGTCACTTCCATCAACTGCTGCCTGAACTGCAAGTGCGTGACGTGTCCGGCTACTACAACTACACTAGAATGCCCCCTGCCATCTTTGCTGAAATCCTGGAAGCTGTTGGACCACTCATCGCTAAGCAAGACACCAACATGAGGAGGGCTTTGGAACCTGGTCTGAAGTTGGCTATCACCCTGCGGTACATGGCAACAGGAAACAGCTACAAGTCCCTAGCTTATGCTTTCCGTGTGGCACCCAACACCATCTGCAACTTCATCCCTGAGGTCTGCCTTGCCATCGTTCATGCCTTCGAAAGACAGCTGGCACTACCCACACAGCCTGAAAGATGGAAGGAGATAGCCAAGGGTTTTGAGACGAAATGGAACTTGCCCAACTGCATTGGAGCTCTGGATGGCAAGCACGTCGCAATCCGATGTCCCAAGGCTGCAGGCTCCTTGTTCTACAACTACAAGGGATTTCACTCCATTGTCCTGATGGCCCTCGTTGATGCCGACTACAAGTTCATCTATGTGCAGGCTGGCTGTCAAGGAAGTGCATCTGATGGCGGCGTCTTCAGGGACACAGTACTTCGACAACTCCTGGACGAGGAAGATCTAGGCCTACCACCTCCAGAACCTCTACCTGGCACAGAAGACAATCCTTTCCCATATTACATCGTGGGTGACGAGGCATTTCCCCTGAAGACATGGCTGCTCAAACCAGTGCCAAGAAGGAACCTTGACATTGCTTCCAGAGTCTACAATTACAGGATTTCAAGAGCCAGGAGAGTGGTGGAGAATGCCTTCGGTCTGCTGTCACACAGGTTCAGATGCTTCCTGACCACCATGCCCCAACGACCTACAAGAGTGACATACATCACAATGGCTGCTTGTGTTCTACACAACATTCTGCGAGACAGAGTAGGTGTCCACCATGCCCGTGACAATGAAGTGATGGACAGAGAAGATCCACAGACACATGACGTCGCTGAAGGAGTTTGGAGGGGAGACCGTCAATTGCATGACCTAGGAGAACCACTTCGACACGGAAATGCCTCCAGAGATGCCAAGGCTGCTCGAGACTACCTACGTGACTGGGTCAACAGTCCGGCAGGAAGTGTCCCTTGGCAGTTGGAGAAAATCTGAAGAAGATGCATTCAAAACAACAAACCCCAGGTCCTTTTAAGGGCCACCAAATCCTCCCAATTGAGCTGGCCATGTACACATCCTATGTTGACAAAACAAGCCCAAAAATCAATCAATCAATCAATCCCTCCATCCATCTATCTATCTATCTATCTATCTATCTATCTATCTATCTATCTATCTATCTATCTATCCAAGTCCAATCCATGCAAAGTGACGACAACTGCTTTTCTTTTGCTGCAGTGTATATATGTAACGAGCATTGTGTTCCATCTATCAAGCTATCTATCTATCTAGCTATCTATCTAGCTATCTATCAAGCTATCTATCTATCTATCCAAGTCCAATCCCTGCAAAGTGACGACAACTGCTTTTCTTTTGCTGCAGTGTATATATGTAACGAGCATTGTGTTCCATCTATCAAGCTATCTATCTAGCTATCTATCTAGCTATCTATCTAGCTATCTATCTATCTATCTATCTAGCTAGCTATCTAGCTATCTACCTGCCACTTGCCCTAGACAAGTGAAATTACAAAGTGATGCACTTGTACTAGTGCAACCAACCAACACAAGTTTTAAAAGCAAAGCACTTGTACTAGTGCATTACATTTTAATTAAGAAATTCATGCACTTGTACTAGTGCAATAAAAATATGTTTATACCAAAGAATGCAGCACTTGTACTAGTGCTGCACTTGGTATGTTTTGGGGCAAAGAAAGGGGGAACTAGCACCTTGCTTTTATGAAGGTGATTACTTTTAATGAAGGCCAGGACCGGACTTTTGTTTTGGGGGACTTTTGTTTTGGGGGACTTTTTTTTGGGGGATTGTCAACGTTTTTTTTGCTCTTTTTTGGCTCTTTTCGGTCAACACAAGCTCTTTTTTTTTGTCAACATAAGATGTGTACGTGGCCTGCCCTTTTGGGAGGATTTGGTGGCCCTTAAAAGGGCCGAGGTTTTTTGTTGTCTTTGCTGCATCTGGTCTTCTACTTTCGTGGAGAAAGGAGACTTGCAGTCCAACTGGCCGAAGGGGAAGGCTGGTGCTGGTGATGGGCGGCCGGTTGACCAAAGCTGGGTCCAGGGGGGTAGCCGTACTTCTCGGGGCTCTCCTGAGCATCCATCATCAGTGTCATGGTGGATGGGCTGGGCTGCATCACGGTGTAGCTGGGAGTCTGCCTGGAGGATCCTCCTTCCCTGGGCTGGTGGTGCTGGTAGTGATGGCTGCTGCTGGAAGCCTGGTGGTGCTGCTGGTGGTGGGATGGCACATACGTCGAAGAAGGAGGAGGATGAGGAGGAGGTGGCATCTGCAGGCGCTGAGGAGGATGAGGAGGCTGGAAGGTCTGCTCCTGCTGCTGTCTTGAATGGCGGCTGGCCTCATCATCCCAGTAGAGGGCGGCCTCTGCAATGGTCCTGACCATCTTCCTCCTGATTTCAGGGCTGGCGTGCACTCCCACGTGGTAGAGGTCCTGGCACTTCATCCTCCAGTACTCCTGGTCGGGTGTCAACTCCTGGTGGTCGGGGCACATCTTGCAGCCAGAGCCTTTCAGGATTTTCTTGGCGGAGGACATGGCTTGCATGCTGCCTGCGATGACGTGCATGGCGGAGTGCATGGCTTCATCTCCTGGGGCCTTCCTCTTGGTTCCCTTGGCAGCGGCTCCAGGCTTTGGTGCTCCAGGGAAGACTTGGGACTGCTGGCTGTCAGGTCTGTCCTGTGCTGGCTGTTCAGGTGGCAGGTCCGGCATGTCATACGAAGCTGGCAGGGAATCCTCAGGGTTGTAGCTGTCATCGGAGTCTGAGGCTGGCCGGTTGGCAGACAGTTGAGAGATGGCGGACAGCTCCTTCCCTGGCTTGTGGACGATGGAGTCCTTCAGGAACCGACAGTTGTTCAGGATGTACTGGTCCCTCTCTGTGAGCGTCTCCTTCCTGGCGGCTCCTGAAGCTTCAGGCCTGACGAGTCTGGAGAAGTGAGTGCGGACTGTCTTCCTCCAGTTGAAGATGTCCTGGGAGGTGTACTTGGGGCCCAGCTCCTTTGCTTTTTCTGTGTCCAGCAGCAGCTTCTCGTTCCCCTTGTAGCCTCTGGTGCCCTTCATGTAGAGGACAGGATGCTCTCTGTACCAGTTGATGAGGTCGTCTTCTTGCTCAGGTGTGATGCCCAGGTTGTCCCTGATGTTTTTCTTGGGGGCCTTCCCTTTGCCCTTCTTGCCCTTGGACTTGGCTTCAGCAGCTGCAGGGGTCTCATCAGCAGAGTCTTCTTCCTCCTCGAAGGTGTCCTCATGGATGGCCACTCTGTCTAGAGCAAGAACAGGCTGGCTCTCTGGTGTTTTCTTGGGAGTCTGCTTCGGAGTCTGAGTCTTCTTCGGAGTCTGCTTCTTTGGAGTCTTCTTTGGAGTCTTCTTTGGAGTAGACTTGGCAGTAGGCTCTGGAAGACCCGTGGAAGACTTGGCAGCAGGCTTGTCAGCAGGCTTGGCAGCAGGCTTGGCAGCAGGCTTGGCAGCAGGCTTGTCAGCAGACTTGGCAGCAGGCTTGTCTCCTTCATCAGTTTCAAACAGTTCAACTGAAGAATCTTCGTCTGTGCTGTCTTCTGGCCGGCCCTCGAAGATGGTCTCGCTGACGACAGTGGCTTTGGTGGTTGAAGTGGTGGTCTTCGTCTGGCTGCCAGCTGTAGTGGAGGTGTAGAGCCCAGGTAGAGAGAGGTCTGCCATGGCTGTAGTGAAGAATGTAGTCACTGCAGCATCTGAAGGTTCATGGAGAGGAGTTGCAGCTGGAGTTGTAGCTGGAGTTGTCACTGGAGTGCTCCCAGGAGTGTGGAGTGTTGACCTGGTGCTGAGCTTGGTTGGTGCCCTGGTGACGACGGTGCCCTTTCTCCTCTTTGGTCCCATGTTGTAGCAGCAAAAGTACAATTGTAGCAACAAAAGTAGCAGCAAATGTAGTAGTTGATAATAGTGTCGTGGATTCTAGGTGTGTTCTGGTCGAAGGTCTGAGTGGGTATGGTGCTCTAAACTGGCCTCCTCTATATATATGCAGGGTGCGGACCGCCTCTTTCCCCCTCCTTTGCCCCCCCTGCTTCGCTGCTGCTGCCCCAGCCGCTGCGCAAAAAGAGGGTGACACGCAGACAAAGGGTTGATGCTAAAAATAGAACAACGCATGCACTCAGGCGCCACTCTGTCTGCTGCATTGGGGGTCCAAAAGACGCGGCGCGCACCCTCTCACGTGCGTCGAACATGTGTCTTTCCGCGACGCGTGTCTGAAACATGTGACATGAAGCAAGAGCTTTCTGCTACACTGCTGTTTCTGCGTCGAAGCTCTTCTTTGTGCGTCGCAACTTTAAAAATCTGCGGCGCGCATTGATTTCTTTTTACGCTTCTTCTTGCTTCACCACTTCTTTCCTCGCAAAGATTCAACCGGTTGAATCTTTTTTTCCTGCATCGTCAAATTTCTAGGAATTGCGTAGAAAGACCTCTTAAAACGACGCATGCTGTTCCTGTTGCGCCGTAAAGCCAAAATTGACGGCGAACATGCTCAAATCTTTGCCCTTTCCTGGAAATATAAGAAACGCCGTCACTTAAACCCTCTGTTACGTCTCCGTGAGAACTAGCCATAAGGCTAACAAGGACAGGCAGGGACCATATGAGTTGAGTTGCAAATACTTGAAAGTAGATTATTATGATGCAAACTTACATGTTTAAATATGGATGGTTGTTTAAAGTAGGCAAGAAAGTTAGCTAGATTGAAGTGGTAAGAAGTTGCCAATAGGCACTTCAGCAATTGGCTGTCATGAACACCATTTGAAAATTGACTTTGACACTCTACAGCATGCACAACGCCTTCTGGTGGCCAGTGGTGGCGGAAGGAGATTAAGTTAATGAAAGTGACACCTTCTGGAGACGTCTGTGGCCTGTTGTTGTCTCAGCATTCAGCTGAAGAGATAACACACTGTAAAAAGTTGCCTTAAAGCATACAACAAGTCAACAACTAACTATATTGCTGTGATAATATTAGTTTTAAAGTGAGAGTATATTATAGGGCTTTACGTCCATTATTTTGGTGCCGATTAGACTTACAAGGACGGGCAAGGACCATGGTTATGAGGTGAGGTGCACTCTTGGCACAAAATGAAACATCTGTCTGATATGATATTCATTTTGAAAATGCCCTTTGAATGATAAGTTAATAATTTACTGGTGCTCAGTTCTGTGCTGCTTAGGGTAAGAAGTGATATTGAGAAAAATGTGATGATAATAATGATATTGCAACAATGATTATCTGATTATCATGATATCGATATTAACTGTGCCAGATGGTTGATTTATCTATTTGACTCATTAATCGGCAATATACATCGAATCAAACGATGAAGCGTGCAGGCCTACCTGCACCCATAAAAACCTCAAAACAAAGTATTTTGTAATTTGTTAGGTGGGACGACAACATGCAATTAGTGCAATCATTGACATAAATATGCTGTTCATCTGTAAAATGTAAACTAAAGCCACAATGTCACAAGATACCAAAGCTAAACAATAGTATAATACAAAGAAACAGTAAACAGAATAGAAGACAACCTGTAAAGAACCTTTCGGAAAACGTTGTCTTTGTGCAGCCTCACATCAGTATTCCGGTGGTGTAGGGCTTGTGTGGGCAAATCCCTCCTGGCTACCCATTCCATATCTCAGCCGTACATAGTAAGAGCCGATAGCAGTCCTACGATGTATATATTTATATGTATGAAGGACGGAGTTATCGGTCTTTCGGCTTTTGTATATATTTTTGTTTCGTCTTTTTAAAAATCGTCGGTTTGGGATTTTCTTATTTATTTTCGTACTGTTTTGAAATATCTTGATTTCGATTCGTTTTTCTCTTTTCGTTGTTTTATGATATATATGCTTTTTTTGGTGGATTTCTTTTGTTTTTTGTTCTCGGTGATATTTTTGCCACTTCTTGGTGGACCAGACGTGTTATCCCTAAGGCGGTCCTGATAGGAATATATTGAGATATGTGGTCTAAGGACTGGCCTCGCGCAACATACAAGGTTGAAATGCTGTGCAGCAGTGGAATGTCTTAAGTGGCCCAACAGCCTGCTGTTTTCTGAGCTGTATTTCCCTGACTAGCCCTAACCTTGAAATTCTGGAGCAGCTGATGGATGGATGATTGGGCCTTTGCGTCCTGTAGATATGCACTGTGGCAGGCACTAGTAGTTATGCACTTAATAGACTAAACAGGACAGGCAGGGACCATGGTAACGAGGCAAGGTGCACTGTTGGCACAGGATGAAACATTAAATTTTGTCTTACATGGGTTGCTCGGATTGGAATCGGATCTTGGTCCAAGAGAGGTTAGCAGCCTTCCCCTGCCATCACTGATCTAGGCCAGTGGGCCACACACCCTCTGACACAAACAATCAATGGATGGATTGGGTTTTATGTCATGTATTCATGCACTTGGTAGGCTAATTACTAATTGGGACAAAAGGAGGACACAGCATTGAGACGAAGGATGATTGTAAGTGCTGTCCAACATAAGTCCAGGGTAACCCAGCCAGAGTAGAAATTGAACCCAGGACCGGATTGGCATCCTAGTGCACTACCAACTGGGCCAACCCTTCTCACTTGGACATATAAGGTGGAAAGATGGATGATTGGAACTTTACGTCCTTTATTTATGTACTTCGTAGGCTAATTAGGACAGGAGGAGAACACAGCAATGACGCTCTGACACAGATGAAGAAAATTTGACAATTTCCTCTGTTGAATTAACCTTCTCTCCTCCATCCTGCAAATTGAAGGGCGTTGTTCAACAAATCGTAAAATTATTATCACAAGTACCGCCCGGAGCCAGGAATCTCTAACGAACCTTAAAATTGCACCGCTAACATCTCTGAGAGCTCAATAACCAGATTTCGTGAATTCAGAATTTTGCATTTCCCACCATATTTGTTTTTCAGTGATTGCCGGATTGCAAAATGTGTTGATGCGCACTTTTAGCGAAAATGTCAATATCGAAATTCGAGTGGTCTTGGTTAAATAATGTAAAATTGCTTTTAAAATTGGCCTAGATTTGATGGAATGCAAGCATAGAAATTTAAGACTGTAAATAGTATAAATATTTGAACAATTTTGTAATTATAAATAGGTGTTTTTCAGATATCGCACCCAATTTCAAATCCAAATGTCTATATTTGTCAAGTAAATGGAGTAATTACTGTTCTGGTGCATTAATGTAAATATTAGAAGAATACCCAATGGTATGACTGGTTGAGTGTTTAGTACTCTGTACGAACCAATGTTGCTGGGTCATGAGTTTGATTGCCACTTTGGCGGGTCACCTTGACTTATGTTGGAGAGCAATAATTATTTCAATCGTCCTTCACATGATTGCTGCCTCCTCCTGCTGTCCTAATTAGCTTACCAAGTGCATAAATACAGGACATAAAGCCAAAATCAGCCATCCATTTTGCAAATTACATTATTAACACAATTTGTACAGGATTCGTCTTCGCTTGTCTCCAGGGTTGACCTTGACCTATAAACATGACCTAAAAACATACAACCCAACAACTTGACCTCATTTATGATCCAAAAATATCTTGCAACCCGAACCTTTGCAAACAGATTTTGCTCCACACTTGTGGAATATCAGGTTGTGTTATTTTGCCTTCCTGACCATAACAAGGGTGTCATATTGCAAGAGTCTTACAACTGTACTCGTAAATATGAACACAGTTCAAATTATTAGCCTTCTGCTTACTATATAGTGAAGTGTATCTTGGAACTATGTTGGGTGGTAGTTTCAATCATCCTTCGCCTTATCGCTGTGCCCTCTTCCAGTCTTAATTACCCTATACTGGGTGAATACATACAGGACGTAAAGCCCCTATCTGCAACCATCGCTCATCTTCTCTTCCATTTTCTGATATTTTCTGACGTCTAAGAAAATGTTTTTCTGTTGTTTAAGCAAGATATTAAATTTGCAACTCCCTGTATCATGTTGGCTAATTGTGCGATTGAAAGATCACTCACATGGGATAAATTTGTGTGGACTTTGTTTCTAATTTTATCAATCGACTTAAATTATTTTATGTTCAATTGCAATGAAATTTATTTAAGGATTAATTTAAGGATACTGAAGTCCTTGTGCCTTAAATTACACAATTAATGAGCAATGATAACTCCTTAACTAATTAAGGCATGTGCTGTGCTGTGACAAATCAGATGAATTAGCTCTCAGATTTTGTTGAGTAGTTTATCCTGGAGCTCATTAAAATTTGTGAAAATGGCTTTTGAAATTCCTCGCAAGAATAATTGGCTTGTCAGACGCAAGACAATTTCATTAGACAGAATTATGCCAATCTAATTCGGTTAATGAGGATGCGGATATTTTATTTGACTTTTAAGGTAATTGATCCGATTGTCTAATTGATCATTTGACACCATTATCAGATTATCAAGTATCTTAATTAGATTCTTTAAAATGTCAGATATGATATGCCAAAGATAGGCCAGTATTTATTCAAATTTTTATGCTGGAGTTATTACTTCCATAAAAAAATCAGGGAAGTAATGTATTATATGGTAATTGATGGATTCTATCTATCTGTCTATCTTTCTGTCTTTCTATCTATCTATCTTTCTATCTTTCTATCTATCTATCTTCCTATCTTTCTATCTATTTATCTATCGGGGAGGGGTAGCTCAGATGTTAGCGAGCTGGGCTGCCAATTGCTGGGTCTTGGGTTCGATACCCGCTCTGATCGGATCATCTGGACTTTCGCTGGACAGCAGTTTCAATCATCCTCTGCCTCATAGTTGGGTCTTCCTCCTGTCCTAATTTATCCACTAAGTGCATAAATGCGGAACATAAATTCCAATCATACATTCACAGGTAGGCCTATACAGTACTTTGCTCTAGAGTCCAGACATTTCATAGGTTTGCTCTTTGAGTGATGGGAAACACTGTCTGTATCTTGGACTGATAACTCTTCTACTGAATTTATTTTCATTCGATATGCGAAGCTGTTAGCCAAGCAAAACATGATTATCCCTTCCACATTTCTGCTGATATTTTGATTTGGTAGATTCTTAGGGGGAAAACCATGGCTCGAAATTCTATCAATCTGGTTTATTTGGATAGAAACATGAAGATATTGCCAGGAATCTAATTTGAGATGGGTGGTGCTACGACGCTGCGTTTTTATCATCCAGAAATGACTTTTTGTAATGGTGTCAGATTTTAAGAATAATAGCTTTTTTCATATTGCCTATTATATTGGGCAGACGCAGTTTGCTGTATTTTAGCAGGTTTTAGAACTGTTTTTAGCAGGTTGAGAGTGGTTTTTGCTAGGTTGTCAGCAATCCTGTCAGTACATATTAAAACATTCTGTGTGCATGTATCTTAATAATTCTCTGTGGAACTTTGGCTTATGCATTTATTACAATCATTGCTGAACCTTTTGCTGTTTAAATGGATAACTGTATTTATGCACTTGGTAGGCTAATTAGGACAGGAGGAGGACAAAGCAATAAAATGAATGATGATTGAAACTGCCGTCTAACGTCGGTCTAGGTGACCCGGCCAGAGCTGGGATCAAACCATTCTACCAGGTTTTGAGAACTAGCCGACTTGGTGGATCTTCTATAGCAGGCTTTGAGAGGGCAACCCTCCAAAGAAGACTTGGAATGCTTCTCAAGAGGTTTGAACCCTCTCTACTAGTCTCTACCAGGCTTGGAGAACATGTTCTATCAGGCTTGGAGAACCTGTTCCATGAGGCTTGGAGAACCCTCTCTACCAGGCTTGGAGAATAGAGAACCTTCAGCTGAACCTTCTCTATCAGGCTTGCCAGGCCATGGTGGGTTAGAAAACCCCTCTCAGGCACAGAGTTAGTTTGTTTGTTTGTTTGTCTTTTACACCTATGCGGCACCTTAGTGGGCTATATCAAGGTAGGCGATCACCATATGATGATGAGATGAGAAGACTGTGAGTCTGGCACATAAGCTATTAATTCAGGGATGCCCAGGGTCTTTCAGTTGGCCCAGCATAGAACACTGGATACAACCTGCCTCCATTTAATGTCCCATGGGCTCGGACTAAAGTGAGTTCCCGGGGTGAGATTTGAACCCACACTCTCAAAGCCATCAGGCACAGAGAACCCTCTCATGAAATTTGGTCTTAGAGGGCTGCACTTTCCATTGGTTCTCAGTTTGCATTTTATATCTCTATGAAGACTTCGCTGAAGTGTTCAGCTGCATATGTTCGTATAAGTGCGAAAATAATTTACGAACCGTAGCAGCCAATCATTTGAAATCACCTTGTTTGTGACTCGAATGTCTGCCTCTCATTCTCTCAATTTGTCTCAATATCTCTCACCATCTATCAGCACGTTGTCAGCATGCATGTCTACACATGTCATTAACCTCTGCAAATTGGCCAATCGTGGAGGCCCGCAATTTAGGATTGGAGTGCGCATGAGCGGAAATGGAGGGTGCCACCCAATTGACCAATCAGGGAGCTCGTCTGATGAGCAGATCAGTTTGTGTGGGGCTATTTGATTGGCCCTGTCCTACACGCCTCTATGTTTGCCTTCAATTTGCTGCTGTTCCTTCCCATTGCCCCTGTTTGGCTGTGTTTGCTACAGTTTGCAAATGTTTGCAAAACGTTTGCCTTAGGTTTGGTGGATGTTTGCCTGAGGTTCTATGACATACAGGAACAGTGTTGCCTAACAGTGTTCTGTTGCAGTTTTCTGAGCAGTCCTGTCAGTCTATGCAATGCTGGGGGTATCTGTTTGTGGAGTGTGTTTTAAATGTGGTTGCAAGCCATAGGGCAGGTCCAAAAGAGATATAGGCTAAAAAAAAATAACCGAGAAAAAAATGTATTGTAGATCTATTTGAAGAACTGAACTGCTATTTTAAGAACCAAACTGCTGTATAGTTAAATGCCCAATTGAAGCAACAAATTAAGCAGGTCTGAAGCTGTCTGAAGCTAAGTTTACAAGGAGAGTAATGATCAGTAGATATGGTTGTGAGTCAATTGCAAGGGACTATTCTCTGGTCTTAAATATTCTTATCTCTGTCAGAATTAATTTTTGACATCTTCTAAATTTCTCATGAGTCTAAAACTTCACACCCTGAAGTTCTGAAGAGCTATGAAGAATTTGCAGTCTCAATTCAAACTAACACTTTTAAGATATATGTAATTTTATAGATATGAATTTCTCTTTTCTTTCACAGTGAGGTAATTATATGACTTTGACATCTCAATATCAGCATATAGTGGAATTCTTCCCTCATTGGCAGAATATGATATTCTTGTTTTGCTGTCACAATCTGAGAGTTGAGAGGACTGATATATCATAGACCTTTGCAATATTAAGTTGCATCTCTCACAGGAAAACAAAATGAATCAGATTTGTAAGAGTCCCTTTTTGCACTCAGAATGTTATTGTACTTATTGGAACATATCAGTGAATGAACTGATGAGTCATATAACTTGCCAGTGATGTCACATAACTTTGTCAAGTTGTCTGTCACTCGCAAATTTACCAACTTTGCAGTGTAAAAGATAACGATATACATTGACAATTTGACATCGGTCTCTTTCTTTTTTTTTATCTCTTTTTTTCCCTCTTTCTCTTTTTCTCTCCATCTCTTCTTCTCCCCTTCTCTGGAGGCTTCTTATCTCTGTCTCCTCCCCTTCTCTCTCCTTTCTATCTTTTTCTCTTTCCTTATTTTCTTTCTCCCATTGCTTTGTTTCTCTCTCTCTCTCCTTTTCTCTCTGTCGAAAAATGAAGTGAAATTTTATTATTTGGATTCCATTATTTGTTATTGTGATTTTATTTGTAAATAATTCACAAAACAGCGTGAATAGGCCAACTTACAAGTATATGAACCCTCCAGTAAACAACAAGATAAGGATAAGTGATCGAATGAGAGACAGGATAACTGATAGGGGATTGGGGATAAGTAATCACAAATAAGGATAAGTAATGGGTGAGTGGAATCAACACAATTTCGTGCAGCCACCTCTTCTATCCCTTAACACATGTGATTGATTGTCTGTCACCAAACTTAATCAAGGATCCAGTGGGATAAGTCCAGACCAAGCCCCCTTAAATGCACAGGCCTGCAGTTTGGAAATACTGCAATTGGAAGGATGGGAGGGAGGGGGTTGGTACTGACTTTACAATTACAAGCCCTTTGTTTTCCGATGACACTCTCTGTGGAAGTGAGACTTTAGAAATTGGAATTGCTCAAAGTATGTTGATGAATGATGAGTCACATTACTTTTCTAAAAAGTTGGTTTTTTTTTCGGATTTTATGTTCAAGCAAAAAAATCTTTCAAGAGTCATTATTCACTTATTAGTTACCTGAATTTATTTGTCATTATGCCTTTCTTTCCCCAATTGCATAGCAGGTCAGTTTAATTGATAGGCTAGTTTAATAACATGCAATTGGCACTATTGAATCATGACTTATTAAATGGTAAAATATACCCGGCCCATGCAGTATATGCTGTTCTGTGGTGAAGCCACGTTGGACAAGTTTTTGCCCGTTATGAAAAGTGAATACATAATGGAGTTCTATAGTAGTGATCTGCCAATATCATGATCCAATTTTGTTTTCTCTCTGTTTTTTTTTCTCCAATACCAAATGTCTGAATCCTTCACAACATTTTGGCGAAAAAGAAGAAGGAAAATAGCTGTTGGTGTTCATCCACTTTTGAAGAACTGAAGAGGAGGGCCCGAGGGAATTGCCAATTTATCAAGTCTGTACATCAACTCATGTAAAATTTACTCTTCTTTTATGGATGACCTACTTAAAACCTTTTAGAGCGTCAGCAAGACGAAGGAGCTGTTATGTGATTAACTAATTATGTTTGCCTAAGTGTCATGCTAAAAGTTTTGAAACACTAGAAGTGTTGATACGTGACTCAAGTTTTTTAGCAAATTGTTTATTTTAGGATACATTGTATATCTACTTAGCACAAGCTTAGAGCCGAGTATGATACAGTGTACATCAGCATGACACCTCATCAATTTTACATGGGGATTCCTTAGCAGTAATCTGCGATATGGGACTATAAGTCATGTAGTGTCATTTGAGTAGACGTGATTAATGATTGTGATTAATGCGGAGAGAAACAAAGACACAAAAAGAAGAATGGGCCAAAAATGCAAGAAGCAGGACAAAAAAGTTGAGGGTAAAAATAGAAAATGGAGGACACATGATAGATTGGAGATGGCTCTTGTGTAGACGAAATGGTGTGGATTTTTTTCTTCTTCTTTTTTCTCAATCTTTTTTTAATTGTGTAATTCATAGTCGGGCTCATCTAATGGCTGGGTGTGAGATGTGGACTTGTGGGACATCACTCAATGTCTCAGAGATTCCATTTATCATTCTACGTCTGAAACTAAGAACTAAATGTGCTGTTTGTAATCAGCTGTTATACTGTTGCTGCTGTTAGAGGTTATCTACCATCTATAGCATTTTGTCTGGCACAAACCAGTGAGTGCTCTATTTTCCCTGCCGCAACGAAGACACAGTTGTACAGGCAACCAGTTGAACGATCTTATCAATGTTCTGCCTTGTTCTGCCTATACATCGTACGATACGATACGATACGATACGATAATAATTTATTGTCACTGTACATACAGTAAAATTTGTTGTGGCATACGATCGTATATAGTGTATAGACCTACTGATTGCGCAACCACTTATTAGAGTTCTTTTAATTATGCATAGAAGTAATTAACAAGCAAACCATTTGATTGTTCTAAACTGAGATTAACTGTCCAGAGCTAGAAAGATGACATACTGACTTTTATGAAGGTTTGATTACTATTAATTTTTCATTGGTTATAAGGCCTAAACCTGATTCAAATGTATGTTGTCAATACATTTTGACAAACCAGAAGGTGGTTTATTTACTGAAATTCTAGGTTTTAACACCAAACAGTCGGTGTAAATTTGTAAATTCTTTTGAGTTCCCTTTACTTTACCATTGCAAATATACATGTAGGCCCTATACATATTGTAGGACTATTCCCATTCCCAGAAGCTACATTTTCTCTGAGAAACACCAGTTTTCTTGAAGTTCAGAAGACCACAGGTCTGCAGTGCTCCGCAGAGTGACATCTAAAATACAATAATTCGGTGTCAGTGCTGTGTCTGGTGTCACCAGGGTTATGCAAATTGTGCTATTACAGTCACAGTGCTATTTTCCTGAAAGGTATTTAGTCCAAAAAGTTCTGAAAGAGACAATTTTGTGACAAGTTTAGTGACTTGGTCTGAACTTGGAGCTAAGGTTAAAGTTGTTGGAGCAATCAAGAAAACAGTTTATTTGTAATGACAGCTTTCCCCAGTCTGATTCTCAGAGTGGCTTTCCCTAGAGATTACAAACTCAACAAAAAGTACATTGACATTTACAAAAACACAGTAAGATTTGAAAGATTATTTCAAGAGAAGATAGCTGATAAGGCAATTTATGTATAGGCTTGTGTAACTTGGTGAACCACATGCTGAAAAATTGAAATTCTGGATTTCTGATGTTTGTATTTGCTTGAAGCACCCATGCATCTTTTTATTGTGTATAAATTGCATGCCATAAAAATACAAATTTCTAGAAAAAGAAAAAGAAGAGACAATGGGTCAGAACCTTCAATAATGTTTGTTCAACTCTGGTTCTGTTGTGGCATTGTGATGCACAATAATGTTCTCTAATGATGTTGTTGCCATGGTGATTATGATGACCTTTTGCAGGTTGATGATCAATGATCATGTGACCTTTTGTAACGTGACCTACTTACACGCCGGAAGTGGCAGTGGCGTCCCTATGGGGGGGCACGGGGGGGCACGTGCCCCCCCATATTGGACCTGTGCCCCCCCAGGTGCCCCCCCATATGAACTTTCCAACTCTAACTAAAATATACTGTTAGTATAGAGGGTGCCCCCCCCAGAGAATCGCGTGCCCCCCCAAGTGCCCCCCCATTTCAGACCCCCCAGTTACGCCACTGGGAAGTGGAGGCCACCTTGTTTCCATTTTGTTGACGTACATGTCAGTGGCTTTTGACGAGTAATGTCATTGTCTTTCTTGTGTCTTTGGCTTTTAAGATTTTAGGACATGCAGCCATTCATGAATAATCTTTTGATTCCATGTCATTGTTGTGCTGCTACAAACCGGTCTGGTACAGCTGTGAAAGGATGGGCCACAATTTGTCATTTGGAGACATGTCGTCTTACCCGGGATTGGTTTGACTCAAATATATGATTTGTGCTGACAACATAGCAAGTTTAGGATATGACCTCCTTTGGGCCTACTGGATATGAGTCATCATGTATGACATGGCAAGTATGGGGATATGAACTCAAGGAGCATACATTTAGTATCTTAGTAATCAGTCACATCCCACTCCCACACTATAACGCTCACCTTAGTCCGAGCCCATGGGACATTAAATGGAGGCGGGTTGTATCCAGTATTCTATGCTAGGGCAACTGAAAGACCCTGGGCGTCCCTGAATTAATAGGGTATGTGCCAGACTCACAGTCTTCTCATCTCATCATCATCATATGGCGGTCGCCTGCCTCGATATAGCCCACTAAGGTGCTGCAGAAGCGTAAAAAACAAACAAACATACAATCCCACACTATAACGTAAATAGTGTTATAATGATGAGTCAAAGGCGTAATGGACATTAATGGGAGATACATTATATCTTGACAGGGCTGTTGACTTTAAGGTTTTGAATGAGGAAACCTTTTAGAAGGAATGAAATTACACAGTATATATATATTATATATATCAGATTGGTGTATTAATTGTTCTCTCCCCTTTACAGGTATACAACATGGGGTAATGAGCTATTGTACTTGCATGTCCTGGCCCTGCCCCATTAATTGTTCGGTGATCCCATGTAATCCCCCCAGCCTTGTTGGATTACACCCCAGGTATCCTGCGGGCTCAAGTTGTGATGGGGGATGCCATTTAATCTGTGAGAAGCAAATAGAAGATCCCATCGAACAATCTCAGTCATCCCTGTGCCATGGGGTGAATGGGTGACATGATGTTGACTCCAGACTTGATCTCATTGAAGCACTGATCAAGCTGTATGGTTTATTAGAGGCAATGACTTGGCTTAGAGGTCTGCACTGACTCACTGAATCAAGTAAATAAAGAATGATAGAAGATTTTCTATTTGATAAAAAAGGTGTAAAGTATACATTTGAAATAGATGTATCCAATTAAAAGAAGTCATAGAACCACGGTGGCCGAACTAAGGCGATAAAATTAAATGTTGAAAAGAAAAAAAAAGTCACAGTTTTGCCACTTTTGATTTTGAATTGCTGATATTTTGGCATATCTCCCATAGTGCCAATCAGAAATATATATTTGCAATGTGAAATAAAGATAGTATAGTAATTAAATGGAAGTAGTAGATGTTTGATGAAGTCAGTTGAGCATTCAAATAACCGACCATTTTGACTAACTAAACATTGCCTCAAAATTTTCCTCAATCTATTTGGGAAAAGTGGTCACACAAATAGTTATGAATGCACAGGATATTATATCCCACTTATTCTTACAAATGGGAAAAACAACCAGTAAAATGACACCACCTTTGGTGCAGTAAATCAGCTCTCTGTATGGAGACATTGGAGAGCAATCTTTGGTCCTTATAAGGTCATATGGAGGTGGTTGTTATGTCATGATTGTTATATTCTGAGGTCGCGTATGACAACAAAGGCCCAA
Organism: Platynereis dumerilii; assembly: GCA_026936325.1. Classification (NCBI taxonomy): domain Eukaryota; kingdom Metazoa; phylum Annelida; class Polychaeta; order Phyllodocida; family Nereididae; genus Platynereis; species Platynereis dumerilii. The sequence goes on along the minus strand of JAPTHN010000006.1, from coordinate 35,927,516 downwards.
AGGGCACTGCAAGCATCCTAGGGCTTCTTTGATCAGTTTTGATGATGACAAGGTCTTCCTGCAGGTCACGTGATGACAGGAGATCACGTGATGTCAGGAGGTCACGTGGTACTTCCGGGGGACCTGACCTATATATGGGGTCACCCAAGGTGAGGTTATGCTGCTGACATAGCTGAGGACATAAGGGATGGGCATTGAATCGTAAACCCCATGCTGTTCTTCACCTGGGTGATATTTTTTAGGGCCATTCTAAAGAGATTTGAGATTTTTATTTCATTGTGGATGACAGTAAAATAGATTAATGCTGCAGTTATAGATAGACAGATCATCATCTGGATAGATTGATATACAGATACACTGATGTAGATATTTCCAGGTTTACCTAGATAGAAAGAATATTACAGTTAGTTTTGCAAAATGGCATAAATGTAGAATAATTAAAAGAATAGACCTTTAGGCAACACCACGAATAGAATCAATATGAATGGTTTCCTGGTAGTAAAAAGCAATCTTTTTTCACCATGTCCCAATCTTCACTTGGTAGTCTTCATAGATAGTCCTCATAGATAGTCTTCATAATAGTCTTCCTAGATATTCTTCCAAGACAGTCTTCATAGATACATGTAGTCTTAAAAGTCTTCATAGATAGTCTTCATAGATAACTAGTCTTCAGAGAAGACCAAATATTGAAAGCTACTGCCCCTCCAGCAATCTGTGCTGTGGAATATTTATGTCCATGTTTACCCCTCCAGCTATTCTTGTCTTGAGGGACTGGCTCCTCCAATATCGTTCATCACAACCTTGTCATGGCGTTCTACTCCCTTGATGGGGATTCTGCCGTTAACACGCTCGTGACGCGTTAAATGTCGCCCGCGTTGACACCCATGTTGCGGCGTTCCATATTTAGTTCTATATTTAGAGTGGCGGTGATTTTTAAGGCGACGTGAACGATATTGGAATTTATTGTTTTTCGACTTGAGCAAAAAAATTGTGTTTCCTCTTCAAGTCAGTGAATTGAGTATATTATATATATGTCTATTGGTCTATCATTCTGGCTCATATCAATCTCGCTATCTATCCATCTGTCTATTATCTATCGTTCCGTCTATCTGTCTAGTACTGTATCTACATTGTATCTATCCATCTATCTATCAATCTATCTATAACATTAACGTCATTAGGTCCTATTTGTTAGTATCTTAACTTCCTCTCAATTAGGCTACTACATGAAACAGAATTTCAACCAGATTGGTATAAAAAATTAAAAATCTGAGGAAATCAGAGAAAGATTTGAACTGGAGAGAAATCATGTATCTGCTATTGGGATTACAAGTACTTAGGTGGAAAAGCAGATAGGTCGGTGGATTGATAGATGAAATGATGAAATCGAGACACTAATTTGTGAGATAACTGTATAATATTGGCAGGTAGGTATAGAAAGGTAGATAGAGGATAGATATAGAATTATCAATACATAGATCAATATATGTTATATAATTATTGTAGATGAATGGAAAAATAGAAACATAATATTATTATAAAACTCTTCTGGGTTTTGGTAGATTTTTTGAGTACTACCACCCTACATGCAATGCATGGTTTTACATACCTACAACTACCATCATTTATGGAATGCAATGTAGGCCTATACCTGCAAGTGCATGTTGCAGAGCTGATAGATATGTTAATTGCAAGACTGATAGAACAATTAAATATTGGTTTGCCTTATGGTGTAAACCTGTGTAAAACAGTGGTGTGAAGAGAAGAGTGGTTGCTTTTTGGTGCTACAGGAATCATTTTAAAAGCAAAGGCTGTCTTCTATTGTGTAAAGTTCTGTATAAAAGCAGTTAGAACTCAGAGGGCAATTGAGTTAGAAGTCACCATGGGTGTGATGTAGTCAAAGGGGCCTGAGTGCTTTACCAAGAGTTGCCTAATGCCAACCAATGCCAAGTAATGCCAAGTACCCATTACACACAGTGGCTTCTAATGACAATGCCAGGGGCTAGTATAGTGTAGTATAGGGTAGTGGAGTGTAGTGAGCCCCATGCTTAAAATGCAGGAAAAAAGAAGGTTAGAGGTTAAAAAAAAAGAAGAAGAATTTGTATGCTGAAATTAGGACAGCTGGGATTATCCTAGAGTCTAGATGCAGTGGGAAATAAAACTGGACAGAATGTGTTGTAGTCTTGTGTGTACTTTGATTGTATACCTTGGTTTTATATTTTGTGTTCTTGGATTGGATTTGTTGTACTGATAGATGCAATTTAATTTCTCTCGAAGATCAATGATAGATAGATATGGTAAGTGCAGCCCTCTAAGCCCAGTTAAGGGTGCTCACAACGATTGATTGATGAGATGTAAGAAGAGAGCGGGAGTCCTCAACTGTTCAACATGTTATGCACTTACCGCATGTGAAGGATCTTTACTAGCCCAGAACAGACACTGATACAAGGGGCCGCCATTTTAACGTCTCATATGAACAATGTCCGGCTGGGATTTTTCTCAAGAAGGTTCACTGAAAATAATTGGATTGCCTGGGGTTTGAAACCATACAGAGCCTTTAGTGGAGCGAACCTCGAGTTTATCCACTGAGCCACCAGCTCGGAACTGCCAATGTTCGCCTGATGCTGAAAAGCTCGTCCCCCGAATCAAACAAATTCGGTAGAAAAATAAACAGAGATATTCAGCAGAGCCTCTGTAAAGCCGCACTCATTCGATATCCATACTTTCATTTCCAATAAGCCTCACACAACATATATCTCAATCAGCCCATGTATATATGGATGAAATGCTGGCCATGGCAGTAGCAAAAACAGTGACACACTTGTGAATGTATATCAATGTAGGATACCATACAAATTCAACAAAACTTGTGTGAAGTTGTAAAGTGTCACCGTGACAAAAATGAGGTACTGACATTTTGACAAATTTTTGTTAGGTATCTTAACTTCCTCTTAATTACATGAAACAAGATTTCAACCAGATTGGTATAAAAAAATAAAATCTGAGGAAATCAGAGAATTCGATGTAATTAATGAAAGAGAATCATTATCACACTTCGACCTTGCCACCTCAATCTTTTTAATGCTGCTTCATGTAATTCCAAGCTGATTTCAAGTTGATTCCAGCAGATGATAACATGCTTTTGTCAATTAGTCTACTATAATGAGACGATCGCATGTTCTTTGAACCTAGACTTCACTCATTGTCTTGGCTTTGCAGTTCTGCTTTTCAGGTCTGCTTTTCTGTTCTGCTTTTCTGTTTCCTTTTCTGTTTCTGTGAGGTTTTGTAGCTCTGCTTTTCCTTCTGGTGCTTTCTCGTTCATTCTGTTTGAAGTGTTTTCCTTCTTATTCTGTCATTAATTGATTACAAGGATACCTTGAACAATTCTGATTCATGTTGAACAGAGTGGCTGAAGCTGTGCCAGACTGCCAGTGTGTCATGTACTGTAAAATTGTTCTGTTTTGCACCCAAGGAAGCTCATGGATATTAGAGTACTTGAATTTTCTCTATGAGATGCCATGGAGAGACAGACACATTTGTTAAACCACATTGTCATCCGACTTAGTCAAAACAATTTGTCATCGTGTAACTTGTGACCTCACTGGTAAGTGGCGCGACTCATTTAGTGACTTCTCCTGATATTGCGAGTAAAGGATATATGACCTCACATATACGTATAAGTCATAAATAACGTGGCAAGGATAGAGTTATGAATTCACAAGAAACATTCCAGTGCATTTCTGTAAGCAATTGTGATTCTTTGGCTGTAATATATTTTTAAAGAGTCTGTGAAAATGTTTCATGACTGGAAAAGGTATTTCAATGATGTCATTGCCCGGAAATTTCTGAATACTGAATAGTAGTCACTTGCGACCGTTCGTGGGAATTTTGTCGTACTTTATAAAATTACCGCAAAATTTACATTATTGCTAGCACTACAGACTACAGTTACATGAAAGCATGGAACATCCAGGTTGCAGAAAAAACATTGCAACACAAAAATATTGAAATTACAGATAAAGGTTTGGAACAATCCAATATACTACCAATCTCATTTAACAAGTAGCAGGACATACGTTTGAAAACCTCATTGTCTGAACTAAGTCTGCTCCTAAAGATCTAGTAGAAATGGTGTGACACAATGCCCAATGAAAATGTCCAATGAAAATGGATGAAGTCTAAAGGAGACGTCTTTAGTGTGTTCCACCATTGATTACCAATTCAGATAGGGCTGGCCAAACATAAGTGTAGGAATTTAGCATATATATAGGCCCACATGACTGTAATGTTATTCAGTGGAGTAAAGTGTTATTGTAAGTGCAGCTGAATACAGTTTAATTACTTCAAGGTCTACTTATCAAGCTTAAAAGAGGTTGATTTAAATACATTATATAAATTCATTCATTATGGAAATTCCTTGCCAGATTTTGGAGGAGGTTTGGTTCAGTTGGTAGCGCACTGGGTTTCGCATTGTTCGGTCCAAGGTTCGATTAGTAGGATTACCAATGTTTACTTGATTTCGCCATAACTTCTGAAACAGCTGTAATACTGTTTTATTCAGTGAGATTACTTGTAGTATCGGAGAACATGTGAATTGAGTTTCATCAAGATGAACTGAAATTAGATATGTTAAAGAAAAAGAAGATTGTGTCTGAAGACATTTCTGTTCAGTGAAGGAACTGCAATGAATATAATTCAGTAACTTCACACTTTATGAAAATCGACAAAAAAGAAGATCCAATATGATACTACATAGATACAGAAGGATTTTGCATCGTTCTTTAGAAATATAGACATTTACAACTGTAGTTATATTTCTGAATATCCATTTGAAGTTTCTACCGAATATGTGTCTTATATATCAGCTATATAGAAGACTGATTTTCATGATGAATTTTAATTCTAATCTTTTTTTTGTGTTTTGTCTCAAACTATTTTCCACGAATCTCATATCAAAATAATCCTATTTCGTTAATTCTTGCTCCTTTTTATCTTATTGAAATCTACTGTCTCATTGTTCTGCTGTCTGTGAATTTGAGTGTTTTAATTAGAAATGTCAAAATTGCCATTGTTTACCATTGTAGTTGCTAATGCTAGTCACTTTCAAGTGTCCTTCGGGGAGTGAGTCGTAATTCTGGAGCTTTCCAATGAAATTTGATATTTGTTATTAATTAGCAGCAGCTACAATAAGCTTTTCTTGTGTCAGTTTCTAATTTTGACAAATATCATTGATGGTTAATTATGTTTGTGGCCTTCCCATTGAAACTTATCTGTAGGTTGCAGATAAATTGGTTTAAAAGATAGCCCTGAAAGATAGATAGATAGATAGATAGATAGATAGATAGATAGATAGATAGATAGATAGATAGATAGAAAGATAGATAGATAGATAGATAGATAGATAGATAGATAGATTGATAGATTGATTGATTGATTGATTGATTGATTGACTGATTGATTGATTGATTGATTGATTGATTGACTGACTGACTGACTGACTGACTGACTGACTGACTGACTGACTGACTGATTGACTGATTGACTGACTGACTGACTGACTGATAGATAGACTGATTGATAGACTGATTGACAGACTGATTGACAGACTGATTGATAGACTAATTGATAGACTAGATAGCCTGATAGACAAATTGATAGTGAGATAGACAAATTGAAAGATAGCTAGACATGTAGTCGGTAGAAATCTCAAATAGATGGGGATTTAGGATTGCTATCATTGCTCTTTATATATGCGAAATTCAAGTAAATTATTTGATCCTTTTGGTAAACGTTTTTAAAATGTCATGAGAAATTTAGATGTGAATGACCTTTTCACTTTGCCATTCCCATTTCTGTATTATATATAATTATCGCCATTTTATGTTTAGTGCTTTTGCTCCTGTGTTTTATTTCTCCCATTCTCTCAGTTTTATGTCTAAAACCTTTGGCTTTTTTGCCTTTTTGTAGATCTATACTTGAAACCTTATACACCTCCTGAATTTTAAGAGAAACATGAATCCTGGTAGAAAATATACTGTCTGAGAAAACACTAAAGAAAAAAAAAACAACAACAAAAAAGAAGAAAAACTCCCAAAACAAGTGAAATCTGAAATTCTATCTCAAGTGTTTGTTGAATTAGATGGCTCAGCATAAACTTTTCCGATTTGCGAATGTGTTTGGAGCTTAATTTTGTATTTTGAACTATATTTAGTGTATTTTGAGCTTATTTTGAGCTCATTTTTGCCTATACTTAGACTTTTCACCTCAAGTACTCTTCACAATTTCTTTAAGCTCATTTCTCCATGGGACTTTTCCAACAAGAGCACTTCACTGGCAAATATTGCTCCTGTTTTTGAATTGAGTCACTTGACTACTGGAAATGTGAAGTATATTGTAAATATAGGCCTATAGTCAATGGGAGTAGAATTTTAAGCCACTTGTACATGCTGGAATATTCTTGATAAGTGAGTATACATGTATCTCATTGTATCTGCCGTTGGGATTACAAGTATTGAGGTGGAAAAGCAGATAGACAGGTAGGTGGATTGATAGATGAAATGGTCAAATCAATAGACTGATTTGTGAGACAACTGTGTAATGTAACTAGGTAGGAAGGTGGGTAGGTGGACAGGTAGGTAGAGAGATAGGTAGGCAGAAAGATAAAGCTGTAGACGTAGATTGATAAATTAATGAATATTATAAATAGAAACATATTTAATATCATTATTTGATATTATTATAAGATGCTCTTGTGTGTTTTGGTAGATTTGTTTGCATACTATCACCCTACATGCAATGCATAGTTTTACATATCTACAACTACAATCCTATATGGAATGCAATGCCAATGGATACCAGCAAGTGTATGTTGCCGAGTAGATAGATAGATATATGTTAATTGCCAAACTGGCAGACCAATTAAATATATTGGTGCTGTTTGGCTGAAGGTGTAAACCTGCATGAAAGGAGTGTAACTATGCAGTACAACAGTGGTGTGAAAGGACGTGCCTTTTTTTCGACTGTACGAATCATTTTAAAAGCAAAGGCTGCCTTCTATTGTGTAAAGTTCTGTATAAAAGCAGTTAGAACTCCGAGGGCAATTGAGTTTGAAGTCACCATGGGTGTGATGTAGTCAAAGGGGCCTGAGTGCTTTACCAAGAGTTGCCTAATGTCAACCAATGCCAAGTAATGCCAAGTACCCATTACACACAGTGGCTTCTAATGACAATGCCATGGAGGGGCTACTATAGTGTAGTGGAGTGTAGTGAGCCCCAGGCTAACTATAAGGGGAAAAAGGTGGTTAGAGGTAAAAAAAAAAAAAAGACAAATTTGTATGCTGAAATTAGGACAGCTGGGATTACACTAGAGTCTAGATGCAGTGGGAAATACAACTGGACAGAATGTGTTGTAGTCCTGTGTGTGCTTTGATTGTATACCTTGGTTTTATAGTTTGTGTTCTTGGATTGGATTTGTTGTACTGATAGATGCAATTTAATTTCTCTCGAAAATCAATGATAGATAGATATGGTAAGTGCAGCCCTCTAAGCCCGGTTAAGGGTGCTCACAACGGTTGATTGATGAGATGAAAGAAGAGAGCGGGAGTCCTCAACATGTTACACATTTACCCCATGTGAGGGATCTTTTACTTGCCCAGCATAGACACTGATACAAGGAGTCGCCAATTTAATGTCTCATCTGAACGACGTCAATCTGGGATTTTACTAGGTTTACTGAAAATATTTTGGTTTCAGTGCCCAGGATTTGGACCAATACAGAGACCTTTAATGGAGCAAACCTCGAGTTTATCCACTGAGCCACCAGCTCGGAACTGCCAATGTTCGCTTGATGCCGAAAAGCTCGTCCCCGAGTCAAACAAATACGGTAGAAAAATAAACAGAGATATTCAGCAGAGCCTCTGTAAAGCCGCGCTTATTCGATATCCATACTTTCATTTCCAATAAGCCTCACACGGCATATATCTCAATCAGCCCATGTATACGGATGAAATGATGGCCGTGGCAGAAGCAAAAACAGTGACACACTTGTGAATGTATCAATATATAGCATGCCATACAAATACAACTAAATATGTATGTGGAGTTGTGAAGTGTCACAACAAACGAGGTACTGACATTTCTGACAAATTTTATGTCATCAGCTATCAAGTGTTTGAGTTTATCTATGTTTCTCTTTGCTTAAAACTGAAGTGCAGATCCTACTCAGTAATGCATATTCCAGTGTCCAATCGTGGTGTGAACACTTTCTGAAGTGTTGTATGATGACCGAGCTTGGTTGTGTATTAGCTGAGCTTGGAAACTGTCACTGAGATAGCTGGAAAGCTGTCAGCTCACCCTGTGTCATTCCAAAAAGCAAACAGTTTGATATGGCCACTTCCTGCCAGTTCCTGGGCTTCTTCTGTTAGGTTTCTCTGTAAGCCTGCTTCCCAGAACTCCAGCACAAAGACTGGCAGTCTACAGAAGCAGGACTATTGAGAACAGTAACTTTCCTGGGAGCTGTAAGCTGTCTGCCCTGTATAATTGTCTAGCTCTCTAATTGTCTAGTTTCGTAGTTGTCTAGCTGTCGAGTTGTCTAGCTGTCTATTTGTCTAGCTGTGTCTATTTGTCTAGCTGTCTATTTGTCTCGTCTTGTTGTATACTTGTATAGCTGTCTAGTGTCTGACTGTCTGGCTGTCTAATTGTCTACCTGTCTATAACTGTCATATTTAGTTATTAGATCATACATGTATAAGGTTCAATAAGATTCACAATTTTTAAAATTTTGAATATTTGCACAATAACTCATTTCCATGAGGCCCATATATCTAAAAGTATAGATACAAGTCTGTAACCATCTGATTTGATAATACCAATCTCCTTCAAATGGAAGAAGTAGTAGGACATATATTTGAAAACCTCATTGCCTAAACAAAGTCTACCCATGAAGATCTAGTAGAAATAGGGTCATTTAGTGTGGCACAATGCCCAATAAAAATGTCCAATGAAAATGGATGAAGTCTAAAAGAGACGTCTTTAGTGTGTTTTACCATTGATTACCAATTCAGATAGGGCTGGCCAAACATTAGTGTAGGAATTTAGCATATATATATACCCACATGACTGTAATGTTATTCAGTGGAGTAAAGTGTTATTGTAAGTGCAGCTGAATACAGTTTAATTACTTCAAGGTCTACTTATCAAGCTTACAAGAGGTTGATTTAAAGACATTATATAAATTCATTATGGAAATGCATTGCAAGATTTTGTTGGAGGGTAGGTTCAGTTGGTAGCACACCGGGCATCTGATCTCTCAGTCCCGGGTTCGCTTACCAATGTTTGCTTGATTTCCACATACCTTCTGAAAGAGCTGTAATACAGTTTCGTTATGGAGATTACTTTTGTGTAGTATCAGAGAATATTATGGATTGAGTTTCATTAAGATGAACTATAAAAGAAATGTATCCAGATATATGCTAAGAAAAAGAAGCTTGTGTCTGAAGACATTTCTGTTGAAGGAACTGCATGCAATGAAGACATTTCACACTTTTTGAAATCAACTGAAAGAAACATCAATATGAAACTGCATAGATATAGAAGGATCCAGCGGCTTTCTTTAGAAAATAGACATTAACAACTGTAGTTATATTTCTGAATATCCTTTTGAAGTGTCTGCCAAACCTGTGTCTTATATAAGACACTGTGTATTATAAGAAGACTGATTTTCATGATGGATTTTAATTTTCTTATCTTTTTTTGGTGTTTTGTCTCAGGCTATTTTCCAAGAATCTAAAAATCAAAATAATCCTATTTCGTTAATTAGTGCTTCTTTTTATCTTTTTGAATTCTACTGTCTCATTGTTCAATTGTCTGTGAATTTGAGTGTTTTAATTAGAAATGTCAAAATTGCCATTGTTTACCATTGTGGTTGCTAATGCTACTCACTTTCAAGTGTCCTTCAGGGAGAGAGTCGTAATTCTGGAGCTTTCCAGTGAAATAGGATATTTGTTATTAATTAGCTGCAGCTACAATTAGCTTTTCTTGTGTCAGTTTCTAATTTTGACAAATATCATTGATGTTTAATTATGTTTGTGACCTTTCCATTGAAACTTATCTGTAGGTTGCAGATAAATTGGTGTAAAAGATAGCCCTGGTAGAAAGATAGACAGATAGACAGACAGATAGATAGATAGATAGATAGATAGATAGAGATTGATTGATTGATTAATTGATTGATTGTTTGATTGATTGATTGTTTGATCGGTTGATTGATTGATTGATTGATTGGTTGATAGATAGATAAATAGATAGGTTGATTGATTGACATATAGACTGATTGATAGACTGATTGATAGACTAATTGATAGACTAGATAGCCTGATAGACAAATTGATAGTGAGATAGACAAATTGAAAGATAGCTAGACATGTAGTCAGTAGATATCTCAAGTAGATGGGGATTTAGGATTGTTTTCATTGCTCTTTATATATGCGAAATTCTAAGTAAATTATTTGATCTTAGTAAACGTTTTTAAAATGTCATGAGCAATTTAGATGTGAATCACCTTTTCACTTTGCCATCCCCACTTCTGTATTATATATAATTATCGTCCATTTTATGTTTTGTGTTTTGCTCAGGACTGTGTTTTATTTCTCCCATTCTCTCTGTTTTATGTCTAAAACCTTTGGCTTTTTTGCCTTTTTGTAGATCTATACTTGAAACCTTATACACCTCCTGAATTTTAAGAGAAACATGAATCCTGGTAGAAAATATACTGTCTGAGAAAACACTAAAGAAAAAACAACAACAAAAAGAAGAAAAACTCCCAAAACAAGTGAAATCTGAAATTCGATCTCAAGTGTTTGTTGAATTAGATGGCTCAGCATAAACTTTTCAGATTTGTGAAGGAGCTTAATTTTGTATTTTGAGCTATATTAAGTGTATTTTGAACTTATTTTGAGATTATTTTGAGCTCATTTTTGCCTATACTTAGACGTCCCACCTCAAGTGTTCTTCAGAATTTCTTTAAGCTCATTTCTTCATGGGATTTTACAACAAGAGCACTTCACTAGCAAATATTGCTCCTGTTTTTGAATTGAGTCACTTGACTACTGGAAAAGTGAAGTATATTGTCAATATATAGTCAATGGAGTGGAATTTTAAGCCGATTGTACATGATGCTAAATTCTTGACAATTGAGTATACAACACTATACATGTATCTGTGTTGGGATTACACGTATTGAGGTGGAATTGTAGATAGATAGGTAGATGGATGGAAAGATAAACTTATGAAATCAACAGATTGGTTTGTGTGATAACTGTGTATAATATAGGTAGGCAGGTGGGTAGGTAGAGAGATAGGCAGAAAGATGAAACTGTAGACTTAGATTGATCGATAGATAAATCAATGGATAGTATATCTGTAGATGGATGGGTAAATAGAAACATATTTAAAATTATTATAAGATGCTCTATTGCTCTTGTGTGTTTTGGTAGATTTTTGTGCATACTACCACCCTACATGCAATGCATAGTTTTACATACCTACAACTACCATCCTATACGGAATGGAATGGATACCCGCAAGTGTATGTCGCAGAGCAGATAGATATGTTAATTGCAAGACTGATAGACCAATTAAATATTGGTTTGTCTGATGGTGTAAACCTGTATAAATGATGTGTAAAGTGTAGTGGCTTTTTTTGTGCAGTAGGAGTCAGTTTAAAAGCAAAGGCTGCCTTCTATTGTGTAAAGTTCTGTATAAAAGCAGTTAGAACTCAGAGGGCAATTGAGTTAGAAGTCACCATGGGTGTGATGTAGTCAAAGGGGCCTGAGTGCTTTACCAGGAGTTGCCTAATGCCAACCAATGCCAACCTATTCCAAGTAGTGCCAAGTAATGCCTAGTACCCATTACACACAGTGGCTTCTAATGACAATGCCATGGAGGGGCCACTATAGTGTAGTGGAGTGGAGTGAGCCCCAGGCTAACAATGAGGGAAAAAAGAAGGTTAGAGGTAAAAAAGAAGAAGAAGAATTTGTATGCTGAAATTAGGACAGCTGGGATTACACTAGAGTCTAGATGCAGTGGAAAATACAACTTGACAGAATGTGTTGTAGTCCTGTTTGTACTTTGATTGTATACCTTGCTTTATATTTTGTGTTCTTGTGCATGTATTTGGTTTGTTGTACTGATAGATGCAATGTAATTGCTCTTGGAGATCAATGGCAGATCTACAGTGAGATATGGTAAGTGCAGCCCTTTAAGCCCAGTTACGGGTGCTCGCAATGGTTGATTGATGAGACGTAGGAAGAGAGCGGGAGTCCTCAACTGTTCAACATATTATGCAGTTAACCCATGTGAGGGATCTGTACTACTAGTGTACTAGCCCAGCAAAGACACTGATACAAGGGGCCGCCAATTAATGTCTCATCTGAATGATGTCCAGCTGGGATTTTTCTCAAGAAGGTCCACTGAAAATAATTGGATTCAGTGCCCAGGGTTTGGACCCATACAGAAACCTTTACTTTTAGTGCAGTGGACCTCGAGTTTATCCACTGAGCCACCAAACTGCCAATTTTTTCGCTTGATGCCGAAACGCTCGTCCCCTGAATCAAACAAATACGGTAGAAAAATAAGCAGAGATATTCAGCAGAGCCTCTGTAAAGCTGCACTCATTCGATATCCATACTTTCATTTCCAATAAGCCTCACACAACATATATCTCAATCAGCCCATGTATATGGATGAAATGGTGGTCATGGCAGTAGCGAAAACAGTGACACACTTGTGAATGTATCAATATAGCATACCATACAAATACAACTAAATATGTATGTGGAGTTGTGAAGTGTCACCGTGACAAAAATGAGGTACTCACATTTTGACAAATTTTTGTTAGGTATCTTAACTTCCTCTTAATTACATGAAACAAGATTTCAACCAGATTGGTATAAAAAAATAAAATCTGAGGAAATCAGAGAATTCAGTGTAATTAATGAAGGAGAATCATTATCACACTTCGACCTTGCCACCTCAATCTTTTTAATGCTACTTCATGTAATTCCAAGCTGATTTCAAGTTGATTCGGGCAGATGATAACATGCTTTTGTCAATTAGCCTACTATAATGAGCCGATTGCATGTGCTTTGAACCTAGACTTCACTCATTGTCTTGGCTCTTCAGTTCTGCTTTCCAGGTCTGTTTTCCTGTTCTGCTTTTCTGTTCTGCAAGGTTTTATAGCTCTGCTTTTCCTTCTGGTGCTCTGTCTTTCATTCTGTTTGAAGTGCTTTCCTTCTTATTCTGTCATTAATTGATTACAAGGATACCTTGAACAATTCTGATTCATGTTGAACAGAGTGGCTGAAGATGTGCAATGTGCATGTAGAAGTGTTCTGTTTTGCAATCAATGAAGCTCATGGATATTAGAGTACTACTACACGAACTTTCTCTATGAGATACCATGGAGAGACAGACACTTCATTTGTTAAACCACATTGATATCTGAATTATCGTTGAAGAATTATGAGTACAAGTTTACATTCAGCTGTTACTAGTGGACATCAATGACATCACAGCAAGCCCTATAATAATATAATGCCTATATCTATCACATTGAATCGAACTGTCAATTAGTCAAAGGGTAACTTGTGACATCAGTGGATTCGTGGTGAGTGATGTGACTCATTCAGTGACTCTTCCTGTTGGCATTGTAAGTAAAGGGTAGAAACTCACTGAATACTTATGAGTCATAAAGAATATCATGGCAAGCATTTCCGTAAGCACTTGTAATTCTTTGGCTGTAATATAGCGAGTCTGTGAAAAACAAGACCTCATGCTGGACCGTTGCTTGTGTGTGGCAAATTGAATTTATCAATCCCATCTGAAAAATCCTTTTAAAATTTGGTATTCATTGACTTTAATTACCGACTGGACATTACTTATATCACAGAGAAAAATTAAAATTATACAAAAAGATTTGGAACATCCAATAAACCACCAATCTCATTTTACAAGCGGCAGGACATACGTTTGAAAACCTCATTGCCCTAAACAAAGTCTGCTCCTAAAGATCTAGTAGAAATGGTGTGACACAATGCCCAATAAAAATGTCCAATGAAAATGGATGAAGTCTAAAAGAGACGTCTTTAGTGTGTTTCACCATTGATTACCAATTCAGATAGGGTTGGCCAAACATTAGTGTAGGAATTTAGCATATATATAGGCCCACATGACTGTAATGTTATTCAGTGGAGTAAAGTGTTGTTGTAAGTGCAGCTGAATACAGTTTAATTACTTCAAGGTCTACTTATCAAGCCTAAAAGAGGTTGATTTAAATACATTATATAAATTCATTATGGAAATTCCTTGCCAGATTTTGGAGGAGGTTTGGTTCAGTTGGTAGCGCACTGGGTTTCGCATTGTTCGGTCCCAGGTTCTATTAGTAGGATTACCAAAGTTTGCTTGATTTCCCCATAACTTCTGAAACAGCTGTAATACTGAACATTTAATTCAGTGAGATTTCTTGTAGTATCGGAGAACATGTGAATTGAGTTTCATCAAGATAACTGAAATTAGATATATGTTAAGAAAAAGAAGATTGTGTCTGAAGACATTTCTGTTCAGTGAAGGAACTGCAATGAATATATTTCAGTAACTTCACACTTTATGAAAATCGCAAAAAGAAGCTCCAATATGAAACTTCATCTATATAGATGTAGAAGGATCCAGCATCATTCCTTAGAAATATAGACATTTACAACTGTAGTTATATTTCTGAATATCCATTTGAAGTTTGTACCTAATATGTGTCTTATATATCAGCTATGTAGAAGACTGATTTTCATGATGAATTTTAATTCGAATCCTTTTTTTGTGTGTTTTGTCTCAAACTATTTTCCACGAATCTCAAATCAAAATAATCCTATTTCGTTAATTCTTGCTCCTTTTTATCTTATTGAAATCTACTGTCTCATTGTTCTGCTGTCTGTGAATTTGAGTGTTTTAATTAGAAATGTCAAAATTGCCATTGTTTACCATTGTAGTTGCTAATGCTAGTCACTTTCAAGTGTCCTTCGGGGAGTGAGTCGTAATTCTGGAGCTTTCCAGTGAAATTGGATATTTGTTATTAATTAGCTGCAGCTACAATTAGCTTTTCTTGTGTCACTTTCTAATTTTGACTAATATCATTGATGGTTAATTATGTTTGTTGCCTTCCCATTGAAAGTTATCTGTAGGTTGCAGATAAATTGGTTTAAAAGGTAGTCCTGGTAGATAGATAGAGAGATAGATAGAAAGATAGATAGATAGATAGATAGATAGATAGATAGATAGATAGATAGATAGATTGATTGATTGATTGATTGATTGATTGATTGATTGATTGATTGATTGATTGATTGATTGATTGTTTGATTGTTTGATTGATTGTTTGATTGATTGTTTGATTGGTTGACTGATTGACTGATTGACTATTTGATATGCTAATTGATAGACTAGATAGCCTGGAATACAAATCAATAGTGAGATTGATAAATTGATAGACGGCCAGACACGCAGTGAGTAGAAATAGATAAGTAGACATTTAGGATTGTTATCATTACCATTTATACATATGTGAAATTCCAAGTAAATTATTTGATCTTTTTGGTAAACGTTTTTAAAATGTCATGAGCAATTTAGATGTGAATCACCTTTTCACTTTGCCATTCCCACTTCTGTATTATCGTCCAATTTATATGTTTTGTATTTTTGCGACCTGTGTTTTATTTCCCCCATTCTCTGTTTTAGGTCTAAAACCTTTGGCTTTTTTGCCTTTTTGTAGATCTATACTTGAAACCTTATACACCTCCTGAATTTTAAGAGAAACATGAATCCTGGTAGAAAATATACTGTCTGAGAAAACACTAAAGAAAAAACAACAACAAAAAAAGAAGAAAAACTCCCAAAACAAGTGAAATCTGAAATTCGATCTCAAGTGTTTGTTGAATTAGATGGCTCAGCATAAACTTTTCACTTTTGTGAATGTATTTGGAGCTTAATTTTGTATTTTGAGCTATATTTAGTGTATTTTGAGATTATTTTGAGCTCATTTTTGCCTATACTTAGACTTCCCACCTCAAGTGCTCTTCAACATTTCTTTAAGCTCATTTCTCCATGGGATTTTTCCAACAAGAGCACTTCACTGGCAAATATTGCTCCTGTTTTTGAATTGAGTCACTTGACTACTGGAAAAGTGAAGTGTATCGTCAATATATAGTCAATGGGAGTAGAATTTTAAGCCGCTTGTACATGCTGCAACATTCTTGATAAGTGAGTAGCAGCTATACATGTATCTTCTGCTGGGATTACACATATTGAGGTGGAATTGTAGATAGATAGGTAGATGGATTGATAGATAAAATGGTAAAATTAATAGACTGATTTGTGAGACAACTGTAATATAGGTAGGTTGACAGGTGGGCAGGTAGACAGGTGGGTAGAGAGATCGGTAGGCAGAAAGATAAAGCTGTAGACGTAGATCGATCGATAGATAAATCAATAGATAGTATATCTGTAGATGGATGGGTAAATAGAAACATATTTAATATTATTATAAGATGCTCTATTGCTCTTGTGTGTTTTGGCAGATTTTTGTGCATACTATCACCCTAAATGCAATGCATAGTTTTACATACCTACAACTACCATCCTATATGGAATGGATACCAGCAAGTGTATGTTGCAGAGTAGATAGATATGTTAGCTGCAAGACTGATAGACCAATTAAATATTGGTTTGTCTGATGGTGTAAACCTGTGTAAAACAGTGGTGTGAAGTGTTGTGGCTTTTTTTGGTGCTGCGGGAATCATTTTAAAAGCAAAAGCTGTCTTCTATTGTGTGACGTTCTGCATAAAAGCAGTTAGAACTTGAGGGCAATTGAGTTAGAAGTCACCATGGGTGTGATGTAGTCAAAGGGGCTTGAGTGCTTTACCAGGAGTTGCCTAATGCCAAGCAGTGCCTAGTAATGCCAAGTAATGCCAAGTACCCATTACACACAGTGGCTTCTAATGACAATGCCATGGAGGGGCTACTATAGTGTAGTGGAGTGTAGTGAGCCCCAGGCTAACAATGGCAAAAAAAAGAAGGTTAGAGGTAAAAAAGAGAAGAAGAATTTGTATGCTGAAATTAGGACAGCTGGGATTACACTAGAGTCTAGATGCAGTGGGAAATACAACTGGACAAAATGTGTTGTAGTCATGTGTGTACTTTGATTGTATACCTTGGTTTTATATTTTGTGTTCTTGGATTTGGTTTTTTGTACTGATAGATGCAATGTAATTGCTCTTGGAGATCAATGACTGATAGATAGATTTGGTAAGTGCAGCCCTTTTAGCCATGTTAAGGGTGCTCACAACGGTTGATTGATGAGATGTAAGAAGAGAGCGGGAGTCCTCAACTGTTCAACATGTTACGCAGTTACCCCATGTGAGGGATCTGTACTAGCCCAGAACAGACACTGATACAAGGGGCCGCCATTTTAACATCTCATATGAACAATGTCCGGCTGGGATTTTTCTTCAGAAGTTTCACTGAAAATAATTGGATTCAGTGCCCAGGGTTTGGACCCATACAGAGACCTTTAGTGGAGTAGACCTTGAGTTTATCCACTGAGCCACCACTCTGCCAGTTTTTTCGCTTGATGCCGAAAAGCTGGTCCCCCGAGTCAAACAAATACGGTAGAAAAATAAACAGAGATATTTAGCGGAGCCTCTGTAAAGCCGCACTCATTCGATATCCATACTTTCATTTCCAATATGCCTCACACAACATATATCTCAATCAGCCCATGTATATGGATGAAATGGTGGCCATGGCAGTAGCAAAAACAGTGACACACTTGTGAATGTATCAATGTAGCATACTATACAAATAGTTGAAATACTACTAAATATGCATGTGTAGTTGTCAAGTGTCACAACAAAATTAATGAGGTACTTACATTTCTGACGAATTAAAAGTCATCAGGCTTCAACTGTTTGAGTATATCTACAGTCAACACAGAAATTATTTGCACGCTTTGATTTTTCATCATATTTCACAGAAAAATGGTAGTATGATAAAAAGAACTGCCCTATGTTTTAGAGCAGTGTTAGTAGGTTAGGTTCCCATGCATTTCATTTTTTACCAAAATTCATTTTCTTGGAAAATGTGAAAAAACTGAATTTTGAAAACCAAAAAATATTTGCACGCTTCAGCCAACTGGCAGAAACTGAATTTTTAATGATGATACTAAATTTTTTCTTTGGAACTACTGTTGTTTATGGTATATTTAGCTCAATTACATCAATCAGACATTATTTGGGGTTCACATGTGGGATTACAGGTGTTACTCAAGGAGTACACCCATTCCCATGTTTTTCTCATACATTTAAGTATAAAAATTACTTAAAAATAGCAAGTGTCATGAAATTGGTCTGTGAAGTCCTTTAAAATAGTCAAATTGTGTGAAAAAGATAAACGATGCAGGTTTTTGTGAAGAACTATGTTCAAAATCTCATCAGGAAATGTAAAAAAAAAAGGCTCTTGGTGATTTTGTGCTGAAATACAACTGATGATGTGCCTCTGACGAGTTATTTAACCACTGGCTTATCAATAGTTGTTAAGAAAGAATATTTAGGGTTGTTTTTATTAATATTTGCTCACAAATTAGGTTATTATTCGATTTTAGCATATATGTAAGTGTAGCATATTCAATGCATTGTCATCCATCGATTATTAAGATCCACCTAAGCTTGTCTATACAATAATTATGGCCTAAATTATTATGACAGTGAATAGTTTTCATTGTTCAAAGCTTATGTTTACAAAGGAAACCCATTATTGTGAAATTTTCACTCATTGAGGTCCTCCATGGGGGTACCCTATGGAGCAACAATTGTTGTAGGCTGCATAATGGTAATGATATAGTGCAAAATTTGAAAACGACTAGTCTTAATTGTCTCAGCTGACTTTCTCCAAAATTATTACAACCTATTGTTCACAGCTCACAGTCAAAATAGTTCCCAGGGGCAAAATTGAGTCCTGTAATTAAGATTTTTTCAATTTGATTCTACTCGTATTACTGTTTTCCAGAATTTTGCGGTTGCCGGTAGAACACAATTACCTACCAATACCTGCCAAATTACTTTTTTAGACAAATAGACACAATTATGGAGTTTTCTAATCAGTCTCATGTGAGTTGCTTGTTTCTAGCCAATATTTCTATAGCCACGCATAGAAAAATAACATGGGATTGAGTGCTTTCCCTTGGTAACACCTGCGATCCCACCTGTGAACCCCAAATAATGTCTGATTGAAGTAAATGAGCTAAATATACCATAAACAACAGTAGTTCCAAAGAAAAAAATTTAGTATCATCATTAAATATGCAGTTTCTACCAGTTGGCTGAAGCGTGCAAATATTTTTTGGTTTTCAAAATTCAGTTTTTTCACATTTACCAAGAAAATGAATTTTGGTAAAAAATGAAATGCATGGGAACCTAACCTACTTACACTGCTCTAAAACATAGGGCAGTTCTTTTTATCATACTACCATTTTTCTGCGAAATGTGATGAAAAATCAAAGTGTGCAAATAATTTCTGTGTTGACTGTATTCCCCTTTCCTTAAAAGGGAGGGAGGGTAAACTCCATGGTAGTGTGCTGAGCTCCAACTCGAACTGCTCGGTCAGGTTTCGAATTCAGTTCTTACCGGATCACCCAGGCCTGTGCTGGACTGCAGTTTCATTCATTCTTCGCCTCATTGGTGTGTCCTCCTCCTGTCCTAATTAGCATACCAAGTGTATAATCACAGGATGTAAAGCCCAAATCAGCTATCAGTCCATTGTCACCAGACTATCAACTGTTTTTAGTAGATCTATATTTCTCCTTTGCTTAAAACTGAAGTATAGATTCTACTCTGTAATGCATATTCCAGTGTTCAATTGTGATGTGAACACTTTCTGAAGTGTTGTATGATGACCGAGCTTGGTGGTGTATTAGCTGAGCTGGGAAACTGTTACTGAGATAGCTGGAAAGCTGTCAGCTCACCCTGTGTCATTCCAAAAAGCAAACAGTTTGATATGGCCACTTCCTGCCAGTTTCTGGGCTTCTTCTGTTAGGTTTCTCTGTAAGCCTGCTTCCCAGAACTCCTGCACAAAGACTGGCAGTCTACAGAAGCAGAACTATTGAGAACAGTAGCTTTCCTGGGAGCTGTAAGCTGTCTGTCCTGTATAATTGTCTAGCTCTCTAATTGTCTAGTTTCGTAGTTGTCTAGCTGTCGCATTGTCTAGCTGTCTAATTGTCTAGCTGTCTATTTGTCTAGCTGTCGATTTGTCTAGCTGTCGAGTTGTCTAGCTGTCGAGTTGTCTAGCTGTCGAGTTGTCTAGCTGTCTAGTTGTCTAGCTGTCTAGCTGTCTAGTTGTCTAGCTGTCTAACTGTCTAGCTGTCTAGCTGTCTATAACTGTCTGCCAGGTCATCTGGTTGTCCTGGAAATAGTTAATCTGTCATTTAGCAAGCGCTGATACTCAAGTTCGCCTGCTGGTCTGGCCGAGACACCCGGACTGATGTTGGATGGCAATTTCAATCATCCTTCATCTCATTCTTGTGTCCTCCTCATGTCCTTATTAGCTGACCGAATGTATAAATACAGGATTTTAAGCACCTTTCATCCATCCACCCTATCTAATCTGCCTGTATGTGTCCCCTTCTGGTTGTGTTGAACTATAAATTGCAATAGACGTCGCATCTATGTAATTATGTATCATTTTGTTGTACGTACATTTGTGTCTCCACACATATGAAAGCTCCACATTTCATTATTTCCCAACTTATATAATAAAATTTTATCTGAAATAAAGAAATATACTCACGATAATTATATACAACTTTGTCCCAGACATTGAGATAAGGACAAGTTTGAATCTGTTTTGAAATTCTAATGCCTATTTCATTCTCAGCTATTATTGGATTTTGTATGTGATTTTGTGTTATAGATGCATATTAAAGTTTTGGAAGTTTGATGCAGATATTTCTGGGAGGTTTGCAGCTTGCTATTGTTGCTTGGCACTTCTTGAAAAGCATTAGCCAACAGAATTTCCCTTGCAAGAATTTGAATTGAAGATTTCAAGTTGAATTGAACATTGACATTTCTGCTGAAGTGACAACAACATTTTCAAGATGAATAGACCGGCTATTAGAGTTCGAAATGACTGCGTTAGAATGCAACTCTGAGATCGATGTATGCTATGGCAGGATGGATGATTGGGGCGTTATGTCCTGTATTTATGCACTTTGGAGGCTTAACAGGACAGGATGAGGACACAGCAATGAGGCAAAGGATGACTGAAACTGCTGTGCAGCATAGATGAAGGTAACATGGCCATAGCAGGAACCGAACACGGGATTCAGCAATCGGAAGCTCGAGTGTTACAAACTGACCCATTAAACCACCTTCCCTAAATGCATGGCAGGATGAAGAAAAACATGTAATTTTTGAAGCATTAGAAATAAAAGTGCCCCAAAAAGATTTCCCGGGCAAGCTTACAAAAATTTGAAGTTCGTCAACAAATCCTTTATTCCGAGTATTTTTTTAAAAAACCTTTTTATAGTAATTTTGAGTAGTGTTTTTAGCAATTAGCTTTGTAGCATCAGAAATAAAAGTGCCCCGAAAAGACGATTTTCCTGCAAAACTTATAAAAATTTGAAGTTCGTCAACAAATTCTGTATTCGGAGTACCTTTTTTAAACCTTTTTATAGCAATTTTGAATAGTGTTTTTAGCAATTAGGCATGTGAAAAAGGTCCATTGAAAACTAATGGCTTCAGTGATGGAGCAGCACACCCTGCCAATGGCTGGCATGTGTGTGTGAAAGGCATTTCAGAGTGAATAACACTTTCCATTAGGGGTGATTTGAAATGCATTATTGATCAGGAAAACACCACAAAAAGTAACTTTATTGGATGTGGAAATTTAGTTGAAAAATGTATAGTTAGAAATAATGTATGGTATGATGTTGCTATGTTGAGGTGAATACTACGAGGCACAAATGTAGAAAGTACTCAATGTATGGTGATTAACATTGATTGTACATGTGAAGTGAGATTGAGGATTCATAATCAGGCTGTATTATTAATGAGGAAAGTTCACAAAAAGTAACATAATTGAACGAAGTAGTAATTTGATTATTTCAGAATGTAGCTAAAAATGTAGCTAAAAATAATGCAATGAATGATTATTGAGCTTGAGCAATTCCAACGACAATTTTATGCACGGTGTATGGATGGATATAATTTGGAGCTTTACTTTACGTCCTGTATTTGTGTACTTGCCTTGGTAGGCTAATTAGGACAGGAGGAGGACACAGCAATGAGGCAAAGGATGATTGAAACTACTTTTTGTGCTGTCCATCATTAGGCGCAGTGACCCATCCAGAGCAGGAAAAGCTTTTGACCAATCGATTGGCAGCCCAGTGCACAACTGGGATTGTGTGTGGGAAATGCATTGATAAGGAAAACATCACTAAAAGTGTTTTAATTGGATCCAGGAAGAAATTGAGTTAGAATGAGCTGAAAAAAATACAAAAATACAAAAATACAAAAACAGTCATGCTGCGTACAGTTACTTAATCAGATGAAGATACTTTTTTGTAATATAGCTGAAAAGGTATCAAAATAATGTTGTGGTTGGAAATGAATTGATAAGGAAAACATCACTAAAAGTGTCTTAATTGGATGGAGAAATTGAGTTAAAATGTAGCTGAAAAAACCAAAAAACAAAACAACAACAGCAGCAATAAAAACAGTCATGCAACATATAGTTACTTAATCGGATAAAGATATTTTTTTGCAATGTGGCTGAAAAAAAAATCTAAATAATGTTACATACAAACTAGAGGTATTGAGTTGGATGCTCCTAGGTCCTACAAATCAATGTAAAAGCTATTCCATGTACCTGTTGTGAAGAAGGGCTAATTGGAAACCAATAAAAAAGCATCACATCCCCAGGATAAAAGAAGTGTGATGTATCATAATGAATCTGGCAACCAATCAACTGTGGCTATAGAATTATATTGTACCTAATATTGCACATTATGCGGCCTTTGTAGTGTGTCTATTGCCAATCACAGGCAACAATGGTCCCCCTTGCCACCGGCAGCCAGTCAATAGGTCTGATTATAGCACATACAATATCAGGATGGTCCTGGATGGGGGTCAGAGATTGCAGTTAATCACCCTGTTGTGATTCTTGTCCATTATCTAGGGTAATCACTCAGTATCTTTCATTATCAGTTGTGGCACTTTCAGGTGGTGCTCTGCAGCTTCTGATAACTAAAGCGTTTTTTGGGGAGGTTTTGATGGAAATCTGAGCTGTTGACTGGTGATTGATTGGTGCTGTGGTGGCAGAATTTCTGAATTAAGCCGGTTCTAAGTGGTCCTAAAAAATATCTATTATATGGGTTGATTCCCTGGCATCAATGTCGATGCCAGCAAGTGAAACTTCCCGCCCATGGAATAATAATCCTCTTTATCTTGAGGGAGGGGGTCAGCTCAGTTGGTAACGGTCCAATCGCTGGGTTCAGGGTTCGATTCCAGCTCTGGCCGGGTCTCCTTGACCTCTGTTGGATTGCTGTTTCAATTGTCCTTCGCGTCATTGCTGTGTCCCCCTCCTGTCCTAATCATCCTTTGTCTCATTGTAGTGTCCTCCTCCTGTCCTTATTAGCCTGTTGGAGGACATTTTAAATTTTTAATACAGGACATAAGCCTGAATCATACATCCATCTGTAGAATTTGACACTACTCGTCATCATAGTCAGGCAGGGAGCTGTCATGTCATACAAAGTGAAAATCTCTCAGCAAAAATTGTGTTAGCAAATGAATTGTTCAAGCACACAGCATGGGTCCCAGGACAACACAGCTTTTCTGCAGCTTGTATATATATGGGATATAGCAGCACATAGCGTGTTACAGTTATCTGTATGCCACACAGACAAGGCTTTTGTGTTGTGTTAGTGAAGCGCCCCTTATGCTTATAGGATGCAGGGGCTGTAGCAAAGGGCTGAAGGACCTTAGCAAAAAGTCTCTTCCATTTTTTGCACTGTAAAATTGTTGCTGTAACATTATACATGGTTACATTGTAATGATTGCATACGGGAGGTATTACGTATATTTTTGTCTCTGTTAATTGAGAAAATGAGAAATTTGATAAATAGCAGGGTGATCTGTATGTGAAGCAGAGTTTCAAATATCCTTCACACATTGCCATTGCCAGTGACAGAATTGGCTCTCTTTTGACAATTATAAGGCACAATTATGCTATGTTACTAGCCAAAAGGTCCTGCAGAAAAAACCTACAGAACTGTTCTAGTGCCATTGATCTGTGACTGTAGATTTTGCAATTGCACTAATGCACAATGTCATAATACACTTCCTTTAATGTTAATGAATAAATAAAGTGAAAAAATGTGAGCGATATTTTTCTTCAACATGTGTAAATTCTGCATTCTAAGTTTTGCAGTGTTGATTCTCTTGGGTGCAGAACCCATTGAAATGGCCTAACAGGCTTAGGTCCGAAATACTTTGTGTCTATCCCCCTACTGTATTCAGAGCTGGCTGAATAAGGGCATAAGCTGTCCTATTAGGGCTAGACCAACCAAACAGAAATTCAGCCATGCCAGAGAAATAAATGGGCACAGGAGGCAGTGCTGATCCCTGCGGCTAATAGCAAGAATGGACAAACCAATAAGGCAGAAATATAGGCAACCATTGAGCCAACCGGGTAACTATGTCCACCAACCGAATGATCCACCGATACATCAGCGGAACTGTCCGAAAGATAAGGTAGGAAGAGCAACAAGGAAAGTTCTGGGTAGAATCTGAGTTAACTTCGCAAGAATCTGGGTGGTATCACTGCCATAATCAAAATATAAGTGTAACGTCTTATTTATATTCCATTGGAATTTATGCATTATAGTTGTGATTGAGTCAATGGATGGACAATTGGAACTGTACGTCCTCAGTCGTCCTGTAATTATGCAATTTGGAGACTAGTAAGGACAGGAGGAGGACACCACAATGAGCTGAAGGATTGAAGCTACTGTCCAACATTGGTCTTGGTGACCTGACCAGAACTAGAATCAGTAGAATTGAACCCGGCCCAGGGATTGGAAGTCCAAAGTGCTACCAACTCTACAGCCCTCCTAACAAAGAAATTATTGATGTTGTTTTGAATTTTTAAAAAACGTGCTACTCTATTGTCTATGAAACAGGAATCCTTTTTTGTCAAAGAGGATCTTCCAACACTATCATCAGCCTATCACTTAGTGCATGACAAGCACTGACAGGCTGACATGCTTGAAGCATGGTGCTACTAAGTGTATAGCCATGCTTCAAGTGTCCAATCTTTTCAACAGCTCTGTCCACATTGCTTTTTTCATGCACACTTCAGCATTTCAGGTGCAAAGTGATATATCCAGGAATAAAATAAAAGCTTTTAAGAACTTGAGGACTTAATGTAGAACACTCAGATCATTTAAGGAGATGCCTAGGAAAACAATAGAACAGCAAACAATGACAACTTTCTGAATTGTGTGAATGTTTAACAATTCAGAAAGCATTAAGACACCGCTGATGGACTCCTGATGAAAATGACGTCTTATAATTAGGAGAGGCCGGGGCTGAGCTCATAGTCACGGTGGGATGTTTTGGAAACTTCCTTATAAGACCTCCGGTTGTAAGACCGACTTTCCTTATGTGACCGCCTTCCTCCAGCACTAAGTAGTATTTTTAGTGCATTAATTTTTTTCACCCCGACGAGAGGCCGCACGCCCATAAGAGACTGCTTTATGACCGCAGTAGGGCCGTCTTATAACTCAGGGACTACTGTGTTTTGAATGGAGGCATAGCCAACTTGCCCATAACTCCTCCTCTAGAAATATTCTTATAACCTGGCCACCCCATCAAAATCAGTTTATCAGATGCCAACTGTCTGCCTGATACATGAATATATTGATATTAGAAGGTTTTCAATGTGAATATCTAAAATGTCAGAAACATTTGGACATAATTAGATTTTACCATTTTCACATCTTCCTCATATTGTACAATGCTCTTTCGAAATTCAGTCATTCTCCGTCTGTATAGGTCTTGACGAGGCCTCGTAGTTTTCTATGACTTTTCAGTCCCTGGCTGAGATAGAAAATTGGCAAAATTACAGTCATGTAAGTGACAAAGTGAGTGAAGTAGGCAATTTTCTGGCTACATGTTAGTGGAAAAGTTCTCTCAAAGTGAGAATTTAGTCTGGGATTCTCGGAGTGACATTTAAGGGAGATGTTTGAAATTGAAATGGTGATGTTGGTTACCAAATGCCTCTTTAAATTCAAGGGAAGTTGATGATAGATTGAAAGGCAAAGACTCCTGGATTTATCAGATTCAAAGTGTCTGGAAACGGAAGACTAAATTTTGAAAGTTTTGTACTCATAATTTTCCCCTCTTTCTTCTTTTGTTGTTGTTTTTAAACGCATTTGATGCTGCATAGGGAGAGGCAGGTTAGTTGAGAGTTTTTTTCAGAAAAGCCTGCCTCCAAGTTGAACGGATGATGATATTGGAATGACGAATAGCCATGTGCATGGGGAATTACATTGTTCAAATATATGGAGAAACTTGACTCTCTCTGTTGGATAGTTTTTACCCCTGATGGCGTTAAAAGAGGACATCTCAAACGTATCAACTAACTCACCTGATAAGGTTAGTTGATACACCAAACCCTGATAGACAATGCAAAGAAAAGTCACTTCTGCCTCGGCGGGATACTATAAAACCATATGCCTTCACCAAGCTACTTTTTGTTCCCCTGAATGCATATCTTCTTTCATTGGGATTCGAATCTGATGCTCTGGACCATAGGTTTTTCTAGGTCATCTTTGCTGGCTCATTAATAATCATTAATAATCACTTTCACAATGTCATACCTTATCCATATACTAAGTTACTCTGAATCATCCTTCACTTATAGCGAGAGAAAAAAACATGTTTTCAGCACAAATTCACTTGAAACAGTGATTTTTGCTTTTTTGACATTTCTCCTAAATCTTGATTCTGATTCTACATTGACCAAGAAGATGTGTTTTTTCATTCCGCTTCTTATTATGCTAGTGTCTCACGAGAGTGGTTAAGTGACGGCGAAGTTGTAGAGGTGCCAGGAACTCAAGTTTCGCCCACTTTCGGCGTTTAAAGTCATTTTTGGACAATTATATAATCAATTAGAGGGTATACATCGTCGTGGATGGATCCTAGGACGACGAGGCACTCGTTTTCTTCGCCGAATCGCTCGTAATTAGTGACGAAGCAACCCCCAATGAGGAACAGACTTGTGTCGGCGAGTTGTCAGGAGCCTCGGCGCAGTTCCATTGCTTCAATGTTAAACTAGATTCGCCCAAGGAGTCTTTTTCTTCGCCCTAGCATGCTCTTGCTTCGCCCTAGCATCCTCTTACTTCGTCCTAATCTTCAATTACGCCCAAGCAAATACCTTTTACGGTGAAGCAAGTACTTAGCTGTTTCGGCGTTTCAACAGCCTGTTTGCGTCGGCGAGTTGTTCTCTTTTTTCGCCGAAGTTCCATTGACTCAATGATAAGTAGCCTCGCCCAAGCACTCTCTAGCTTCGCCCAACCTGCCTCTAACTTCGCCCAAGCTGTCTCTAACTTCGCCCAATCATTTTGGGGGTCTTTCAGGTCTTTTGCATCGTGGCTTCTTGCTTCGTAAAGATTCAACAGGTTGAATCTTTCGTGAAGCAAGTTCTTGCCTCACCATAAGGTCATGTGACTTCTAGGAACTTTTGGCGAGGAAGTTTAAGAAGCGCCGTAGACGAAAATATCGTTGCCGAATTGTTGAATGTAGTTTAAAAACCTCCCTCTTTCCTGGAAAAGCAAGAAGCGACGCGACAAGAACCCTCTGTTACGTCTCCGTGTGATCTAGGCATTACAAATGGCAAGACTTTCTCAAATTATCATTTCTATGACCAGGAGGTCTGGCGTATCAACTAACCTTGCATATCAACTAACCTGCCTCTCCCTATACCTGCCACAGTCCATTGGTATAACACTTTTACTTTCTGCGTAGTGCGCGGAGTAGTCTTATCATGGATTCCTACTTATGGGAAGTCATGGAAAAACATCTAATAAGCTGCCTTTTTAATCAATGTGCACAGATAAAGCAAGATAGCAGGAAGAACTGAAGAGGCGGAGGCTCACTTAGCATGTTTAGACGACTCAGAAATTGATAATATCGGAGAAATGACAAAAGTTCCTTCCTCTGGTTCTCTGTTGTTGCTGGGATTATGTGAATGGCTGAGTCATAAAGGGAAAAAGGGAGATTATACAATGAGTGAAGAGAATGGATAAGTGACTGGTGTGCTTTAGCCAGGCCCAAGGTGAGTAGATTAATATTGCCAAGAAAGGAAAAGAACTAAATGGGGACTAAGAGTGGTTAGCTCTGTCGTTCAGTTGCACAGTTGGTAACTCTACATGCTCTATGGGCGTCCGAAGTTCCAATCCCTTTGGTCGATTCAGGCACTCTCCAGGTCACCTGGACTTGTATGTTGGACAGCAGTTTCAATCATCCTTCAATGTTGGAAGGCAGTTTCAATCGTCCTTAGCTTCATTTTCATGCCCCCCTGTCCTAATTAGCCTACCAAGTGCATAAGTACAGGGCGTAAAGCTCCACTTATCCATCCATCCATCAATCATCCTTCTCCTCCTTGCGGTGTCCTCTTCTAGTCCTTATAATTGTTAACCTCTACAAGTCTACATATCGCATAGCAACAAGTGCATAAATACAGAACCTAAAGCACCAACCACTTATTAGGTTTAGTCAGACATAAAATACTTTACAGACAACAGGTAGAGAATTGCCCTATAGTGTTTCAAAGAGATACACTCTAAAAAATGTCGGTTTTTTAGATTCAAAATGGTTTTTTGAAAAACCAAATTTCAATGCAAAACCAACATGGATTTTTAAAAAATCCATGTTGGTTTTTCGCATTGAAATTTGGTTTTTCAAAAAACCATTTTGAATCTAAAAAACCAATTTTGTCTGAAAGATATACCATACGTGCACATACTCTGGTCTGTGGAATACTACTCAGGACAGAAATTATGGTCCCCGGAAACTCAGTCACACGGGTTATTACACCTAGCATAAGCGCGTTGTCCTGCAACGGAAATCCCTTTAGGTTTCGCATACTGTGCAAATTGTCCGACTCTTGTCATTTCAACGCTGACTGATACTTGAGTATTGTGTACAACTACTCCCCATTGGATACTGGATAGTCATGGAGTTTGTTTCGGTGTGTCGAGTAAAATATTGGAATAGGATTGCAATTGTCTTAGACCATGTTTACACTGCAGTCTGATTTACAGAAAGTTTTTGAGTATATTAATGAATTATAAAGGAGTGGCATGGTATGAAGCATCACGTACATGTGAATATTATTTTTTTGTAAACAAAAGCAGCATACTTATTTGACCTACTTTATGTCTACTCAAACTTTTTCCTGCAACAAGAGAGGGGGGAGGGTTGGTCTAGTGGTAGCGTGCTGGGTTGCAAATCGCTAGGCCTTTGGTTTAAATCCAGCTCTTTCAAGGTCTCCTGGGCCAATGTTCGACGGCTGTTTCAATCATCCTTTGCCTAATTGATGTGTCCTCCTCCTGTCCTAATTAGCCTACCAAGTGCATAAATACAGGACGTAAAGTCCCAATCATCTATCCATCTTTTACACTGCCATCTGACTCAACGGGACAACTGTTAAAAAATTGTCTGTTCTGTTGGAACCCACTTTTAATGAACTGCCCTACGAATGTGACAGAACACGTAAACATCTCATACCTTCCGTAATTATCGCAGAAGATTCTTGGAATTGCAAGTAGTATGTCCTGGCATTTTATGATCGTCTTTCATGACTATCTACATCACACCGTCTGATAATATAAGGTTACTTGTTATACTTGTGTTGTCAGCAGGCGGCCGCGCTGAGCCGCGGGAAACCTTGTATCTTGTTTCTCATTACCGCGATTCTGTGAATGTACACTCTAAGAACAGTGTTTTACATTTAAACACCTGTAAACGCGTCTTTTGCTAAACATCTAATATTTTGTGTCTTGAACTAAAACACCTGCTGAGTAAAACACCTATACTTCTAAACACATGGCATTTTGTGTTGAAATATGAAACACTTTGTGAGCTAAACACATCTCCTTCTAAACACCTCATATTTGGTGTTTAGAAATGAAATGCTTTCTGGGGTAAACATGTTTAACGCGTTGGTGTTTAGCATGTAAACACCTGACCTATATGTAGAGCCTCATTCTGAGAAGATGCAGGTCAAGTTTGAAATTAACTGTCATTAGACTGAAGTGGACCTCAGGAGATGCAGCTTGCTCCTACATGGGATGGACTGGAAACACTCTCAGGACTTAATAACTGTCTTTTTACATGGTAAGTGTTTTGTTTTAAATACACATACACATCCACAACAGTTTTAGGATGTTCAATGTGTTGTTGAACGCTATTTGAAGGGGGAAACAGAGTACAATCTTTTAGCTGATCAATGTGCATGGTGTTTACAATGCTAAGTTCGTCACATAACTTTATACTTATGCAGACTGTCAGAATGCAGTGTACGTTGTTGTGGCCTGATATACTGATGTCAGGAAACACATCTTGAGCACTAGTTATGTTAGCTCTATTGTATTGTGGACCCATGGCTAAATCAAGGCTAAATGATCAGCTGAAGCAGCCATCTTGACTGCCTCACAGGAGGGGCAGGATTGGCTGTCACCCCTGCTCATATATATGGGAAAGTCATGTTTTTTCCCTAATTAGAGAAGAAGCTCCATAATAACATACAAATCAGAAACTAGATTTTAGTTCTTCTAAAATAAATAAATAATTATCAAAATTATTGAAAAAAAAAATTCTTTGCTATTCTGATAAGTTTGTTCTATTTGCAGAGTTGCACGATGACGGAGATTCAACATGAGATCCACTGATGAATACAACCCCATGCCTTGTGGATACAATTGCCCTCGTCTTTATCACCAGAGATTGCGGATTTACATCTGCTTTAGTGTGACCATGGACTGGAATGACCAAAGCCTTCACAAGATGATCGGAAATTATTAACAAAGAACTACTGGACTTTATCAAAGACTTATGGCATGTTGTAATGCCTGCAATTTACCTTTAATTTTGACTTTTGACATCGATGAATGGACAATGGACACAATGTTATGCTGATTTATCAATTATCATTCAGCAGAGAAATTAAGAAACATATTTATGAAAATTTTATTTTCAAGAACTGTTATTTCAAAAGTTTATGCATGTTTCATTATTGTGATTGCTTGTAAGCCAGTGTTGACCTTATGTTTATTCTAATAAACTTTCAAACTTATTTCAGTGTGAAAAAATTTATAATCTAAACGCAAAAATGTATAACATGTTTAAAGTCTAAACATGTTTAAGATCTAAGCACTTTCAAGAGCTAAATTTCAGAAGATCTAAACGCGTTTAGAGGCTAAACATGTTTACATCTCAAACACATTGCCTAAACACGATCATTCTAAACATGTTTAGATGTTAACGCGTAAAAAAAGTGGGGACAAATTTTGTGTTTAGGATTGTGTTTTACATCTAAACACTATTCTTAGAGTGTACCGCCTTGATATTTTTCAGACATGCGATGTGGAAATCATGGGCTCATTTGCTAACAAAAATGCTATATATTCACACCTGTGTCAGTTATATGATTAGAGTTTTTCCCATATCATTTTTCATATTAGTTGACCCTTCAGATAAGAAGAAACGTGAACCGGATTTATTTTAAAGTTGGAAGTTCGATGTAATTTCGCAATGATTTTATTGAAGACGGTTCATATCGTAGCTAAATATCGAAACATTGTCCAAGGACGGGGTTGCTCATAAGATTTCCAAATTAACAAATTACTTTATTAGATAAGTCTTATGCTTTTGATTTCCTGATGTATGAAAACTGCACCCAATGTCTCGGCAGTAATTCAGCATCAATTTCATACTTATATATTTATATATTGTGTTTTGCTTGTGCTAATGCCAGAACTTTGGGAATATTGACATACCGTTATTAGCTGTTATATCTCCCAAATCAAGAAATGCAACATAATATATGTAGGTATGTGCAAAACATGTCTTATCTGCTGAATCAATGCATGACTAAAACCTTAAATCTGATGTAAATATATCCTGCCTTTGGTGGTAGAGCTGATATATCTTGCGTTCTAACATCAGTACACATTACCAGTTTGAAAATATTGATCGGTGTAAATATCGTCGAATAAGGCGTTAGGCCGGTTAGGGTGGAGGAATGTAAGATTTATGGATGGGGGAAGTTGAGAGGGGACAGGGCGCATAGATTATAAGGGATGGAGGAGCAGGAATCATGTCCGGATGTGTGAAGGAGTGCCTCAAGGGGCCCTCTTAGGTCCTGCACTTCCTCTCCAAGGATCTTCCGGGAGAATCTGCTCCTTTGCTGCAATCATCACTCGGCTGTACTCGTCTGGTTAGGCCGAGGTGGTGGTTCATCACTAATGGTGGAAGGGACATTAAGCAATCTTCATGGTATGTTCATAGTATTTTCATTGTAGGCCAAATGCACCCTGAAAGCCTGAGTGGTGACCTATAGGACCTGGATTCGATTCAGGTCAGGGCAAACCATGTAAACTTCAGATAGATCTTTATTTTTATGCCAAGGGGGCACGATCTCTCGTTATTTTAATATCTTAACGTATCATAGTCCTTGCCTGTTGTAATTGTGTAAAATGCAAAATGCAGGACATAAAGCCCTATCAGCCATCTGCCCACCTCCTGTACTACCAGAGTTTCTTTAATAGGATCCAAGCTGCATTTTGCAGGCTTCAAAGATTACCCCCTTCCCAGGCCCTGAAAGAACAACTGATACAAGCTGACTGAAAGCTAAATTTTAAAAATATGTCACTATTAAGAAAAAAAATCACTGTGCCAAATATTTATTTCTTTTTAATGCTACTTGCTAACTAGGAATTGTAGTTTAGAAAAGTTGTATACAAGTAATATAACACAGAAAATCAGAGATATGAACTAATTCCACCCTTCTACCTCAAAGACAACAACATATGTGAAGATGTACATCAAGGATATATACTGAGCCCTGGAATTGGAATGATATTTCTTGGATATTTCATGGATGTTTCATGGATATATCTTGGATGTTTCATGGATATGTCTTGGACGTTTCATGGATATGTCTTGGACGTTTCATGGATCAGTGTGAATACAAAAGCTGCTTCTTTGAGGCAGTTTATGCTTGAAATCATCACATATACAGCATATAGATGTGCCTTATGGTTCAATGCAACAAGGGGATATCCGGGATCATTTCTCACATGGCTCTTATAAAATCTTGAATATGTCAGTTGGGCACATCCCCTGCTTGCTTCACGTCGCTCCAGATATTTCGAACCATGTGGTTGAAGGTTTCGGGTAGTCGCTTGGAAAATCATGATCTCCCATCAATACATTTGGTGCAGAATATGTTCTTAGATAGCTCATAAATACATTTTATCTTCAATGTATGTTGGTATGTATATCCTATAACATACTTTGTATGTCTCTTAATTTTCCTTATTCCCCTAGCATGTGGTTGAAGGTTTTGGGTAGTCGCTTGGAAAATCGTGATCTCCCATCGATCAATTCTGTACCAAGTATGATCTTTAATGCCTCATAAATCCTTTATCTTGAATGTCTATACATTTATCGTTTCTATAAATTTTCTGTGTCTCTACTTTTCAAGCATGTGGTTGAAGGTTTCGGGAAGACATTTGGCAAATGGAGAAATCGCATGAATCAATTCTCTACAGAATGTGCTCTTCAAGCCTGTACTGAAAAATAAATGTTGAATATCTATAGCTATAGATTATGCATTTTCTTCAACAGATTTTTCTATGTCTCTGTTTACTCACTTTACTTTTCAAGTATGTGGTTGAAGGTCGTTGTTGGTCGCTTGGAAAATCGTGATCTCTCAATCAATTCTATCAGGCGTATGTTTTTCAAAACTTCAAAAACCTTCAACGTCTTACAGATATATATTTTCTGTAACATTTTCTAAGTCCTTTTACTTTTCAAGCATGTGGGAGAAGGTTGCTGTTAGTCGCTCAGAAAATTGTTATCTGTCAATCAATTATATCAGGCGTACTTTCTTCAAAACATCATAAAACATTTAGATATTTTCTTATATCTGATATTTTCCATGTTCCTAACTTTTCTACAGCCTATGGTTGAAGGTTGTAATAAGTCACTTGGAAAGTCTTGATCCCACTTCAATCAATTCGGTACAGAATATGTTCTTCAAAACCTTTCAGATATATTTTATCTTCAAAGTATATATGTTTTCTATGTCTCTTTACTTTGCAAGTATTTGATTGAAGGTTTCAATTATGTGGTTGAAGGTTGTGGCAAATCACTTGGAAGGTCTTGATCTCCCTTCAATCAATTTGGTGCAGAATATGTTCTTCAAAACCTTTCACATATATTTCATCTTCTACATTTATTGATACCTGTTATTACAGGATGGCCTGAATTTCAGCCCCAGGGCCATCCAGGTCTCCTCACATTGGCACATCACAATAAACAAATTTGCAAAGTTATAAAGAACCAAATAATTCTTGTAATATATCAACCAAATAATATTGTGATTGCAAACTCATGACGATATTTGTACTGGTCATCATCTTTTCGCTAATGTCAAATAAATATATATCGTATCGTATTGTATCGTATCATAAAAATTTTATATTGTTCAAAATATTATTTATAAAATTATGAAATTGATTGCATATACAATCCAGTTCTTGTGGGGCAAACAATCCTTCACTTCACAAAGGCTATGATAACGCCATGTAAAGAAGTAAAGCCTAAAGGTCTGTTTGGCCAAATAGGTCGAACAGATAACAGTTTATCAAAGGCCTGAAGCAGAAGATTAAACGGCTAGAAACAGAATAGAAACGGAAAAAACAGGCTAGGAAGCACTCTTGTATTTTTTCGTGTATTTTATGATTAGGCGGTCAGACAGACCATTTTGCCTTAGGCACTGGTTAAGGTTCTTCCCATTCTACTGCCTTCATGGGCTAGATATTACCCAGAATCAAGCGGAAGGTGTTAGGTGACAGGCCCCTGGCACTTGCATTGTAGTCTCTGGGAAGTAGTTACTGCAACTATTTCACAGAAGAATTTAATTAAAGGTATTACGCAAGAGGACATTGTGGTTCAGTGGTTTTAGGTATTCAACTGCTGATGCATATATGGAGCGAGTTCGATTTCTAACCATCACATTACATGGACTGACTTGATATAGTTTTTTCAGTTTCGCCCCAAAATGGCCCGCAGAGATGCAGTAGGTTCTTAGCAAAGGCAAAAAAATTTAACTACGCGGTAGTATTAAAATATTCTGGGCTTAAACAAAATGACATCAATGTCAGTACAAAACAATGCGTCGTGTTCGAACCATTGTTTCATTCAACCGTAGCATAAAATAATACCCAAGACTCGAGGCATGAGCCTCCGAGACTGAGAGCATCAAAATGTGGCCGTTCTTGAGGAGACCTCCATTACTGGCCAAAGGCCATCCAAGACCCGAGTCCGAGGCAAAAATTTGGCAGCTGAGACCGAAACGGTGGCCAATGCCATCAAAATATGGCCTCGAGGACTAGGCTGGCCTCAAAACCTCCAACACTGCCCAAGATTACAGACTACAGATTTTTGCCTCATTTCCTCCCTCTGCTGTCCTTTCAAAAATACCATTGGTGAAAAACCACAGGACGTCAAACTTATCACAATCCATCCTCTTTTATCTGCTTTTAGATGTGTAATGCGGAAACTTGGCTGAAGCTCTGTCGCCCAATGACTTTTGGCGCAATTCGGTGTTTTCTGACAACTCATTAAAACGTGATCCTCAGGTGCACTCAGAGAAAACAATCACAAAATATCTTTATTTTAGTCCAGTTTTTTTTTATCTGTCTAGACTGATACAGGTGAGTTTGAACTGAGTTTCAAATCAAATTTGAATATAATGTGTCTGTGTGACACTTGGTGGTTTTACTATCTCTCTGCCTTCACTGCCTATCAGTCATTAAATTGTGCTTACTGTTGCACCTAAAACCATTTGATCAAGTTTGTAGACATCCTGATGTCTTCCTTACTGAAGCGATGCATCTGTTGTACTGTTTTAGTTTTTTTTTAAAAGAAGAGAGAATTTATATAACTTTTAGATTTTTTTTTTTGTGTTTGAGGTATTGTTTCAAAATTTCATTTTTTACATGATTTTAAAAAATGTCTTAATATTACAGTGCCTTACCATTGAAAGGGAAATTTATAGGCAGGGTTTACAGTCTGCTTCCAAGCTGATAAATTCTGCATTTCCTCCACCCAGGAACTCACTTTTGTCCGAGCCCATGGGACTTTAAATGGAGGCGGGTTGTATCCAGTATTCTATGCTGGGGCAACTGAAAGACCCTGGGCATCCCTGAATTAATAGGGTATGTGCCAGACTCTCAGTCTTCTCATCTCATCATCATACGGCGATCGCCTGCCTCGATATAGCCCACTAAGGTGCTGCAGAGGCGTAAAACACAAACAAACAAACAAAAATCTGCATTTCCTCCAAAACGTATAAAATTTTGTGATTTCCTCCTTTCCTCTTCTTTCTAACATGGGGCCTTGTTCAGTGAAAGTGCAGCGCTTGGCTTCTGAACACTAGGCCCTGGTTAGATCCCCAGCCCAAGCAGCCCATGTTAGACGGATGCTTCATCCTGTGCCAAGAGAGCGCACACTTTACCTCATTACCGTGGTCCCCACCTGTCCTTATAAGCCTAATCAGTGCATGAATACAGGTTGTAAAGGCATATCCCCACCTCTTCCATTCAGGTGGAATTTTATTTTCATGTATCATTTTTCTATATATTTTTTTGCACATTTTTTTACCGTTATGTCTCCACAGGAATGTCCCTAATAGAAAAGCCCTCCCAGGTATTCTGGGGTTTCATATCACAATCAGCTAAGTAATGACAGGCTGTCAGTGCTTCGTGGCATTACTGTGGGGCATTACTATGGCAGCGTGCTGGATGGGTAACTGACAGCTTGGTGGCCAGACACATAGATAGATTGTTCAGATAGACAGATAGATAGATATGTAGGTTGGTTGGTAGATACAGTGCCGTCTGTAAGTAAGTGAAACGGGTGATGTTTTGTCATTGGTTCAATGCTAAACATCCTCAACTAAACTGCTTGTGGAAGCAAGGATGCTCATCCAATAAGAAGAAAACATAGTTATCCCACTTGCCTCAATCCGATGATCATCCTTTGTGACCCAATATTTTTTCATCTCATTGGATGAGAATTCATGCTTCCACATGCAGTTTGGTTGAGGATGGTTAGCACTGACCCAATGGCAAAACATCACTTGTTTCACTTACTTACAGGCAGCGCTGTAGATATAGGAAGGTTGATAGGTAGGTAAGTAGTATAGACAGATAGAAAGATAGATAATTAGTTTGATAGATGATGAATTGGATGGATAGATAGACGACACAACAGATGAATAGATAGATAGGCGGATCGATAGACAAATTGAACGACATAATTTTGGATGCAACAGTGATACAAAAAACACAATTTGGCAAACCGACAGATAAACAACAGTCATTATCTGAAGTCCAAAAATCTGTGAGGAAGCAAAATCAATTTGGTGAGAGTACTAGATTTTATTGAAAGGACCAGTGAGGGCACTCAGCAACCAGTGAGAGGTGACTAATGAGGGAGCAGCCAGTGAGAGTGGCTACTAAAGAGTGAAGAGGCATGGAAAACATGAAAGGCCTGGAGGAATAAAATAACTGCAAAGAAATGGTGCTAAATTACATAAAGGACAAGCAGGGATAAATGATAGTATTATATTACAATGTCACAGTCACTTTTGTGATTATCATCTGAAATGAATGTGGTCATTGACTCATTGTATGCCAGCAAATGTCTTAGACCTTTGCCAAAGCAGTTATTTGCAGATCTGAAGTCATTTTGGACTTAATTGCAAACTGGCTTGCCACATAACTGACATGTATTATAGTTTGGTTGGTATTATTAAGTTGCTTGGTATTTATAAGAAGTCTGTTTGGTCGGTTGGTTGTTGGGGGTTGGTTTTGGAAGGTTGGTTGTTGGTTAGTTGGTTTAGAAAGGTCAGTTGGTTCAGGAAAGTGTAAGAACTTTGCAACAGCAAGGAAATATCTGCCCGTTACACATAGAGATATTGTGATGATCCCCAAATTCTATCTCTGCAATCAATTATTCTGGAAAAAAACTTGTCTTGAAGTGCTGCACTCTCCACAACCAATATCTACTTACCATAGCTATAGGGCCTGGGATAGAAAGACACATGTATGTGGTCTTACATTGACACATTGTACTTTGGAAGAATAAGCACCTCTTTCTTATTCACCCAATATTGCACTATCCACTGATATCTGCCTTCCAGGCCCTACCCATTAAATTCAACATTAGTTGGAATTTACATGTATAATTGTGGAGGGCTGTCTTAATGTGTCTTTCAGTATGTGCTCCATAGGCATGTTAGTTCCAACAGTGAATAAGACATGGCAGGTGCATTCAGCTATAAGCATTGATGTTACAACCCCCTCTTTGTGGAAACTATTAGCAATGTCAAGATAAAGGTATATGCCATTCCTTAGTGAATGTTAGACTGAATGGTAGTGAATATGGCATTTATAAGGCATTTATAACATATAACGACCTATTCAATATATAGGAGAGAATTTCACTTAAATATTGATACACAAAACCTGTTTGATAGTAACTCTTGCAAAGGTCATGTTTAATAGGCACATGTTATGTATGTTGCCAAATATTATGTTTGACGATTTATTTTTCTTGGAAAGAATCTATAATGTTGCTATAACGTGGGCATAAAACACCACAATTTTCATAAAATATTATTTACACACGCAGTCATATTTTCAAAATTCTATAGGTCCTTTGTACGGTTTGAAGTATGAGAAAATTACATTGAAAATGATCTACTAGTTTTTCTGGATAGCCATGTACAATACACAGTATTTTAACCTGCACACTTTAAAAGTCCATAGCATGAATAGTTCTGTCATGTTCAGATAAATAAGTAAATAAAACATATTTGACTAGTTGTAGTTTGACAAACGCTGTTTATGTTTTATACAAACAATATTGAATTTCCGAACAAATTGACATTTATAAGGCTCGATTTCACCAACCTAGTTTATTTTTTAAACATTGTTTAAATACAAGTTAGACATGTTTAGATTTTAAACACATTTCACCAAAACAGTCTAACTTTAAACAGGATATAAACACCGTTTAAAATTCAATAAATTTAGACCAGATCAGACCCAGGTCTAAAGTGTATAGACTTGGTTTAAGTCACAATTTGCTTGATATATGTCCGGCTATATATGGAGAACAAACACATCAGAGATGTGGAAGATTGACCCAGCTTGGTCTGAAATAGGCCTGTAGTGGATCTGGGGCCCTAGGGGAAGGTGGGGCCCAAGGGGCTATATATATATAGACATTTCCCCTTTCCAAAAAAAAAATCACTGAGAGGGAAAGTTGAATTTTGAGGCAAATATGTGATGAAACAGACTAAAAAATATTGAAATATTCCTAGGCGCCCTTACAAACTTGTCAAGATCCATCACTGATAGTCTCAGGCTAATTATCAAAACGTTAAGCCCCCTTCAATTTGGCCAAGACTACACTGAGAACCATAATGTATACTTAAAAAGTGGTTTTTAGGTTCAAGAAAATTCCTAAATTTTCCAGATCATCTAGTTATTGAATGTGTTTGTCCCTTCAGTATATTCCTCTCGGTATATTTATATCATAATCGATGCAAAGATAAAATTTGAAAATTTTGGATAATGAGTTTTTCAAACAGTGAGAAAAATTAGTACAAGTGAAAATAATTGTTGGAAATTTTGAGCAAAGCGTACTGGAGTGCCGAGTGGGGGGGGGGGGATACACCCCCAAAAGTTTGGGAAAGGCCAGAATTCGGGTAAGGAGGGTGAAAAATATTGGCGGATGTTGAAATAAATTCGTATTTTCGAAACCAGTATTTTCACTTGATAAAGTTTTAAATATGAATCTTGACATTCAGGCAACTGTTGCTCTCCACTCCGCCCCCCCCCCCCCAATGCTCGGTACGCTTATGATTTTCAGACAGATCTAGAGCACGAGAGCAACAGTTGAAAGCTCCAAAATATTTTGATAATATTTAAGGGCTAAACTCTGAAGTTTGAAAAAAAAAACAATCGTGCTGGCAAGAAATCTGGGCAGTGAGCTGAACTGCAAAAGGCCATGAAATTTTTCAGGTGTATCTTTTAAAACTTTCTTCAAAGTTTTCAAAAATTTATCGAATTTTTTTTTCTTTAAATAATCTTATAATTATATTTAAAGACTGATGATTGATTCTTATTGACTGACGGTTATTCTTCTTACCATATCATAGTACGATATTCCGAAAAACTGAAATATTATTTCTTGAAAGTAGCACTAATTGAGCATTTTTCTTTTTTCTCTTGACATGGCTCAGACTTGCCAGATATTGTTTGGGGGGCCACCTATTTTACCCATATGATAAACTTTTTCACCAGCGAAGCGAAAAAATTATTTTTGTGTGTCCAAAGAAGCAACAAACTTTTTAATTAATGCATAACATTATAGTTCTCTCCCAAAAGGAATGGGTTGAATTTTTTTTCCATAGGTGAACCTTCAGAACAATTTTTTTTTTTCAGTGTCAAGGGTGAACTAACTTTTTTGTTTACCAAAAATCCATAGCCCCCCTCCAAGCATCATCTGGTCACCCCCTAATGGTCTACCCCTAATGGTGCCACCATACATGGGATGGTGGGTCATATTGATGAGGCACTCCCAACTATGTTTGTTGGTGCTAACAACATTATGTAATTGTGCTATTTGTGCGGATTTGACTGTTTTAAACTTAAATAAACACTGTCTTCTTAGACCGAGTTAAGAGAATAATAAACATCCGTGGTGAAATGCGTTTATTTTGGACAGTGTTTAAAGGTTAAACAGTCTTTATGGAGACTAGGTCTAACTACTTAGACTGCCTATTTTAAACTTGGTTGGTGAAATCGAGCCTGAATATTTTAGAAACAGACACTTCTAGTTCAACTACGTATGAATATTATATAATTGACTAGATTACATAATTATAGATAAAAGTCATATAGATATATAGATAGATGGATAGATGTATATATGGATAGATACATACACGTAGATTGATAGATTGATAGATATGAAGCTCTGGATTGGTTTTTGTCCCCCTGTCTCTTGGCTATTTTACTGTTGAATTCCCTGTCCCTTTGCAATTTTTCCAATTGAATTTCCCTGTCCCTCGGCTCTGGATAGGGTTTGATGTCACCCATATCCCTTGGTCATTTTACTTTTGAATTCCCTGTCCCTTGGCCATTTCAGTTTTGAATTACCTGTCCTCCGTCCAGAGTCAAACACGTACAGATAGACAGATCGATAGGCTGATAGATAGACAGAAAGATAAATCTATAGATGCGCAGATCTTTGGATAAATGGATGGATAGATAGAAACATGTATTATAAAATGCACTTCTGTGTTTTAGTAGATTGTTTTGCATACTACCACCCTCCATGTAATGCATACCTACAAGTACCATCCTATATGGGATGAAATGAATACCTTCAAGTGTTGCAGAGTACTGCTAATCTACGTAATGTGATATATGCCAAGATGATATATATATGCCAAGCCCAAGATGATATATGAGACTCCAAATGGCATTACATGCATATTCATACTGCTTCTGTTATGCTGACTGTGTCGTCTGTCCCAGCTTTAGTTCATCTGAACAAATTTAATGTTTTATATATAGTTGTTTCACATTTTTTTCTTACTGATCCATTTTTTATTCAATTGGAATATTTTTTTTTCAATTCAGCATTTTGCATGATTAACGTATGCTCATTCTGCTGTACCGTTGCCATGGTTAAAAATATTCTTAATGATCAATTGTATGTTCTGTGTAGGCCTTTGGAGTCGGGTAGCCTACGAACTGACTCCCGACTTCCGACTCCTTTGCTATCCTGAAAAAACGACTCTGACTCCGACTCCTGACTCCTCTCCTGACTCCCGACTCCTGACTCCTTAGCACTGACTCCTTAGCTCTGACTCCTTAGCTCTGACTCCTTAGCTCTGACTCCTTAGCTCTGACTCTGACTCCTGACTCCGACTCCTGACTCCTGACTCTGACTCCCGACTCCAGAGCACTGATGCTGTGGATTGATTATGTTAGTACTGTTTATTCAACAGAAGGGATGATTTGTGGAATTCTTTGAGAATTGTCTCTGCTAGATTGGCAGAAAAAGAAAGTGATTCTGAATTAGATAACTGGATTAATAGTTATTAGTCAATTTGCTTGCCAATATCTTTTAAAGATTATTTAATTTTCTCAGAGGCAGTCATGATTCAGGTTCATTAAAGCAGATTTCTGCTGATTAAATTGATTTTATTGGATTTATCCAGGATTTATTTTTATCAATTCCAATGATCTTTACGGCTTTACTAATTAATGATGAAGATAGGGAAATGTATGTAGATGGGTTAGAGCAATTTAAAGAGCCGATTTTCTCATTGCACATTGATTTCTAGAGATATTGAGTAGAAATTAGTGCAGCCATGTTTAAGGCAAATTCTTTCCAATCCTATATAGATAGAAATAAATGGTATAGTCTACCAAATTGTTCCCAGACTTAAAATCGAATTTGGGATCTTCAGCAAAGCAGGCCAAGAAATGGCCAAGTTTCTCAACCAACCATCAAGACCATAGAGTTTTTGCCTTTTTTGTTGTGGGTAAGGCGGCGGGGTGATGGGCTTGTTTGTTTGGTTGCAAAGCTTTGCATAATCCAATTTCTTATACAGCTTCTTATCTTTAAGCCCCTGATAATTCCATGCTGTTTTGAATTCCACCTATTTTCAGCTCATTAATTAAATATTGCCAACAAACAAGCCCTGTGCCTGCTTTCTTGGATCATTTTAATTCAATCAAGACATTGTTCATATTGGTGTAATATTAAATATTCACTGTAATTCTGATTCATGGCGCTGTTGTGTTTATATGAAATTGTGAAATTGAATTTTTTGTCGTAAACTGTCTTAATGTCACTAAAATTTGCTGCAAATTAGAAGAAATCTCCATTAAGGATGGCACTTTTAATTCTGAGATTTTATCTGTCTTCAGAGGCCACAAATAATTCCTGATAAATGTAATTGTTTGTTTGTCCTGTCGTTATATTTACTAATTAATTTAATTAAAGGCTGGAGGGAACAATGATACATAACTAATTAAAGATGCAGTTCAATTAATTCTTGGACCACCATTTGTGGAGACAGGTTGTGTGTTCTCATCACGGAGGTAATTTGACATTATTTTCCAAATTTGAGAAGTAAACAAGTCTTTACAATGCAGTTAATTGTTATACAAAGTAAACAAAGAGATTCATATTCACATATGGAATGATAGATCAATAAATGGGTGGAATCTTATATATTGATATAATGAATTAATAGTTAAGTAGGTAGATACCAAGGATTTTCTGCTGATCATGATAGGCCTACTTGATTTTCTACAAAAATTCTCATACATATAATATATATTTTTTGTAACTTTCGTTATGGTGGTTATTCTGTATGTACTGTCTGTATAGTAAGTCACCTATATTCATCCTTAAAAACCACATATCTTGACATTTTTTTCTGCTCACTATCTAATATTTCACGAATAATGTCGAATATGCAACCATGTCATGACTGAGGTCACATTTTTGGTATTTTAGGGCATGTTTGTGGAAATTGTTGGCACTAATAGTGGTTTTGCATTTGTGTACGAATTTCCTGGGTCAGAAAATCTAACATGACAAAAATCTCATATTTCCTGAAGAAAAAAAAAGGAAAAAAAAACCTACAACAACCCAGAAAAACGTATCATATTTTATGGTGTTATAAATCTGTGTCAAGCATGAGAAAATTTCAAAGAACCAAATGATTTCGAAAAACCAAACAATGTCGAAAAACCAAACAATCTGAGCATAGGTTTATTATGACATTAAAAATATTATATATTAATTATGTAATGGATGTTTTAAAATAGATTTTAATTTTGATACCCCATATTTGTTAATTTTTTAAGACTTTCCAAAGAATGGAGTTAACACTGGAAAAAAGACCCATCCCAGTTTATTCAATGTCTCTGTTCAACATCTGATGATCATAAATACTATACGATTCTTGTGTTCTCGGGCATTAGCAATGATATTTTAAACCTTAGAGCCAACAAAATGCACACATTTAGGCTCAATGCAAATTAGATGACCACCAGACCACAGACTAACCTGCCAGACTTCAAGAATTCTGCTGCGTATCGATTTACAAGCCAGGAATAGCCCTTACATTAATTTGCCATATATAACCATGTTCAGCCGACTATTCTCGTGTTTTTATTCAGTAGGGATCAGCAAGGTCACAGAGGTCAATGACCTCTGACCTGAGGTCACCCTAAGGTTAGGGTGACCTTACCAGATTGCATTGTGCCAACTCTAAGTAGTACTACCATGTATGTTTTTGTATGACCTGCCGACTTCTGTGTTTGTAGATGGAGGTTTTGTTGGTTTAA
This sequence comes from Platynereis dumerilii, assembly GCA_026936325.1. Classification (NCBI taxonomy): domain Eukaryota; kingdom Metazoa; phylum Annelida; class Polychaeta; order Phyllodocida; family Nereididae; genus Platynereis; species Platynereis dumerilii. Next base: position 35,882,678 of record JAPTHN010000006.1, on the reverse strand, counting down.
CGGAACTCATGAACTCTCGAGGACGCAGTCATCAGGTGAGAATTGTAGTTCAATACATTCGTAGTCCATTGAGATTGACAGAGTAGAATTATAAATACGTCAAGAAAAGATCTGTAAATATGTTAAACGTTAAGATTGACCTCTGCACGTTTTGCTGACACTTGACACCATGTACTGGAACGTGGGCAGTATAAGTTAACATTGATGATTTGAGACTCATGACTGATTGACAGAACTGCTGCTCTGTTACTGTGGTATTATAGTGTTTCAATATCCTATGAGTAGCTGCCAATCTAACTGAAGTAGTACACATAAGCACTATTAAGTAGTGTGCAATATTTTTGATGCTTATATATCATCTAACAATTCTAACATAAATCACATTACTTGGATTAACAGTATTCTGTGACACACACTTGTGGGTATTCATTGCATTGCATATGGGATGGTAGTTGAAGGAAAGCATCACATTTAGGATGATAGTAAAGTATGTATGTGTTAAAGCTACTGCAACACTGAAGGGTTTCATTTGTGTTGAGACTGCACATTACTCTTGTCCAATCATTCCAGATAAACAGCCAGATATTGATATGATAAGCGTATTTTACATGTTTGGCGGTTCCTTGTATCAGTGTCTATTTTGGGGGTCTAGGAGATTCACCTCATCAGGTAAATATATTTCCTGCCAATAATAATTAAATATATGAATTAACGGAAGAGTACCCAATGATAGGGAATCATGGCACTAAAGAGGAAGTCTTTTGACACTATGTAAAAAGAGAAATAATGCCTCAACTTCCAATATGATACAGACCCTGCAAGTTTTGACCACTAAAGGTGCAATATTTGGAATGAATTGACGCCCTTAAGCACGAGATACTGTGATAAACCAGTGTCTGTCTTGGTGCATGTCAAGCCATGTGGAAAGTACGAGGAGCTGCTGCTGTTCATGTTGCTTGATTTAATGCCCCAATAACATGCTATCACAGGACTGACTTCATGTAAATGCTATTTACGAGGCTCTAACCAGGCATTATGGCTTATTGGTGGGCTGTCCCTTCACATTTGCTGTGATGTGGCATTACTCTGGCATTAGCTGGTCTTGTAGGGGTATCTGGGTGCCATCAATCATCATCAAAGAAGTGATGTGCCACATAAGAGTTTTCATTGGGGTGTTATCAGGGAAAAAAGGTGCACTCACTCCACTGTAATTGGAGGAGCGCATGCATGCTTGGTGTGATACAAATCAGGTTGTGCACAATTATGTACAATTATAATTGCTTCAGTTGTTGAGGACCAATTCTTTTAAGAAATAGAAAATAAATAGTTGTATCATTGGTAATGATAGTGACATTGGATATTCTTCTATTAAGCCTAAATATTTAATCCAGAAGAGATTAAGCTTTCTAAGCATCTGGTAGGTTTACTCTGCAGTCATGCAACTGAACGTGCAGCTGGCAGTCTGGTGCTAAAAATGAATCTGGTGTTTGTGTGTCATTTGAAAACAGTCTATTACATAAAAACCTTCAAAAAATTTGGAACCTTCTAGGATATTGCATTTCAGGCCTTGCTGTCTGAAATCTCATGAACTCCTCCTGTGAACTACAATGTGGCTGCCAGTATGGTCAGTGAGCATTGGATGAGAAATGCCAGGCAATGTTTGAAAATGGACACTATATTTATTTTTGGTCTTAGCCAGAGTATTAACTGTACCAGCCAGTGCATTTGCTGTGAGCAGATATGGCTCCCTGAAGTCGTGATAATGCAGTGACATTCCCTATCACTATTGGCTACCAACAGTACCCAGTAAGAGCCTTATACTGACCAGTGTCAATATTTGGGTCAGTGAGTGGCTTAGAGGCTCAGAAAGACCCTTGAGTGTTTGACTGACACCAGGCACTGACATTGACCCTCTCTATTGACAAACTACTCATTTGTGTGCGGACAATGCTGTGACAACAAGGCTAACGACACTTCGGCAGTTTGTCCACTTCAGGCAGTCAGCACTAGTCAGCACTGTATGTAGATGTACTTAGTATTTTTGCATTTGCAATTTTACTGACAAATAATGATAGGTTTACAGTTTACTGATAATTATGTTTTACTTCAAAACATGCAAACCTTCTCAAAGAATGGAGTAAATATTTCAAAGGATACATGAATGTTCATTTGGATAGGGTTGGTATTTGATAGAGCTTAAGGCCTACATCCTGTATTTATTTTATCATTGGGGCTTTAAATGAATGTCCTAAATTCTCCTGTATTTACACACTTAGTAGGCTAATTAGGACAGCTGGAGGACATAGCAATATAGCAAAGGAAAATCGAAACTGCTGTCCAAAATAGGTCCAGCTGATCCGGCCGCAGCTGGAATCGAACACGGGACGCAGCAATTGGAGGCGCAGAGCTCTACCATTGGATCTAACCAGCCCCAGCTGGTCTCAGCAATGGTGTTTACTGCATCATTGACCAATATCATCAGATTATGACCAATGAATAACCAGTACAACGGTGAACTGAACATGTTATGAGATAGATAAACAATGTTCATAACAGTAGCGCAGTAACCACTGTTACAACAATGCTTAAAACTGATACATGTTGTAATAATGGCAAATATATGGCTATTATTAAAACTATAAAATGTGACCACAGCAATAAATGAATCATATCTATGCACTGAACGCCAGACGGCCTTATTATTGTGATATTATGAGTGAGCTGTCGTTATCAAAGTCTGGCTTTGGCCATAGTAATAATATCTGAATGTGAGCAAAAGCAATAAGGACAGGAATATAACTAATATCGGAAGAGAGCAAACAGTCATAAATATGACTTCTGTGAATAGTGATAAATATAACTTTCGCGAATAACTCGTAGCTACTATACCATACTTCCTTGAGTATTGACAGATGGAGGGAAGGTTCAGTTGGTGGTGCACTAGGCTGCCAATCGCTGGGTCCTGGGTTCAATCTCGGCCCGGCTGGATCACCTGGATGGCCAGGCTGGACCGATGTTGGACGGCAGTTTCAATTATCTCTAGCCTCATTGCTGTGTCCTCCTCCTGTCCTAATTAGCCTACCAAGTGGATAAATACAGTCATTCTGCCCTGAAATAAAGCCCCAATCATCCATCAATCCTTGAGTGTTGACTTCGTCAACTTCCAAATACAGCTGGGAAAATAGATTCTTTCCAGCTGGTCCAGCATTTATTTCCCTAGCTGTATGTCATATATGGGTAGACACGAAACAGAGCAATACTGCAAATTGCAAATTGTGCAATTTTTTTTCGTTCAAATCCTTGATGGTCATGACCACATTTTAAAATGACTTCAGCAACCTTTAAGAAAACCAAAATGGCTTATTAATGTTGCTATGTGCAGAATTGTGCTCTGTATCTATATATGAATTATACTGCTGAGCAAAACAACAAGAAGCTTAACAGTGCTTAGTTAAATCTTGGCTAAATACATGCACAAATAGTACATAGTATTTACCCATCGTGATGTGAATAAAAGGGTCACATGAACATTGTCCTGCTGGTCAGGGAAACATGGAGACAATGTGGTCACGTCAAATATCTTGTGTCCACAGTGACATGGTCCGGTTTTGCACTGACCCCGACTCATAGGGCATCAGCGTTTCAGTTTCTATGCTGGGGAAGCGAAAGATCCCACATGTGGCGTAAATGACCGCTAGCACACGAGGCTGCCAATTGCTGGGTCCTGGGTCCGATTCCCACTCTGTTTGGGTCATCAGGACCAATGTTGGACAGCAGTTGTAATCATCACTCTCCTCATTGTGTCCTCCTCCTGTCCTGATTGGGCTATCAGCATATTATATAATGTCTACACTCCAACAGAATAATCAACAGGTTATTTCTTGTTATGAGAAATTCTAGCTGTATAGTTGCTATTTCCTGCTAGCTATGTAGCTGTTATTCTCAATAGCTCTATTGCTGCGATATTCAGATATATCCCTGTCTGTTTTTGTTATACTGGACATACTAAGCTTAAGTTTAGTGTCAGCCAATATAAACTTTGATCACTTTTATGATTGACCATCTTTCAAGGTAATTATTAATACTTGTCATGATAACTGCAACTAACATAACTGCCCACTTTCTACTACTTATGTTATACTGCCCACGTTCCAGCACATGGTGTCAAGTATCAGCAAAACGTGTCGAGGTCAATCTTAACGTTTAACATATTTACACATCTCTTCTTGAAGTGTTTATAATTCAACTCTGTCAGTCTCAATGGACTACAAATGTATTGAACTACAATTCTCACCTGATGACTGCGTCCTCAAGAGTTCATGAGTGCTCTGTTAAACCAACAAAACCTCCGTCTACAAACACGGAAGTCTGCAGGTCATACAAAAACATACATGGTAGTACTACTTAGAGTTGGCACAATGCAATCTAGTAATGTCAGCATGACCTTTGAGTGACCCTGGGTCAGAGGTCATCGGCCTCTGTGACCTTGCTGATCCCTACTGAATAAAAACAGGGGAATAGTCCCCAAACATGGTTATATATGGAGAGTTAATGCAGGACTGCAGGTGTTATTTCAGACCTTTCGGATAGCTGTAGAGCACTAAGCCGTGCTTCACAAATTTCAAGTTTCAAGGAATTACTGCAAAGAAGTGTGATTACCTGCGCCATTAAAAGTGGGGAAAACAATGAGATAGCTAGGCATAAAGATCTATATGTTGTGAAACTTATTTTATCAATAACTATATATATATGATACCAGTTTCATATCTGTCTACTTTATAGTGTTTGTCTTGAAAATTAACGATTCAAACCTTGCTTTAATTTATTTTAGAATATAGGCATCTTTTGGTTATTGGTATACATAATGATTTTGATTCAATCCCGAAAAAGAGACAGTCTCAGTCATATGTACATGTAATTGAACACTTGTGTCAACATGGCAAAGTATGTAAATTTTATAAGTCTGTTAATTCAGAAAGGCTTTGTGTAGTGGATTATAAATACCGTAGAACGGGGTAAAGTTGGCAATCCAGAGGAATGTTGGCTGTCTATTTTAACCCACTTAATGGAAGAAATGGCTACTTTTCACACTGACACTGGTTTCTTCTGCAAATTTTCCACCTGTGTCAGTGAGGAAAGTTGGCTATTCTGCCATTAAGTGGGTTAAAATAGCCGGCCAACTTTCCCCTGGATTGCTAACTTTACCCCGTTTTATGGTAGCAACATTTATATTCTACATCAGCATTTACACCGTGCTGTTCATCCCCAACATAATCCCAAGCCACCACAACACAGAATCTTTACCCAATCTCCTATCTCCACCCTCAACCACATACATGCTACACTCACAGCACTGGTGGTGATCTGAAGCTATATGATGAGCAATGTAACAATGAATTGCTCAGGCATGTAATACTTGAACAAATGTGTCAACAGAAATGCTCTGTGTAGTGGACTATAAATAGCAACATTTACATTTAATATTTGCATTTACACCATGCTGTTAATCCCCAACATAATCACAAGCCACCAACAATGCTCACATAATCTTGGCCCAATCTCCCCCCTCAACCACATACATGCCGCAGTGCTACACTCACAGTGCTTGTGGTGATCTGAAGCTATCTGATGAGCAGTCTAATGATGGATGGCTCTGACATGTAATACTTGAACAAATGTGTCAACAGAAATGCTCTGTGTACATAGTGGACTATACATAGCAACATTTACATTTTACATTTGCATTTACACCATCCTCAACATCCCCAGCATCACCACACACAGAATCTTGGCCCAATCTCCAATCTCCTCCCTCAACCACATACATGCTGCACTCACAGCACTGGTGGTGATCTGAGGCTTTCTGATGAGCAGTCTAATGATGAATGGCTCAAGCATGTGATACTTGAACAAATGTGTCAACAGAAATGCTCTGTGTAGTGGACTATAAATAGCAACATTTATATTCTACATTTGCATTTACACCACGCTGTTCATCCTCAACATCATCACAAGCTACCACAGCACAGAAGCTTGGCCCGATCTTCACCCTCAACCACAGGGGGCGGGTTGGTCTAGTGGTAGCGTGCTGGACTGCCAATCGCTGGGTCCAGGGTTCGAATCCAGCTCTTGCCGGGTCACCTGGGCCTATGTTGGATGGCTGTTTCAATCATCCTTCGCCTCATTGCTGTGTCCTTCTCCTGTCCTAATTAGCCTACCAAGTGCATAAATACAGGAGGTAAAACCCCAATCATCCAGCCATCACCCTCAACCACATGTATACATGCTCCACTCACAGGGCTACTGGTGATCTGAAGGTATCTGATGAGCAGGCTAATGATGGATGGGGTGGTGAGGGGGGAAAACATGGCATTTAAGAAGAGGCAGGCCTTTCCCCTTACTTCATTTATTATTCAGCATCTCAGCTCCTTCCTCAACCTCCCCCTTCAATAATGACATCCCAGGGAATAGGTTGGCCCAAATTAATCAGCATCTCACCCTAAACCTACTAGATTTATCTCTTCCTGGGCCTTCTCACACTTTCTTTTTCTTTTCCTTATTCATTAGCTATTCTCATCTTCTTTGGAGTTCCTTTTTGCTTTTTTATTTGTTTTTTTGGCTTCTTTTTATGCGACGGATCAATTTTGTGAAGTTATGAAGTTATTCGACCTAAATTATTTTCGCTTAACAGCGAGTTAGAATTTGGGCAACTTTTCTGAATGATTGAGTGATTTAATAAGCACACCCTGCCAAACAATAAAAATTTGAAAAATATCTGGGGAGTCAGAATACCACTTTGAGTGTCTTTGATCATCAATTCGTTGAAAGGAAGATAGTTAGATTCTATTGCTCTTGCCGGTTCGTCTGGACCCGGAATCTTTGCCGGACAGCATTCTATAAAGTATGAATCATTGAAATTATGTCTCCTTTTCATTCCTTCCTGCCTTGCCATTTCTCTTATTTCCTTCCTTCCTCCAAACCGTCTGATCCTTTTTAGTAACAGGTAAATAAAGTTAGTACTTTCTTCTTCTGGAACTAGCATTACTGTATACATGTATCTGACCACTCTAATGACATTTCATGCAAGTTCTTCCCGAGGATGGGGTATCCATCAATCACTCCTGAGTTCAGGGGTTATGGTACTTAGCTTTGTACCCTGTGGGGTATAGGGCAGGTCAGTACTAATGATGAACTGACATCAGGGGGTACATCAGGGGGTACATGCCTTCATCATCTATGGGTCCACCACTGTTTGGTTTCTATTTTGTTGGTATTTTGGTTTCAAGAAGTCTGTGTGTCGAGGATTGTGCAAGAAAAAATCCATTCAAGGCAACCTCTAGAACAAAGGAGTCCTTGATTGACTGATGTTTCAGCCTGTACCAAGGGGAGAGGATTAGTTCAGTGGTAGCATGATGGGCTGCAAATCGCTGGGTCCCGGGTTCATATCCAGCTCTCGCCGGGTTACCTGGGCCTATATAGATGCTGGACGGCAGTTTCAGTCGTCCTTCGCCTCATTGCCGTGTCCTCCTCCTGTCCTAATTGGCCTACCAAGTGCATAAATACATGATGTAAAGCCCAATCATCAATCCATCCTTCATCCTGTGCCAAGAGTGCACCTTGCCTCATTATGGTGGTTCCTTCATGATTTTAATCAGTGCAAAAATACAGGACTAAAAGCTGTATCATTGATTCGCCCCACCCATCTTTACCTCGCTTCTTTTCTTCCTTGTTGATGAAAACAGTGAGTTTGTTTTCAAAAACTCAAGGATGTTTGTAATTGTATCACAGTGCAGTCCATTAGCTAGGCATGCATCTTTGGTACTCTCGCTTTGTTTTAATGTCAGATGGCTTCTTTGTGGAGGTTATGAAGTTGGTTGTTCAAGATTGTGTGCTTTTTCTATGCTATCCGGTGCTTTGATAACAGGAAAAATCACCTTGCTCATGTTGCTTGAAGGCAATTCCAAGAAATAATCAGATAGAAAGTTAAAATATTCTTTTTAAAGAAATTCTATGAAATAGAACATACATATCAGTAGATATTCAGTTTCAGTGTCATTACACCAAAGCTATCATGTTGAGTTGAAAGCGAGTTAAATTTCAAATTCAAAATCGTACAGAAGGCAGTTCACAGGAGTGAATAAATGGAAATGGATTAACGCGTACATGAAAATGGTGATTCAATCTCACTTTTATGAAGTAGCAACACAATAGTAACAACTTTCAAGTTAAAATCATCCAATGTAACACTATGTAGTTGAAATGAAACTTTTCCACTTACTAGTTACAACTTTTTTGGAAAATAAAACCAAAATGGAATGTACTGACTCTGAAGAAGCTTTTCTGCAAAATTTTTGTTTATTTCTTTTGTCTTAAAATGTACAAAAAGGTTGATGGAAAACAACGAAACAAGCAAAACTGTTGGTGCATTGCATTTGTAATGACATCAAAGCCAAGTTTTGAGTCTAAGCCAAGTTTGCTTTTATTTGAGGTTTTTACCTATAGATTTTCCATCAGGGGGAATACTACTTAGCTTTCTTTCTGTGAGTACCTGTTCTTTACAACTGGGTTCAAAATACAAATGTACTTCAGTCTGCAAAATTTTGTTTGTAATGTTTAGCAATATTTTAAAAAGTCTGATTTCTACTTGCATCCATAGGTAATTACACTCTTTGTTTGGAATTGATGCGTAAAACTAGAATTTTCACTGTGAAGACAATTATAATAGGGGCATACAGTAATGATGTCTAATCGGCCAGTGATTGGTCATTTGGTCCAGCTGTGGCATGAAGTTGCTGAGAGCATGCCATGAAGCTGAGAGATTGACATCATTCTTGCTCACCTGGCATCAAGTTTGTAAGTTCAAACAAGCTTCAGATCAGCCTGAGGAGTCTATGTATATTAATTCCTCAATTGCAGGTACATGTAGTACAATACATTTTTAAGATGTGCCACACCATCAACTTGTTTTCAGTAAAATCTGTGCATATGGTTATGACATGTTTAGACAAAGTTTCTCAAACAGGGTTTTTTAAAAAACCCAACAAGTCTTTAGAAAATATATTATAATTTATGCGATGTCTTAACCAAAATTGACTTTATCTACCTGCCTAGTGCATCTCATCAGGACCTACTCAAGGTGAAATATTAAGTCAAAGTGATTGAAGGTTTCTTCATTGACTTGTCTGAGTCTGTCTGCAGAAACCATTGCAATGTGCATGCATACTGGAAGCAGATGTGCGATATACTGAAAGATAGTCATTTTGATGGTTTACTTATGTTCAAGAAATGTAAGTTACATCTAGATTCTGGCTTGCATTTCTGTGCAGCTGACTGTATTTGACTGCAATGCATTTACCTGATCACTGAGACCCCTGTACATGCTATATGCCTGACAGAATTGTTTCAATTCTGCACTCAAATATATTAAGTTCATTTTCTGACACAAATTTTTGACTCCAGCTTATTCGGAATTTGACTGGCGACTCCTCCTAAAGTTAACCCACATTATCACTCAGACTCTGACACCAAGTAATTTAGACTCTTGACGCAAAGTTTAGCTCTCCTTTTGTATTTCTTGTTTATCAAGAGCATAAATACACAAATAACTGCTGAAGATAAGACTTGAGGAAGGTCGAAAAACATACTGTATGTCTGATCATTCTTATGGGGGAATTGGTGAAATTTAAAAAAGTTAAAAATATTATTCAATGGACAACAAATCTGTGAAATCATTTATATTTTCTGTGTTAGATTGTTGTTAAGAATTTTCCACAACTACCATTCCTTTTTTCTGCAGATATCAAACTTATTCAAGGAAAACAGATCTATTTCTTCAATGATAATTTTATGATATGGCCAGTTCTTGGCATTTGTATACATCATTACATGTATCAAATTGGTGATATCTTGACTCCAAATTATCTTATTTTCAGTGTCTTATTTCTCAACCTATCCTGTGAAATTGACTGAAATTGTATATAATCGTTTTGTTTTTGGTCATAAATCGTTCAAAAAAGCAATACAGCCATTTCAGTCTCAATTACAATTTTCGAAACAATTCACAGTAATTTAACATGTCTTGGTGAGTTTGTGACTTATTGAATACTACGTTTGTTTGTTTGTTTGTGTTTTACGCCTCAGCAGCACCTTAGTGGGCTATATCGAGGCAGGCGATCGCCGTATGATGATGAGATGAGAAGTCTGTGAGTCTGGTACATACCCTATTAATTCAGGGATGCCCAGGGTCTTTCAGTTGCCCCAGCATAGAACACTGGATACAACCCGCCTCCATTTAATGTCCCATGGGCTCGGACTAAATTGAGTTCCGGGTGGGATTCGAACCCACGCCCTCAGAGCCAGTGGTTGTGCAAACAAGCACTCTTAACCATTAGGCCACGGAGGAACTCTATTGAATACTACGTAGACATACTTTCCCCCAAATGGACTTCTTAATATCAAATTTTATGTTTCTGGGACAAATTTTGACGTTCAAAAGTGACTTATTACTGAAATTATCATGAAATTCATGAGTTTGTTTCTTTCATTGTTAATTTGTAACATTACTTATTCACTGGTGAGAGAATTTGCAATTTAATCTGGTAGTCAGTGCATATAGGACAAGCCTAATGTATGTCTTGGCTGTCTTGTGTAACATTGTCTTGCGTAACATTAACATACAATGTATCTCCTTAATTTGGAACTATCACTGTCTGTCTATGATACAGGAAAGTCAACTTTCAAAATCAGAAACTTGTGGCGAGGGACTTGTGCGTTCGTATGTGTGTGTCATTCTGTCTGTTTGTCTGCCTGTTTGTTGGTTGGGCACTGGGCAGTCTTTTGGTTGTTGGCCAATCAAGAGTGAAAACAACTAAATGACTTGAGATGTACATTGGCAGGACTTTCCTAACTTTCATCATGAAGCCATCATATCCTTTCTCTCATTTATTCTTTCGAGCAATTATGTCAATCGCTTTCATTCATCAATTCATTCAACTGTATTGTCAGGAATCATAATGCTCGTGATTATTGCTTTGACATGATTGAATCATTTATTAATTACTGCTCATCTATCAACTCGATTTATGAAAGTATTACTAGGTCATTTAGAGCCTATTCCATCATGTTTTCTTGAAACATCGATCATTTATTTATCAATTCATTCATGGCCATTCAAGACCCAAGTACTCTTGATTTTTGACTTCATTTCTTGTAGAACTAGTTGGAAGTCTTTGCATGATTTAAACAATTGCCTTTTGTTTCCTTCCCACAGGGTCTGCTTTCAACGCCATCTGGAGGAAACCATGGCAACAGAAGGGGTCACTATGGCAACGGAATCAGCAACAAAGATACTAGAAGTTACCATGGCAACCAGGAGAGGGGCAGATCATTGGAGAAAACCCCACCTATGGGCAGAAACAAGAACAATAGTCTGGACAATTTTGAACCCAGGAATTCTTATGAATTACGTTCTTTCAGTGAAACTCGGAGTATGACGTCATCGTCCTTCCACAGGGATTCCCTAGCAACGCCTCCATTTGCGTCCTTAGCAACCAGTGTATCTTCTTCTGCCAGCACTACTAGTCAAGGTAAATCTCTTTCTTTCGCCTTGTTCTGTCAAATTGTCATTCTTTTCATTATTTATCGCATTTATCTCTGAAATTGTCGTCAAATTTGTTACCGGTGCCTTGATACGTCACAGATGTCCTCGGCTGTCCCCAATATGTCTTCAACTTGTTTTTAATTGGCCTTGACCATGTTGGATTTGTGTGATTCCACTCAAAAAACCTTGTAAGCAAGTTGTAGCTAGTGCCAGTTACATATTTGCTCATATGTTCTTGTTTTTATTAAGGTCATTCATTGACAGCTTGACGCAAGGTCGCAATTTATTTGCCATTGTCAAATTGACATAAAGTTTCTCATGTAATTAAATCTTCATCAATGTATCATTCACTTCATTATACGATGTCATTTATGATCAAGAAAGTTTCACTTCACATATGCATATATGACAGATGTAGCAATGATGTAGTTATGATTCGACCTATTGGGAGAATCATATTGTTTTCTTTGATTTTATTATTATTATGATTCGACCTATCGGGAGAATCATCTTGTTTTCTTTGATTTTATTAGCATTCACCATCACTATGGTGAATGCTATTGATTTTGGTCGTATTATTATTATTTTTCTTCCCTTTTTTTTTGGAATTTCAACATGAAAGTTAGTGTATAGATAGTCCTCGATGAGTGGATTAATTTCCCAAAATATTTTTGACTTTGACCTATTTTTCAAGGTCACAGGTCACCTCAAAGTCACTGATTTTGGAGGTCTATCTCCTGAACTAATAAAGATAGAGACACCTGGTCTTCAGTGTTAAGATAGTAGACCCCTATTGAACAAATATCAGCCATGAAATTGATCATTTTCAAAAAGGGGTAATTGCCCTAACCCCTTTTAATGAAAACCAGTTTGCGCACGGATTTGAGAAAACTACAAGCAGCACTTTCATGAAATTATAGCCAAAGGTGCTCTATAGCATGGGCCAGTGCAGAAAGAAATGTGGTGAAAATCATGCAAGGGGTTACTGAGATATTCGACTTTCAAAATTAGAATATTTTGCCCAAAAGTGAAAATATTTTTTAACTTTGTTATGAATGAAGACAACTCAATGAAACTTGGCACATATATAGCCCTGTGATAGAGGAATATTTTCATCAAACATCCATGACCTTGACATCAAGGTCAAGGTCACAGAAAGTGAATTAAAAGCCACGATAGGTACATTACACAACTTTTTCAAGCAAGGTTGTTCAATTGTGGTCTATCATTTCCAATCAAGAGAAACTTGAATGATCTAAAATATATTTGACCTTGAGAAGAGGTTAATCACTTGTCAAGGTCATCACCAGTCAAAGACAGGAAAAATAAAGAAATGAGATAAGTACAGAATAGAATGCATTAAAGAATAAATTAAGGTCAATATGAACTCAATATGAATGTCATTATGAATTCAACATGAATGTCAATATGAATGTCAATATATATGAATGTCAACATGAATGTCAACTTGAATATCAACATGAATGTCAAAATTAATGAATGTCAAAATGAATGTCAATATTAGTGTAGATATCTGTGTCATAAGTGTCAATATCAGTGTCATCAGTGTCAATTGATATCAGTGTCAATATGAATGTCATGAATGTCAATATGGATGTTGATATGAATGTCAATGTGAACATCAATATAAATTTGAAGATTAATATGAAGGTCAGTATGAATATCAGTATGAATGTCGATATGAATATCTAAAGGAATGTCAATATGAATTATGTCAATAGGAATGTCAATATGAATGTCAAAATGAAGTCAATTCAAGTGTCAATATAAATGTCAATATGAAGAATAAAAGTCAAGTTGATAATCAAGTAAATCCTTTTTTATGGTGAATGCTCATTACTGGTTCACCAGTAATATTGATGTCTAGTTATTATTATGATTCGACCTATCGGGAGAATCATCTTGTTTTCTTTGATTTTATTATTATTATTATTATTATTATTAAGAATTTACCATACCTATGGTAAATTCTTATTGTTTTTGCTATTATTCTTCTTATTATTATATCCGAAAAAGTTGCTTCGATTTTCCTGATTATTTTTGTGAATGTACCTGTATACTTGTAGACTACTGTATTCCGGTCCTGAGTTTCAATTTTTATTTTTAAGGTTTATATGACCGTTTTAGTGTGAATTTTTGTATATTTCAATATACTATATCTCAATAAATTTATAGTCCAGTGTAATTTACTTTACTTTCACTGAATGAACTGTAAAGAGCAATAAATTGAAGCAAAATTAATTAAAATTCTTAGAGCGGAATAGGCCACACTGAATATTTTGGTCATTTTCGAATTGTTTCGAGTTCGGCAAAAACCATAAATGATAGCAGCATGCTGATGGCGCCAAAAGTTGCTCTATGATATGGGACATGGTAAGACATATTTTTAATTTTGATATTTTAAGTATTTATGGAATGGCGGCCATCTTGGTATGGTGTATTTGCTAAATTTGAGGTGCATGAGTTCAAAATCCATGAAGGAGTCATTTTAGGTAATGCAAATGTATAAAGAACCCCCCCAAATATACCCATTTACACCCCATACCAATCTTCAAATTTGACCTTGACCTCATTTTTCAAGGTCATATGACCCGTCAAAGTTTCAATTCACCTCATTTTCAAAAATTCCAACAATTATGTTTTTTCAAAGATATCGGGATCATATTATAGATTCTTAGGGGAAGCTTGGGAGAGTTGGGCCGCAGGGAGGGTTGGGCCACCTTGATTTTTGAGGAAACTAAAAATTTTTTGGGAAAGCTGCAGCCACCAAAATTTTATAAAAATAAAAATCTTTCAATGGATGTTACATTTGTGGCTAATTTGCTTGTCTTGATCTTTAGAGATAAGAAACTTCAAATTTGGATGAAAAACGGAAAAACTGAGCCATGTTTCAAGTTTTTAATTGTCTGTCAGACAACAAGGACTGAGAAAATTTTCTATGGCATGCTTGGTAGGCTTGACTATTCTGTTGTTATTAACATATTTTAGAAAATTATCAGACAACCGGTTTTGTCATAATTGGGATTTAGAGAAAAATGGTGAAATGGGGGAGAGTTGGGACAGTGCCAATACTCTCCCCACATGTGTTGCATTTACCCAGATTTATTCTTATTGAGACAGAAGAACTTGTCTAGAGCAATTTTCAACAGAGATTTAATATTTTTAGGCCTTAATGATTATTCATGGTCTAATAAAATTAGATATCAGGAAATCTAGATGGGGAGAGTTGGGCCATCAGGCCGAGGCTTAAGTCTGACAACAAACTAGAGTTGCAAGAGGCCTCAATTCAGGATTAATGACTTCTGTGACCACCACACTACAGGTTAAAAATAGTATGGCCTCAAGTACAGCTTTACCGAACCTGATATATTGCAATGGCCCAAGTCTCCCCCCTGAATGGCCCAAGTCACCCACTTGATGGGGAGAGTTGGGTCAAATTTTTTCCAATTTTCATAGGGCTGTAGCTAATATGTTCTTGGGCAAATATCAATGCAAACCTAAAGATATTTTTCTGAAATATTTCAAGATACAATACACGCATCAAGCAGGGTTATATAATCATTACTGTTAGCAGGACGTGCAAGAATGTAAAAAGTGGCCCAACTCTCCCAAGCTTCCCCTATAGCCTGCAGCTGGATTGTTTAAACCCTGAAATCGGAATTGATCTATCTCTTCATGCTGATTTATAAAAAAATTCCAAATATTGCATACCGCGCGACATGAACAATCAGCCTATTTTTGCCCTCTTAAGCAATAAATATTGATCCTACACAGTTCAAATAATTAAATGACCCCCCCTTTGTCACACATTGCCAATCTGGGTAAAATATTGGATTTGACCTAGAAAGGTATTTTCAAGGTCAAACTCAAGGTCAAATATTTGGCAAAATTGGTTTTTTGAGATACCTAATTTTTTTAACTAGGAAATAATTGAGGAATTTCCACAATCTCTTCAGCATTTGGTTCCACAGTACCCTAGAGGCCCCTTGCAAAGTTTTACGTTCCTCCGATAGATGTACATTGCATAATAAAGGTCACAAGGTCAAAAAATGACAGTTAAATTGACCTGCTCATTTTCCAATTTCACACTTGTACCCAAACTTTGACGGCCTGTATCTCCGGTTCTAATTAAGTTAGAGAAAAACTGAAAGCATATTCGGAAAGGCCATAACCTCCTCTAGTATTTGTTTTCTATGCATTTTAACGTATCTCTGCTACTTAAAAAGATCGTCGGACCCTGAAAATTTCATGTTTTTGGTCAAGATTTTACACTTTAACATATTTTTGACAAAGAAGGAAATCTTAAAAAAAATTAATACTCCTTGGACATGTAATCCTAACACATTTACAGTAGTGTGTCTAATTTCAAGTCTCTCCTGTAGACCGTTTACCTTTGAGATTAAAATAATGTTCAAAACTTGACATTTTCAGAGTCAATTTTTTGGTGATATTTTACATTTTTGTCATTATTTCAATTGGCTCTATCTCCTGTTATAATTAAGGTATACAAATGATGAAAGCATTTCTGAATACCTCAGATTCTCATCTTTATTTTATTTAATGTTCATTTTGGTGTAGCATCAATAGTTAAAAAGATCGGTCAACCCTGAAAAATTCAACTTCACCTATTATAATCAAATTAGTGCCCTGAGCTAAAAGAAGTCAATTTTGTCATGAAGAAATACAAAATGAGTATAAAAGTTGCATGGGCCTATTGTGTAAATATGATAAATTATACTGATCTTAGTATACCTTTGATGCTTAGTACATTTTTTTCTTTCTTGTCAACTAAATTAAATTTACTAAACTAAATAAACTAAACTAAATTAATTAAACTGAATAAGCTAAACTGAACTAAATAAACTAAACTAAGCATGAGCATTCACACAATGATGGTCTGTACACTTAAACCTTATACAATATACCTTTAAATAATAAATATATTGGTAAATTCTTCATCACTGACCATGGTCAGTTATAGCCATCTAGTTATTAAACTTCACCTATTACATAGGTGAAGTTTCTTGTTTTCGTAAATATTTTTATTATTATTATTATTTTTCCGGACAAAAATTTCTTTAAAAAAATCACCAAAAAATCACATACAGAGTGTTATATGACCATATGACACTGACAAAATCGGAATGACCTTGACCTATTTTTCAAGGTCACAGGCCACTTCAAAGTCAGGTTTTTCATTTACTTTAAATAATCATATCACAGAAAATTACAGGTAAATTTCATTTCCCATTTAAATTACATGTCTTACATGTAAATTACATAATCTGACCCAATTTCAAGAAAGTAGGTCAAGGTCAAGGTCATACAGTTCAATTTTTAGTCTCAGAGGTGTGCGCGCGGGATCTCAGAATTGGCAAAGCACAGAGTCGCATAATTAATACCAAAAATTGCGTAAATGTCTGGCGCATGGTAAGTGCTTTTTCTTATAACGATGTCATGCTTGGTTATTGAGTTATGTAATTTTTAGTTACAACCGCGTCAACAAACTGGTGACCTTGAACATTTTACCCTGAAAAATCGATTTTAAGCCATAACAATGTATAGTGAACCCCCCCAAAGTAGCCCCCAAAACCCCCATACCCACCTTCAAATTTGACCTTGACCTCATTTTTCAAGGTCATTTGGCTCTTCAAAGTGCGAAAAGTGCTTATTTTGAAAAATTCTGAAAATTATGTTTTTTTCATGATATCACCTTGATATATTATCTGTTTACAGACAAAAATATGTGCATTTAGAATATGCAACCCAAATTCCTCTAACATTTTACCTTAATTTTCTACAAAATTCCAAATATCGCAAACCGGAGAATGTTAAAAATTGACAAATTATTGCGTTTTTGACATGGAAATATCGATTCGAGAGAGTTACAATAATTAGTTGATCCCCCCATTTTTACATCCTGATTCTGAAAATCATATTTGTTTTGACCTAGAAAATTATTTTCAAGGTCAAATTCAAGGTCAAACATGATGAAAAATTTTACTTTTTTGACATTTGATTTTTTTACACAGGCAAGGAATCAAAATATTGTTACAAAAATGTCACACATACTTGCTGCAATAGTCTAGAGGCATCGTATAAATTTTCAAGGTCCTCGGCTTAACCTACGTTAGACCGTAATGGTCACAAGGTAAAAAAATTAGGGAAAAATTTACGATATTTTTTCACATTTCTCAATTATAGCGTTATTTCGATCGACTGTAGCTCCGGT
Source organism: Platynereis dumerilii (assembly GCA_026936325.1). NCBI lineage: Eukaryota > Metazoa > Annelida > Polychaeta > Phyllodocida > Nereididae > Platynereis > Platynereis dumerilii. The sequence continues at coordinate 35,864,826 of JAPTHN010000006.1, read as the reverse complement.
CCTAATTAAGTTACAGAGAATTTGAAAACAGATTTGGAAAGACCAAACTCTCTTCTAGTTTTCGTTTTCTGAACATTTTGTCGTAGCTCTGACGGTTTAAAAGATCGCCGGACCCTGAAAATTTCATGTTTTTTGTCAAATTTTCACAATTTATCACCATTTTGACAAGGAAATAATCATTTTATTTCAATGAAGCTATTTGAGCATACTTTCATCTTTCGTTCACATAATCCTGCCAAGTTATATATGTTTCCATTGAACCGTTTTGGTTCTAGAGTAATTTTAAGTGAAAAACTACATTTTTACAGAAATTTCTGAAGTCCACATTTCTGAATTGTACCATAATTTCAATCGGCCTTATCTCCGGTCCTAATAAAGTTACGGAGAAACTGAAAATAGATTTGGAAAGCACAAATTCTCCTCTAGTTTCTATATTTGAACAATTTCTTGTATCACTGATGGTTAAAAAGATCGCCAGACCCTGAAAAATGTATGTTTTCAGAAATTGCAGTCATTTCTATTTGTTTTCAGGACTAGAAGTATCTTAGCCAATGCATTCCTAAAATTCCAAGGTTGATGTACTGTTGACGTACTGATTGATGTTCCTGTTGATGCACTGGTTGATGCACTGGTTGATGTACTGGTTGATGCATGGTCAATGCGCTGGTCAATGCGCTGGTCAATGCGCTGGTCAATGCGCTGGTCCATGTACTGGTCCATCTACTGGTCCATCTACTGGTCCATCTACTGGTCCATCTACTGGTCCATCTACTGGTCCATCTACTGGTCCATCTACTGGTCCATGTTATTTTCTGTATATAATATTCGGCAAGCTCAAATTTTCCTCTAGTTTTCATTCTCTGAATGTTTTCTTGTAACTCTGATGGTTTAAAAGAACGCCCAACCCTCAAAATTACATGTTTTTGGTCAAATATCTTTGTATCAGTCAGTGTATCAGTCAGTGTATCAGTCAGTGTATCAGTCAGTGTATCAGTCAGTGTATCAGTCAGTGTATCAGTCAGTGTATCAGTCAGCAAATCAGTCAGCAAATCAGTCAGCGAATTAGTCAGCGAATCAGTCAGTGTATGGCCACAAACCGATTGACATGTTACAGTAAGGGTTTATCTGTCTGCTGACCATCTGTCACATCACAACTAGTCCACAGACAGATAGTTTATAAGTACTTCCATAATTATCTGTGCACACTATGTACATTCTAAGTAACATGCAAAATTACAGGTGATAAATTAATATTACATGTGATATGATTTTGCATGATATTGCAAGTGATATTGTATGTTTAATACATTACATGTAACTTTACATTTGATATTGCATAATATTGCATGGGATATTGTGTGATATTGCGTGTTATGTAACATGTGCAAGACGCATGCAATTGCATGTACAAGTTCATGTACAAGTTTATTTGCAAGTTCATGTTCATGTTCAAGTTCATGTCCAATATCATTTCTGTGTTTTCTCACATAAATTTCACTGCCAATAATTATATGATTGGTGAAGTTTTGTCACCGCATCGCGGTTACCCGATTTCTAGTTATTATTATTATTATTTTCTTGGCCAGTAGGTTTTTGTGCTAGAGACTTGAAACTTGGTACATATATAGTCCATGGTTAGTACTTCATTTTGGGAGAAGATGGTTGACCTTGACCTTGAACTCAAGGTCACAGGTCATCTCAAAGTCGAAAATTGGAAAACTTAAAAGTGGAATAACTTTTTTAATATTACAAGAATCAATTTGAAACTTTGGAATATATATATAAACATGTATCCCAACATTTGTAACCCATAATTGTTTTTGTGCAATGAGGGTAAGGGGGTAATTACCCCAATTTGACTAAAACAGGTTTGCACAGGTTTCCAGAAAAACTAAGCAAGCTAGAAACTCAGTTCTTTCACTGATAGGTAGCCTGACTAACCATTCAAGGTAAGTGATATTTTATATTTTGATTATGTGAAGGGGTAACTATGTAATGGGGTGTTGAAAATAGGGTGTTTTGCCCCAAGAGTGAAAACATTGTAAAACTTTGGTTTTAATGAAAGGATTTCAATGATAGTCTGGTAATATATTAATGGTTTCTGTATTATGTAATCCTTGTTGCCCGAAGCTTGGTAATTACCCCCCAAAAAGGGGTAAATGTCTATAACTTGTGATTGACCTGGACGATTTTCTTCAAATTTTGCACACGTTTGGGATATTGACACAGGCACATATTAAACAAATAATTTTAACAGTATTGCCAACATAGGGTATTTACCCTCGTAATCAATGCCAAAAGGGGTGAATATATATTTTGAGGAGTTATGTTGTTCAAAATGAAATATCAGCTGTATGTTTGGTCTACGGGTATCCGGTTGGATTTTACTGGATGAAAAGTTTCTGTTTTGGGTAATTACCCCCAAAAGGGGTAAATGTCTATAACTTGTGATTGACATGGACGATTTACTTCAAATTTTGCACACGTTTGGGATATTGACTCAGGCACATATTAAACAAATAATTTTAACAGTATTGCCAACATAGGGTATTTACCCTCGTAATCAATGCCAAAAGGGGTGAATATATATTTTGAGGAGTTATGTTGTTCAAAATGGAATATCAGCTGTATGTTTGGTCTACTGCTATCCGGTTGGATTTTACTGGATGAAAACTTTCTGTTTTGGGTAATTACCCCCAAAAGGGGTAAATGACTATAACTTGTGATTGACATGGACGATTTACTTCAAATTTTGCACACGTTTGTGACATTGACTCAGACACATGCTAAAAGGAAAAAATTCACAGAATAGGGTGATTTACCCTCGTAATCAAGTTCTAAGGGGGTAAATACATATTTTGAAGAACTTGGTTGTTTAAAATGGAATATTAGTTGCACGTTTGGTCTAGGTTATTCGTATGGATGTTACTGGATGAAAAGTTTCGGTTTTTGATAATTACCCCCAAAAGGGGTAAATGACTATAACTTGTGACTGACATGGACGATTTACTTCAAATTTTGCACACGTATGGGATATTGACTCAGGCACATGTTAAAAGAGAAAACGTTACAGTATAGGATAATTTACCCTCGTAATCAAGGTCAAAGGGGGGTAAATACGTATTTTGAGGAATTTGGTTGTTTAAAATGGAATGTCAAGTTTATGTTGGATCTAGGCTTGTACTTAATGGATGTTACTGGATGAACAGTTTCGGTTTTAGGTAGTAACCCCCAAAAGGGGTAAATGGCTATATCTTGTGATTGACATGGACAATTTTCTTCAAATTTTGCATGGGCTAAGTGTGTCTACTTTACGACATAATATAAGTAGAAACTTCAGCTTACAGGGTCTCTACCATAATAGTCCGACATAGTCTCATATAATTTGTTTTACTCATATATTTGAGGTCGAATCATTGCCTAACCTTTTTAAAGGTTGAATACTAGTTATTATTATTTTTTTCTTGGCCAGTAGGTTTTTGTGCTAGAGACTTGAAACTTGGTACATATATAGTCCATGGTTAGTACTTCATTTTGGGAGAAGATGGTTGACCTTGACCTTGAACTCAAGGTCACAGGTCATCTCAAAGTCGAAAATTGGAAAACTTAAAAGTGGAATAACTTTTTTAATATTACAAGAATCAATTTGAAACTTTGGAATATATATATAAACATGTATCCCAACATTTGTAACCCATTATTGTTTTTGTGCAATGAGGGTAAGGGGGTAATTACCCCAATTTGACTAAAACAGGTTTGCACAGGTTTCCAGAAAAACTAAGCAAGCTAGAAACTCAGTTCTTTCACTAATAGGTAGCCTGACTAACCATTCAAGGTAAGTGATATTTTATATTTTGATTATGTGAAGGGGTAACTATGTAATGGGGTGTTGAAAATAGGGTGTTTTGCCCCAAGAGTGAAAACATTGTAAAACTTTGGTTTTAATGAAAGGATTTCAATGATAGTCTGGTAATATATTAATGGTTTCTGTATTATGTAATCCTTGTTGCCCGAAGCTTGGTAATTACCCCCCAAAAAGGGGTAAATGTCTATAACTTGTGATTGACCTGGACGATTTTCTTCAAATTTTGCACACGTTTGGGATATTGACTCAGGCACATATTAAACGAATAATTTTAACAGTATTGCCAACATAGGGTATTTACCCTCGTAATCAATGCCAAAAGGGGTGAATATATATTTTGAGGAGTTATGTTGTTCAAAATGGAATATCAGCTGTATGTTTGGTCTACGGCTATCCGGTTGGATTTTACAGGATGAAAAGTTTCTGTTTTGGGTAATTACCCCCAAAAGGGGTAAATGTCTATAACTTGTGATTGACATGGACGATTTACTTCAAATTTTGCACACGTTTGGGATATTGACTCAGGCACATATTGAACAAACAATTTTAACAGTATTGCCAACATAGGGTATTTACCCTCGTAATCAATGCCAAAAGGGGTGAATATATATTTTGAGGAGTTATGTTGTTCAAAATGGAATATCAGCTGTATGTTTGGTCTACTGCTATCCGGTTGGATTTTACTGGATGAAAAGTTTCTGTTTTGGGTAATTACCCCCAAAAGGGGTAAATGACTATAACTTGTGATTGACATGGACGATTTACTTCAAATTTTGCACACGTTTGTGACATTGACTCAGACACATGCTAAAAGGAAAAAATTCACAGAATAGGGTGATTTACCCTCGTAATCAAGTTCTAAGGGGGTAAATACATATTTTGAAGAACTTGGTTGTTTAAAATGGAATATTAGTTTCACGTTTGGTCTAGGTTATTCGTATGGATGTTACTGGATGAAAAGTTTCGGTTTTTAATAATTACCCCCAAAAGGGGTAAATGACTATAACTTGTGACTGACATGGACGATTTACTTCAAATTTTGCACACGTATGGGATATTGACTCAGGCACATGTTAAAAGAGAAAACGTTACAGTATAGGATAATTTACCCTCGTAATCAAGGTCAAAGGGGGGTAAATACGTATTTTGAGGAATTTGGTTGTTTAAAATGGAATGTCAAGTTTATGTTGGATCTAGGCTTGTACTTAATGGATGTTACTGGATGAACAGTTTCGGTTTTAGGTAGTAACCCCCAAAAGGGGTAAATGGCTATATCTTGTGATTGACATGGACAATTTTCTTCAAATTTTGCATGGGCTAAGTGTGTCTACTTTACCACATAATATAAGTAGAAACTTGAGCTTACTGGGTCTCTACCATAATAGTCCGACATAGTCTCATATAATTTGTTTTATTCATATATTTGAGGTCGAATCATTGCCTAACCTTTTTAAAGGTTGAATACTAGTTAAACTTCACCTATTACATAGGTGAAGTTTCTTGTTTTCGTAAATATTTTTATTAAACTTCACCTATTACATAGGTGAAGTTTCTTGTTTTCGTAAGTATTTTTATTATTTTTCCGCCCGACCAATTTCGTCCAAAAAATTTCAAAAAATTCATGCATATAGTGTTACATGACCTTATTACACTGACCCAGTTTCAGTGACCTTGACTAATTTTTCAAGGTCACAGGTCACTTCAAAGTCCTATTTTTTATTTCTTTCAAGTGACCATATCACACATAATTACAGGAAAATTTCATTTTCCAATTAAGTAAATAGTACATTAACCAAATTACATAATCTGACCTGATATCAAGAAGGTAGGTCAAGGTCAATGTCGTACAAGTTCATTTTCAATGAAAAGTGGTTTGTTCACGGGAAGTCAGAATCCACAAGTCACACAGTTACATAATTGATACCATAAGTTGCCCTGGTGACTCGGGCAGTGCAGTAACTCACTTTTGTGAAGATCTCATGATTAGTGTTGGAGTTATGTAATTTTAAAGATTGACCGCGTCATCAAAACAGGTGACCTTGAATATTTCACCATGAAATATCGATTTTAGGCCATAACAATGTATAGTGAACCCCCCCAAAGTAGCCCCCAAAACCCCCATACCCACCTTCAAATTTGACCTTGACCTCATTTTTCAAGGTCATTTGGCCCGTCAAAGTCCGAAAAGTGCTAATTTCCAAAAATTCTGAAAACTATGTTCATTTCACAATATCACTTTGATATTTTTTCTCAAGACAGACAAAAATATGCAAATTTAGGATAGGCAATCCAAAGTCCTGTAACATTTTTTCTTAATTTTCTACAAAATTCCAAATATTGCATATCGGAGAATTTGGAAAAATGACAAGTTATCGCGTTTTTGACTAGGAAATATCGATCTGAGAGTGTTACCATAATGAATCGACCCCCCTATTTTCATGCACTGCCATTCTGAACATCATATTGGTTTTGACCTAGAAAATGATTTTAAAGGTCAAATTCAAGGTCAAATATGACGAATAATTTTATGTTTTTGACATGTGATTTTTTTACACAGTCAAAGAATCAAGATATTGTCACAAAAATGCCAGACATACTTGCTGCAATAGTCTAGAGGCAGCGTGTAAATTTTCAAGGTTCTCGGATTGACCTACGTTACACCGTAAAGGTCATAAGGTCAAAAAATGAAGGAAATATTTAGGATATTTTTTCACATTTCTCAATGATAGCATTATTTCAATCGTCCGTAGCTCCGGTTCTAATTAAGTTACAGATAATCTGAAAATAGATTTGGAAAGCTGAAATTCTCCTCTAGTTGCCTTATATTGAACATTTTCGTGTAGCTCCGACGGTTTAAAAGATCGCCGGACCCTGAAAATTTCATGTTTTTTGTCAAATTTTCACAATTTATCAATTTTTTGACAGTGAAGGAATCATCCTTTTGTGATGAACCTGTCTAAACATATTTCTAATTTCTATTTACATAATCCTGCCAAGTTATATATATCTTGATTGAACCGTTTCGGTTCTAGAGTGATTTCGAGTTAAAACTGCATATTTTCAGGAATATCTTAAAGGCCATATTTCTGAGTTGTACCATCATTTCAATCCGCTGTATATCCGGTCCTATTTAAGTTACAGAAAATCTGAAAACAGATTAGGAAAGCACAGTTTCACCTCTAGCTGGCACATTTGAAGATTTTGTAATAGGTCTGATGATTAAAAAGATCGCCGGACCCTGGAAAATTCATGTTTTTTGTCAAATTTTCACAATTTATCATCATTTTGACAAGGAAATAATCATTTTATATCACTGAAGCTATCTGAGAATATTTTCATCTTTCATTTACATAAAACTGGCAAGTTATATATGTTTTCATTGAACCGTTTTGGTTCTAGAGTAATTTTAAGTTAAAAAACACATTTTTTCAGAAATTTCTGAAGTCCATATTTCTGAATTGTACCATTATTTGAATCGGTTGTATCTTCAGTTCTGATAAAGTTACAGAGAATCTGAAAATCGATTTGGAAAGCAAAAATTCTGCTCTAATTTTATATTTGAACATTTTCTTGTATCATGGACGGTTAAAAAGACCGCCGGACCCTGAAAAATGTATGTTTTCAGTAATTGCAGTCATTTCCAAATGTTTGATGAACTGGTTGATGTACTGGTTGATGTACTGGTTGATGTTCTGATTGATGTTCTGATTGATGTTCTGATTGATGTTCTGATTGATGTTCTGATTGATGTTCTGATTGATGCACTGTTTCATGCACTGGTTGATGTACTGGTTGATGTACTGGTCAGTGGACTGGTCCATGTTATATATATATATATATATATTATATTCATGAAGCTCAAATTCTCCTCCTGTTTTCATTCTCTGAATTTTTTCTTTTAGCTCTGACGGTTTAAAAGATTCCCTGACCCTCAGAATATTTTTGTGTCAGTCAGTGTATCAGTCAGTCACTGTCAGTATATCAGTCAGTGCACCAGTCAGTGTATGGCCACAAACCAATTGATATGTTTCAGTAAGGGTTCATTGCATGTGATACGATTTAGCATGATATTGCAAGTGATTTTGTATGTTTAATACATTGCATGTTACTTTGCATGTGATATAGCGTTATATTACACGTGATATTGTGTGTGATATTGCATATAATATTATATGTGCAAGACGAGTGCAATTACATTCATGTTCAAGTTCTTGTTCAAGTTCATGTTCAAGTTCATGTTCAAGTTCATGTTCAAGTTCATGTTCAAGTTCATTATTTCCAATATCATTTCTCATATCATTTCAGTGAATTCTCACTTTATTTCATTGCCAATAATTTCTATGATAGGTGAAGTTTTGTCACCGCTTCGCGGTTACCCGATTTCTAGTTAAACTTCACCTATTACATAGGTGAAGTTTCTTGTTTTCGTAAGTATTATTATTATTATTTATTATTTTTCCAGACAAAAATTTCTTCAAAAAAATCTCAAAAAAATCACATACGGAGTATTACATGACCATATTACACTGCCAAAATCGGAACGACCTTGACCCATTTTTCAAGGTCACAGGCCACTTCAAAGTCCGTTTTTTCATTTACTTTAATGATCATATCACGCAAAGTTACAGGCAAATTTCATTTCCCATTTCAGTTACATGTCCTACATGTAAATTACATAATCTGACCCAATTTCAAGAAAGTAGGTCAAGGTCAATATTGTACAGGTGCCATTTCACTCTCAGAGGTGTCGGTAGGCAAAGTCAGGATCCGCAAGTCACAGAGTTACAAGCATGACACCAAAAGTTGCCCGAATGACTTACGCATTGCGGAAAGGACTGTGGTGATGATGCCATACTTAGTTTTTGAGTTACGTAATTTTAAAGATTGACCGCGTCATCAAAACAGGTGACCTTGGGTGTCTCACCTTGAAATATCGATTTTAGGCCATAACAATGTATAGTGAACCCCCCCAAAGTAGCCCCCAAAACCCCCATATCCACCTTCAAATTTGACCTTGACCTCATTTTTCAAGGTCATTTGGCTCTTCAAAGTGCAAAAAGTGCTTATTTTCAAAAATTCTGAAAATTATGTTTTTTTCAAGATATCACCTTGATATATTATCTGTAGACAGACAATAATATGTGCATTTAGAATATGTAATCCAAAGTCCTCTAACATTTTACCTTAATTTTCCACAAAATTCCAAATATCGCAAACCGGAGAACGTTGAAAAATGACAAATTATCGCGTTTTTGACATGGAAATATCGATTCGAGAGAGTTACAATAATTAATTGATCGACCCATTTTTGCATTCTGATTCTGAAAATTATATTTGTTTTGACCTAGAAACTTATTTTCAAGGTCAAATGCAAGGTCAAACATGATGAAAAATTTTACTATTTTCACATTTGATTTTTTTATACAGGCAAGGAATCAAAATATTGTTACAAAAATGTCACACAAACTTGCTACAATAGTCTAGAGGCAGCGTATAAATTTTAAAGGTCCTCGGATTAACCTACGTTAGACCGTAAAGGTCACAAGGTCAAAAAATTAGGGAAAAATTAACGATATTTTTTCACATTTCTCAATGATAGCGTTATTTCGATCGGCTGTAGCTCCGGTCCTAATTAAGTTACAGAGAATCTGAAAACAGATTTGGAAAGACCAAATTCTCCTCTAGTTTTCGTTTTCTGAACTTTTTGTCGTAGCTCTGACGGTTTAAAAGATCGCTGGACCCTGAAAATTTCATGTTTTTTGTCAAATTTTCACAATTTATCATCATTTTGACAAGGAAATAATAATTTTGTTTAAATGAAGCTATTTGAGCATACTTTCATCTTTCGTTCACATAATCCTGCCAAGTTATATATGTTTCCATTGAACCGTTTTGGTTCTAGAGCAATTTTAAGTGAAAAACAACATTTTTTCAGAAATTTCCGAAGTCCACATTTCTGAATTGTACCATAATTTCAATTGGCCTTATCTCCGGTCCTAATAAAGTTACAGAGAATCTGAAAATAGATTTGGAAAGGCCAAATTCTCCTCTAGTTTCCATATATTGAACATTTTGTCGTAGCTCTGACGGTTTAAAAGATCGCCGGACCCTGAAAATTTCATGTTTTTTGTCAAATTTTCACAATTTATCAATTTTTTGACAGGGACGGAATCATCCTTTTGTGATGAACCTGTCTAGACATATTTCTAACTTCTATTTACATAATCCTGCCAAGTTATATATATCCTCATTGAACCGTATTGGTTCTAGAGTGATTTCCAGTTAAAACTGCATATTTTCAGGAATATCTTAAAGGCCATATTTTTGAGTTGTGCCATCATTTCAATCCGCTCTATATCCGGTCCTATTTAAGTTACAGAAAATCTGAAAACAGATTCGGAAAGCACGCTTTCACTTCTAGCTGGCATATTTGAAGATTTTGTCAGAGCTCTGACGGTTAAAAAGATCGCCGGACCCTGAAAAATTCATGTTTTTTGTCAAATTTTCACAATTTATCATAGTTTTGACAAGGAAATAATCATTTTATTTCAATGAAGCTATCTGAGCGTATTGCCATCCTTCGTTTACATAAAACTGGCAAGTTATATATGTTTCCATTGAACCGTTTTGGTTCTAGAGTAATTTTAAGTTAAAAAATACATTTTTTCAATAATTTCTGAAGTCAATATTTCTGAATTGTACCATTATTTGAATCAGTCGTATCTCCGGTTCTGATAAAGTAACAGAGAATCTGAAAATAGATTTGGAAAGCCAAAATTCTGCTCTAGCTTTTATATTTGAACATTTTCTTGTATTATGGGCGGATAAAGAGATCGCCGGACCCTGAAAATTGTATGTTTTCAGAAATTGCAGTCATTTCCAAATGTTTTCAGGACTAGAAGTACTTTAGCCAAGAAATTCCTGAAATTCCAATATGAGAACGGTGCCAGTTTCAATCAGCAGTAACTCTAATTGATGTAACTGGTTGATGTAACTGGTTGATGTAACTGGTTGATGTAACTGGTTGATGTACTGGTTGATGTACTGGTTCATGTACTGGTTCATGTACTGGTCCATGTACTGGTCAATGTACAGGTCAATGTACTGTCCATGCACTGTCCATGTATTGGTCCATGTTATTCTCTATATATATATTCATGAAGCACAAATCCTCCTCTTGTTTTCATTCTCTGAATTTTTTCTTGTAACTCTGGCGATTTAAAAGATCCCCTGTCCCTCAGAATATTTTTGAGTCAGTCAGTGTATCAGTCAGTGTATGAGTCAGTGCACCAGTCAGCGTGTGGCCACAAACCGATTGAAATGTTTCTGTAAGGGTTTATTGCAGGTTTTATCGGTCTGCTGACTATATGTCACATCACGACTAGTCCATGGACAGATTGTTTATATGTACTTTCAAATATCTGTGCACACTATGTACATTTTAATTGACATGCAAAATTACAGGTAATAAATTGATATTGCATGTGATATGATTTAGCATGATATTGCAAGTGATGTTGTATGTTTAATACATTGCATGTAACTTTGCATGTGATACTTCATAATATTTCAAGTGATATTTTGTGTGATATTGCATATTACATGTGCAAGACGTGTGCAATTACATTCATGTTCAAGTTCATGTTCAAGTTCATGTTCAAGTTCATGTTCAAGTTCATGTTCATGTTCAAGTTCATGTCCAATGTCAGTTCCAATATCATTTCCAATATCATTTCCAATATCATTTCCAATATCATTTCCGTGTTTTCTCACTTTCCTTTCATTGCCAATAATTACTATGAAAGGTGAAGTTTTGTCGCCGCATCGCGGTTACCCGATTTCTAGTTAAACTTCACCTATTACATAGGTGAAGTTTCTTGTTTTCGTAAATATTATTATTATTATTTATTATTTTTCCAGACAAAAATTTCTTCAAAAAAATCTAAAAAAAATCACATACGGAGTGTTACATGACCATATTACACTGACAAAATCGGAATGACCTTGACCTATTTTTCAAGGTCACAGGCCACTTCAAAGTCCGTTTTTTCATTTACTTTAAGTGATCATATCACGGAAAGTTACAGGCAAATTTCATTTCCCATTTCAATTACATGTCCTACATGTAAATTACATAATCTGACCCAATTTCGAGAATGTAGGTCAAGGTCAATATTTTACAGGTGCCATTTCACTCCCAGAGGTGTCGGTAGGCAAATTCAGGATCCGCTAGTCACAGAGTTACAAGCATGACACCAAAAGTTTCCCGAATGACTTACGCATTGCGGAAAGGACTGTGGTGATGATGCCATACTTAGTTTTTGAGTTACGTAATTTTAAAGATTGACCGCGTCATCAAAACAGGTGACCTTGGGTGTCTCACCTTGAAATATCGATTTTAGGCCATAACAATGTATAGTAAACCCCCCCAAAGTAGCCCCCAAAACCCCCATACCCACCTTCAAATTTGACCTTGACCTCATTTTTCAAGGTCATTTGGCCCGTCAAAGTGCAAAAAGTGCTAATTTTCAAAAATTCTGAAAACTATGTTTTTTTCACGATATCACTTTGATATTTTTTCTCAAGACAGACAAAAATATGCAAATTTAGGATATGCAATCCAAAGTTTTGTAACATTTTTCCTCAATTTTCTAAAAAATTTCAAATATTGCATACCGGAGAATTTGGAAAAATGACAAATTATCGCGTTTTTGACGAGGAAATATCGATCCGAGAGAGTTACAATAATTAATTGATCCCCCCATTTTTGCATCCTGATTCTGAAAATCATATTGGTTTTGACCTAGAAAATGATTTTCAAGGTCAAATTCAAGGTCAAATATGACAAAAAATTGTACGTTTTTGACATGTGATTTTTTTACACAGACAAGGAATCAAGATATTGTTACAAAAATGCCAGACATACTTGCTACAATAGCCTAGAGGCATCATGTAAATTTTCAAGGTCCTCGGATTGACCTACGTCACTCCGTAAAGGTCATAACGTCAAAAAATGAAGGAAAAATGTTCGATATTTTTTCACATTCCTCAATTATAGCAATATTTCAGTCGACCCTAGCTCCGGTCCTAATTAAGTTACAGAGAATCTGAAAATAGATTTGGAAAGCCCAAATTCTCCTCTAGTTTTCATATATTGAACATTTTGTCATAGCTCTGACAGTTTAAAAGATCGCCGGACCCTCAAAATTTCATGTTTTTTGTCATATTTTCACAGTATATAAATTTTTTGAGAGGGAAGGAATCATTCTTTTGTGATGAACCTGTCTAGACATATTTCTAACTTCTATTTACATAATCCTGCCAAGTTATATATATCTCCATTGAACCGTTTTGGTTCTAGAGTGATTTCAAGTTAAAACTTCATATTTTCAGGAATATCTTAAAGGCCATATTTCTGAGTTGTACCATCATTTCAATCCGCTGTATCTCCGGTCCTATTTAAGTTACAGAAAATCTGAAAACGGATTCAAGAAGCCCGCATTCACCTCTAGCTGGCATATGTAAACATTTTATCGTAGCTGTGACGGTTAAAAAGATCGCCAGACCCTGAAAAATTCATGTTTTTTGTCAAATTTTCACAATTTATCATCATTTTGACCAGGAAATAATCATTTTATTTCAATGAAGCTATCTGAGAATATTTTTATCTTTTGTTTACATAAAACTTGCAATTTATATATTTTTCCATTGAACCGTTTTGGTTCTAGAGTAATTTTAAGTTAAAAAATACATTTTTTCAGTAATTTCTGAAGTCAATATTTCTGAATTGTACCATTATTTGAATCGGTTGTATCTCCGGTTCTGATAAAGTAACAGAGAATCTGAAAATAGATTTGGAAAGGCAAAATTCTGCTCTAATCTTGAATTTGAACATTTTCTTGTATCACGGACGGTTCAAAAGATCGCCGGACCCTGAAAAATGTGTGTTTTCAGTAATTGCAGTCATTTGCAAATGGTTGATGTACTGGTAGATGTACTGGTAGATGTACTGGTAGATGTACTGGTAGATGTACTGGTAGATGTACTGGTAGATGTACTGGTAGATGTACTGGTAGATGTACTGGTTGATGTTCTGATTGATGTTCTGATTGATGTTCTGATTGATTTTCTGTTTCATGCACTGGTTCATGTACTGGTTCATGTACTGGTCAATGGACTGGTCAATGGACTTGTCAATGGACTTGTCAGTGGACTGGTCCATGTAGTGTCCATGAACTAGTCCATGTTATTTTCTATATATATTATATTCATGAAGCTCAAATTCTCCTCCTGTTTTCATTCTCTGAATTTAGCTCTGACGGTTTAAAAGATTCCCTGACCCTCAGAATATATTTGTGTCAGTCAGTTTATCAGTCAGTCACTGTCAGTGTATCAGTCAGTGCACCAGTCAGTTTATGGCCACAAACCAATTGATATGTTTCAGTAAGGGTTCATTGCAGGGTTTATCTGTCTGCTGACTATATGTCACATCACAACTAGTCCATGGACAGATATTTTATAAGTATTTCATATATCTGTGCACACTATGTACATTTTAATTGACATGCAAAATTACAGGTAATAAATTGATATTGCATGTGATATGATTTAACATGATATTGCAAGTGATTTTGTATGTTTAATACATTGCATGTAACTTTGCATGTGTTATAGCGTAATATTACATGTGATATTGTGTGTGATATTGCATATAATATTATATGTGCAAGACAAGTGCAATTACATTCATGTTCATGTTCAAGTTCATGCTCAAGTTCATGTTCAAGTTCATTATTTCCAATATCATTTCCCATATCATTTTCGTGATTTCTCACTTTCATTTCATTGCCAATAATTTCTATGATAGGTGAAGTTTTGTCACCGCATCGCGGTTACCCGATTTCTAGTTATGAATTCCCCGTAGGGGAATTCATCTTACTTTTGATATTTTTGTTATTAAGAACTTCCCGTAGGGAAGTTCTTATTGATATTGTACGTATTCTTATTATTATTATTATTATTATTATTCTTATTATTTTTCTGACCCACTTCGGCCATTTCTAAAATGATGCATTACTCAAAAACTATGCAATTTATCTCCATGAAAGTACAACTGCATAGGGATATCATGGAACTCGTCCAGTGGTGGGAATTACGCATGGGAATTACGCATGACATGGGAATTACAGCGATTTTCTATAAAAAATTTCTGCTTCCGGTTTTGAGAAAACTGTTGGTGTGTTTGGCCTGAAATTTTTTTCTCATATACTACAAACAAATGTGCAGTGCAGAAAGGAGCCTGGTGGTAAATGGCTTGATAGGTCTTGAGATAAAAAAGTTCGAAATCAAGGCAAAACGAAATTTCCAGGGCTCATGTCATGAAAAACCATGATGCAATTATCAGATTTTCATGATCTTCAGGGAATGAGTAGTACTACTAGGGTACACTGTCTATGCAAAAGTATGGGACCCCAGCTCCAATACTTTTGGTGCCACAAGGCCTCAAAAGTGCAACTTTTGAAGGGCTGTCACTCCCTTAATATTAAATTAAGAAGAAAATCAAAACCATTTTTGGAAAGCTCAGAATGTCAGCTTTACAATGGTATATAGCATTACCCCCTTGGATGCCCAAGGGAAAATTTCGCTTAACAGTGAAAATTTCATGTCACTTTTTGGCCCGATCAAAACGCTTTAGGCTACAAAAACCTATGAAGATCTTCATGGATCTTCATGAATATTTTTTTGGTAATACCCGGCCTAGACCCCTATAATATGGCCAAAGGAAATTTACCTGCATCATATAATTTTTCCTAGAGAATTTTTTTAAATTTCAAAATTCAAATGCCGATAACTCGTTTCCTAATGACTACAATTTCACCAAAAAAACGCTAAAGGATGTGTAAAATCATGGTCTTCATTTCATTTAATGTAACCATGCTTGTCAGAGCAAAAGCCAATTTTACATGAATTTTTTGGTGTTTTCAATAATAACTCATCCATTTATGCTTCAAGTCAATTAAAATTGATGTGACATGGTGCTGACTGTTTGCCCTATTTATGTATTCAAGCACTTTTTCCTAGCTTTTATGGTTTTACTGTAGGAAGTCATTAGGGTTAGGGTTTCATGAAAGTGTATTGCTTTCAGGATGGTACCTCTGGCCACTAAAGGTCTCACTCCATGCCAAGCGATATATCACTAAGTACATATGTATGGCTGTTGTTGTATATCCATGGACTATGCCAAGCATTTCAAAGTCGCAGCAATGATAGTCATTGCCCAATCTAAACATGCTAAGTTCTGGAAGGCAAAGGAATGCAAGGAACTGAAAGAGAAAGGGAGAGATAGGATTGGAAGGGAAGGGAATTTGAAGGGAAGGGAAGGGATTTGAAGGGAAGGGAAGTTCTTCCTTTAAATTGCTGTGCAATTTAGTATACTAGTTATAATCCCCCGCTCGCGCAGCGGCGGGGGATTATATTGATATTCTTCGTTTTACTATTATTATTATTATTCTTTTTATTATTCAGCTCAGAAAAACTGCGATTACTTCAAAACTATTACAGATACTACGTTACAAGTCAAGGGTAATATGCAACTCCATTGCGCGCTACTTCATACGAAATTTCATGATCAAATTTCATGATGCTTATGAGTTAGGAGGAAAATATAAAACAAATTTCCGGCGCAGGTTTCTGAGAACCTAAGCATAACTGAGACCTGTTGATTTTTTGTAAGATACCTTGACAAAGTCTCCAGTGCAGAAAGGCGTCTCATGGAGATTTCATGAACACATTTCAAGATATGATTTTTTGAAAATTGGACATCCCGAAAATTGACTGAAATTTTTTTGAAAAACAGGGAAGGAATGCTTGTAGAAAGCTGAAAGTAGGTACACTTACAGACCTACCCTAGCGTACTAACTTCACAAAGTTACGGACCCCTTGCACAAACGGTCCCGGCGCTACGGACGTCCAAAAACGCAATCTTCAAGTGGCCATATCTCGGTCCCTATTTAAGCTACAACAAAGTTTGACATATCACAAGAAAGGTCTGTTTGTCAGCTTTCCAATGGTGTATAGCATTATAGTCTCAGACGCGCAGCGTAGAATCGCGTCGGCCATTGAAAATTGTATGTCATTTTTTGGGCCTATCAAAACGTTTTCCCTCAAAAAGTGTATGAAGAACTTCATGGATGTTCATCAATAATTTATGCGGGCTACCCAGGTTGGGCCTCTATATTTTGCCAAAAGGAAATTTGCCTAAATCAAATACTTTTTCCTAGAGAATTTTTTTCATTTCAAAATTGAACTGTAAATTGCTCTGGTTATAGTCGTTCAAATCTCATGAAATTAACACCAAAAAATGTGTTAAATTACGCCCTCTAGCAAGCTACAGGGATATCTTCCTCTTACCTTTAACCAATTTTACATATAACATTTTATACATTCAATTATAACTCATTCATTATTTATTAAAATCAATTAAAACTGATTTGTCATGTTCCTAATTTTTCCCTCTATTTTTGCATGTAAGCACAGCTCCATAACTTGCATGGTTTGTCTACAATAACCCATTAGGGTTAGGGTTTCACCTACCATTCACTGCAAATGTATTGCTTTGAGGGTGGTACCGCTGGGCACCAAACACAGGTCTCCATGCCAAGCGATGTCTGATTTCAATATATGAGCCTCTTCAAGAATTCATTATGAAGGCCATGAACTGGTTGAATGGAGTAAGCAGGGCAAGGGAGAGAGGGGGGCGCGGGGGATTATCCGATATTGCCGTATGGCAATATCAGTTATACTAGTTATTATTATTATTTTTCTACGGATTTTCAAATTTTCAATGTCGAATAAGTCATAGCCTGCCTCAGATATCTGAAATTAAGCAATCACAACATAAAAACACCATGAAACCCTTTATGTTTCTGGAATTACACATCGGAATTTCCAACAACATCGGAATTACAGGCAATTTGCATAAAAAAAGTTTATTCGTAGAATTGAAAAAACCAGTGGTTGGTTTGCCATGGAAATTTTTTTACATATTGTCCAAGGAAGTGCGCAGTGCGGAAAGGAGTCTAATGGAATTCCGTTGGGAAAATTCCAGGTTATGATTTTTTTGGAAAAACGGAATTCCAAAAAATGACATTCCAACCTTCAGAAAACAAGGAAGGAATGCTCACATTAACCTGAATTTATATGTGTGTACAGACCTACCCTAGTCTAACAATCTCACACAATTTTGGCATCGCAGGTCAAATACTTTTTGTGCCACAGGGCCGCAAAAGTAGATTTTTTGGAGGCCCGTATCTCCCTTAATATTAATCCTACACTTCAAAAATGAACATTTCTGAAAACCTCAGAATGTCAGCTTTCCATTGATGTATAGTAACATTCTCTAGGTCGTACGGTATAGAATCGCGTCAGACATTGAAAATTTTATGTCACTTTTTGGGCCTCCCAAAGCCTATTTTGCCCAAAAAAACTATGAAGCTCTTCATGGATGTTCATGTCGATTTTTTATGTGGTACCTATTATGTATCTGCATAATGTGTCCAAAGGAATTTGTTCTACTTGGAGTACTTTTTCCTGGAGAATTTTTTTAATTTCAAAATTCAAATGTAGATTGCTCAGCTTCTACTCATTCCAATTTCATGAAATTAACACCAAAAAATGCGTAAAATTATAGCCTTTTATGTGCTCCAAGAGCATTCACCTATTTTGTATAGCCAATTTTACATGAGCAATTTTACACATTCAATTATAACTCATTAATTAGTCATTAAAATCCATTAAAACTCATTTGACATATTACTAATTTTTTGGTCTATTTTTCCATGTAAGCACATCTCCCTACCATCAATTTTATCATCCAATTAAAACTCTCCCAATAATGTTTCAAATCCCTTAAAATTGATATGATATGTTGCTTATTTGTTGCCCTATTGTTTGCAAATAAGCACATATTTTTTCCATTAACTTTATAATTAAATTACAAATTGTGAAATACTGCTGCAAATCACTTAAAACTATTTTTACATATTGCTGACTGCTTGCCCTCTGTATATATGTAATCACATCTTCCTAGCTCTTATGGTTTGTCCGTAACAAATCATTAGGGTTAGGGTTTCATCAAAGATAAGCTTATGGTAAGTCAAATTGTATTGCTCTGGGGATGGTATCATTCCTCGCAGCACACCTGCCTGCATGCTAAGCGCTATATTAGTCAGTATGTGCAAATCTCTCATTGACTGCCTAGCGACCAAAAGAAGCCTCGCAATCCAAATGGCAAAGGAAGGAATGGAAGAAGAGGGAATGGAAGGGGAGGGAATGGAAGAGGGTTGATTGGCAAGGGAATGGAAGGGAAGGGAATGGAAGGCAAGGAAAGGGAGGGTATATAGGGAGGGAATACGGGGGAGGGGAATTCATATCTTAAAATTGCTGTGCAATTTTAATTATTCTCTAGTTATTATTAAACTTCACCTATTACATAGGTGAAGTTTCTTGTTTTCGTAAATATTATTATTATTATTATTCCAGACAAAAATGTCTTCAAAAAAATCTCAAAAAAATCACATATGGAGTGTTACATGACCATATTACACTGTCAAAATCGGAATGACCTTGACCCATTTTTCAAGGTCACAGGCCACTTCAAAGTCCGTTTTTTCACTTACTTTTAGTGATCATAGCACACAAAATTACAAGCAGATTTCATTTTCCATTTAAATTACTGGTTTTACATGTATATTACATAATCTGACCCAATTTCAAGAAAGTAGATCAAGGTCAATATTGTACAGGTGCCATTTCACTCTCAGAGGATTGCGCACGGGATGTCAGAATCTGCAAGTCACAGAGTTACAAGCATGACACCAAAAGTTGCCCGAATGACTTACGCATTGCGGAAAGGACTGTGGTGATGATGCCATACTTAGTTTTTGAGTTACGTAATTTTAAAGATTGACCGCGTCATCAAAACAGGTGACCTTGGGTGTCTCACCTTGAAATATCGATTTTAGGCCATAACAATGTATAGTGAACCCCCCAAAGTAGCCCCCAAAACCCCCATATCCACCTTCAAATTTGACCTTGACCTCATTTTTCAAGGTCATTTGGCTCTTCAAAGTGCAAAAAGTGCTTATTTTCAAAAATTCTGAAAATTATGTTTTTTTCAAGATATCACCTTGATATATTATCTCTAGACAGACAATAATATGTGCATTTAGAATATGTAATCCAAAGTCCTCTAACATTTTACCTTAATTTTCCACAAAATTCCAAATATCGCAATTCGGAGAACGTTGAAAAATGACAAATTATTGCGTTTTTGACATGGAAATATCGATTCGAGAGAGTTACAATAATTAATTGATCCCCCCATTTTTGCATCCTGATTCTGAAAATTATATTTGTTTTGACCTAGAAACTTATTTTCAAGGTCAAATTCAAGGTCAAATTCAAGGTTAAACATGATGAAAAATTGTACTATTTTGACATTTGATTTTTTTACACAGGCAAGGAATCAAAATATTGTTACAAAAATGTCACACAAACTTGCTACCATAGTCTAGAGGCAGCGTATACATTTTCAAGGTCCTCAGATTAACCTACGTTAGACTGTAAAGGTCACAAGGTCAAAAAATTAGGGAAAAATTAACGATATTTTTTCACATTTCTCAATGATAGCGTTATTTCGATCGGCTGTAGCTCCGGTCATAATTAAGTTACAGAGAATCTGAAAACAGATTCGGAAAGACCAAATTCTCCTCTAGTTTTCGTTTTCTGAACTTTTTGTCGTAGCTCTGACGGTTTAAAAGATCGCCGGACCCTGAAAATTTCATGTTTTTTGTCAAATTTTCACAATTTATCATCATTTTGACAAGGAAATAATCATTTTGTTTCAATGAAGCTATTTGAGCATACTTTCATCTTTCGTTCACATAATCCTGCCAAGTTATATATGTTTCCATTGAACCGTTAGGGTTCTAGAGTAATTTTAAGTGAAAAACAACATTTTTTCAGAAATTTCCGAAGTCCACATTTCTGAATTGTACCATAATTTCAATCGGCCTTATCTCCGGTCCTAATAAAGTTACAGAGAATCTGAAAATAGATTTGGAAAGGCCAAATTCTTCTCTAGTTTCCATATATTGAACATTTTGTCGTAGCTCTGACGGTTTAAAAGATCGCCGGACCCTGAAAATTTCATGTTTTTTGTCAAATTTTCACAATTTATCAATTTTTTGACAGGGACGGAATCATCCTTTTGTGATGAACCTGTCTAGACATATTTCTAACTTCTATTTACATAATCCTGCAAAGTTATATATATCCTCATTGAACCGTATTGGTTCTAGAGTGATTTCCAGTTAAAACTGCATATTTTCAGGAATATCTTAAAGGCCATATTTTTGAGTTGTGCCATCATTTCAATCCGCTCTATATCCGGTCCTATTTAAGTTACAGAAAATCTGAAAACAGATTCGGAAAGCACGCCTTCACTTCTAGCTGGCATATTTGAAGATTTTGTCAGAGCTCTGACGGTTAAAAATATCGCCGGACCCTGAAAAATTCATGTTTTTTGTCAAATTTTCACAATTTATCATAGTTTTGACAAGGAAATAATCATTTTATTTCAATGAAGCTATCTGAGCGTATTGCCATCCTTCGTTTACATAAAACTGGCAAGTTATATATGTTTCCATTGAACCGTTTTGGTTCTAGAGTAATTTTAAGTTAAAAAATACATTTTTTCAGTAATTTCTGAAGTCAATATTTCTGAATTGTACCATTATTTGAATCAGTCGTATCTCCGGTTATGATAAAGTAACAGAGAATCTGAAAATAGATTTGGAAAGCCAAAATTCTGCTCTAGCTTTTATATTTGAACATTTTCTTGTATCATGGGCGGATAAAGAGATCGTCGGACCCTGAAAATTTTATGTTTTCAGAAATTGCAGTCATTTCCAAATGTTTTCAGGACTAGAAGTACTTTAGCCAAGAAATTCCTGAAATTCCAATATGAGAACGGTGCCAGTTTCAATCAGCAGTAACTCTAATGATGTAACTGGTTGATGTAACTGGTTGATGTAACTGGTTGATGTAACTGGTTGATGTAACTGGTTGATGTAACTGGTTGATGTAACTGGTTGATGTACTGGTTCATGTACTGGTTCATGTACTGGTCCATGTACTGGTCAATGTACAGGTCAATGTACTGTCCATGCACTGTCCATGTATTGGTCCATGTTATTCTCTATATATATATTCATGAAGCTCAAATCCTCCTCTTGTTTTCATTCTCTGAATTTTTTCTTGTAACTCTGGCGATTTAAAAGATCCCCTGTCCCTCAGAATATTTTTGAGTCAGTCAGTGTATCAGTCAGTGTATGAGTCAGTGTATGAGTCAGTGCATCAGTCAGCGTATGGCCACAAACCGATTGAAATGTTTCAGTAAGGGTTTATTGCAGGTTTTATCGGTCTGCTGACTATATGTCACATCACGACTAGTCCATGGACAGATTGTTTATATGTACTTTCAAATATCTGTGCACACTATGTACATTTTAATTGACATTCAAAATTACAGGTAATAAATTGATATTGCATGTGATATGATTTAGCATGATATTGCAAGTGATATTGTATGTTTAATACATTGCATGTAACTTTGCATGTGATACTTCATAATATTTCAAGTGATATTTTGTGTGATATTGCATATTACATGTGCAAGACGTGTGCAATTACATTCATGTTCAAGTTCATGTTCAAGTTCATGTTTAAGTTCAAGTTCATGTTCATGTTCAAGTTCATGTTCAAGTTCATATCCAATGTCAGTTCCAATATCATTTCCAATATCATTTCCAATATCATTTGCGTGTTTTCTCACTTTCATTTCATTGCCAATAATTACTATGAAAGGTGAAGTTTTGTCACCGCATCGCGGTTACCCGATTTCTAGTTATTAAGAATTTACCTATGGTAAATTCTATTTGTTTTTGCTATTATTATTATTCTTATTATTATTATTATTATTATTATTATTATTCTTATTCTTCTTTTTTGTTTCAAAATGGTCCTACGGCAATGAAAGTTGGTCAGAAGGTCAATCAGTCATTCAGTATTGTGAAAGTGGGTCATTTGATGTCATTTTCACAGTTGTCTTTTTCACAGAGGCGTTCAAAGTCGAAAATTTTGAAACTTCAAGGTTGAATAACTGAAAAAGTATTTAAGATAATGAGTCAAGAGTGAAAATCCTGTGATAAAAAGTTGTTGTGAACGAACTGGTGAAACTGATATGACAGTTGGTCCAACGGGTAAAGGGCTTTTGATGCATGAGCACTTTTTAGTCTGCGATCGGTTTCTCAAGTTATGTAATAGATAGCAACATGGTGATTGTGACAAAAGTTAGCCTGTATCTGGGGCCAATGTTGATTCAAGAAATGGTTTAGATTTGTGCAGTAGTTTTTGAGATATGACAATTTTTCAAAATTGAGTGTTCAAAATTAAGGTGGAATTGTAATATCTCCATGAAGGAGTGGTCTGAGGTGATCAAAATGTATAATGAACTACCCTTAACTTTACCCAAAAAGACTATTTTGACCAAAAAATTTGACAAAAAGGTGATATTTGAAGGTGATATGAGGCCATAAAGTTTAAAAAGTACGATTTTTCAAAAATTCTGAAAATTATGTTTTTTTCAACCAATCCTCTTCAAAGTCTAGAGTCTATTAGTCAATGATAAGGTCATCAGAAGCCCCCAATGAAGATTGTTTAATGTTTTCAACTTAAGATGTAAAAAATTGTGAAAAATGTTACTTTGCAACAAACCTGATGTGTTGCCTAAATGAATTAATTTGAGTTGGAAATCTTACTCCTACAGCTTTCTGTAAATTAATTGACCCCCCTATATCATTACTGGCTATCACATGAGCACATTCATTTTCACCTGTGACAATTTCCTCAAGGTCAAATTTGAGTTCAAAGATGAAATGAAAATTGAACCTTTTCACAGATAATTTTTTTTAACTAGGAAGGAATGTTTACATTTTCTTGATTTTAAGTGACAATGTTGATCAAATATTTGCGGTAAGTTGTGGCAAATGGCAAGTCTATAGCTACAGCCATCTCTAAGCAGTAACGGTCAAAAGGTCAGAAAAATGATGAAATGGTCAGCAAAAAATTCATTTTCACATGATGCAGGTGAGACAATTTCACACACCAACACTTGGTGGCCGCATGAATTAGCATACATTAGCCATATATGGAGAGCTCTTCTGGCCGTTTCAGGTGACGGGGCCAGTGAGCATCAATGACGTTTTAGTTGTTCCATAAGATGGGTCTAATCTTTCCAATCGCATGATGTGTCTGCTGGTCCGTCTGTCCGGCCCTCAACATTCATGTAGAGGCTACTCTGTAGGTTGGGTCTAATGTCTTCATTCGCATTTTTCTGTCCGTCTGTCCGTCAACACAATGGGAAAGGGACATTCTACAGTGATGGACTGAAGAGGTTAGAGTGACAGTTTGGAGTCACAGTTAGAGTAGAAAGGAGTCAGACTCAGGAGTCGCAGTCAGAATCATGAGGAGTGGTCAGGTTTCAGAGTCACAGCCGAAGTCAAGAGTAAGAGTTGGAGTCAGGAGTCTGAGGCTGTGAGCCTGAGTAAATCGGGTGTGGGAGAGTCAAGAGTCACATTAACAGTTGAAGGTTCTAAGGTTCAAAGGATCTTAGGTTCAAAGGTTCAAACGTCTAACGGTTCAGGACACGGAGTCAGCACACGGAGTCAGGACACAGAGTCAGGACACGGAGTCAGGACTCGGAGTCAGGACTCGGGGTTAGGACTCGGTGTCAGGACTCGGGGTCGGGACTCTGAGTCAGGACGCTGAGTCAGGATGCTGAGTCAGGACTCTGAGTGACTCTCATTGAGGCCTCTGAGTTAGGACTCTGAGTGAGGACTCTGAGTCAGGATTCTGAGTCAGGACTCTGAGTCAGGACTCTGAGTCAGGACTCTGAGTCAGGACTCTGAGTCAGGACTCTGAGTCAGGACTCTGAGTCAGGACTCTGAGTCAGGACCCTGAGTCAGGACTCTGAGTGAGAATTCTGAGTCAGCACTCTGAGTCAGGTCTCTGAGTCAGGTCTCTGAGTCAGGCCTCTGAGTCAGGCCTCTGAGTCAGGACTCTGAGTCAGGACTCTGCGTCAGGACTCTGAGTCAGGTCTCTGATTCAGGTCTCTGAGTCAGGTCTCTGAGTCAGGTCTCTGAGTCAGGCCTCTGAGTCGGGCCTCTGAGTCAGGACTCTGCGTCAGGACTCTGAGTCAGGACTCTGAGTCAGGTCTCTGAGTCAGGACTCTGAGTCAGGACCCTGCGTCAGGACTCTGAGTCAGGACTCTGAGTCAGGACTCTGAGTCAGGACTCTGAGTCAGGACTCTGAGTCAGGACTGAGTAAGGACTCTGAGTCAGGACTCTGCGTCTGGCCTTTTGAGTCAGGCCTTTTGAGTCAGGCCTTTTGAGTCAGGCCTTGTGAGTCAGGCCTTTTGAGTCAGGACTCTGAGTCAGGACTCTGAGTCAGGACTCTGAGTCAGGACTCTGAGTCAGGACTCTGAGTCAGGACTCTGAGTCAGGACTCTGAGTCAGGACTCTGAGTCAGGACTCTGAGTCAGGACTCTGAGTCAGGACTCTGAGTCAGGACTCTGAGTCAGGACTCTGAGTCAGGACTCTGAGTCAGGACTCTGAGTCAGAACTCTGAGTCAGGCCTCTGAGTCAGGACTCTGAGTCAGGACTCTGACTCAGGCCTCTGAGTCAGGCCTCTGAGTCAGGACTCTGAGTCAGGACTCTGAGTCAGGACTCTGAGTCAGGACTCTGAGTCAGGACTCTGAGTCAGGACTCTGAGTCAGGACTCTGAGTCAGGACTCTGAGTCAGGACTCTGAGTCGCAGTCATGGTGAGGAGACAGCGTCCGCATGTGTTTTCTCAGTCCGTCGGTTGCATCCATATGTCCATTTGTCTGTCCATTTACAGGCAAACTTTAGTTGAAAGTAAAGGTAAATTCTTTGTAATTGTCCCTGATGACAATTACCGTGTTCTCTAGTTATTTATTATTTTTCCAGACAAAAATTTCTTCAAAAAAATCTCAAAAAAATCACATACGGAGTGTTACATGACCATATTACACTGACAAAATCGGAATGACCTTGACCTATTTTTCAAGGTCACAGGCCACTTCAAAGTCCGTTTTTTCATTTATTTAAGTGATCATATCACGGCAAGTTACAGGCAAATTTCATTTCCCATTTCAATTACATGTCCTACATGTAAATTACATAATCTGACCCAATTTCGAGAAAGTAGGTCAAGGTCAATATTTTACAGGTGCCATTTCACTCTCAGAGGTGTGCGCACGGGAAGTCAGGATCCGCTAGTCACAGAGTTACAAGCATGACACCAAAAGTTGCCCAAATGACTTACGCATTGCGGAAAGGACTGTGGTGATGATGCCATACTTAGTTTTTGAGTTACGTAATTTTAAAGATTGACCGCGTCATCAAAACAGGTGACCTTGGGTGTCTCACCTTGAAATATCGATTTTAGGCCATAACAATGTATAGTGAACCCCCCCAAAGTAGCCCCCAAAACCCCCATATCCACCTTCAAATTTGACCTTGACCTCATTTTTCAAGGTCATTTGGCTCTTCAAAGTGCAAAAAGTGCTTATTTTCAAAAATTCTGAAAATTATGTTTTTTTCAAGATATCACCTTGATATATTATCTGTAGACAGACAATAATATGTGCATTTAGAATATGTAATCCAAAGTCCTCTAACATTTTACCTTAATTTTCCACAAAATTCCAAATATTGCAAACCGGAGAACGTTGAAAAATGACAAATTATCGCGTTTTTGACATAGAAATATCGATTCGAGAGAGTTACAATAATTAATTGATCCCCCCATTTTTGCATCCTGATTCTGAAAATTATATTTGTTTTGACCTAGAAAATTATTTTCAAGGTCAAATTCAAGGTCAAACATGATGAAAAATTTTACTATTTTGACATTTGATTTTTTTACACAGGCAAGGAATCAAAATATTGTTACAAAAATGTCACACAAACTTGCTACAATAGTCTAGAGGCAGTGTATAAATTTTCAAGGTCCTCGGATTAACCTACGTTAGACTGTAAAGGTCACAAGGTCAAAAAATTAGGGAAAAATTAACGATATTTTTTCACATTTCTCAATGATAGCGTTATTTCGATCGGCTGTAGCTCCGGTCCTAATTAAGTTACAGAGAATCTGAAAACAGATTTGGAAAGACCAAATTCTCCTCTAGTTTTCGTTTTCTGATTTTTTTGTCGTAGCTCTGACGGTTTAAAAGATCGCCGGACCCTGAAAATTTCATGTTTTTTGTCAAATTTTCACAATTTATCATCATTTTGACAAGGAAATAATCATTTTGTTTCAATGAAGCTATTTGAGCATACTTTCATCTTTCGTTCACATAATCCTGCCAAGTTATATATGTTTCCATTGAACCGTTAGGGTTCTAGAGTAATTTTAAGTGAAAAACAACATTTTTTCAGAAATTTCCGAAGTCCACATTTCTGAATTGTACCATAATTTCAATCGGCCTTATCTCCGGTCCTAATAAAGTTACAGAGAATCTGAAAATAGATTTGGAAAGGCCAAATTCTTCTCTAGTGTCCATATATCGAACATTTTGTCGTAGCTCTGACGGTTTAAAAGATCGCCGGACCCTGAAAATTTCATGTTTTTTGTCAAATTTTCACAATTTGTCAATTTTTTGACAGGGACGGAATCATCCTTTTGTGATGAACCTGTCTAGACATATTTCTAACTTCTATTTACATAATCCTGCCAAGTTATATATATCCTCATTGAACCGTATTGGTTCTAGAGTGATTTCCAGTTAAAACTGCATATTTTCAGGAATATCTTAAAGGCCATATTTTTGAGTTGTGCCATCATTTCAATCCGCTTTATATCCGGTCCTATTTAAGTTACAGAGAATCTGAAAACAGATTTGGAAAGACCAAATTCTCCTCTAGTTTTCGTTTTCTGAACTTTTTGTCGTAGCTCTGACGGTTTAAAAGATCGCCGGACCCTGAAAAATTCATGTTTTTTTGTCAAATTTTCACAATTTATCATAGTTTTGACAAGGAAATAATCATTTTATTTCAATAAAGCTATCTGAGCGTATTGCCATCCTTCGTTTACATAAAACTGGCAAGTTATATATGTTTCCATTGAACCGTTTTGGTTCTAGAGTAATTTTAAGTTAAAAAATACATTTTTTCAGTAATTTCTGAAGTCAATATTTCTGAATTGTACCATTATTTGAATCAGTCGTATCTCTGGTTCTGATAAAGTAACAGAGAATCTGAAAATAGATTTGGAAAGCCAAAATTCTGCTCTAGCTATTATATTTGAACATATTCTTGTATCACTGACGGATAAAGAGATCGCCGGACCCTGAAAATTGTATGTTTTCAGAAATTGCAGTCATTTCCAAATGTTTTCAGGACTAGAAGTACTTTAGCCAAGAAATTCCTGAAATTCCAATATGAGAACAGTGCCAGTTTCAATCAGCAGTAACTCTAATTGATGTAACTGGTTGATGTAACTGGTTGATGTAACTGGTTGATGTAACTGGTTGATGTAACTGGTTGATGTAACTGGTTGATGTAACTGGTTGATGCAACTGGTTGATGTAACTGGTTGATGTACTGGTTGATGTACTGGTTCATGAACTGGTTCATGTACTCGTCCATGTACTGGTCAATGTACAGGTCAATGTACTGTCCATGCACTGTCCATGTATTGGTCCATGTTATTCTCTATATATATATTCATGAAGCTCAAATCCTCCTCTTGTTTTCATTCTCTGAATTTTTTCTTGTAACTCTGGCGATTTAAAAGATCCCCTGTCCCTCAGAATATTTTTGAGTCAGTCAGTGTATCAGTCAGTGTATCAGTCAGTGTATGAGTCAGTGCATCAGTCAGCGTATGGCCACAAACCGATTGAAATGTTTCAGTAAGGGTTTATTGCAGGTTTTATCGGTCTGCTGACTATATGTCACATCACGGCTAGTCCATGGACAGATTGTTTATATGTACTTTCAAACATCTGTGCACACTATGTACATTTTAATTGACATGCAAAATTACAGGTAATAAATTGATATTGCATGTGATATGATTTAGCATGATATTGCAAGTGATATTGTATGTTTAATACATTGCATGTAACTTTGCATGTGATACTTCATAATATTTCAAGTGATATTTTGTGTGATATTGCATATTACATGTGCAAGACGTGTGCAATTACATTCATGTTCAAGTTCATGTTCAAGTTCATGTTCAAGTTCATGTTCATGTTCAAGTTCATGTCCAATGTCATTTCCAATATCATTTCCAATATCATTTCCAATATCATTTCCAATATCATTTCCAATATCATTTCCAATATCATTTCCAATATCATTTCCAATATCATTTCCGTGTTTTCTCACTTTCATTTCATTGCCAATAATTACTATGAAAGGTGAAGTTTTGTCACCGCATCGCGGTTACCCGATTTCTAGTTAAACTTCACCTATTACATAGGTGAAGTTTCTTGTTTTCGTAAGTATTTTTATTATTTATTTTTCTTTTTTCCGGACAAAAATTTCTTCAAAAAATTTTCAAAAAAATCAGGTATATAGTATTACATGACCTCATTACACTGACCTAGTATCAGTGACCTTGAATTATTTTTCAAGGTCACAGGCCATTTCAAAGTTCGTTTTTTCATATGTTTCTCAAGAGCACATCACAGGCAATTACGTGCGTATTTCATTTTCCACTTAGCGTCTAAATGCTACAAGTACATTACATAATCTGACCCAATTTCATGAAAGTAGGTCAAGGTCAAGGTCGCACAGGTCCATATTTAGTGCTGGAGATTGTCACGCATGATAGCAAAATCTGTAAAACACAAGGTATCAAAATTGATGCAATGTGATGCCCAAATGTCTGGCGCATGGTAAGAAGTTATTTTTGTGATGATGTCATGCTTTATTTTTCAGTTATGTACTTTTTAATAACAACCGCGTCATCAAAACCAATGACCTTGGTAATTTCACCCTGAAATATCGATTTAAGGCCATAACAATGTATAGTGAACCCCCCCAAAGATACCCCTAAAACCCCCATAACCACCTTCAAATTTGACCTTGACCTCATTTTTCAAGGTCATTTGGCTCTTCAAAGTGCCAAAAGTGCTTATTTTCAAAAATTCTGAAAATTATGTTTTTTTCATGATATCACCTTGATATATTATCTCTAGACAGACAAAAATATGTGCATTTAGAATATGCAACCCAAATTCCTCTAACATTTTACCTTAATTTTCTACAAAATTCCAAATATCGCAAACCGGAGAATGTTAAAAAATGACAAATTATTGCGTTTTGGACATGGAAATATCGATCAGAGAGAGTTACAATAATTAATTGATCCCCCCATTTTCACATGCTGATTCTGAAAATCATATTTGTTTTGACCTAGAAACTTATTTTCAAGGTCAAAATCAAGGTCAAACATGATGAAAAATTTTACTTCTTTGACATTAGATTTTTTTACACAGGCAAGGAATCAAAATATTGTTACAAAAATGTCACACATACTTGCTACAATAGTCTAGAGGCATTGTAAAAATTTTCAAGGTCCTCGGATTAACCTACGTTAGACCGTAAAGGTCACAAGGTCAAAAAATTAGAGAAAAATTTACGATATTTTTTCACATTTCACAATGATAGCGTTATTTCAATCGGCTGTAGCTCCGGTCCTAATTAAGTTACAGAGAATCTGAAAACAGATTTGGAAAGGCCAAATCCTCCCCTAGGTTTCATATATTGAACATTTTGTCGTATCTCTGATGGTTCAAAAGATCGCCGGACCCTGAAAATTTCATGTTTTTTGTCAAATTTTCACAATTTATCATCATTTTGACAAGGAAATAATCATTTTATTTTAATGAAGCTATTTGAGCATACTTTCATCTTTCGTTTACATAATCCTGCCAAGTTATACATGTTTCCATTGAACCGTTTTGGTTCTAGAGTAATTTTAAGTGAAAAACTACATTTTTTCAGAAATTTCTGAAGTCCACATTTCTGAATTTTACCGTAATTTCAATCGGCCGTATCTCTGGTCCTAATAAAGTTACGGAGAATCTGAAAATAGATTTGGAAAGCACAAATTCTCCCCTAGTTTCTATATTTAACACTTTCTTGTATCACTGACGGTTAAAAAGATCGCCGGACCCTGAAAAATATATGTTTTCAGAAATTGCAGTCATATCGATGTTTTCAGGACTAGAAGTATCTTAGCCAATGCATTCCTAAAATTCCAAGGTTGATGTACTGTTGATGAACTGATTGATGTTCCGCTTGATGCACTGGTTGATGTACAGGTTGACGCATGGTCAATGCGCTGGTCATTGGACTGTTCAATGTACTGGTCCATGTACTGGTCCGTGTACTGGTCCATGTACTGGTCCATGTACTGGTCCATGTACTGGTCCATGTACTGGTCCATGTACTGGTCCATGTACTGGTCCATGTACTGGTCCATGTACTGGTCCATGTTATTTTCTGTATATATAATATTCGGCAAGCTCAAATTTTCCTCCAGTTTTCAATCTCTGATTGTTTTCTTGTCAATCTGTTGGTTTAAAAGAACGCCCAACCCTCAAAATTACATGTTTTCGGTCAAATATTTTTGTATCAGTCATTGTATCAGTCAGTGTATCAGTCAGTGTATCAGACAGTGTATCAGACAGTGTATCATAAGCATCAGTCAGTGTATCAGTCAGTGTATCAGTCAGCGAATCAGTCAGTGTATGGCCACAAACCGATTGACATGTTACAGTAAGGGTTTATCTGTCTGCTGACTATATATCACATCACAACTAGTCCAGGGACGGATAGTTTGTAAGTACTTCCATATATCTGTGCACACTTTGTACATTCTAAGTAACATGCAAAATTACAGGTGATAAATTAATATCACATGTGATATGATTTTGCATGATATTGCAAGTGATATTGTATGTTTAATACATTAAATGTAACTTTACATTTGATATTGCATAATATTACATGTGATATTGTGTGTGATATTGCATGTAATATAACATGTGCAAGACGCATGCAACTGCATGTACAAGTTTATGTACAAGTTTATGTGCAAGTACTTGTGCAAGTTCATGTCCGAGTTCATGTTCATGTTCAAGGTCATGTCCAATGTCATTTACAATATCATTTCTGTGTTTTCTCACATTAATTTCACTGCCAATAATTATATGATTGGTGAAGTTTTGTCACCGCATCGCGGTTACCCGATTTCTAGTATTCAAGTTGCGTTCGTACTTTCCAAAAAAGGTCCTCGAAAAATTTTCAAAAAATTCATGAAGGAAGCCCACCATGCCCGTATGACACCCACCCGGTTTCGCCGACCTTGATTCATTTTTCAAGGTCGCAGAGCACTTTGAAGTCAGATTTTCCATACTTTTGAAATGCCCAAACCTCATCCGGTTACGCCCGGATTTCGTTTCTGTCACTTTTATTAGGTTCCACATGCTTTTTGCAAGTTACAAAGTGAGACTTCCGAAAACGCAGGTCCAGGTCCAAGATGGCTACGGCCATTTTTAGTACTAAGCGATTGTCGCACGAGATGTCAGAAACCGTAAGCCCCAGGGTTTTCAAAGTGAGGCCAAAAGCTGGCTTGGTGGCCGGGCCAGTGCTGTAAGTTATAACTGTGGTGATCCCATGTTTGGTTATGCAGTTACATAATTTTAAATATTGACCGCGTCATCAAAACCAGCAATTATCCTACGGTGCACCCCCCCCCCCCTTTGAATTATGCTTTTTGCTGAAACTCCTGTGGTCTAATACTGTAGAAAGCCAAAATATACCTAATTCAAGCCTTCTCTATGTTATATAAGCAACCTGCAAGCTGAAATACTTGCAGAAGACTCCATTCTAGCAGACGACACATGTCTTATGGTTTCGAGTCCCGCAGTAAACAAAAAGCTGTGCTGTGATTGGCTGACTTAATGCAGGTGAACTTTGAAGTTGAGGCTGCAGGCCAGTAAATAGCATGGAAATTGGTTAGAATGGAGTAGATTAGCATCACTATGGCTGTGACATGGACCGGGATTGCCCCGGAAACAGGTCAAAACAGAAAAACCGCATATTTTTGGCGGGAAAAGCTGAAACACCGCATTGTGGGGGTGCCGGTGGCAGTTTAATGCCTTTCTGGACCCCTTCCCCCTAGAATTGCATGGTTTTGTGATTCTAGGCCTTTGCATAGGCCTATGTGGGTCCATTACGGCATTCGCATGCTAAAAGATAGGAAAATGGGCCTTCCAGTCAGAATCAACCTGAACGTACTCGGGCCAAATGTCTTGACACATTACTAATCCTCACTAGTAGAGCAGCATTTCCTGCAAAAATGATGAAAATCGCATCATTTCTGAGCCCCCAAATTGCCAAAAACCTCCATTTTTGCATTTTTCAAGAAAAAATCGCCCCGTCACAGGAAATTGATTTTGAGGGCTGAAAGTGGCTCTGAAAGATTGCTTGGAGTCGGACCCATAACCTAATACCCTTACTTTAGTTACATTGTACCAATAACACCCCGATTATAGGCGGTGAAGTTTTGTCACCGCTTCGCGGTTACCCGGTCTCTAGTATTCAAGTTGCGTTCGTACTTTCCGAAAAAGGTCCTGGAAAAATTTTCAAAAAATTCATGAAGGAAGCCCACCATGCCCACATGACACCCACCCGGTTTCGCCGACCTTGATTCATTTTTCAAGGTCGCAGAGCACTTTGAAGTCAGATTTTCCATACTTTTGAAATGCCCAAATCTCATCCGGTTAAGCCCGGATTCCGTTTCTGTCACTTTTATTAGGTTCCACATGCTTTTTGCAAGTTACAAAGTGAGACTTCCGAAAACGCAGGTCCAGGTCCAAAATGGCCACGGCCATTTTTAGTGTTAAGCAGTTGTCGCACGAGATGTCAGAAACTGTAAGCCCCAGGGTTCTCAAAGTGAGGCCAAAAGCTGGCTTGGTGGCCGGGCCAGTGCTGTAGGTTATGGCTGTGGTGATCCCATGTTTGGTTATGCAGTTACGTAATTTTAAATATTGACCGCGTCATCAAAACCAGCAATTATCCAACGGTGCACCCCCCCCCCCTTTGAATTATGCTTTTTGCTGAAACTCCTGTGGTCTAATACTGTAGAAAGCCAAAATATACCTAATTCAAGCCTTCTCTATGTTATATAAGCAACCTGCAAGCTGAAATACTTGCAGAAGACTCCATTCTAGCAGACGACACATGTCTTATGGTTTCGAGTCCCGCAGTAAACAAAAAGCTGTGCTGTGATTGGCTGACTTAATGCAGGTGAACTTTGAAGTTGAGGCTGCAGGCCAGTAAATAGCATGGAAATTGGTTAGAATGGAGTAGATTAGCATCATTATGGCTGTGACATGGACCGGGATTGCCCCGGAAACAGGTCAAAACAGAAAAACCGCATATTTTTGGCGGGAAAAGCTGAAACACCGCATTGTGGGGGTGCCGGTGGCAGTTTAATGCCTTTCTGGACCCCTTCCCCCTAGAATTGCATGGTTTTGTGATTCTAGGCCTTTGCATAGGCCTATGTGGGTCCATTACGGCATTCGCATGCTAAAAGATAGGAAAATGGGCCTTCCGGTCAGAATCAACCTGAACGTACTCGGGCCAAATGTCTTGACACATTACTAATCCTCACTAGTAGAGCAGCATTTCCTGCGAAAATGATGAAAATCGCATCATTTCTGAGCCCCCAAATTGCCAAAAACCTCCGTTTTTGCATTTTTCAAGAAAAAATCGCCCCGTCACAGGAAATTGATTTTGAGGGCTGAAAGTGGCTCTGAAAGATTGCTTGGAGTCGGACCCATAACCTAATACCCTTACTTTAGTTATGTTGCACCAATAACACCCCAATTACATGTGGTGAAGTTTTGTCACCGCTTCGCGGTTACCCGGTCTCTAGTATTCAAGTTGCGTTCGTACTTTCCGAAAAAGGTCCTGGAAAAATTTTCAAAAAATTCATGAAGGAAGCCCACCATGCCCACATGACACCCACCCGGTTTCGCCGACCTTGATTCATTTTTCAAGGTCGCAGAGCACTTTGAAGTCAGATTTTCCATACTTTTGAAATGCCCAAATCTCATCCGGTTAAGCCCGGATTCCGTTTCTGTCACTTTTATTAGGTTCCACATGCTTTTTGCAAGTTACAAAGTGAGACTTCCGAAAACGCAGGTCCAGGTCCAAAATGGCCACGGCCATTTTTAGTGTTAAGCAGTTGTCGCACGAGATGTCAGAAACTGTAAGCCCCAGGGTTCTCAAAGTGAGGCCAAAAGCTGGCTTGGTGGCCGGGCCAGTGCTGTAGGTTATGGCTGTGGTGATCCCATGTTTGGTTATGCAGTTACGTAATTTTAAATATTGACCGCGTCATCAAAACCAGCAATTATCCAACGGTGCACCCCCCCCCCCCCTTTGAATTATGCTTTTTGCTGAAACTCCTGTGGTCTAATACTGTAGAAAGCCAAAATATACCTAATTCAAGCCTTCTCTATGTTATATAAGCAACCTGCAAGCTGAAATACTTGCAGAAGACTCCATTCTAGCAGACGACACATGTCTTATGGTTTCGAGTCCCGCAGTAAACAAAAAGCTGTGCTGTGATTGGCTGACTTAATGCAGGTGAACTTTGAAGTTGAGGCTGCAGGCCAGTAAATAGCATGGAAATTGGTTAGAATGGAGTAGATTAGCATCATTATGGCTGTGACATGGACCGGGATTGCCCCGGAAACAGGTCAAAACAGAAAAACCGCATATTTTTGGCGGGAAAAGCTGAAACACCGCATTGTGGGGGTGCCGGTGGCAGTTTAATGCCTTTCTGGACCCCTTCCCCCTAGAATTGCATGGTTTTGTGATTCTAGGCCTTTGCATAGGCCTATGTGGGTCCATTACGGCATTCGCATGCTAAAAGATAGGAAAATGGGCCTTCCGGTCAGAATCAACCTGAACGTACTCGGGCCAAATGTCTTGACACATTACTAATCCTCACTAGTAGAGCAGCATTTCCTGCGAAAATGATGAAAATCGCATCATTTCTGAGCCCCCAAATTGCCAAAAACCTCCGTTTTTGCATTTTTCAAGAAAAAATCGCCCCGTCACAGGAAATTGATTTTGAGGGCTGAAAGTGGCTCTGAAAGATTGCTTGGAGTCGGACCCATAACCTAATACCCTTACTTTAGTTATGTTGCACCAATAACACCCCAATTACATGTGGTGAAGTTTTGTCACCGCTTCGCGGTTACCCGGTCTCTAGTTATTATTATTATTATTTTCTTGGCCAGTAGGTTTTTGTGCTAGAGACTTGAAACTTGGTACATATATAGTCCATGGTTAGTACTTCATTTTGGGAGAAGATGGTTGACCTTGACCTTGAACTCAAGGTCACAGGTCATCTCAAAGTCGAAAATTGGAAAACTTAAAAGTGGAATAACTTTTTTAATATTACAAGAATCAATTTGAAACTTTGGAATATATATATAAACATGTATCCCAACATTTGTAACCCATAATTGTTTTTGTGCAATGAGGGTAAGGGGGTAATTACCCCAATTTGACTAAAACAGGTTTGCACAGGTTTCCAGAAAAACTAAGCAAGCTAGAAACTCAGTTCTTTCACTGATAGGTAGCCTGACTAACCATTCAAGGTAAGTGATATTTTATATTTTGATTATGTGAAGGGGTAACTATGTAATGGGGTGTTGAAAATAGGGTGTTTTGCCCCAAGAGTGAAAGCATTGTAAAACTTTGGTTTTAATGAAAGGATTTCAATGATAGTCTGGTAATATATTAATGGTTTCTGTATTATGCAATCCTTGTTGCCCGAAGCTTGGTAATTACCCCCCAAAAAGGGGTAAATGTCTATAACTTGTGATTGACCTGGACGATTTTCTTCAAATTTTGCACACGTTTGGGATATTGACTCAGGCACATATTAAACAAATAATTTTAACAGTATTGCCAACATAGGGTATTTACCCTCGTAATCAATGCCAAAAGGGGTGAATATATATTTTGAGGAGTTATGTTGTTCAAAATGGAATATCAGCTGTATGTTTGGTCTACGGGTATCCGGTTGGATTTTACTGGATGAAAAGTTTCTGTTTTGGGTAATTACCCCCAAAAGGGGTAAATGTCTATAACTTGTGATTGACATGGACGATTTACTTCAAATTTTGCACACGTTTGGGATATTGACTCAGGCACATATTAAACAAATAATTTTAACAGTATTGCCATCATAGGGTATTTACCCTCGTAATCAATGCCAAAAGGGGTGAATATATATTTTGAGGAGTTATGTTGTTCAAAATGGAATATCAGCTGTATGTTTGGTCTACTGCTATCCGGTTGGATTTTACTGGATGAAAAGTTTCTGTTTTGGGTAATTACCCCCAAAAGGGGTAAATGACTATAACTTGTGATTGACATGGACGATTTACTTCAAATTTTGCACACGTTTGTGACATTGACTCAGACACATGCTAAAAGGAAAAAATTCACAGAATAGGGTGATTTACCCTCGTAATCAAGTTCTAAGGGGGTAAATACATATTTTGAAGAACTTGGTTGTTTAAAATGGAATATTAGTTGCACGTTTGGTCTAGGTTATTCGTATGGATGTTACTGGACGAAAAGTTTCGGTTTTTAATAATTACCCCCAAAAGGGGTAAATGACTATAACTTGTGACTGACATGGACGATTTACTTCAAATTTTGCACACGTATGGGATATTGACTCAGGCACATGTTAAAAGAGAAAACGTTACAGTATAGGATAATTTACCCTCGTAATCAAGGTCAAAGGGGGGTAAATACGTATTTTGAGGAATTTGGTTGTTTAAAATGGAATGTCAAGTTTATGTTGGATCTAGGCTTGTACTTAATGGATGTTACTGGATGAACAGTTTCGGTTTTAGGTAGTAACCCCCAAAAGGGGTAAATGGCTATATCTTGTGATTGACATGGA
The DNA here is from genome assembly GCA_026936325.1 of Platynereis dumerilii. NCBI lineage: Eukaryota > Metazoa > Annelida > Polychaeta > Phyllodocida > Nereididae > Platynereis > Platynereis dumerilii. Next base: position 35,826,805 of record JAPTHN010000006.1, on the reverse strand, counting down.
CAATTTTCTTCAAATTTTGCATGGGCTAAGTGTGTCTACTTTACGACATAATATAAGTAGAAACTTCAGCTTACAGGGTCTCTACCATAATAATCCGACATAGTCTCAAGTAATTTGTTTTACTCATATATTTGAGGTCGAATCATTGCCTAACCTTTTTAAAGGTTGAATACTAGTTATTATTATTATTATTATTATTATTATTATTATTATTTTCTTGGCCAGTAGGTTTTTGTGCTAGAGACTTGAAACTTGGTACATATATAGTCCATGGTTAGTACTTCATTTTGGGAGAAGATGGTTGACCTTGACCTTGAACTCAAGGTCACAGGTCATCTCAAAGTCGAAAATTGGAAAACTTAAAAGTGGAATAACTTTTTTAATATTACAAGAATCAATTTGAAACTTTGGAATATATATATAAACATGTATCCCAACATTTGTAACCCATAATTGTTTTTGTGCAATGAGGGCAAGGGGGTAATTACCCCAATTTGACTAAAACAGGTTTGCACAGGTTTCCAGAAAAACTAAGCAAGCTAGAAACTCAGTTATTTCACTGATAGGTAGCCTGACTAACCATTCAAGGTAAGTGATATTTTATATTTTGATTATTTGAAGGGGTAACTATGTAATGGGGTGTTGAAAATAGGGTGTTTTGCCCCAAGAGTGAAAACATTGTAAAACTTTGGTTTTAATGAAAGGATTTCAATGATAGTCTGGTAATATATTAATGGTTTCTGTATTATGTAATCCTTGTTGCCCGAAGCTTGGTAATTACCCCCCAAAAAGGGGTAAATGTCTTTAACTTGTGATTGACCTGGACGATTTTCTTCAAATTTTGCACACGTTTGGGATATTGACTCAGGCACATATTAAACGAATAATTTTAACAGTATTGCCAACATAGGGTATTTACCCTCGTAATCAATGCCAAAAGGGGTGAATATATATTTTGAGGAGTTATGTTGTTCAAAATGGAATATCAGCTGTATGTTTGGTCTACGAGTATCCGGTTGGATTTTACTGGATGAAAAGTTTCTGTTTTGGGTAATTACCCCCAAAAGGGGTAAATGTCTATAACTTGTGATTGACATGGACGATTTACTTCAAATTTTGCACACGTTTGGGATATTGACTCAGGCACATATTAAACAAATAATTTTAACAGTATTGCCAACATAGGGTATTTACCCTCGTAATCAATGCCAAAAGGGGTGAATATATATTTTGAGGAGTTATGTTGTTCAAAATGGAATATCAGCTGTATGTTTGGTCTACTGCTATCCGGTTGGATTTTACTGGATGAAAAGTTTCTGTTTTGGGTAATTACCCCCAAAAGGGGTAAATGTCTATAACTTGTGATTGACATGGACGATTTACTTCAAATTTTGCACACGTTTGTGACATTGACTCAGACACATGCTAAAAGGAAAAAATTCACAGAATAGGGTGATTTACCCTCGTAATCAAGTTCTAAGGGGGTAAATACATATTTTGCAGAACTTGGTTGTTTAAAATGGAATATTAGTTGCACGTTTGGTCTAGGTTTTTCGTATGGATGTTACTGGATGAAAAGTTTCGGTTTTTAATAATTACCCCCAAAAGGGGTAAATGACTATAACTTGTGACTGACATGGACGATTTACTTCAAATTTTGCACACGTATGGGATATTGACTCAGGCACATGTTAAAAGAGAAAACGTTACAGTATAGGATAATTTACCCTCGTAATCAAGGTCAAAGGGGGGTAAATACGTATTTTGAGGAATTTGGTTGTTTAAAATGGAATGTCAAGTTTATGTTGGATCTAGGCTTGTACTTAATGGATGTTACTGGATGAACCGTTTCGGTTTTAGGTAGTAACCCCCAAAAGGGGTAAATGGCTATATCTTGTGATTGACATGGACAATTTTCTTCAAATTTTGCATGGGCTAAGTGTGTCTACTTTACGACATAATATAAGTAGAAACTTCAGCTTACAGGGTCTCTACCATAATAGTCCGACATAGTCTCATATAATTTGTTTTACTCATATATTTGAGGTCGAATCATTGCCTAACCTTTTTAAAGGTTGAATACTAGTTATCTTTTGTAGATATATGTTGATGAATGCTCTTTTTTTTGGTTACATTAATCTTTCGCTGCAAAAATATCGTTGTGACTTTTATTAATACCATGATGAAACATAACACAGGGTTGTTCTGGGAATGATTGAAGTGAACTTTACTTGGATATGATCAGATTCCTTTATGTTCTGTCCACCCAATGAAGTTCGAATCCTCAAAATTTTCTGCCACATCTTGTCTCATTGTACTCCTTCATCTGTATCTAACCTTCTCACTTCTCCTTTGAAATTAAAAGCACATTTATGCTTTCTTAATACTTTCTTAATACTTCACACTGCTTGCAATTTATACAATCGCGAAATCTTGATTTCTAAATTTTTCTTGAATTTTGAGTCTGGTGACATCTTTTGCTTGACGGGCAAGCATGATGTCATGCTCTCAGCAACTTCATGTTACAGCTGGGCTAACTGATGTCATGTTCTCAGCAACTTCATGTTACAGCTGGGCTAACTGATGCCATGTTCTCAGCAACTTCATGTTACAGCTGGGCTAACTGATGGGCTAACTGATGTCTTGCTCTCAGCAACTTCATGTTACGGCTGGGCTAACTAATGTCATGCTCTCAGCAACTTCATGTTACAGCTGGGCTAACTGATGGGCTAACTAATGTCATGCTCTCAGCAACTTCATGTTACAGCTGGGCTAACTGATGTCATGCTCTCAGCAATTTCATGTTACAGCTGGGCTAACTGATGTCTTGCTCTCAGCAACTTCATGTTACGGCTGGGCTAACTGATGTCATGCTCTCAGCAACTTCATGTTACAGCTGGGCCAACTGACCAAGCACTGGTCAATTAGATGTCATGGTGTCATTCATGCTCAAGTATTAAAATTGTACAGCCATGGCCGTAAGTTTTCACTCATGTGAATGAAAATATAGGATCAGAACTGATCATATGCTTGCATTTCAACTAATTCAGTATTTTGCCTCATAGCTATTATGTAACATTATTCCATTCAACAGTTTTTATCAGAACACCTCCAAATACATACTAACTATAATTCCTGACATTTTGGTGAAGATTGAGAAAGTATTTGCTTTGTTATGATTGGTCAAAATTATAGCACTATAGTAAAGCATGGCTGCTGAGTGAAAACTTACGGCCATGGCTGTAGTTACCAAATCTACATATCAAGTGCAACAAGTGTCAGTCAGTCTTTGTATAACACAATCTATCATTGCCATGTTTCTCTCAATGGAGCCCTTGATTTCTTCTTGTTTTCTCAGAGATATCTAAGTTTCTCCAGACTTTTTCTCATTTGACTCTTTCGTTAATTACTTTCCCATTTGATATCTTCTGATTATTTCTTTGGTAGGCCTAATTACTTTCTTTCCTGTTCCTTTCAATTAACTTTCATCTACGATTATTTCTCAGAGTGATGCACTATCTTTTTCATAGAGCTCTTAATGAATCTTTTTAATCACTTCGTATGTGTGCGGTTTTTGTAATTAACCACCGCCTGTATTCCAAGAAATGAGCACAGCTGTTTTATGCAAAATCTTTTCACAAAGCTAATTGACTCATAATATAGCCCTTTGACATGATATACTTTTGATCTGCAATAGATAAGAGAACATAATTAGTAATTTGAGCGATTCCATGGAACTTCAGATGTTCCATTTCATTTTTTTTTTTTGGTCAGTGTTTTTTGCCATGACTAATCGGTTTTAGTAGCAGACATATCGAATGGTCGCTCTCAATACTCTCTGATACCTGCTGCATTAATTGTCCTGTCATCTCCATACCATGCCATAGTTTCTCCCAGAGTCTTACTCTGGTCTAAAGCTGTCGCCAATACCAATTCCAAATTGAATGTCGTCTGTCATTTCTAGCGGACTTCCTTATTGTTTTGCTGCAGTGCTAGTGATGTCATGGGAAATGATGGGAACTTGGGTATTGGTACTGTGAAGCAAATCAGTCTTCTTTATTGTTACATAATTTGAGCATGGTACATTCCCAATTGTTGTTACATAATGTCAAAGAAGAAATCTTGAAAAATTTGGTGTGGGTACTGGGAAGCTAATAGGTCTTCTTTAGTGTTATGTAACATATGACACAGTGCATCTGACTGATGGTCTTTTCCCATTGTTATTACATAACACCAAAAAAGGCTGTGAGTAAAGATTGAAAACTTTGATATCAGGATTGGCACTAAAGAAGTTACCTCACATGAAATACACAGACTCAGTCATCCACTTGTGGCATGCATCCTAGTGTTTTCTGTGGAGAAATTGAGATAGGAGGAGATCAGAGGTTAGCTCAGTTTGTATCGCACCCTAATTAACCTTCCAATGCTTCCATCTGTGGTAAAGTTTGAAGTACCGGCAAGGGCTTAAAAATACTTCCAGAGCCACGCTCTGTGGCATGGTTTGTGATGGCTAGTTCTCACGGAGACGTAACAGAGGGTTTAAGTGACGGCGTTTCTTATATTTCCAGGAAAGGGCAAAGATTTGAGCATGTTCGCCGTCAATTTTGGCTTTACGGCGCAACAGGAACAGCATGCGTCGTTTTAAGAGGTCTTTCTACGCAATTCCTAGAAATTTGACGATGCAGGAAAAAAAGATTCAACCGGTTGAATCTTTGCGAGGAAAGAAGTGGTGAAGCAAGAAGAAGCGTAAAAAGAAATCAGTGCGCGCCGCAGATTTTTTAAGATGCGGCGCACAAAGAAGAGCTTCGACGCAGAAACAGCAGTGTAGCAGAAAGCTCTTGCTTCATGTCACATGTCTCAGACACGCGTCGCAGAAAGACACATGTTCGACGCACGTGAGAGGGTGCGCGCCGCGTCTTTTGGACCCCCAATGCAGCAGACAGAGTGGCGCCTGAGTGCATGCGTTGTTCTATTTTTAGCATCAACCCTTTGTCTGCGTGCCACCCTCTTTTTGCGCAGCGGCTGGGGCAGCAGCAGCGAAGCAGGGGGGGCGAAGGAGGGGGAAAGAGGCGGTCCGCACCCTGCATATATATAGAGGAGGCCAGTTTAGAGCACCATACCCACTCAGACCTTCGACCAGAACACACCTAGAATCCACGACACTATTATCAACTGCTACATTTGCTGCTACTTTTGTTGCTACAATTGTACTTCAAATTGCTGCTACAACATGGGACCAAAGAGGAGAAAGGGCACCGTCGTCACCAGGGCACCAACCAAGCTCAGCACCAGGTCAACACTCCACACTCCTGGGAGCACTCCAGTGACAACTCCAGCTACAACTCCAGCTGCAACTCCTCTCCATGAACCTTCAGATGCTGCAGTGACTGCCTTCTTCACTACAGCCATGGCAGACCTCTCTCTACCTGGGCTCTACACCTCCACTACAGCTGGCAGCCAGACGAAGACCACCACTTCAACCACCAAAGCCACTGTCGTCAGCGAGACCATCTTCGAGGGCCGGCCAGAAGACAGCACAGACGAAGATTCTTCAGTTGAACTCTTTGAAACTGATGAAGGAGACAAGCCTGCTGCCAAGTCTGCTGACAAGCCTGCTGCCAAGCCTGCTGCCAAGCCTGCTGCCAAGCCTGCTGCCAAGCCTGCTGACAAGCCTGCTGCCAAGTCTTCCACGGGTCTTCCAGAGCCTACTGCCAAGTCTACTCCAAAGAAGACTCCAAAGAAGCAGACTCCAAAGAAGCAGACTCCGAAGAAGACTCCGACTCCGAAGCAGACTCCCAAGAAAACACCAGAGAGCCAGCCTGTTCTTGCTCTAGACAGAGTGGCCATCCATGAGGACACCTTCGAGGAGGAAGAAGACTCTGCTGATGAGACCCCTGCAGCTGCTGCTGAAGCCAAGTCCAAGGGCAAGAAGGGCAAAGGGAAGGCCCCCAAGAAAAACATCCGCAACAACCTGGGCATCACATCTGAGCAAGAGGACGACCTCATCAACTGGTACAAAGAGCATCCTGTGCTGTACATGAAGGGCACCAGAGGCTACAAGGGGAACGAGAAGCTGCTGCTGGACACAGAAAAAGCAAAGGAGCTGGGCCCCAAGTACACCTCCCATGACATCTTCAACTGGAGGAAGACAGTCCGCACTCACTTCTCCAGACTCGTCAGGCCTGAAGCTTCAGGAGCCGCCAGGAAGGAGACGCTCACAGAGAGGGACGAGTACATCCTGAACAACTGTCGGTTCCTGAAGGACTCCATCGTCCACAAGCCAGGGAAGGAGCTGTCCGCCATCTCTCAACTGTCTGCCAACCGGCCAGCCTCAGACTCCGATGATGACAGCTACAACCCTGAGGATTCCCTGCCAGCTTCCTATGACATGCCGGACCTGCCACCTGAACAGCCAGCACAGGACAGACCTGACAGCCAGCAGTCCCAAGTCTTCCCTGGAGCACCAAAGCCTGGAGCCGCTGCCAAGGGAACCAAGAGGAAGGCCCCAGGAGATGAAGCCATGCACTCCGCCATGCACGTCATCGCAGGCAGCATGCAAGCCATGTCCTCCGCCAAGAAAATCCTGAAAGGCTCTGGCTGCAAGATGTGCCCCGACCACCAGGAGTTGACACCCGAGCAGGAGTACTGGAGGATGAAGTGCCAGGACCTGTACCACGTGGGAGTGCACGCCAGCCCTGAAGTCCGAAGGAAAATGGTCAGGACCATTGCAGAGGCCGCCCTCTTCTGGGACAGGGAGAGTGAGATGGATCATGCCAGCCGCCAGTCAAGTCATCATGAGGAGCAGACCTTCCAGCCTCCTCATCCTCCTCAGCGCCTGCAGATGCCACCTCCTCCTCCTCCTTCTTCGACGTATGTGCCATCCCACCACCAGCACCATCACCAGGCTTCCAGCAGCAGCCATCACTACCAGCAGCACCAGCCCAGGGAAGGAGGATCCTCCAGGCAGACTCCCAGCTACACCGCGATGCAGCCCAGCCACTCCACCATGACACTGATGATGGATGCTCAGGAGAGCCCCGAGAAGTACGGCTACCCCCCTGGACCCAGCTTTGGTCAACCGGCCGCCCATCACCAGCACCAGCCTTCCCCTTCGCCCAGTTGGACTTCAAGTCTCCTTTCTCCACGAAAGTAGAAGACCAGATGCAGCAAAGACAACAAAAAACCTTGGCCCTTTTAAGGGCCACCAAATCCTCCCAAAAGGGCAGGCCACGTACACATCTTATGTTGACAAAAAAAAAGAGCTTGTGTTGACCGAAAAGAGCCAAAAAAGAGCAAAAAAAACGTTGACAATCCCCCAAAAAAAAGTCCCCCAAAAAAAAGTCCCCCAAAACAAAAGTCCGGTCCTGGCCTTCATTAAAAGTAATCACCTTCATAAAAGCAAGGTGCTAGTTCCCCCTTTCTTTACCCCAAAACATACCAAGTGCAGCACTAGTACAAGTGCTGCATTCTTTGGTATAAACATATTTTTATTGCACTAGTACAAGTGCATGAATTTCTTAATTAAAATTTAATGCACTAGTACAAGTGCTTTGCTTTTAAAACTTGTGTTGGTTGGTTGCACTAGTACAAGTGCATCACTTTGTAATTTCACTTGTCTAGGGCAAGTGGCAGGTAGATAGCTAGATAGCTAGCTAGATAGATAGATAGATAGATAGATAGCTAGATAGATAGCTAGATAGATAGATAGATAGATAGCTTGATAGATGGAACACAATGCTCGTTACATATATACACTGCAGCAAAAGAAAAGCAGTTGTCGTCACTTTGCAGGGATTGGACTTGGATAGATAGATAGATAGCTTGATAGATAGCTAGATAGATAGCTAGATAGATAGATAGATAGATAGCTTGATAGATGGAACACAATGCTCGTTACATATATACACTGCAGCAAAAGAAAAGCAGTTGTCGTCACTTTGCAGGGATTGGACTTGGATAGATAGATAGATAGCTTGATAGATAGCTAGATAGATAGCTAGATAGATAGATAGATAGATAGCTTGATAGATGGAACACAATGCTCGTTACATATATACACTGCAGCAAAAGAAAAGCAGTTGTCGTCACTTTGCATGGATTGGACTTGGATAGATAGATAGATAGATAGATAGATAGATAGATAGATAGATAGATAGATAGATAGATAGATAGATAGATAGATAGATGGATGGAGGGATTGATTGATTGATTGATTTTTGGGCTTGTTTTGTCAACATAGGATGTGTACATGGCCAGCTCAATTGGGAGGATTTGGTGGCCCTTAAAAGGGCCTGGGGTTTGTTGTTTTGAATAGATAGTCTGCATCTTCTTCAGATTTTCTCCAACTGCCAAGGGACACTTCCTGCCGGACTGTTGACCCAGTCACGTAGGTAGTCTCGAGCAGCCTTGGCATCTCTGGAGGCATTTCCGTGTCGAAGTGGTTCTCCTAGGTCATGCAATTGACGGTCTCCCCTCCAAACTCCTTCAGCGACGTCATGTGTCTGTGGATCTTCTCTGTCCATCACTTCATTGTCACGGGCATGGTGGACGCCTACTCTGTCTCGCCATGTCTTCAGGGGAAATGCCTCGTCACCCACGATGTAATATGGGAAAGGATTGTCTTCTGTGCCAGGTAGAGGTTCTGGAGGTGGTAGGCCTAGATCTTCCTCGTCCAGGAGTTGTCGAAGTACTGTGTCCCTGAAGACGCCGCCATCAGATGCACTTCCTTGACAGCCAGCCTGCACATAGATGAACTTGTAGTCGGCATCAACGAGGGCCATCAGGACAATGGAGTGAAATCCCTTGTAGTTGTAGAACAAGGAGCCTGCAGCCTTGGGACATCGGATTGCGACGTGCTTGCCATCCAGAGCTCCAATGCAGTTGGGCAAGTTCCATTTCGTCTCAAAAGCCTTGGCTATCTCCTTCCATCTTTCAGGCTGTGTGGGTAGTGCCAGCTGTCTTTCGAAGGCATGAACGATGGCAAGGCAGACCTCAGGGATGAAGTTGCAGATGGTGTTGGGTGCCACACGGAAAGCATAAGCTAGGGACTTGTAGCTGTTTCCTGTTGCCATGTACCGCAGGGTGATAGCCAACTTCAGACCAGGTTCCAAAGCCCTCCTCATGTTGGTGTCTTGCTTAGCGATGAGTGGTCCAACAGCTTCCAGGATTTCAGCAAAGATGGCAGGGGGCATTCTAGTGTAGTTGTAGTAGCCGGACACGTCACGCACTTGCAGTTCAGGCAGCAGTTGATGGAAGTGACCATGTTGTTCCCTCTGCAGCAACCAGTTGCGAATCCACCACCTTTTCTGTCTCCTGGCCCTCCTCCTCCTGTGTCTCAAATAGACAGCTCCGATAGCAACAGCAGCAGCACCAGCCACAACAATAATTTCTTCTTCATTCATCATGCATATGTTCAGTAGGCAGTCGTTGTGTTCTCATTGAAGGGCAATCAGCAAATGAAGCAAGGAGGTCCTCTGTGTCCCTTTTTATAATGACCAAAAGTGACTCCTGCAGCAGCCAAACACACTTTGCCGCAGCGCTGCAACAACAGACGTTCGTCGATGCTTAAGAGACCTTCGTCGCTGCTTAAGGCAAGGACGACGAAGAAGGTCAGCATCGACGCGCCTGTAATGTCCTCGGCGCTTTATGAATGCATGTGCGACGATGAACCATCAAGTTACGCAGTAACAAGTCCCTAAATGCGGCGTTGCATCCTTACAGTCTTCGGCGAGGCTGTCATTTTCAGCGACGCATCTTACCTCGGGTGTACGCCGAAGGTTTCCTGATGCGTCGCAGGTCGCCAATTTCAGACGTAGCTGCCTCACAACCATCAGCGGCGTAAGAGGAAACAACATTGGGCGAAGTAAAAGCAGCCTCGCCGAATTCCAAAACAAAGTGCGACGCGTCTGTTTGGAACTGCGCTGAGGAAAGAGAGGCGGAACGCGGCGAAGAAAGCTTAAGCAGCGCCGCGGACACCTCAAGACTCACCGCGGCTACTAACTTTAAGCGTCGCACATGACACTAATTGATTACGTAATGTGCCAAAACCAACGTTCTACGCCACAACCTTCCAAGAAATGACTTCTCTTGATGCGTCACTCTCAAATCGCCGTCGTGAGAACTAGGCATAACTTGTAAACTGTCCCTAACAAATCCCAAGCCAGAAACTGTCTGACAGCACTGTCACTGTGTCAGCTTATGGCAACTGGCGTGACTGTTGGACGTTCAAACTGCCAAAGAAATGCTTATTAGCGTAGGATAAGGCTTAGGCCAGTGTTGTTTTCGCCTTGCGACAAATGTTTGATGCCTTCATTTGTCTTCTGAAACATCGGTGTCAAGCTATAAATTTATTTTCGAAGTAACAAAAAAAGTTCTTCTATTAAAAGTTACAAAACTAAGTTCTATTAAACTTTTAATGAGAACTTGCACCAATGCTGCAAGTACTATGCAAAATGTTTCTGGTAATTAGTTTGAATAGGTGTGCATATACCCTATCTAACACATTTAAATGAACTGACAATTTGTCATTGTGCAACGCGTGACCTTAGTGATGAGTGGTGTGACTCATTCAGTGACTTGTCCTGATAGCATTGAAAGTATAGAATATGACCTCACTGACTACAAGTCATACTGACTCATACAGAATAAAATATGACCTGATTGACCTCACAAGGAGCATTACAGTGCATTTCAGTTAGCGCTTATAATTATTCGCCTTTAAAAACCACTGACAAATATAGAATGAAGTATTGTGCGATTCGTCTTGGTTAAATTCTTTCAACACTACTTATAGCATGCCTGCTTTTTGCATTTTATAGACCTGCAGACAAGCACTTGTCTTAGTGCAAGACAATAAAAAGTATTTTTTGACAGTTCATGACAAAGGTAAATTTTATAGTTAGGTAAATTTCAATGCAGTGTGAATTTAAATTTCAATGCAGTGTGAATTTATCTTCCGTTTAAAAAAATTTACACAGTTCCACATCTTGGATTTACGGTCAATGGTTTTAAAAAATAAGTCTATTAGTTCCATTGGAATAGTAGCGAAGAATCGAAAATTTACTCAACGCAAATTTATTTGAAGTTTAAAATGAAACAAAAACTCAAAAACTTATTTTAATACATTAAGCGATAATGACTTCCATGCGTTATATATATCCCTCACTTAAAATTTTCATGCCAAATAAATTTTAAACGAAGCAGCAGAATTCATAATGTTGCATGCTTGTATAATATTTCTACAAAGTACTGATTTTTTTTCATTTCATTTGAAACTTTATAGACATTTTATGAAACATGATATAGGTTAATGTACATCCAAGACAATTTGTTGAACAAAAATGTTTTGATGTTAAAAGCTTTTTTCTTCCACTTATGAAGTATGCTCCTTGTATGTATGTCAATGCAATTCCAGCATGGCATATTCTCCTTATATATGGATCATATATGGCTTTTGGGGAAAAAATAGTTGCCAAGTTCGATAGAGCCATAATGTATTATTATATATTTTGCTGGTTCCTACATACTTGACACTTCGGTGTGGTTGAGTTGGTTATTTGCGGAAACGGGAATCGAACCCAGGATCAGTGCACTCTACCAACTAGGCTACCAATGCAAAAAGTGCATGGAGTCTCTCACAGTCAAAGAATGACAAGGACTTGCATTTAGATAGATAGATAGATAGATAGATAGATAGATAGATAGATAGATAGATAGATAGATAGATAGATATGGTAAGTGCAGCCCTCTAAGCCCAGTTCTGGGCGCTCACGAGGGTTGTTGGATGAGATTAGAGAGAGAGAGGAATCCTCCTGACTGACAAGCCAGTCTGCTGTTGAAGCAGGCGAGCTAGCGAGGCTGCAGACTGATGAAATTCAGGTCGAATTGGGTATCGAATTGGAATTGAGGTCACTAGAACTGCTGCCCCTAAAGTCCGCGCTGCTGCCTATCAGGTCCGCGCCCAGTAGAACACAGCAGGAATGAGCTGGGCTGCTTCAAAAATGCATGTGAGCGAGGACGTGAAATAGAACACCCCCAGTGAAATGTTGTAGCCTGCTCGCTGACGCTCGCTACTGATTTAGCAGGCTATTGTAGCCTGGGAATCCTCAACATGTTACACATTTGGCCTATGTGAGGGATCTTTTACTTGCCCAGCATAGACACTGATACAGGGGGCCGCCAATTTAACGTCTCATCCGAACGACATCCAGCTGGGATTTTGCTCATGAGGGTCCACTGAATATTTTGGGTTCTCAAACCGGGGTTCGCACCCATGCAGGCAAAGACCTTCAGCGGAGCAGGCGAGCACCCAGCTGCATTGTTTAGCTCATTGTGGACATCAAAGATGTCAAAACAAGCCGCATACTTTGCGTCAAAGTGAAGTTTCAATTTGTCATTGGGTAACTTGTGACCTCAATGCGCCTCAATGATTAGTAGTGTGAATCAGTGACTTTGCTTAATAGCATTAGAATTATAGGATATGACCTCACTAGCTGGATACGAGTATGCATCTTTAAGATTAAAATGGCAAGGATAGGGATATGACCTCACAAGGAATGTTCTAGTGTAGGTCTGTAAGCACTTGTAATTCTTTGGCTGTAGTTAGATCTAGTTGTGTCTGGAGTGTGAATTAGCCATTGTCAAGTGACTCAAGTAGTCACCTGGATATTATATTGTCATGTTATCCTTGTTATCCAATTAAATAAAGACAATCATGATTATTGTATCATGTCCCAGGCATATAGCCAATTCTTAACTTTTGTCAGACTTCATATCATTGTTTTCTGACTCTATAAGTAGGCCCCATTTAAGCATGTAACTCCCGGAACTCCTTGACGTCCTGCAACTCCCGCTATGTCCCACTAACTCCCGCTAACTCCTGCTAACTCCCGTAACTCCCGCTAACTCCTGCTAACTCCCGTAGCTCCCACTAACTCCCGCTAACTCCTGCTAACTCCCGCTAACTCCCGTAACTCCCACTAACTCCTGCAACTCCTACTAACTCCCATAACTCCTGCCAACTCCCACTAACTCCCATAACTCCCACTAACTCCCGCTAACTCTCGAAACTCCCACTAACTCCCGCCAACTCCTGCTAACTCCCATAACTCCCACTAACTCCCGCAACTCCCACCAACTCCCGCAACTCCCGCAACTCCCACCAACTCCCGCAACTCCCACTAACTCCCGCCAACTCCTGCTAACTCCCACTAACTCCCGTAACTCCCGCTAACACCTGCTAACTCCTGCTAACTCCCACCAACTCCCTCCACTCCCACTAAGTCCCGTAACTCCCACTAACTCCCGATAACTCCTGCTAATTCCCGTAACTCCCATAACTCCCCCTAACTCCTCCCAACTCCCACTAACTCCTGTAACTCCCACTAACTCCTGTGACTCCCACTAACTCCCGTAACTCCCACTTACTCCCGCTAACTCCCGTAACTCCCATAACTCCAAAAAATAATTACCCTCGGCAATGTATACATCTTTCAATGATACGGATAACGGGCGTCCCACTTGTGTATTAGGAGTAATGCCGTAATTATGGGATGTATACTTTTTATTTTTTTGACATTATTGTATCTTTTATCCTAGTTGTGCCTTTTAGGGGTTTAATCCTCATGAGATTAATACTTTTCTCACAATTATTGAAAAATGTGAAAAAAATATTTATTTGTGCATTGGGTGTCAAGCCAAAACTAAGGCATGCATATTTATAATTTTTGGGTAGGCCTAAATATGGTATCTTCTATCCCTGTTGAGCCTTTTAAGGGTCTAATCCCCATGACATTAATACTTTTCTCAGAATCATTCAAAGACATGAAACATTGTTTTTTGTTTGTTTCTGGGACAGAACTAAAAAACAAAAACTACTGTACTTCTGACACTGAAATTTGCATATTGTAAGCATTAAATACCCAAGATGTGTTTTTTGTGGGTCTAAGTGCTCTGAGAAAGTTGAACGGACAACAATTTAACAAAAATATGAAAAAATACTATTATTTTAAACCTGTATGATTCAGTCAATTTTGGAGTTAAATCTATGAAATTTTCCAATTAGGTGTCTAACATATGCCTCTTTAACATTTCAACTCAGTTGGAATGTTGGTCCTATGAATATAAAAACCCAACAATTAGAAAAAATCCGAATTTTCCAACATTTCTGCGTGAAAAGCCAAAATGATAATGGGTAAATTAGTTAACTTTAAAGCTTAGTTGTAGTTAGACACACTATGGATTAATATTCACAGCCATTGCATGAGTTATTGCAACATTTTCCATTGAAATTTGTGATTTAAAATGCAAAAAATTGTTAAAATGTCTATTAACTCTCCATTTCATTCTGAAATTTTCTTTTGTCGAAATAAACCTCACATGATTCATCATCATCATGCTAATTTTGAACACTATGAAAATTTTTATTCACAGCAGAAGTCAATATTAACAAAATTAGATAAATATTGAGGATTTTCAGATAATCATATATCAGTCAATATTTGGCCCTGGTCAATAAAATTTGCCACAATAATGACTGAATTTACGGAAAATATTAAATTATATATATATATATATATATATATATGTGGACTTTCAAAGCACTAACTAAGTATATATATATATACAAAAACATGCATTTGTTTGTTAATATTTTAAAATGTTGACACTAAATCTTTAACTCCCAATTATAACTTTATGGCTAATATCTAAACTCAGTGATTTAAATTTTAGAAGATTAAGTAATGTCAGCCCCTTTTATTTAGTTATTTGCATGAAAATTAAATGTGAATGAATCAGACAGATTGGCTTTTGTTGAATGGAGCACTGTTGAAGTCTTGATTATGTAATGTTATGTCACTGGGTAATTGTCTTCCCTGCTAATCCTTTCAATGACTGAAGCCAAGATCACTGGGGTAAAACTACAGTGGATATCAGGCTTGGCTACTCCATGTCTCTGCATTGCGTAATTGTTACATAATCTTATGTCAGTCACAGTTGGTGGTTAAGTGGCTGGCTAATATGCAGAACATATCAAAAGCAGCAGTCATGAAATTATGGAGATATTTTAATGAAGAAAAATGCTTTCAATATATAATTTTCCAAAATCTCCTTTTATTAGTTAAAATCTACTTTATTCTGCAAATGTTCATGTTACCTTACTTTATTTTTCTTCCCTAAAATGGCCATACACTCAATACTGTAATGATTATCATTAGTTTTTAAAGTATATTTTTATTAAAATAAACATAAAATGTATATCAGTTGTGAAAATCATGACAAAATGGAAATGGCCTTTTTAAAAATCTTATTATTGTTAGACAACTACATGGTATGACTGACTTATTGTCTCGATCATATAGGCCAAAAGGAAATATTGATAGAGAAAAAAACTCAAATCATAAATATATTCAGATAAAAATAGTTTCCCATGGAGATTGGTGGCTGAAATATCATAAGCTGTCAAGTCAATCTGAATTCCTAAATTGATAATGGCCTTATTTTTCACCTTAATTATTGTCTGTGCCCACGTATTAACTGTTCTCCAATTTTTTTGGAGGGGGGGGGGCGGCCTGTCTTACTCCCTTCCCAACCTCCCCCCCCCCAACCTGCGGAATAGCCTGCTGAATAGCCGAGGGTATGCTGCTGCGCAGCTTATGTTTTTTTATTATCTTTTGTTACTATCCTTCCAGAAAGTATGTGGAAAGTTAGTTTTTTTTCTTGCAATGTGGAAGTGTGACATCATATGCCAATTCCCATAGACTAGCATTGGAATCCAGGGGTTCCAGATGAGGTCACAGGTTGTTCAGCCAATCATGGCTCACTCTGCAAAGGATGTCATATCAAATCTGTGAGGTGGTACACTGGCATAGCAGTTCATGTTATGTGTGTACAAGTAAAGTAAGACATTTACAAGCTGTGTAAGTCAATAAACAACTGTTGCTCATAAACTGCCTAATCTGAATGCTGCTTTCTGTTAGCTGTCAGTGGCACAGCTAGGATGTCTCAAGTAGGGATACACAGTTGTTTTTGCAGATTATTTGTTGGATGGATTCACTCTTCTAGGAAAGACAGGGAGGATCGACTCTGTGACCATTTCTAGCTATGCCCCTGCTGGCTACATCACATTGTGTTTCATTTGTTATGCTTGGTAAGACTTTCATACTGTGTCACATACCATATATGGCTATTCTCTATACTACATCATATACCAACACTGCATCACACTTCAAACCACAGCCAATCACGATGCCCCAGCAGTGTGAGGTCACATACCAATTTTGCAAGATTTTTTCAATTTCTACATACTTTCTGGAAGGATAGTAAACAGGAACTAAAACAGAAAAAAAAAGGTTGCACTACTAACCTAAAAACACATATTTTCAGAACGTAAAACAAGGTAACTTCATAAATAAGGGATGTAAAGTGCTACTCCCTCTCCCCCCCCTTGCTTAGCCGGTTTACACTTATTCCGGCAAAGTCTGAAATTATGTGGAATCCGAGCGACATGTCAGCATCAATCCTCCGTGTTGTAGTGGTAAGGGCGTTGAGCCAGCAACTGAGACCTCCTGGGTTCAAGACATTTTCAAGTTAAACTTTTTTTAAAGTCACCCAATCAAAGCCTTCTGAAGCACCTAGATGGATCCACAGCACACAAAAAAGCCTTAAAGCAACATTTTTAATATATATATAAACAGTGACAAAAGTGCAAGAACATGCATTCAACTGATACGCAAAATATTCCTAATTCTAATCACTGCTACATGCTACATTAGTAACCTGCGAGCTAAACTGCATGCAGAAAGCACAAATCTAGCAGATGACAGTGGTTTTATAGGATTAAGTCCGGGAGAAAATAGACAGCTGTGCTCTGATTGGTTGACTTAATGCAGGTGAACGTTGAAGTACAGGCTGCAGGCCAGCAACTACTATGGAAACTGGTGAAAATGGAGTAGATTAGCATTACTATGGCAGTTACATGGGCTAAGATTGCTCCGGTAACTGCTCACAGAGAAAAGCCTCAGATTTTTGGCGGGAAAAGCTGGAACACTGCATTGTTCGGGTGCCAGTGGCAGTTTAATGCCTTTCCGGATGCCTTGCCCGTCGAATAGCAAGGTTTTGTGATTCTAGGCCTCTGCATAGGCCTATGTGGCCCATTATGGGATTTGCATGCTAAAAGATAGGAAAACAGACCTTCCAGTCAGAATCAACCAGGAGGTATCCTGGTGAAATGTCTTGATATATTACTTAACAACACTACTAGAGCAGCATTTCCTGCAAAAATGATCGAAATCGCATCATTTCTCAGCCCGCAAAGTGCCAAAAACCTCCATTTTTGCACTTTTTGAAAAAAATTCCCCTCTCACGGCAAATTAGGTCAGAGGCCCCGAAAGTGGCACTGAAAGATTTCCAGCGTTCGGGAACATGACCCTGCACTACACAACAGTTACATTACACCAAACTGGCCCGATAACGGGTGGTGAAATTTTGTCACCGCCCTGCGGTTACTAGCTACCAGTGTTACTAACGTTACTTTTACACTTACAGAAAACCAGTGATTATCCAATGGTTGCCTCCCCCCTTAAATGCTGATTTTTGCCAATGATAAACAGGTATTTGCTGAAATTCCAGTGGTCAACTAGCTGTATATAAAAATTTGAAAAGCAAGATTTATCTTAAACCCCAACCCCAACCCTATCCCTAACCCCAACCCTTTTAGGGCCAGAATGATAGCTCACTTCAGTGCTATCCATAGAAAACACTCCACCAAAATAGAACAACACTTTTCAAGCCCAGATCACTCCCGGGCAGATCTCTGGATTTCGGTGTTAGAAACTTCCAAGCCAAGCAAACAATTGGATAAGCTTGAATTGGGATGGATAGATAGACTCAATACAGTGAACAATGGCCTTAACATGCAAGACGGAAACCCAGTATGGGACATTTCTCCATTCATTCTTCAGTATCACCCGCTGGCTTCCAAACTAGCCAAAATTGTCAATGAGTGTTGGAACCAATTCAAAATGGATAACCCATCCACAATAAAAAGACATCCCATTAAGGGACCGTTCAGAATTTATGACTGGGGGGGTGGACTTTCTACGCACAAAGTCCCCGAAATGACGCGAATCTGTACGCATAGCCATGTATAACAGTATATATATGTGTGTATTGCTTTGTATGTCGAGGGGGGATACTAAAAATACGCGTAAAACCTAAGGGTGAGGTACTAAAAATCTACGTGAAACTCAAGGGGGGGTATCAATTTTTGAGGGAGGTTCCAGCAAAATTCCCACCCCCGCCAGTCATAAATTCTGAACGGTCCCTAATATCATTCAGGCCTTTGCCAAAAACAAGAGCCTTTCTCAAACTTAAGTCAGGTCAATGCTTGTCCAGCTCGAAGAATAAATTACCCTAAAAACTAGCCTTAACTTCATCAGACCTTAAACCTAATCCTAAACCCTAAACCTAAAACTAACCCTAACCCTAAACGAGCCCTAACCCTAAATCAAAACTTTCAGATAAAGCTAAATAGGCTATTCAGCCACATTTACCATTTGCCTGTGCCAGTGCATGGTTAAGTTGGGATTTTAGGGGGATGGGCTGAGATAAGTTTCTTTTTTGAGGAACTTAACTCAATAAACCCTAACCCTAAACGAGCCCTAACCCTAACCCTAAATCAAAACTTTCAGATAAAGCTAAATAGGCTATCCAGCCACATTTTCCATTTGCCTGTGCCAGTGCATGGTTAAGTTGGGATTTTAGGGGGATGGGCTGAGATAAGTTTCTTTTTTGAGGAACTTAACTCAATAAACCCTAACCCTAACCCTAACCCCAACCCTAAACGAGCACTAACCCTAACCCTAAATCTAGGTGATATTTGAGGAAAATCAAATCCCAAATCAAAGGACAGTATTTCCCTCCAGAGGAGTATACTGGCATGAACCCTTGAATAGAAATCACACTGTGAATATAAATTCAAAGCAGATTAGATTATTTGCCAATGGCAACTGCAATACCAAAACAGCCATCTATCTGCTGGGTTGCAGACAATGTCCTCAAAAATACTATGTGGGACAAACAATTAACCTGAGAAATAGGTTTATCGCACACATGAGTTCAATTAGAAGAAAAAGTGACAAAAAAGTACATCAACACTTTGTCTCTCCGAATCACACATGTGAAGATTTAACTATAACAGTTTTGGAAATTCCTAAATCACAAAAGCAAGAAATTTTGGATAAACTTGAAAGAAAATGGATCACAAAACTTGATACTTTTCATTCAGGCCTGAATTCAGATGCCGGCAACCCTGAAAAGGATTTTTGTACTTTTATTCTACAGTACAATCCACTCTCAACTAAACTTACAAATATTACTAAAGATTGGTTAGAAAAATTCTGCAAGAATAACTCTAGATACAAAAAGCACCCAGTTTCATTAATAACAGCAAATGCTAAAAACAAGAATTTGTCTCAAACTTTGGTCAGGTCATTGCTCAAATAAGTCCCTACATATATGGGGCCTGGAGGCCACCATGCCTCATTATATAACTACTTTTTGCCTACAAATAGTTGTAGGCGGATCTAAATAGGCTATCCAGTCACATTTTCCATTTGCCTGTGCCAGTGCATGGTTAAGTTGGGATTTTAGGGAGATGGGCTGAGATAAGTTTCTTTTTTGAGAATCTTAACTCAATAAACCCTAACCCTAACCCCAACCCTAACCCCAACCCCAACCCTAACCCCAACCCTAAACGAGCACTAACCCTAACCCTAATTTATTTATTTATTTCATTTCACCTCCACAAGGGAGAAAAAGTACAAATAATACACATTGAAAATGAGATAATACACAAAAATCATATGATTTATGTACATTTTAGAAATAAACATTATAATTGTGACAGTTTAAATAGCTGTTGTTAAAAGATGCACTAAAAAATGTTCGTCAGAATATGGTTTTACAAAATTTTCATGAAAAAGTAACATTTTTAAAGAATCAACATGACCATCAAATGAATTAGTCCTATTTCTTATAGGAGGATTTAATAATAAAGATATGACTGATTCACCCCTCATTAAAACTCTTGACAATAATGTACCTGGTAAAATTTCATTACATAATAGATAACGTGACACATAATACAAAAGTAAATTTCTACATGGGCTCTCTACCTGCCCTATACTGTGAAGCAGATTGGTACAATTTCTGTGAACTATATCACTAACTTTATTCAAGCCCATCGCTTGTAACAATTGTGTATTATGAGACCTTTTGCTAAGACCTAAACATTGCTTCATAAGTTTACCTTGAACAGAGTCCATTTTATCAATGTCATTTGAATTCAGATGAACACAATCTGAACCATAAACAAGAGAAGGTTGACATATATGTTTATACAAATGTGCTTTAACATCAGTTGATGCCCCTGGATACAACATACCTGCAGATGACAAACTATAAAATGATTTCCTGCACTTACTGAATCGATGGTTTACATGATCAGAACTTGTACCTGTTTTATTATTCACACAGCCCAATATTTCAAGGGTGCTAACATTTTCAAGTTTACTGTCATTTATCAACCATGAGGGTTCAACAACAAATGGATTATTTCCAATAATCATACATTTTGACTTATCCTTGTTATAATTAAACCTCCATCTCTTACTGTAATTCACACAAAGGTCTAACATATGTTGCAGTCCAGTGATAGAAGAACTCATAACAGTCACATCATCAGCATAAGCAAAGGAATTGTAAATCATGTTACCAATTCGCACACCAGTGTCTAGTGATGACAATTCCAGTAATAACCCATTTATGAATATGTTAAAAAGATATGGTGACAAAATACTCCCTTGTCTGGTACCTCTGGTTACAATAAATTTACTACTTAACTTACCATTCCATTTAACAACAGCATTCAAATTATTGTACCATTCATACAGAAATAACCACTTGTAAGCAGGAAGGACATCTATCAGTTTAACAAAAAGAGATTTGTGACAAACAGTATCAAAACATTTAAATCATTTTTATCATCTAGGTGATATTTGAGGAAAATCAACTCCCTAATCAAAGGACAGTATTTCCCTCCAGAGGAGCATACTGGTATGAACCCTTGTAGAAATAACCGTTGCTCCATTTGTAAACATGTGAATAGAAATCACACTGTGAATATAAATTCAAAGCAGATTAGATTATTTGCCAATGGCAACTGCAATACCAAAACAGCCATCTATCTGCTTGGTTGCAGACAATGTCCTCAAAAATATTATGTGGGACAAACAATTAACTTGAGAAATAGGTATATCGCACACATGAGTTCAATTAGAAGAAAAAGTGACAAAAAAGTACATCAACACTTTGACTCTCCGAATCACACATGTGAAGATTTAACTATAACAGTTTTGGAAATTCCTAAATCAGAAAAGCAAGAAATTTTAGATAAACTTGAAAGACAATGGATCACAAAACTTGATACTTTTCAGTCAGGCCTGAATTCAGATGCAGGCAACCTGAAAAGGATTTTTGTACTTTTATTCTACAGTACAATCCTCTCTCAACTAAACTTACAAATATTGCTAAAAATTGGTTAGAAGAATTCTGCAAGAATAACTCTAGATACAAAAAACACCCAGTTTCATTAATAACAGCAAATGCTAAAAACAAGAATTTGTCTCAAACTTTGGTCAGGTCATTGCTCAAATAAGTCCCTACATGTATGGGGCCTGGAGGCCACCATGCCTCATTACATAACTACTTTTTGCCTACAAATATTTGTAGGCGGATCTTAATAGGCTATCCAGCCACATTTTCCATTTGCCTGTGCCAGTGCATGGTTAAGTTGGGATTTTAGGGGGATGGGCTGAG
The DNA here is from genome assembly GCA_026936325.1 of Platynereis dumerilii. NCBI lineage: Eukaryota > Metazoa > Annelida > Polychaeta > Phyllodocida > Nereididae > Platynereis > Platynereis dumerilii. The sequence continues at coordinate 35,804,929 of JAPTHN010000006.1, read as the reverse complement.
ATAAGTTTCTTTTTTGAGAATCTTAACTCAATAAACCCTAACCCTAACCCCAACCCTAACCCCAACCCTAAATCTAGGTGATATTTGAGGAAAATCAAATCCCAAATCAAAGGACAGTATTTCCCTCCAGAGGAGTATACTGGCACGAACCCTTGAATAGAAATCACACTGTGAATATAAATTCAAAGCAGATTAGATTATTTGCCAATGGCAACTGCAATACCAAAACAGCCATCTATCTGCTGGGTTGCAGACAATGTCTTCAAAAGTACTATGTGCGATAAACAATTAACTTGAGAAGTAGGTTTATTGCACACATGAGTTAAATTAGAAGAAAAAGTGACAAAAAAGTACATCAACACTTTGACTCTCCGAATCACACATGTGCAGATTTAACTATAATAGTTTTTTGAAATTCCTAAATCAGGAAAGCAAGAAATTTTGGATAAACTTGAAAGACAATGGATCACAAAACTTGATACTTTTCAGTCAGGCCTGAATTCAGGTGCAGGCAACCCTGAAAAGGATTTTTGTACTTTTATTCTACAGTACAATCCTCTCTCAACTAAACTTACAAATATTGCTAAAGATTGGTTAGAAAAATTCTGCCAGAATAACTCTAGATACAAAAAACACCCAATTTCATTAATAACAGCAAATGCTAAAAACAAGAATTTGTCTCAAACTTTGGTCAGGTCATTGCTCAAATAAGTCCCTACATTTATGGGGCCTGCAAGCCACCATACCTCATTATAAAACTTCTTTTTGCCTACAGATAGTTGAAGGCAGATCTAAATAGGCCATCCAGCCACATTTTCCATTTGCCTGTACCAGTGCATGGTTAACTTGGGATTTTAGGGGGATGGGCTGAGATAAGTTTCTTTTTTGAGGAACTTAACTCAATAAACACCAACCCTAACCCCTACCCTAACCCTAAACGAGCCCTAACCCTAAACCCTAAATCAAAACTTTCAGATAAAGCTACCATAAGTAGACTTTTGTACTTTTGCTCCTTGATACAATTCACATAGAAACTCCTTGAAAATATTAAGTCATTACTTTCAGAACAGTCAAGGTCAAGTGGCAGATACTGGACTGTGACATTAGCAGTGCCAGTGCACTCTAGCGCGTGGGCCGTTAACCCTGAACCCTAACCCCAACCAAACCCAACCCTAACCCCAACCCTTTAAGGAACTTAACTCAATAAACCCTAACCCCAACCCCAACCCTAAACCGTATTTTCCATTTGCCTGTGCCAGTGCATGGTCTGTCACTGGAAGGTAATGACTTTACTTTTAATAATAAACATTATCTTCAGATCAGTGGTACCGCTATGGGAAAATGGTGGGCTCCTCATTATGCGGATATATGCATGGCCTACTTTGAAACACAAAATTTAGCTAAATGTGACAAACAACCGCTTGTTTATCTTCGATATTTAGATGACATTTTCATGGTGTGGCCCCATCCGCGGGACACTTTTGATCAGTTTTTTGAGATTCTTAACAATGGCAGTATTTCAAAAGTCTTCAAACTGATTTCTGTCCATTCTGCGTCATAGAATTTCACTACCTCCACCTTCATTGTTGGTCTCCGATAGGGCATGGTCAGTCTTGGTTTAACCCATAATTAGTCCTTAATATTCCAGTTTGGAGGGTGTCAAATCACTGCAGGACCTTTTCCCAATTGTCCAGAAAATATGTTTGAACAGGATTGGTGGCCTAGGATTGGTGGATGGCTTTGGTTTGTTGTCCTGTTGCAGTGACTTGTTTAGTCACGTTCCTTACTTTCATAATGAATCATGTCAGTTCTCTTCAAAAATTTTCTGAAAACCAGTGGCATTGGAGTGTTCATAAGTCTTGACCACTTTTCCAGTGTTGTTTGCACTCAAATAGCCACAATGTATGAAAAGTGCACCACCCTGGGTTCACCCTGTGAATGGTGTTATTTTTCTTGCATACCTTCAAACAGAGTGGGGGTGATTATGAGACAAATTTTGCAGCAATATACCAGAAGCAGTTTAGTGAGTCTCAAGTCAACTGCCAAAATGTTTTGGGTGGATGAGACTGAGCTCAGGTGTTATATCATTAAATTTCTTTGCATTGTGTTTGGAAGGAGATTAATCAGATTTACAAAGAAAAGAAGACCATTTCTAAATTGAACCAGGGTGATCCACTGTCAAAGCTTTGCAGCTGTTTCAGTTCGAATGGCACCAAAGACATTGTCAGGACTGAAGAAATGTATAATGTCACTGATTCTCAGAAAATTTTAGAAGAAAACCTGCACGAAACAGTGTTAGGGTGAAGAATGCGATAAAAATAGATGCTTCGGCAGGACAACAATTCAAAACCATCCACCAATCCTGTTCAAAAATATTTTCAGGACAATTGGGAAAAGTTCCTGGACTGGTTTAACACCCAACAGACTAGATATTATGGACAAATTATGAGTTAATCTGAGACAGACCATGCCCTATTGGAGACCAACAATGAAGGTGGAGTTACAGAAAATCTGTGATGCAAAATGGGCTGAAATTACTGTTGATGTAGTCTGAAGACTTTTGAAATACTGAAGTAAAATCCTGCAATCAGTTAGTGATCCTAAGGGGGGAAATATGTAATATTACAGGAGGGTATGTAAACTTTTGAAAATGCCATAAAATGCAATTAATTAATAATATCAAGGAATTTCATTGATATTGAGGTGTCAATGATTCAGAAGTGTTCGGCCACATGCAGTGCATTGTAATTCATATAAGATTTGCCTATTGTTGTAGAATAGTTCTGGAAATAGAAAAATCGGCCATTTTGCATTGGAGTATTTAAACTTTTGGGCAGAACTGTAGTCGGCAGCCCAAAAACTCATGCTTATCAAAACTGCTGTGATTATCACTTTGTCATTCTCGGGTGTGGAATATGATGTCAAGAAGTGTGATTAACATATCACAAATTGACTGATCTATCTGTTAGGTAATATGTATACAGGTATAACTACTGTGCGACTTTTAGATTGTGAGCAATAAGGCCAAACATCAGTTCATTTCCACGGTTGTCAACTGGACATAAGTGTCTGTTCCTCCTTGATTTTCACATCATTTGAGGTAGGATGAGTTCGTGCTTCCACCAGTCGACTTTAGTATGGTCTCCATTTAAGCATGTAACTCCTGGAACTCCTTGACGTCCTGCAACTCCCGCTATGTCCCACTAACTCCCGCTAACTCCTACTAACTCCTGCTAACTCCCGTAGCTCCCACTTACTCCTGCTAACTCCCATAATTCCCACTAACTCCTGCTAACTCCCGCTAACTCCTGCTAACTCCCACTAACTCCCGTAACTCCCACTAACTCCCGTAACTCCCATAACTCCCGCTAACTCTGGCTAAATCCTGCTAACTCCCGTAACTCCCACTAACTCCCGCTAACTCCTGTAACTCCCACTAAATCCCGTAACTCCTGCTAAGTCCCGCTAACTCCCGTAACTCCCACTAACTCCCGCTAACTCCCACTAACTCCCGTAACTCCCGCTAACTCCTGCTAACTCCCGCTAACTCCTGCTAACTCCCGTAACTCCCAATAACTCCCTTAACTCCCACTATCTCCCGCTAACTCCTGCTAACTCCCGTAACTCCCACTAACTCCCGCTAACTCCCACTAACTCCCGTAACTCCCATTATCTCCCATAACTCCCACTAACTCCCGTACTTCCCACTAACTCCTGCTAACTCCCACTAACTCCCACTTACTCCCGCTAACTCCCGCTACCTCATGTTAACTCCCGTAACTCCCATAACTCCCTGAAGTCCCAAATGGAGGCTCCGTTTGGGAGTTACATGCTTAAATGGGGCCTATAAGTCAATTATGACTTGTTTTGAGAAGTAGGCCTACCATATTCGTTTATAGGATTCTATAGGATAAATGTACAATTGGCTTCAGTTAACTAGATCGTTACACCTGAGGGAGAAAAGAGGGAGAAAAAAGTATTCTTTTAGTTCACAAGGACTTCAGTGATTTCAATTATTAAGTATATGACACCCCTTTTAAAAAGCATTAAAGACGAATGCGGGTATTCTCAGCGCCGCACTGCGGATACTGATGTGACGTCACGAAAAATAAAAACAAAACATAGGTGCGCCACCAGTCAGTAGGACTGCTAGTGGCGTCCTCTGGCAGAAATAGGTCACGCTCAGCAGCAGGCTGGCTGTCAACATTGACAACAAGGCTGTCAAAGCACGGAGAAGTGATGCACAATCATGCAGGGAATACAGGTGAGTTACATGATTAGTTTGCATGTGAATTTCGCAGAAACTTGTATGGGCCCATGGGATCAGCTCAAGCTGAGCTCACACTCACAGGGAGTCACAGCAAACATGATTCGGTAAAAATTGGCATGATGCCAACCTAGTCATGTCAATAGCATTGCTTGTCTAGCACAGGAAAATTCAGTAGTAGTGATTTATTATACTGTGATTAGGCCACATGTACTCAATACTCCAGGGGGGATAACCTGGCCTTTGTGCTTTCATAATTGAGACATTAAAATAATTCAATAAATATAATATTCAATTTTTTTATAGTAACAAGTAACAAGTAAAAACATGGATAATTTCTTGCTAAATTTTGTTGAAATAAATTATTTTTGGACAGTCTAAGAATAAATACATGAAATTTCTGTCAGGGGTATTTTTTAAGAAGGTCTTGCTTGATTTTTGAATGAATATTAGGAGCTTTTAGGGGACTTTGCCACTTTGGTTTGGGCTTTCACTAAATAATTACTATATAGGCCTAAAAAATTATAAAGTTTTATTTTTACAATCTGCATATCAAAAAGAAATTGCGTCTGCAAAAAATAAAAATAAACGAAATAGACGTCTACTCTACATCTACAGAAATTAATACCATATTAATCCAATCTTAGTTAGTTATTTCACGTCGGCAGTGGCGTCCCTATGGGGGGGGGCCATATTGGTCTGTGCCCCCCCCAGGTTTTCCCCCATATGAACTTTTCAACCATCGGCTAAAAATACAGTTAGTATTATGGGTGCCCCCCCCCCCCGAGAATCGCGTGCCGCACAGGCAGGGACGGACTGGCGGCATTTTGGGCCCCGTGGCAAAATAAATTGATGGGCCCCCACATTCCTATTTTCGGCATAACTCCATTTGTGCCAAGGCAGAAGGGCCCTTTCCTATACAGGGCCCTCTCATAAGGGGGCTCCAATCTGAAAGTTTGAGTGTGTCACTGTCACAAGTAAAGGAATTTTGGCCCTTTTTATATTTTTTCAATTATTTGGCACTTTGCATGGGCCCCCCTGAGTTGTTGGGCCCGTGGCAGCTGCCACTCTGCCACAGAGCAGTCTGGGAATTACCATCACGTGATGACAATTGCAATTCCAGCTTAGTCCTGGCCCTGACAGTATGATTGAGTATGTGGGGTTGATCAGTTGGGTATCAGAAGCAAGTCTGATCTCTGTGCACCCATCCTCATCACACAGCAGCATGACGGTAGCGGGACATATTCTATCCAATTTCGCGAAATACTGCAAAGTCATCAGCAGCTGAAGACAGTTCCCTAATTTTTCTGGAGCCTTCGGGTTCTTTTCCTCATTATGTAATGGATAGGCCTGCCAAAATTTATAGAGTTAGTTGGTACTGTGATACAACTTTATGCCAAGTTCGGTAAAGATAGTAGCAGCAGCTATTTTTAAATCGCCTATCAAATATATTTTTGAGCACTGCTTAAGTGAGAAGGTCGTGAGAGAGAGATGACAGTGTGGGGTGAGTGTCATGTAGGGCTGAAGACATTGGTTGTCATGAGCAGATGGTAATTTCCTTGACTGCATAGGCCAGTCCGCCCCTGCGCACAGGGACCTCCCAGGTGCCCCCTTGCTCGATACCCTCCAGTTACGCCACTGCACGTCGGTCCCTGGTCCCAGTTCGTAAAGTAAAGTAAAATGTCATTACTTCTGGCATCGGTGAAATAAATAATTTCCCGCAGAGGAAAACTCTGATTCCTGCCTGGAAATTAGATGGTCACGCCTTAGGTTTGACAATATAGAGCTCTCATAAATTTGTGAATCTTAAATACCACCAGCCTGGTCCGGCAAGCCACTGCATAGATACCTCTTTGCAAAAACACTGGCACTCAACAGAAGACATCCAGGTTCCATATTTACGTCAATCATTATTCAACCAGAAACACAAACAAAATACGGAAATGTTGTGGAATTAAATTCTTTCTTGTTTCCTTGTGATATTAGTCATACTGTGCAATAGTCTCCATAAGAGAAGAAGAAATAGAGGTTCAGGAGACTAGGAGTCAAATTTCAGGTAGCTAAAGGGGTCCCGGGTCCGTGGTCTGATCTGTTGCCTTGTTTCTTGAATCTGTTCTGTAGTAATATGACTTCGACGCCTTGAATAATGGGATCATGGAAAATTTTATAACTACGGACTAGGTTTCATGGTTAAACTTTGTTGTTGAAATCTTTCCAATATCTAAAGTGAACTTGTCATGCTGATTTAAAGTTATGACTAAATGTTTATAAATGACAAGCAGTTTTTAGATTTCAATCAATTTCATGTATAAACTGCTGTATCAAACAGTATCATAAATCTTCCTATATTCACATGATTATGGTTAACTTCTGGATCAGCTAATTCATGAAATATTCTATAACTTCACAATTGCAGAATTGTTTTTGTTCTTCACCTTCCTGGCAAATTAGCAATGTGATTAACAGTCAAGATTTGAAAACCTTTGTTGAATATTTCAGGAACTACAACAACCCGAAGAAGAAAAAAAAACCCACCAAAGAAATTTATATCTGGTGCAGATGAGGCTAAGAAGCTGAGAGAAGTCTATTGGGAGAAACATACAACAATAAGCATTCAAACTGATGAATTGTAATTCATATTAATGAATTGTTATTTTCTTTTAATGATTTGATGTTAACTGAAAAATGGGCAAGTGATGTGGGATCTAATTATCCAAGAAAATTAGCACTTGAAATCTTTTCAAGTGTAACTGTATTAATGAAATGCATTTGTAGTTGCCTATGAAATTATTTATGAAATATAAGATACCTTATTCTTTTCAAAAATACTTTGGAACTTCTGAATTAATGTAAGTACTAATGGCAAGACTATAAAAACTATATTGTAAGTTATTCAATTTTATCAAAAACATATTTATTCGCTGAGGGGCATTGCTGAAAGTTGACTTTAAAACATTTTAAATGCTGAACTTGAAGAAGCATGTGAATGTCATCAAAAGTTATTACCAGTAGGACTGTTAGAATTGAACTTATTAAATTGCTTGAGCTTATTTAAACATTTGCTTATAAGCATGTGACTTTCATCAAATAAAGTAGTGGTTTTTACTCAAGTCTTGTGTTTTTATCATAAATTACTTGTTTGTGGTTCTGCTGCATGTCTTGCGGAAAATTGATGTCAATTTCCTGCGAAAATCAAGCTTATGGTTATTCAAAATTGAAGTGTAAGGTTTTTGTCGCCGGTTTGTAATCGTTCTTTCCTGAGCTACATTGTATGATTGTATGGTCTGTCTCTGACTTTGGTATATCGTCTTTTGTTCATAATTTTAATCTACATTTTTAAATTGCTTTGGCATGTGATTATCATTAAAAGTGACCCAAATTTTACATATCCACACATGCTCCAGAACGCACATCTATGTGTGATAGATTTTTGATCCAAGGAAATGCGTTGCACTGCTTAGGAATGGGAGATGAACAGGAGAATCAGATTTAAGGAGTGACACAGTAAGAGCGAGTAGCACAGGGTAAGGGAGATGCGCAGGGAGTGGGAGATGCACAGGGAGTGGGACATGCACAGGAAGTGGGACATGCAAACTGAGAGGGACATGCATAGGGAGTGGGAGATGCACAGGGAGAGGGAGATGCACAGGGAGTGGGAGATGCATAGGGTAAAAGAGAGGCACAGGGAGTGGGATATGCACAGGGAGAGGGAGATGCACAGGGAGTGGGACATGCACAGGGTAAGGGAGATGCACAGGGTAAGGGAGATGTACAGGGTAAGGGAGATGCACAAGAAGTGGGAGATGCACAGGGTAAGGGAGATGCACAGGGAGTGGGAGATGCAAAGGGTAAAAGAGAGGCACAGGGAGTGGGATATGCACAGGGAGAGGGAGATGCACAGGGAGAGGGAGATGCACAGGGAGTGGGACATGCACAGGGTAAGGGACATGCACAGGGTAAGGGAGATTCACAGGGAGTAGGAGATGCAAAGGGTAAAAGAGATGCACAGGGAGAGGCACAGGGAGTGGGACATGCACAAGAAGAGGGACATGCATAGGGAGTGGGACATGCACAGGGAGTGGTAGATGCACAGGATAAAGGAGATGCACAGGGAGAGGCACAGGGAGTGGGAGATGCACAGGGAGTAGGAGATGCAAAGGGTAAAGGAGATGCACAGGGAGAGGCACAGGGAGTTGGAGATGCACAGGGAGTGGGACATGCACAGGGAGAGGGACATGCACAGGCAGTGGGACATGCACAGGAAGTGGGTGATGAACAGGGAGATGCACAGGGAGTGGGACATGCACAGGGAGTGGGACATGCACAGGGAGAGGGACATGCATAGGGAGTGGAAGATGCACAGGGAGAGGGAGATGTACAGAGTAAGGGAGATGCACAGGGTAAGGGAGATGCACAGGAAGTGGGAGATGCACAGGGTAAGGGAGATGCACAGGGAGTTGGAGACGCACAGGGTAAGGGAGATGAACAGGGAGAGGCACAGGGAGTGGGAGATGCACAGGGAGTGGGACATGCATAGGGAGTGGGAGATGCACAGGTTAAGGGAGATGCACAGGGTAAGGGAGATGCACAGGGAGTAGGAGATGCAAAGGGTAAGGGAGATGCACAGGGTTAAAGAGATGCATAGGGAGAGGGACTTACACAGGCAGTGGGACGTGCACAGGCAGTGTGACATGCACAGGCAGTGGGTGATGAACAGGGAGTGGGAGATGCACAGGGTTAGGGAGATGCACAGGGTAAGGGAGATGCACAGGGAGTAGGAGATGCTCAGGGTAAGGGAGATGCACAGGGTTAAAGAGATGCACAGGGAGAGGGACATGCACAGGCAGTGGGACATGCACAGGCAATGGGACATGCACAGGCAGTGGGTGATGAACAGGGAGATGTACAGGGAGTGGGAGATGCACAGGGAAAGGGACATGCACAGGAAGTGGGACATGCACAGGGAGAGGGACATGCATAGGGAGTGGGATATGCACGGGGAGAGGGAGATATACAGGGTAAGGGAGATGCACAGGGTAAGGGAGATGCACTGGGAGTGGGAGATGTACAGGGTAAGGGAGATGCACAGGGTAAAAGAGATACACAGGGACAGGGACATGCGCAGGCAGTGGGTGATAACAGGGAGATGCACAGGGAGAGAGGAGGTATATTTATTGCGAGTGAGAACACCCTCACGCGGTCACAGATTACACCCCCACGCGCGTGGGGAGCGTGGGCCTGCTAAATATTGTACAGCCACGCGCGTGGATGTGCTTTCACTCGCACGCGTGAGGCTTGGCTATGCTACCCAGCGCATCTAATAGCATGCGTGGCTATGCTATCCAGCGCACCTTGAGGTTCTCACGCGGGACATATTGACAACTCAGGAGTGCTACTGAGTACACAGTCATGGTGCTGCAATGTGTCATCCAGCGCACTACTGAGGGTGCTCCCAGGAGCGCTACTGAGGGTGTTCTCAGGAGCACTACTGAGGGTGTTCTCAGGAGCATTCTCAGGAGCACTAATGAGAGTGTTCTCAGGAGCACTACTGAGGGTGTTCTCAGGAGCACTACTGAGGGTGTTCTCAGGAGCACTACTGAGGGTGTTCTCAGGAGCACCACACTACTGAGGATGAAACCAGTATATCACTACGGAAGGTGTCATCCTGAGCACCTGTGATTTTGGCAATTATCTATCTGCCTATCTATCCGCCTATCTATCTATCTATCTATCTATCTATCTATCTATCTATCTATCTGTCTATCTGTCTATCTGTCTATCTATCTATCTATCAACTGCTCATTTGATAATCTCGCCCCCCCCTGTGATGTTTCTATCTGTCGATCTATCTATCTATCTATCTATCTATCTATCTATCTATCTATCTAACTATCTACTGCTCATTTGATGATCTCGCCCCCCTGTGATGTTTGGCAATTATCTATCTGCCTATCTATCAATCTTTCTATCGATCTATCTATCTATCTATCTATCTATCTATCTATCTATCTATCTATCTATCTATCTATCTATCTGTCTATCTATCTATCTATCTATCTATTATCTATCTATCTATATTATCTATCTATCTATATTATCTATCTATCTATATTATCTATCTATCTATCCAGTGGCGAATTTATGGGGGCCATTTGGCCATGCCCCCCCCCCCTCAGGCCAAAAATTAACATGGAAGAGATAGATATTCCCCCCATGTAATGCCCCCCCTCAGGCCATTTCTAGATACGCCCCTCTATCTATCCATCTATCCATCTATCTAGTTGTCTAACAGTCTGACTGTCTCTCTTTCTGTCTATCTAACTGCATAGGCATACTTAGGATCTGAAATGCTGTCCATCAGCCCACACTTTTTCTCTTAATATACCATCAAATTATTCAAATAATGATATTATTCATATAAATAATTCATTCCCCCCTGCGTATTATCCAGGGTAATATTCCGGGACAACATGTGTGGCCAAAATTGGTCCATCAAAGTGTGACCCTTCTCACCCCCCCCCCCCTTGCCAAACGCTGAGAACTCCAAAATATCAGGGGCATTTGGAGCGCCACCTGGATTCAGGTTTTTTAAGTGAAAGGCCCTCTGCTGGCCACTTGCATAGTGACACCCAGTGGCCACTTCAGGAAGCTTCCAAAGACGGCTCAAGAATAGCTTGCCCTGAATGACCCCAGACCAATTAAAATTTGATACCAAAAAGTGTTGATTACATTTTGGCTATAATTAAGGATTTCAAATCCAAAAAACTTCAATGAGTAGAGAAAAAGTTCTAGGAGTCCTAGAACCATGGCGTTTTCGATGACACACTTCTCATTTTGAACTCTTTTTAATTATTTCAGTCTCTCTTTATATAGGTGCTTGGTATATTTTCTTATAAAATAGCATTTTGTTTTATGAAATTTATTAAGAATACGGGTATATATATATTTTTTGTCAATGTCATAGGCCTATTTCATTATCCATCTCATTTAAATTCTTTTAAGATATATAGACTGCCAACAGTAATATATGTATTTTATGTAACAAAGAAAGGGACAATTCATCTAGAAATATATTATATTTAATAGATCCAACAACATAAATACATCATAAGAAGCACGCATATCTATGCATGATAAGATAGAAATCATATATATATTTATATGATAAAGTGTCATTTGAAATTGTTCTGCAGAAATGGTTTATGAGAGTCAATTGATAATAGTCTCAATAGGCCGAGGGGGTAAACTTCTGCGTGGCCTTTCTGTTTCGCATTATGCGACGACGCAGGGTTGTCCTGGGCGAGGTTGGCTCATCTGCAGGACGAGGGGGGTCGGAAAACAGGTTTTTTCGCTTCCTGTTGCCCATGGGCCGTGAGGTTGGTGTGTCTTCTTGGCGAAGGGCAACGCAATTTGGAACAAGATCAGGCCTTACAATCAGGGAAGCAGGTCTTTCTTGAGACGGAGACCTGACAAGGGGGTCGGGTCTGACAAGGGGTTCAGGACGTTGGGGAGGTGGGGGTCTTGCAGGTGGTGCAGGTCTTGCAGGGGCTGGAGGCCTGACAGGGGGTGTAGGCCTGACAGTGGGTGTAGGCCTGACGAGGGGGGTGGGCCTGATGGGGGTTTCAGGTCGGGCAGGATGTGCAGGTCTGGCTGGGGTTGCAGGCCTTGCGGGGGTGCCTGGCCGGATAGGGGCTGCAGGGAGACGATCAGGTCTTGCTGGAGGTTCTAATCTGTCAGCCTGTGCTCTGTGGGGTTGGTCATTTTCCTGCAATTAAAAACAAAAAGTATTAAAAATAGGGCCTTTGTTTGTTAGTTGAAGTGCGCCTAATGTAATAACAAAGGTGTTTCATGATCACTTCATAATCACAGTGTAGGTAGTTAAAGTCTGTAATTTGTGCTTAGAATTTTAATGAACATGTTCAATATACCAACAATTTATTATACACTGTAAATGATGCCATGTTTATAATATTCATCAACAGGACACGCAAGTACTCTCAAATGAAAATTAGTATGGTTGTTTTGGTTAATCTTGAAACTTTGTCATAGACCTGGATCTGAACCCTGGACCAAACATACACAATCCCATATCCAGTCTTTATTTATGGGCCCGTAAAAACACACTAGACAGATTCTTAAGTTTGCTTGTGTAACTTACCAGTGGCTGTCCATGATGCTGGTAGCACGCTCTGATCAATTCCTTCAGCTGGGAATGACGTATGCCACTCTGCACTCCGTTCTTGGTCCAGGGAATTTCTTCCGGCCACCACACAGGACGAATCTCTGGGACACCCCACCCAATGTTCCTCCGGTTGGATCCAATCGCGGCCTTCACACAGACAACTGCTAAACTGCGACATTCTGTGAAATTCGTCTTGTTCAGGTCCACCCAGGGCAGCACCATTTGCGCTTCAGCTTCCTGCTGTGTGTCCTCGTCATGAGTTTCTTCAGGGTTTTCTTCTTCCTGTAGAGCGTAAACTTGCTCCATGTTCTGCTCAACAACAACAGCCACAGCCCTGTCTCCATAAACGTGCATGACGCCATTCCTGTCTTGATAGGCAAATGCACTCAGCATATTCCAGGAATTTAATTTGTCCACATATCTCTTCATCTTAGTTAATGTCCTCTCAATGTCTCTGCTTAGTACCATGGTGAAAATTGTTGTACAGTAGAATCAACGAATCTTGAATATAAAGAATATCGTATCCCCACCCCTTAATCCGCAAATAAGCCTGATTGGCCCTAATTGGAATCATTGAACCATGCAACCAATCACAGCCCTTCCAGGAAATCATGGGGGGTCGGCACGAGGCGGGTAAAGAGGAAGGGGGGGGGGGGAGAATTGCTGATTGCAAATCACCCTGCATTTGATGACTTCGCTCAAAAGGAAAGGATCTGAATTCCAGAAATGTAATTTAAAAGGTATGTGTACCTAGTTTTTATTCAATTAATTTCCTTCACTTGATTTATTTAACATGAAATATGGCTTATGTCCTCCTGGTGGGTTTGATTGTGAATGGGCACTGTAGAGTCAAGGAGGGTAAATCAGTCCACTTTTGGCTAAAACTGTATTTCGAGGATAATGGGAATAGATACAGAAATGAAAATTAATCCATTGGACAGGCCATATTTCGTACTATCTTCAACAGCCAAAAAAGTCAAATGTTCAAATAATTCGAATGAAACTTTTATGCATGGCTAATAGGTCCGGTTTTCACTTAATTATCATCCATTATATCAGTGGATTTTCTCATATCAATTAGATCCATAATTTTGAGCCCAAGTATGTAAATGACTGATAGCCATACTTAATTGTTTTTTAAATTTCTTTTGCTCGACATTCTTAAAACCTCGGCAATCACATTGGTGATTTTGTGCATTCCCACTACTCCTGACAGTGTAACAACTCGCAGGGTCAAGAGTCGCACTGTCACGAGTGCCATGTATGGCATAGCCACTCGAGGTAATGAATGACACCCCCAAGAGTGCGAGTTAAGACCTGGTCAAGAGTGCGCTGCATGACACACCCAGGGGTGCGAGTGATAGCAGCCCCAGGAGAAAGATGCGCTGGAACGCACATTCAAGCGCTTGAAAGTGCGCTTGGGCGCACTCTTGAATGTGGCAAATGTGACAATAAATATATATGGAGAGAGGAGATGCACTGGGAGAGGGACATGCATCGGGAGTGAGAGATTCTCAGGGAGAGGGAGATGAACAGGGAATGGGAGATGCACAGGGTAAGGGAGATGCACAGGTGAGGGAGATGCACAGGGAGTGGGAGATGAACAGGGAGTGGGAGATGCACAGGGTAAGGGAGATGCACAGGTGAGGGAGATGCACAGGGAGAGGGACATGCACAGGCAGTGGGACATGCACAGGCAGTTGGTGATGAACAGAGAGATGTACAGGGAGTGGGAGATGCACAGGGAGTGGTACATGCAAATGGAGAGGGAGATGCACAGGAGAAGGACATGAAAAGGTGAGGGAGATGCACAGGTGAGGGAGATGTACAGGCAGAGGGAGTTTCAAAGGGAGAAGGAGATGCACGGGGAGATGCACAGGGAGAAGGTGATGCACAGGGGAGGGAGATGCACAGGGAGAGGAGATTCACATGGAGAGGGAGACGCACAAGGAGAAGGAGACGCACAAGTAAGGGAGATGTGGAGGGAGAGGGAGAAGCACAGGAGATGCACAGATGAGGGAGATGCACATGGAGAGGGAGATGCACGGGGAGTGGGAGATGCACAGGGAGATGGAGATGAACAGGTGAGGGAGATGCACATGTGAGGGAGATGCACAGGACAGGGACTTTCACAGGGAGAGGAGATGCACAGGGAGAAGGAGATGCACAGGAGGGGGGTTTTCACAGGGAGAGGAGATGCACAGAGAGAAGGAGATGCACAGGGAGAGGGAGATACACAGGTGAGGGAGATGCACAGGTGTGGGAGAATCTGATGCACAGGAGAGGGAGATGCAAAGGGAGAGGGAGATGCACAGGAGAGGGAGATGATCAGGGAGAGTGAGATGCACTTCAATACTGCACTTCAATACAAAATGCACCAATGGAAACATTGGTTTTTTGGAGATTTTGACAAACGTCTCCTGTAGGGGGCGGGTAAATTTGGAAAAAATTATCAATTTTAAAGTATTTTATTTTTGCCAAATTCATGAAATTCCTTAAAATTTCACCATTTCCTTCAAAATGTAGGGAGCGCCTGCAAACATAATCTACCCCTATACCATGTTTGGCGCCTGTGGCAAAAAGGGTGGTGAACCCCTAACATTTCCATAAATAAGTAGATATATATATCAAAGCAATTTCCATGAATTTTCACCATTTTCTTCAAAATTTTGGGGGCCAAAAGTGTGATAATCCCCCTAATTTTCTTTTCATGAACGATTAGATATATGTCGAAGCAACATTTTAATAAAAGTAGAAAAATAAATCAATGTGGGAAGTATTTTATTTTGGCAAAATTCATGAAATTCCTTGAATTTTCATCACTTTCTTTAAAATGTAGGGGGCGCTGATGGCCCAAGGGTGAACCCCAAACTTTTTTTAAAGGAATAATAAGTATAGGGGGGGGGGGCACTTGATGCCAAAAGGGTGGTGAACCACAAGCATTTTAACATGAAGAAGTAGATATCTGTAAAGGCTACATTTGATAACATTTTGAAATTTATCAATGTGGGAAGTATTTTATTTTGGCTAAGGGACCGTTCAGAATTTATGGGGGGGGGTGGGAGTTTTGCCTGAGGGGGTACTAACTTTTCACACATGTTTCAAGGGGGGGGTATTAATTTTTGACAACACTTCCAAGGGGGGGGTAATAAATTTTAACAAAGGAAATTTTTTATAAATCCGGCATAAACTAACTTTATCCGCGCTTTTTTATGCGCAAAAGTCCGCGAAATGGCGCGAATCTATAAGTGTGACCATGTATAACACTAAATATATGTGTTGTATTCGTTTATATGTCGAGGGGGGGGGTACTAAAAATATGCATGAAACCTAGGGGTGGGGTACTAAAAATCTGCATGAATCTCAAGGGGGGGTATCA
This sequence comes from Platynereis dumerilii, assembly GCA_026936325.1. Lineage (NCBI taxonomy): Eukaryota > Metazoa > Annelida > Polychaeta > Phyllodocida > Nereididae > Platynereis > Platynereis dumerilii. The sequence goes on along the minus strand of JAPTHN010000006.1, from coordinate 35,789,101 downwards.
ATTTTTGACGGGATGTTCTGGCAAAACTCCCACCCCCCCCCAGTCATAAATTCTGAACGGTCCCTAAATGCATGATATTGCTTAAAATTTCACCCATTTTATTAAAGAAATAGGGGGCGCTGGTGGCCAAAAGGATAGTGAACCTCCGATTTTAAGATGAATAAGTAGTAGGTATATATATGTATAAACTACAATTGATAAAATTTTGGAAAATTTATCAACGTGCGAAGTATTTTATTTTTGGCATTGTTCATGAAATTCTTTAAAATTGTACCATTTTCTTCAAACTGTAGGAGGCGCTGGTAGCCAATTTGGTGGTGAATCCCTTATGTTGTTTCATGAATAAGTAGATATATATATATAAGGGCTACAATAGATAAAATTTTGGAAAATTTATCAACGTGGGAAGTATTTTATCTTTGGCATTGTTCATGAAATTCTTCAAAATTTTACAATTTTCTTCAAACTGTAGGGGGCGCTGGTGGCCAATTTGGTGGTGAACCCCTTATTTTGTTTCATGAATAAGTAGATATATATAAGAGCTACAATAGATAAAATTTTGGAAAATTTATCAACGTGGGAAGTATTTTATTTTTGGCATTGTTCATGAAATTCTTCAAAATTTTACAATTTTCTTCAAACTGTAGGGGGCGCTGGTGGCCAATTTGGTGGTGTACCCCTTATTTTGTTTCATGAATAAGTAGATATATATAAGAGCTACAATTTATAAAATTTTGGAAAATTTATCAACATGGGAAGTATTTTATTTTTGGCATTGTTCATGAAATTCTTCAAAATTTTACAATTTTCTTCAAAGTGTAGGGGGCGCTGGTGGCCAATTTGGTGGTGAACCCCTTATTTTGTTTCATGAATAAGTAGATATATATAAGAGCTACAATAGATAAAATTTTGGAAAATTTATCAACATGGGAAGTATTTTATTTTTGGCATTGTTCATGAAATTCTTCAAAATTTTACAATTTTCTTCAAACTGTAGGGGGCGCTGGTGGCCAATTTGGTAGTGTACCCCTTATTTTGTTTCATGAATAAGTAGATATATATAAGAGCTACAACAGATAAAATTTTGGAAAATTTATCAACATGGGAAGTATTTTATTTTTGGCATTGTTCATGAAATTCTTCAAAATTTTACAATTTTCTTCAAACTGTAGGGGGCGCTGGTGGCCAATTTGGTGGTGTACCCCTTACTTTGTTTCATGAATAAGTAGATATATATAAGAGCTACAATATATAAAATTTTGGAAAATTTATCAACGTGGGAAGTATTTCATTTTTGGCATTGTTCATGAAATTCTTCAAAATTTTACAATTTTCTTCAAACTGTAGGGGGCGCTGGTGGCCAATTTGGTGGTGAACCCCTTATTTTGTTTCATGAATAAGTAGATATATATAAGAGCTACAATATATAACATTTTGGAAAATTTATCAACGTGGGAAGTATTTTATTTTTGGTATTGTTCATGAAATTCACTAAAATTTCACCATTTTCTTCAAACTGTAGGGGGCGCTGGTGGCCAAAATGTGGGTGAACCCCTAATTTTGTTTCATAAATAAGTAGGTATATGTGAGCGCTTCAATTTATAAAATTTTGGAAAATTTATAGATGTGGCAAGTATTTTATTTTGGCAAAATACATGAAATTCCATTAAATTTTATAATTTTTTTCCAACTGTAGGGGGCGCTGGTGGCCAAAATAGTGATTAACCCCTAATTTTTTTTCATGAATAAGTAGATATATATAAGAGCTACAATATATAAAATTTTGGAAAATTTATCAACGTGGGAAGTATTTTATTTTTGGCATTGTTCATGAAATTCTTCAAAATTTTACAATTTTCTTCAAACTGTAGGGGGCGCTGGTGGCCAATTTAGTGGTGAACCCCTTATTTTGTTTCATGAATAAGTAGATATATATAAGAGCTACAATATATAACATTTTGGAAAATTTATCAACGTGGGAAGTATTTTATTTTTGGTATTGTTCATGAAATTCACTAAAATTTCACCATTTTCTTCAAACTGTAGGGGGCGCTGGTGGCCAAAATGTGGGTGAACCCCTAATTTTGTTACATAAATAAGTAGGTATATGTGAGCGCTTCAATTTATAAAATTTTGGAAAATTTATAGATGTGGCAAGTATTTTATTTTGGCAAAATACATGAAATTCCATTAAATTTTATAATTTTTTTCCAACTGTAGGGGGCGCTGGTGGCCAAAATAGTGATTAACCCCTAATTTTTTTTCATGAATAAGTAGATATATATAAGAGCTACAACAGATAAAATTTTGGAAAATTTATCAACGTGGGAAGTATTTTATTTTTGGCATTGTTCATGAAATTCTTCAAAATTTTACAATTTTCTTCAAACTGTAGGGGGCGCTGGTGGCCAATTTGGTGGTGAACCCCTTATTTTGTTTCATGAATAAGTATATATATATAAGACCTACAATATATAACATTTTGGAAAATTTATCAACGTGGGAAGTATTTTATTTTTGGTATTGTTCATGAAATTCACTAAAATTTCACCGTTTTCTTCAAACTGTAGGGGGCGCTGGTGGCCAAAATGTGGGTGAACCCCTAATTTTGTTTCATAAATAAGTAGGTATATGTGAGCGCTTCAATTTATAAAATTTTGGAAAATTTATAGATGTGGCAAGTATTTTATTTTGGCAAAATACATGAAATTCCATTAAATTATATAATTTTTTTCCAACTGTAGGGGGCGCTGGTGGCTTAAATAGTGATTAACCCCTAATTTTTTTCATGAATAATTATATATATGTATCAGCTGCAATGTGAATTTTTTTGGAAAATTTATTAATGAGGGAATATGTTATTTTTGGCTAAATTCATCAAATTGCCAAAAATTTCACCATTTTCTTCAAAATGTAGGGGGCGCTGGAGGCCAAGAAAGGCTGGTGACCCCCTAATTTTTTTTCATGAATAAAAAGATACATATACAAGCTATGAGTGAGAACTTTTTGAAAAATTTATCAATGTAGGAAATATTTTATTTTTGGCTATATTCATCAAATTGCTTAAAATTTCACAAATTTACCCGAAATATAGGGGGCGCTCATGGCCAATAGGGTAATGTGAACCCCTTAGTTTTTTAATGAATATGTAAATATATGTATAAGCTACAATTTAGCAATTTAAAAAAAAATTTATCAGTACAGGAAATATGTCTTCTGAGCAATTCTTTAAAGATAGTCTCAAAATTAAACGTTCTCCAATCTAGGGGGCGCTATCTCAGTGAAAATGCTGGTGACAAACACTTTTTTTTTCAAAAATGTTTTCTTTGGCAGTAATTGTACAAGTTTGCAAAATTTCATAAAATAATCAACATTAGAAGTAATTCAGGTGAATAGTAGCATTCGTCTTTAAGGAAATCCTAATAAATCGTCACAAAAAGCCAGAATTTTCTTTAAAAAAAAAAAAAAATTCTAAGATCGTATGTGAGACATACTATTGGCAGCACAGCAGCTCCAAAGTCTCAGCTGTGCCGACGATATTATGGGCATAATATCTTTTTTTATTGGATAACTTAAAAACACCTGAGTTTCATTGCTTTCTGATTGTGTTTTGCAATCCTATTGTGATGACTTTTGAGACAGATGAGACCTTATAAAATATTTCAGCAGTGGCGAAACTAGGGGGTCTCGAACGGGGCGGGGGGCTCCTGGGGGAGCATCGGGGGGGCATGCAATTCTCTGGGGGGGCACTCATAATACTAATTGTATATTTTAGCCAAGGTTGAAAAGTTCATATTGGCACCTTGGGGGCACTTGGGGAGCACAGGTCAAATATGGGGGGCAGGTCCCCCCCAATGCCCCCCATAGGGACACCACTGTATTTCAGTGGATGTCAAGGGATGTGAGATTACTTTTTGTTATGTGATCGTAACGTTATTTCAGAGTTTATTTGATTGCGATTTGTGTGGCATCCTATTAAAGGGTAGGTAGGTAGGTGGGTGGATGGACAATGCAATAGATAAGGAGTTATAAAGATAATTAGACAGAGATAGAGATAGATAGAATTAGTAGTAGATAGAGAGAGAGTTTGAGAAGGTGATACAACCCGGCAGATATAGATATTATCTGAATTTGATAATTATTAGACTGATAGATATAGGCCAATAGGTAATAATCGAACAGATGGACAGTTAGAAATCTAAATAGACAGGCAGATAGCATCTATTATTTAAGCAGCCCTAAGATTACATTATATCGACTCTAATATAGTCTGTGAAATCTAGTTAGTCAAGTCTCTGAATTCAAGTGAATTGAACCTGAAACCTCCAAGAAGGAGGATATCACCTTTAACACTCTAGCCATTGGACTTGTTTCCCATTGAACTTAATATTCTTCCTGATTCAAGATGATAGTAATTACGTTTAGCAGCTTGGGAGATATACTGCAATTTTCTTGGAAGCTCCTTTATGTTTTTCTTGCCCAAGAGAATCATAAACCTAGATTATGGTAAGTAGGTTGAGGCCATTAAAAGATCATAAAGATGACAAGGGGGGCAATAAAAGGCTGTCTTTAGGGTAAATGGGGCGGTTAAGTAATGAAAGGTGGTCAAGGGGGTGAGAGATAAAACCCTGGCATTGTTTTAAGTAAGTTAATGTCAAGAGTAAATTAAAAGTCTGAGAAAGATAACGCTTTTTGTGCTCTTTCAGATACTTTGCTAATTTTTTTTCACCCAATAGCTTGGAAAAAGAAAAGGTAACCATATATGTGTCAGGAATTTTTGCATAACTTTTCTAAGTTTACATGGCATGGCTTAGTTATAAAATTCAACCACTGGAAATTATTAACTGCTGTCTAGAATTCATAATGCCTTGCAGTGATTTACCAATGCACATGCATGACAAGTATACATAAATGTGGAAGTTATTGTTTAGAAATGGTTCTTTATTGTGTCGGTGTATGCTTCTATCTTTAAGCTTCATATAATAGTGGTTAGCAGAGTTGTTGTAGTGGCTGGACATCTGAGGCCAAGACCGAGACATGAGCCACCGAGACCGAGGCCATCAAAATGTGGCCATTTTCGAGGTGCATTTTCAAACCTATCTCAAGACATATCCCGAACTCGGATCCTATCAGGTCGTTTCAATGACTGCCATGATTTCATATTCCATTTTAACTTTCTGAAAACCAAGGTGTATGTGCCCTGTACTCATTAGTCGAACTCTAGTCTAAACGAGGCTACTGCATCCAGCCGCCTACCCACTTCCTCGATCTCCTCCATCTGACAGCATCTGTCTCACAAACCATAGATCCTTCAACCCTGCCTTCCTCTATATCTTGTTATATATTGATCTTATGAACTTTGACATTAAACTTTGACCTTGACCCATGACCTTGCTTAATGGTCCTTGCAAGCAATGTCACAGGTGGCAGCCCTTATAACTGGACTCTAATATCATAGAGTCTGGTGGAAGAGAGACTAGATAATATCAGGGCTTACAAGTTATAACACGGAGGCAGTGAGGGAGATCTCCAACTATTGATGTCAACCTAGAAGAGTTTAGTACCACCTGCGAGATGAGAAAGACCTACAATTATGGGTTGGTAGGGGGACGGGTTATAGTTGGTAGCCCCAGGGCTGCCAAATGCTGGGTCCCATATTTGAATGCGCCTCTGACCGGATTGCCTGGGCATATGTTAGACAGCAGTTTCATTCTTTGTCGCATTGCTGTGTCCACCTCCTGCCCTATTATTTTTGCTTATCAAGTGCATACATACAGGACGTAAAGCCCCAATCCTCTATCCATCCAAAATCATGGCTGGGAAAGGCAGTCATCTGTAAGTGTGACAGAACAACACCATTTTCTCTGCCTCCCTGAGCACCGTCCGAGTTAGTCGGCCATTCTCCAGCCATCTTCTAGAGTGTCTCTGATCTATAAAAGTGATATTACCCCAGTGTGCCAGAGTCTGCACCAGAGTCTTCGCTGGAGGAGGGAGGCAGCTGCTCCTGGAAGCAGGATAATTGAATCTGAATGTGAGATCTAAAGGGAGACCACACCGCTCCGGCCTCTGACCTCTAAGAGCAAGCAATACACCGGAATATACAGTCCTTGTAAGTGGAACTGTCCTGGCTGTGTCCTGGTGGTGTCTCCCACTGCCCTCAGATCACAGTGAGATCAGCCTGACTGAGTAAATCAACTGCATATCAACTGTATGTCAACTTTATATCAGCTGTTTTTCAGCTTTATATCACCCCGTATCATCCATTTCAAGAGTTGTATAGAGTCGCCTGCACCTGGAGATCATTTTTGAAATAAATCTCTCTTCCAATATCATATGGAATCGAAATTGAAATATGCAATTCTCAGATCTTCATTTGAAAATTTCAAAACGTGTTCCAAAAGGTCAGCACCTTTTCGAACCCTCTTCTTGTGCAGATTACAGAAGCCACACTGGACCATCCAATTTCTTCAAGTTATTATTTGTGGAAATAAGATCAAACAAGGTTGTCCCAAGGTCCCTGTGTTTCCTTTTCTGTTGAAAAGGTCATTAGAACTCATCAATATGTTTGAAAGGCTCTAAGAGAAACCTTGCATCAATAATGATTTGAAATTGACCCTAAATTTTCTTTTGAATTATTTATGAAGCAAAAATGATGGTCTCCAGAACTACAATAGTCCTAAATAATTGAATGAAATTATCATTCATTGAACGGAATTGAGAAGATGGCATGTTATGTCATAATTGGAATCAACTTTTTTCTGAGCTTAAATATTATAGTAACTGTGACTAACTCTGCATCCCAACTGTGTAAAAAGCAAGCCACTTTTCAGCTCCTAGAGCTCCACCTCTATTGCTTTGTGTCCAAATATTGAGAAGATTTCTATTTTGATGTTGTCTGACTGTCCTTAGGGATGGTCCTGGATGGCAGACTAGCACACGGAGAACCAGCCTAAGATATAGAAAAATTCCATGCTTCTTTGATGGTCGTTTTTAAAAATGTGGACAAGACGAAGGCATCAGGTAAGGTAGTTTAGGGTATGCCCCTATATATGGCAGCCCTCCATGGCAAATCCCTTGCCACTCATGGGGATTGCCCAACAACAATAAGAGAAACCGAGTTGAAATTTCGCCATTTGCGAGAGACTCAATTTCTCCAAAGTGGACACACGCATCGCGGTAACCACCTAGATTGTCGAAGGTTGTATCCGGAAGTTAGTGATGATGACAAGAGTAACCAGTAGAACAAGAAAAGCCCAACAAACACCAATTGCAAGAATATGTTGTAAGACTCGTGCAATGCTGTTTTCACCATGTTTTATCCTTTTTTCCAATTTGAGCTGATTGATTCAAGCATTGCATGCACAAAAATTCTACATAAAAAAACATTGCATGTTTACTTGACTTCTAAAAAGTATTAATACCCACGGGCATCAGACAGGTTTCCTTCAAAAAAGTTTTCAATGCCATATCAAATGGAGGCATGATATTTTAGTTTTATCATTTTTAAAAAAATCCATGTTGGTTTTTTGCATCGAAATTTGGTTTTTCAAAAAACCATTTTGAATCTAAAAAACCAATTTTGTCTGAATTATTTTAGAGTGCATAATGTGTTGAGTCCCAAAATCCGCTCTTCTTTCTTGACCACGAACTTCAATTTAAGCTGATAAGAAGAAACATGGAACAATTTAAACTGCAAATTTATTATTTATTTAGGCCTAAGTCATACACAGAGAACAAAAAAAGAGAAACATGAAAAGTATTGCGAGTAGGCCTAATTGTGCACTTATCAAAATATTCTAAAGAATAACAGGAAACAGGAATTGTTGTGGGGACAAGCAAACGAAAGCATGCACTGATTATTTTGATGGAAATCCAAAATCAAATTTCCCCCATCACTTCGGGATTTGAATTAAATTTGGACCATATTTACGCTTAAGATGAAAACCAACACTTTTAACCTCCGGAGCAAATAAAATTAAACATGCGGGATTGTAAACAGCACCACTCGGATTGCTGCAAATCTCCGAAAGTTATTGAAAATGTATTTCTTGTCATCTAAAAATAGAACGACATGCACATTTATTGTCCCCAGGTTTTGTACAATGATTTGCAATGGAAAACCAGCAAACAACCACATGTTAAAATGAATCTCTGATGCAATTTTGTTGTCCTTGTACTTCTGAGTTCAATCGGCACGGAAGGAAATAGAAAATTGTGAAAAACTTTGAACGATGCGGTCAGGCATCTTTGTGATTATTTCTATGAGCTGTGAAGCATAATTACGCTTTGATCAGAATTTTTTATCAAACTTTCGGACCAACTTTTTCTTCCCCTTCATTAGGCAAATGCAAACCAAAATTGGCAAAACATCAAAGAAAGTATTATTTGGGGAAATGAGAAAAATTAAATCAACAGCGGGCCAAATTTTAAACTTCATTTATTTAACGTCTTGGTTATTCATGTCATATTGAATCTGTGCCATAAATGTAAACAACAAAGTATAGTTCTTGCTGCTTATCTCCTACTTTTGGCCTATGTTTGCTTTTCAAATATCAACAAGTTCCAAACATATCTCAAACAACATAAACAGACTTTTATGGTGAATTAAGGATTCTTCATCAGAAGAAAAGAAACTGAAAATAGAAGGCGATATCCGTTCAACAGTCCAAAGAATAGCAAAGCAATGCAATTTTTTAAAGTAATCTTTCATACTCCTTCTTTTTTAAAAATGATTAAAGTACAAGTGAGTAAAGTATCCTATGGGGTCCGAATCTGATTTCTGGTCCAGGCATGTTTCATCCTGTGCCAAGAATGTACCGTGCCTTATTACTCTGATCCCTGCCTGTCATATGAAGCCTAAATGGTGCGTAGATACAGGACATAAAGGCCTATCACCCACTCCACCCTCTTGGTGCAGTGCATGACGGCGATTTTTGCTATCGAAGCGAAGTATCAGGTTTAGTTCATGTTCTAGAAACTGAAAGAAAAACTGTTCAGCAAAATCATTCACTTACTACATAGAGTAGCATTGTTACATGGTATTATTATTAATCAGCAACTTAGTACATTATATAGTCAGACAGCAAATCAATTGCTGAATTGTGATTTGAACATGCAGGAAAACCTCATTCTACATTTTGATGGTGATAAAACAACAAAAATGAAATCCCTTTTCAATTTCACTTCATCCCCATCACTTGACGCATAAATCACGAATGGGCAATCGCAAATCAATAAGATCCTTTTCAGGTCTCTTGCATCATTTTGTAATTTTTTCATATAATTTTTCCTTTGGAGCTAAATAGCTTCATTTTTCAAAATCATTCTGACTCTGTGGATCTCACGTGACAAGTGTGACAACCATAAAAAGAACGATTTCCTCCTTTTTTCATTGCATCAATAAGCCATCTATTCTAAAAAGCTCACAAAAATACAGAGATGAAGTTGATTTGAAATGATTTTACAAAGTGAAGATATGGCGTTGAGCTCTTTAAAATAGAGACACAATATTCTGTAATCACACTGTAAAAGACAGCTATAGTTGAGACTAGACAGTTCAAGACAAACGACGTAGTTCATGCTCAAGTTGAGAAGCCACTATGGATAGATTGGAACAGCAAGTTATTTAAGGTTGAATGTGAGGGTGGAAGAAAAGGGGAATATAATTATGAGGAAAAGTTATGCCACTGATGTACATATTCTTTTTGTTTTTTAAGGCAAAAATTATGTGTTGCGCATAGAACCAAAATGTCTTTTTTTACCCTATCATATGGAAGTGAAGAATCAGTTATTTGAGTTTCTGAATTTATCTTGAACTGATACTGAACATGGCCAACCCTAGTCATATCTCTTTCTATGAAACGGTTGTTATGCCATTCATAGTTAACTATAGACTCACACAAAACCTTTACACTGTATACCATATATACCACTGCCTGATAGTGCTGTAGGTCTGGAGAAACATGAAATTACCGTATGTGCTACATACGGACTGTCTGCAATAAATCTAATACTGAAACTTATTATAGTCTGAAGCTGCTGGCTTCAATAGAAACCTCCTATGGGAGGCTTAGGAGCTGTAATGCTATATGTCCTGCAGAGAAACCCATAGAGGACAGACTGAGGATTTTATAGGGTGCTTAACAGTAGCTTGAACAATGTTGGATCATGCTTCACACTGTTCAATGCCACATTAGGGAGATTCAAGTTTGCCATGGAATATGAGAGTTGTCACGTCCCAAGTTGTGTGAAAAGACTGTGGTTGTCTTATTAGGTCTTTTATGGATGCTGAAATGCAATGAAATTTACCAAATGAAAGTCAACAGCAGCTTGGTTGAGTTGTGAGATTTCTTTATCTTTTGTTCATAAAGCTGATGCATGTGTAACAGAAAGCAACAGTACAATTGATTGATTTGCTTGACAAGTTAATTATATCAATTCCTTGATATTAAATATTGTGTGATCCATTTGATGCTTGGTTTCGTTACTTTCGTACTTTTTTCAATAAATAATTCACTTAATATGTCAACATAATCTTTTTAACTTCACTCAATTAAAAATGTATTTGTCTTTCAGTATTTTTTGTTGATGCACTTGTGTGCAATATTGTGTCTCTACTTTAAAAGCTCAACGTCATAATTATCTTCACTTTGTGAAATCAACTACATCTCTTTTTTTTGTGAGCTTTAAGAATAGATGGCTTATTGATGGAATAAAAAAGGAGGAAATCATTCTTTTTATGGTTGTCACACTTGTCAGTTGAGATCCACAGAGTCAGAATGATTTTGAAAAATGATGCTATTTAGCTCCGAAGGAAAAATTATATGAAAAAATTACAAAATGATGCAAGAGACCTGAAAAGGATCTTATTGATTTGCGATTGCCCATTCGTGATTTATGTGTCAAGTGATGGGGATGAAGTGGAATTGAAAAGGGATTTCACTTTTGTCTCCCATCATAATGTAGGTTTTTCAGGAGTTATTTGTATTGAGACAGATTTAATTTCTGTGCAAATCAGAATCCAGCATGCTGATTCTCTATCTAGTTACTGAATGTAAATTTGCGCTGATTAATTATTTTATTAGTGTATTCTGTCAATTATTATGCTATACAGAGCACACCAAATTCAGCTTTTTTAAAAATTTCAATTTGCCAAAATTCAATGAAGGGTTGATATTTGTGCCCTGTAAGCTACAACGTGTGTTTGTTTCAGATTTTCACTTTTTTTCTATTTCTTTGTTAAACAAATGTTGCAAAAATTTGGATGATCAGCTGATGAGGCAACAGCAGAGCAGTATGTGAATTTGTTGCAAACTTTTATGGCACAGAACAAGTAATGATTTGCACAACCAAGATGGTATGATAAAACGAACTTAAAATTTTGCCCCCTGTTGATTTAAAATTTTCCTCATTTATCCAAATCCTACCCTTTGATGTTTTGCCAATTTCGGTTTGCGCTTGCCAAATGAAGAGGAAATCAAAGTTGGTCCGAAAGTTTAAAAACAGTTAGATCAAGGTGTAATTATGCTCCCAGCTTGTAACAATAATCACAAAGATGCCTGACCACATCATTCAAAGTTTTTTTTACAATTTTCAATTTCATTTCTGTGCTGATTAAACTTGGAAGTACAAGGACAACATTATTATGCATTAATTTTTTCCTATTTGCTATACTTGGTGTTTGCAAAATGATTTTCAGTTGCAAATCTTGACACAACAAACGAATGTATAAATTTTCATATTGAACCTTTTATAGAGGACAGGAATATTCATATTGTAATAACTCTTTCTGGTTTTTGGCAATGTGAGTGGTATTATTTTCAACCCTGCATGTTTAATTTTATTTGCTTTGTCTGTTAAAAGTGTTGGTTTTCGTCTCAAGCGAAAATATGGACCAAATAAAATTCAAATCCCTAAGTGTTGGCGAAAATTTGATTTTGGTTTCCGTTAAAGTGGTCTGTTTACCATTTGGTTCGCTTGCTTGACTATGTATTTCTCTTGCTTGATAAGGTCCTCGTGATAAATCCTGTTTCTTGTGATTCTTTATTATATTTTGTCAAATGCACAATTGAACTATATATGTTTACCTGATAATGTAATGCCTCAATGTATTTAGAGAAATACTCAACACAGTGTTAAGATTACTGTTTTGGTAAGAATGCTTGCTTTCTGTGCATCAGGATAAACAACAATGTACTATAGATGCTAGTCCATTACACTGCAGATTCCATCAGGGGTTTCCCTCTAATGGTCCTTATTTTCAATATGTTGGGAATCCTTTAAGGTATTATTGCCTACTTTATTGTAGTTTGCAGTTTATCTATGACATGAATGATTGAATCTTGCTGAATGTGAGCTGTTAGATGGGTACCATTACTCTCATTGGTTCAAACTGAAAGTTTGTAGTCAAGAAAGGATAAAAAAGAAAGGATAAAAAAGAAAGGATAAAAAAGAAAGGATAAAAAAGAAAGGATAAAATGTTCCTTGTACTTCATGCATTTATTTGCCTGATATCTTTTGGTATAACTACATAAAACTTGACATTGCAACTTCATTTCTCTGGCAAATTGGCATTGAGAACTTCTTAAGGAAACCTGTCTGAGGCCCTCGGGTATTAATACTTTCAGAAGTCAAGTAAACATGCAATGTTTTATACAGAGTTGTTGTGCATGCAAAACTTTCATCAATCTACTAGAATCTAAAATAAAACAAGGGGGAAAAAAAAGTAAAAACAGCATGAGCCATGCAACATGTTCTTATGTTGTGTATTGGTTGGGTTAATCTCCATTCAGTTTGGCTGAGGGGTTGACAAATGACTTATGCTATACCTGAAGGCCATCTTTTTGACTTATTTAGATGGAGATGAAGGGCCGATTTAGAGTCTTGGTTGATTTTGTCGTAGTAATAAAGCCTTTTGAAGATCTTGAGGACCTCTATGACCTTTTGAACGAAAGAAGAAACAAAGGGGACTATGGGAGGACCTTGTTTGATCTTGAAGAAATTGGGTAGTCCTTTTTCGACCCTTGTAGGAGAAAGCAGTTTCTAAAATACAGACCTTTTTGGAAACATTAATAAAACTTTCAAATGGTCATCTAACAAACTCTTCAGATCAGCTAAATTGGATTTAGATTCTGAGGGAAATTGCGAGGAAAATTTGTGTAAAAAGTAATGGCCTGTGAGTTGCTGTGACATTAAGCGACTATTGAAATGGATGGTATACAGCGATATAAAGCTGATATACTGCTGATATACAGTTGATATACTGAGTCAGGTTGATCTTCCTGTGATCTTAGGGCAGTGGGAGACACATCCAGGACACAGCCAGGACAGTTCCACTTACAAGGACTGTATGTTCTGGTGTATTGCTTGCTCTTAGAGGTCAGAGGCAGGGGCGGTGTGGTCTACCTTTAGATCTGATATTCAGATTCAATTATCTTGCTTCCAAGAGCAGCTGCCTTCCTCCTCTGTTGGAGACTCTGGTGCAGTATGTGGCACACTGGGGTAATATCACTTTTATAGATCAGACACACTCTGGAGAATGCTAGCGAATGACTGAAAGACAGTCCAAGAGTGCATTTCCTGAGTTTCAGTGGAAGTGTGGCAGTTTTATCGCACTGTGCAACACTGTGGCAGAGAAATGTCTTACTTTACAGTGGCAGCAAAATGTCTTACTTCGGTAGAGTCTACTGGAGAATGACTGTTAGAAATATTATCAAACTGGTAATGTTGTATACATTTTGTGTTGTGTACATTTTGTGTTGGTTCAAGATTTTTGGAGGTTTGCTGCATTGTTTTTGGTTTATTAAGAATGCACATTTAAAGGATGCATATTTACCATCTTTTCCTTCGACTTGGTTATTATGACCATTTTTGTCAAAAGACTTACTGGTATGTCATCGAATTATGAAACAAAATCAATGTGGCACTAGAATCTGCCTTAGATAGCTGCATTTCCCAAGCCACACTTGGGAGATTTTGCCATCTGGCAGGTGGTGTTGATCATTTCAGGGTGTTGCTCACAGTTCCTATGTTATAAGCCATTATTTTGCTGCCTTTTCTCTTCTCCCCCAGACTATGATATCAGAGTCTAGTTATAAGGGCTGCCACCTGTGACATTGCTTGCAAAGGCCATCAAGCAAGGTCATAGATCAATGTCAAAGTTTAATGTCAAAGTTCATAAGATCAATTTTCAGCAAGATATTGAAGAAAAATAGGTTGAAAGATTATATTAGATGGAGAAGTGGTAGTGGTAGGAAGGTTGGTAAACACATGTAGGATAGACATAGTCACCTCTATAGTTGCTGTATGTGGAATGGTCTGGAGAAAGGGAGGACAATGGGAGGGCAAAGGCTGGACAAATTGAGGACAATTTGAGGACAATTTGAGGACAATTTGAGGATAGAGAGGGAGGGAAAGAAGAGCAAAGGAGGATGGAGAGAGAGAAAATATTATCATGAAGGGAGAAGGAAGGGATGCATGATCAGCACGATCAATGAAGAAAGGATTCAGAGACCAGAACTATGATATTCAAAGTTTGGTTCTTCCCATATGATATACCAAGTATACTATTTGTTATACCATGTGTACTGTGAGATTCGGCAACGATAAATGACAACGTTGTATTGATGTTGAAAAATACGCCCATGACGGATTTATTTCATGACATGTGACAGTCCAGTTGGATGACAAACTTGTACAAAACGACACATGACGGTACAAAACGGGGTTTAACCTGTCGAAAACACACAAAAAACAGGGCTTTAGATATACAGCAACATCTTTGTAACATACTTATTTAATCTATTCTAACAAATTTGTGGTATAAACTGATTTAAATTGATTTTACTTACAACTATCAACCTTCGTGCCAAAATTCGCGCCAAAATCTGCTGTGGGCGGAAGTTTGTAGAAATTGGTAAATAATGCACCAACACAAAAAATTAGCAGTGTAAACTGACAAAACGACCGGGGCGCCACCTGGCGTAAATCGGCGTAAAAATGCAAGAAAACAAAGGCTACGAAGCAGCAAACCCACGACAAGTCGTCGTAAACTCTACACTCCCCCCAAAAGGGGTCAACGCCTTTTACAATGACAATTTACACAAATTTACATTTACCATTTACATTAACCTTAAAGGTATTTTTACCATCAAAAATTTACAATAGACTCGCATTGTAATTTTACAATACTTATAAACAATTTACAATTGACCAATAAACTTGTCTACTGATAATGATACGAATAATACTGACAATGAACTCAAAAATAATACTGATAATTGTGATAACTAAATATTCATCAAAAATTCTCACAATTGACTGAGTACCATGAAAAGTAATACTGAGATTATATACGAGAAAATACATCTCTCAACACAATACGTTTACATCTCAAAATGTATGCTTCTTCGAGCATGCACAATTTAGTAATAGGTCTGACAAGTTCTGTGCTCTTGGTCCTAATTCTAACCTTCCTGACCTTGCCATCATCACCTGGATAGGTCTCGATGACCTTGGCGAGTGGCCACTGCGACCTTGGGGTCTCCTCCACCAAAATAACTAAGTAATTGACCTGGAGATTTCTCTGAATGACCTGCCACTTAGACCTTGACTGAAGAATAGGCATGTACTCACGCAACCACCTACGCCAAAAGACGTCTGTATGGTACTGCACCTGACGCCATCGACGCCTGACATAATTGTCTTCATGACGAAATTCCCCTTCGGGATAACTGTAGGACAAAGTCCCAGGAATCAACAAGTGATTCGGCGTCAACGCTTCAAGATCATTAGGATCTTCTGATACCTTGGTTAAAGGTCTACTGTTAAGAATGGACTCCACAATGCACATCAACGTAGCAAGACCTTCGTCCTCTAAGCTCTATTGGGACAACATGGGATTCAGAACCTTCTTGACCGACTTAACAAGCCTCTCCCAAACGCCGCCCATGTGCGAAGCACTGGGTGGGTTAAAGTTCCAACCAACTTTCTTTGGGACTAACGCTGCCTGAATCTTGCCCTGATCCAAACTGACCAACAAATCCTTAAGTTGACCATCGGCACCGACAAAATTTGTACCATTGTCGCAAAAGATTTGCTTAGGACAACCACGACGAGACATGAACCTGTGCAAGCAATGAATGAACGAATCAGTGTCCAAACTAAAACTGACTTCAAGATGAATTGCTCGAACTGACATACATGTAAACAAACAACCATAACGTTTCTGCACACTCCTGCCTCTTTTGTCCATGAATGGCCCAAAGAAGTCAATTCCCACATTAGTAAACGGTGGGCATGACTTGTCAATACGACCCTCTGGAAGGTCTCCCATCAGTTGGGTGGATGGCTTGGCATTCCATCTCCTGCAGACAGTGCACTTAGCCAAAACTCTTCTAACAGCTACTCTGCCTCTAATGACCCAATACCTCTCTCTAACAAGGGACAAGACATGTTCTCTGCCGACATGACCATTTTGCAAATGAGTCTCCCTAACAATGAGATCAGTAAGATGGTGATCCTTGGGTAAAATGACAGGATGTTTCATCTTTTCGGGTAGATCACCCCTTGACACACGACCACCTACGATCAGCAAACCATCTGAATTCACTCTAGGAGTGAGTGGTGACAAGGAACCCTTGACAGGCAATTCCTCTCCTAAGTAAGAGGGGAACTCTCTTCTCTGAACACACTGAACTAAAGCTATCTCAGCTAAGTCAAGCTCCTCTACTGAAACAGGCTTCCGAATGTCAGGACATTCTTTTCCTGCCGCCTTCTGCCTCAACCATTCTTTGACTCTAAGCAACAGCGCTATTCGCCTTTTGACAACTAGCAATGACGAGTGATGACAACTGAAGTCATCTAGCACGTCATTCTCAGCATTAAGAAATACTGGGTGGACCTTCTTGACTTCAGGGTCCTCACTGGAAGGAGCACACGTAGGCACAATGTGACCAGGCCAGTCCTCAACTGGTCCTTTGAGGAACGAAGGTCCATGCATCCACAATGAGCTCTGATTAAGCTCTCTAACTGGTATCCCTCTAGAGATCATATCGGCCGGATTATCCGCCGACGCAACGTGCCGACACTGGTCCGACTCGGACCCTGCGTGGACAGCTGACACCCTATTGGCAACAAAAGTATGATATCTGACCATGGGATTACTAATATACCCCAACACAACCATACTATCTGACCAAAACACCGAACGTGTGACATTCAACCCTAACTCCCTGCGTAACATGCCATCCATCTTGACAGCTAACACAGCAGCCGACAATTCAAGTCTGGGAATTGAAAGTTCCTTCATTGGGGCGAGTCTAGATCTCGACATAACCAGAAAAGTGACAATTTGACCATCAGACAAAGTACAGTTGCGGACGAAAATATTCATACAGCTGTGTATTCTGCACATACCTGGTATTTACTCTTGATTCAGGGGTGCGAGGAGAAAAATTTCACTTTTAAGTCATTGCCCTATTCAATTGTCATTGTCAAGCACTGCAAACTTAAGCATATCTCTGTTTTCAAGCTCAGGGGGCATACAAACGTAAAATGTCAACATGACAAAAGTATTCATACAGCTTGAACACGCTGGGTATAAAGTGCATCAAAAGCTTGAATTTCTATTCCAAATCATTTGTAACTTTCTGTGGCTTCTTTGGATAATCTCCTTAGAAGTCCTAAGTGCTTTTTTGGGTGTTTTTATCTGTTTTGGTTGACCCATACCACCCTATAGCGCTGGTATCATTTTACCATTAAATGTATATGAAACTTCTGCAACGATGCTCGCTAAGCCAAGCTAAATGCTCACACACAGTAAAATTTGGTTTCATGGCTTGCTTTAATCATTAGTGCAAACTCTCATTTGGACTAAAATTAACTTGTGGCACGCAGGTGATGATTTGCACATGATGCAAAAGACCTAGGATAAAAATTGTCCAAGACCCAATGCTATTTCAATGGGCAAAACTTTCAAGACTTCGCTAGACATTTGGTACCCATGTCTAAATCTTGTAAAACCAAATGCAACTTCTTGTAGTTTACATCAGGCACAACCTTTTGCATAAAGAAAGCTATGATGGACCATTTGAAGAAATGAGGTTATTCTTTATGGACTTAATGCCATCTTTTGAGAAATGTCATATACATTTAATGGTAAAATGATACCAGGGATATAGGGTGGTGTGGGTCAACCAACACAGATAAAAACACCCGAAAAAGCATTCTGAACTTCTAAAGAGGTTATCCCGAGAAGCCACAGAAAGTTACAAATGATTTGGAATAGAAATTCAAACTTTTGATGCACTTTATACCCAGCATGTTCGAGCTGTATGAATAATTTTGTCATGTTGAAATTTTATGTTTGTATGCCCCCTGAGCTTGAAAACAGAGATATGCTTAAGTTTGCAGTGCTTGACAATGACAATTGAATAGGGCAATGACTTAAAAGTGAAATTTTTCTCCTCGCACCCCTGAATCAAGAGTAAATACCCGGTATGTGCAGAATACTCAGCTGTATGAATATTTTCGTCCGCAACTGTAACACGCAAATAAGAAACAGACCCGTAAGCCCTTGTCGACGCATCTCCAAAATGATGCAACTGAAATTCCGCTGAGCCCGTAGGCTTGATACAACGATCAATCTTGAAATCAGAAACAGCAGCTAGCTCACTGAGCCAATCCCGCCACTGCTGAGCAATGTGGTCTGGGATCTCTTCATCCCAACCAAGACTCAATCTTGTCAACTCTTGAACCAACATACGCCCTCTAACTGTAAAAGGACTAACTAATCCTAAAGGATCAAACAGTGAACTGACGCTACTTAAAAGACCTCTACGAGTGAAAGGTTTATCCTTGACTGATGCCAAGAATGTAAGAACATCCTCCTTCAGATCCCATGTCAAACCAAGAGCCTTCTCAAATGGCAAACTATCCGAACCTAAATTCAGGGGCCTAATCCCTTTAGCTCTTTCCTCTACAGGAACTGACTCTAACACCTGCTTGCTGTTGCTAGCGAACTTAGTAATATGAAAGCCTCCATCTGCAAGCATTCCTCTAAGATCCTTGATGAGAGTGATTGCTTCTTCAGGCGTATCAACAGCCTTCAAGCAGTCGTCGACATAGAAATTGTCTCGAACTGTATCCATAGCAACCTGACTGAAACCAGGCTTGTCGGCGACAAGTCGCAAAGCGAAACCACAACATGCTGGCGACCAAGTTCCACCAAACAAATGAGACGTCATTCGAAATTCCTTAATTTCACTATCTAGGTTGCCATCCTGATACCAAAGAAAGCGAAGTGCATCTCGGTCACGAGCTGGCACCTTCACCTGATGGAACATAGCCTCAATATCTCCCTGAACTGCAACTTGGCCTAACCTGAAACGATGAAGAACACCTGCTAAGTCATTTGTCATGTCAGGACCCTGCATGACACATTTGTTCAACGACACTCCATTCACCTGAGCTGCACAATTGAACACTATTCTGACCTTCTTCGGAGAAACCACCGGATGATGTGGGAGATACCAGACAGGACCATCAACAGAATCTTCAACCTGTACCTCCTCTGCATAACCCTTCTGCAGTAGGTCAGCCATGCCATCAACATAACTACTACAAAGAACTGGGTCCTTAACCAATCTGCTACGCAGTGACGACAACCTCTTTTCTGCCTGTGGCCTACTTTCTGGTAACTCAGCCTTACCTCGGAAAGGGATAGGCAAAACAAAATGACCTTCAGAATCTTGAGACACCGACTGATTCCACAGTGACAAGGTACGCTCATCTTCAACTGACATTGACAATTCTGGACCATTAAGGAGCTCCCAGCCTTCTACCTTCCAAAACTTCTCTAACTGCTCTTCTAAACCACAATCAACAAAGTTAACAAAAGAGCCATTGCAATTTTCACCTATCGCACCATTCACGACCCATCCTAACTTAGTCCGAACAGCATAAGGCATCCCCTTCTGTCGACCTCGCCGCACCTCAAGTGGCATCATCAAATCTGCATTGTCTTGACCAATCAAGACGGTGACCTGCTCAGCATCAACATCTGGAATGTGAACATCCTTCAAGTGATCAAAACCACTAATATCAGAACGATGAGGAATGTGAGACGTGCTACATGGTATAGTTGATCTGGTATAGACAGACGACAACTCACTAAATTCTGACCCATCCAGACTGGAAATCTCAAAAGCCACTGACCTAGTCTCAACATGCCTACCAGGGCGATCAATAGTACTAATGATAAGAGATTCCTCCTTGCCCTCAACTCCAATGCTGTCTACTAAACCATAAGTGCAAAAAGTGGTGGTTGAGCCGTTGTCTAATAAAGCATATGTCTGATACTCAAGACCACCACCAGGGGGCCTAACCTTCACTGAAACAATAGGCAAAGCAAGCCTCGAACCACCCCTAGATGTGGCATGACAGCTGACTGACGGACCACTTGACGGACCACTTGATTTAACTTCAGACCTGCCTACAGGGTGCAAGAATTTTGTGTGCTTCTTCTTGCAGCCATCTACAGAACACACCCTCTCTAACTTACAACTCGTTGAAATGTGACCACTCTTTAAACAGTTGAAGCACAACCTCTTCTCAAATGCATAAGTCCTTCTGTCGGACACACTCATCCCCTTGAATTTGTCACAACCAAACAAAGTTTGAAACCCGTCACATAAGTCACACTTAACACCAGGTGACGCAGCACCCACAGGGGAATTGAATTTGACACTAGGTGGCGCAGCACCAACATTTGCATTATCGGACATAAAGGTACCATGGTGACGTTTAGAAGTTAGATTTGACTTAGTTTCACGTTTGCCCCCTAACAACTCAGAATACACAGGGTCATTCGACTCCTCAGCTGCAAACTCGATAAATCTGGCAAGATCAATCACATCATGCGGCCTATCGCCGCGACCTTTTCTAAGTTACACTTCTCTGACCCATCTGGTCCTAAGAAACATGGGTAACCTCGACAAAATGGCAACCATCACCCGCTGTGTGCTAATCTCAGCGATATAACCCATGGCCTCCAAGGTATCAACACAACTGTTGAGGTCATCAGAAAATTCCCTCAATTTGACATAATCTTTAGGCAATATCTCTGGGCCTTCACTGACTTTCTTAACCCAAGCCTGAGAGATAGTATAGTCATCCCCAAATCTTTGTTTAAGCAATTCCCTTGCTCTACGGTAGCCCCTACCTGCTGGCATACAAATGCACGGCTCAATAAGTTCCTTGGCTTTGCCATCACAATGTTGAACTAACAGTATCAATTTGGCATTTTCATCAGAGGTCGCAGCCTCAATTCTGCTCTCGAACGCCCTAATAAATACCCAATACTTCAGCGGGTCACCGGTAAAATGTGTAAGTTCTGCCTGGGGCATGTGAACAGCATTCAACATTTGCTGTTGACTCAATCGGAGTGCTTCCACAACATCATTCACAGAATTAGTATGCACAGAAATAGGCCTAACATCATTCATTGATACAGAGTCAACATCATGCATTGTCATAGAATCAACATTTTCATCTCTAGGCTCTTTAAGAAAGTCTCTAGGCACATCATCAATAACAATTTCATCTCTAGGCTTTGTAAGAAAGTCTCTAGGTTTAGGTTTATCACGACGTGAAACTTGCGACGTGGCCTTTGTAGGTCTAAACTCAGGCGCTGTTCCATTCAGGCCCAAAGTTTCTCGGGTAGACCTAAAGCTGACACGTGACCTGCCGGACTCTTCTGCACGAGCCTGCGCCTCGGCGACTGCTAGTCTGGTTTTCACTTCCAGCGCCTCCTTTCGTTGCCGAATCCTCAGCTCTTCCAGCTCAAGCTGTTGCCGCTCTTCCAGGGAGTTAACGATAATAGCGAGCGAAGCGGCCCGCGATGATGCCCTTGAACGAACACTGAAATTGGATGGCCCGGATACACCACTTTGACTGCCGACTTGACTATTGAATCCGCCAACTTGACTGGCTGAATCCTCAGGATGAACATTATCCTGACCCAGATCAGCCCCATCGTGTTCCACTTCATTGACATTATAGTCCATGAGCTGTGTCCTGATCTGCAGGTGCTCTGGATTTGACATTCTCACAATGTCGACATTGACAGTTCTCTAAGGGTTGCCAACTTCAGGGGTGTCATCGGATGAGTTAACCCAAACTCAAGACAAGTGGTTGAACTTCAGGAATGTCATGTTACACAACAGAGATGTCATCGAAATTGTCAAACTTTGGGGGTGTCATCAGTATAATTCTTCTAGAACTTAGGGATGTCAACGGAGAACTCAACCAGGGAAGAGTTGTTAAACTGTGAGATTCGGCAACGATAAATGACAACGTTGTATTGATGTTGAAAAATACGCCCATGACGGATTTATTTCATGACATGTGACAGTCCAGTTGGATGACAAACTTGTACAAAACGACACATGATGGTACAAAACAGGGTTTAACCTGTCGAAAACACACAAAAAACAGGGCTTTAGATATACAGCAACATCTTTGTAACATACTTATTTAATCTATTCTAACAAATTTGTGGTATAAACTGATTTAAATTGATTTTACTTACAACTATCAACCTTCGTGCCCAAATTCGCGCCAAAATCTGCTGTGGGTGGAAGTTTGTAGAAATTGGTAAATAATGCACCAACACAAAAAATTAGCAGTGTAAACTGACAAAACGACCGGGGCGCCACCTGGCGTAAATCGGCGTAAAAATGCAAGAAAACAAAGGCTACGAAGCAGCAAACCCACGACAAGTCGTCGTAAACTCTACATGTACTATATATATGTTACTATTATAACACATTGTGCTGTAGGTCTGGAAAAATATGAAGTTAGCATTTGCTACATACAGACCGTCTGCAATAATTCTAATACTGAGACTACGTAATGCTATATATGGCTGTAGGACCTGTGGAGAAATCCTTGGAGGACAGACTTAGGATTCTATAGGGTGCTTAACAGGAGCTTGAATCATGCTCAACACTGTTCAGTGCCCCATTAGGGCGATTCAAGTTTACCGTGGAAAATGAGAGTAGTCTCGCCACACACAAGTTGTGTGAAAAGACTGTGAAAGTCTTATTTTGCCTTTTGATGATATTAAAATACAATTGAATGGACTAAATTTTGCTGCTACGGAGGTTTGCGTATTTCTCATTTCTAACAGTTGTAATTTGGTCAGGGTATTTCAAATTACTGTGACATTATATTTACAGCATTGGTGATGTTAATGAAAGGATCAAACTTTGACCTGGCAATCTCCTCTCAATAAACATCTCTTACATTTCCGCATTGGTCTGATATTAATGAGTGATTATGGCAGCTTTTGGAAGAAATTATTTAAATATTTTATTTAAACACAGTTTATACAGTGCAAAAAATGTTTTGGCCTCAATTCCACACTGCAATGGCTATGCCGCTAAATTTATAAGCCTTTCTCTGCCATAAGCAAAGCAATTACAGTTTATAGTGTAATTCTGCAGGTCTGCTTGACTGAAAAAGGACTATTGACTTTTGGCTTTACTGTTCTGACTTCTGGGTACTGGTCCAAATAATCTCACCAAATAGCCAAGTCTGGCAGAGGGACAATAAAGATTATAGTCTGCTCCAGCACTGGATTGCGCTTTCTTTTCTTCCTGATAAAATGCTGCCCCAGTGTTTTTGTATCACTGTTTTGTAGCTTTAGTAGTGGCGCTATCCTGATATTCTATCGTTCTGCTCCTATGATCCCAGGCTATGACAATATATTTTCTTTTATTTTTGGGATAGTGCAGGATGGTGACTCGCAGGTTTCCGTTTATATCAAAGAGTGGAAAATTCCTTGCATCTTGGTGTCTTCTGTAACGTTTTCTCTTTGGAGACTAGTCTCAATTTTAACTTCCTCTGCAGTTCTGTCTCGAGCTGTTGAGAGACCTCATGCCCCACCAAGGTTACCAAGACTCCACAATTGGCACCAAGGCTGTACTTAAGCTTCACAGAACTGCACTTGCCTTTCTTTTTTCTTTTAATTTCAAGCCAGCCTTCAGCCAAGCCTGTGCCTTCCTTTGCATTACACCAAGCCTAAACTGACTAGAAAACTTTTAAATTAGAATGGTTTAGACTGGCTGACGTCAACAGTTGATTTGGCAGCCATCGCGAAACCTAACGTGACAGAGAGTTAATGCTTAGGATAAACTTTTTTTCTTCTTTCTTCTGATTTATGTTTTTGTGAATGTTGGCACAGGCAGAAACAGTGTGATTCGTGTTTTGTTGGACTTGGCTGGGCCAGTCCACTGTCTCCTCTATTAACTATATAAGAACAAGGTATGACAGCTTCAAGATACCAGCAGACGACCTTCTACTTAGCCAGTGGTATAATTCCTCTAAATTCACACTAATCATGAAGAAAATACCTGGATGTCGCTTACATAACTTTCTATGGTACATTTTCTAAATATCAAACATACCTGGAAGTGTTGTCAGTTGTTTTAAACAACAAAATTAAGCAAAAAATGCATCCAAATTCTGAGTTCCACACTGAACTGGCACGGAAGTTAATGGCTGTGACTGCCACCCCAACAATAACAAAAATATGTCAAATTAATTACTGCATCTTAAAGACTAATTTTCAAACAACATTTACAGAACAACAAGTTAATTGTGGTGCAAAATTTTCAGCTCAAAATAATGTGTTTAAAATTGAGTAGAAGAATCATAATTCCACAATTGTATACATCTCAGTATGAATAAAGATTGTAATAATAATAATAAAAGTCGAAGTGAGGGCATTCATGCATGTCCATACAAATAGAAAATTCACAGATTTCAGTAAAATTCAGTTCAGATGGACCAAAGAACATGCTGACATTTAAGTGAATTAATTCTGAAAAAACTGTGATCCACAGCAATAGAGTAAGAAATCTCAGCCCAGCTGTTACATTGTAACTGAAAATACTGTGATTAAAGTTCCAAATAAAATAGCAAACTGCTCATAGCAATTTAAAACAATGGAGAAGTGTTATCTTAATTTCAATCAATCAACCATGCACAATGCACCTGTATTGTGATTGGTCACAAGTTTCCCTGAGGTTTATGAATGAAGAGTGATTGACTTGCCCCACAAATGGCAATTCCAGACCGCAACATATCTTTTCGTTATGACTGCTTGACATGCCTTAAAAGAGTTTCTACATCTGTATTGATGCATATTAAAATCCCAATTAATCAACCAATTTGCATTCATAATTTGGACAAAACAAGCATAACACAGTAACACAGGCCCATATATGCCTTGTAGGCGTCAACCAATTAAACTATGTGCAACATCCATATAATTATCTATCTATCTATCTATCTATCTATCTATCTATCTATCTATCTATCTATCTATCTATCTATCTATCTATCTATCTATCTATCTTTATCTATCTATCTTTATCTATCTCTCTATCTATCTATCTTGAATCTATACACATAAATTTACCGTGTATCTATCAGTTTAATATATATATTTTTATCTGCCTGGGGGGATATCTTTTAATCTCTTCTTCAAGTAATTCTCAGTGTATGATGATTACTTGGAGCAGTGTTCACATTTTGCGATGTGAACCGGTCAGTTTATGGGCAAGTAAATCACTGTTCATTTGCAAACTCCAGAGAAACAACCAATCAGACTTCATGTGCATGGTTGATTGCTTGAATTCAAGGTGACACTTGCAAATTGTTTTACAATTGATATGAGCAGTTTTTATTTATATTGTTGATAGCTGAACTTTACCACTGTTGTCAGTCAGCAGATTAATATGTTATACTTTGTCACAGTCTAATCATGGGGACAAAATAACAGTACCACTCAGTTTTGACTCTCAAACTGTGAATTTAAATAAAGGAGGAGAGGGGGGAGGTTCACCTGTATAGTCCGCTGTCACAATCTTGTGACTGGATTTTACAGTTACCTCTGTCGTCTGCTACAGTGACAACGTACCAGTTCCATCTGGAAGAGTTTGAGCAAGCTGTCATACCTTTTCTAATAGTAATAAGTCTGAGAGGTGGCAGTGGAATGGAACACACCCTAAATGAAACAGATTGTTTTTGCCTGTGATGTTGGTGTGTTTTTCTTCCTCTCCATTTACTTTCAACTGCTAGTTGCCTTTTATGGCCTTTAACTGCTGATCAGTTGTGGTCATAAAATGTTTTACTTGCCAAATTCACTGTTCTCCTTCCAAGAAATGCCTGTAAAAATGGCTGACATGACAATTGAGCAATGGGCTTATTGCAATTGGATATTGCATTGTTATGTTAACTATTGTTCATCAATCAGTAATATGATTAAATCAGGAGTATCAATGACCTTCAATTACTGTCCTTCAAGAACCATTTTTCAAGCGATAGGTTAATTCTTTAATGAGCTATCGAAACAATGGCTCCCATTACATTCAGAATGTATAATTCTCTGGTTTACCATTCAGGTATGACATAAATTAAGATTACCTCCAGAAACCATTGTGATGATACAAGATTCTCTTGAAAAGATATGATCAATGTTACATTCTAGTGCAATAAATTGGAAATTTTACAAAAATAGCTAAAAAACACAAAAACCAGTGAATTCTAAAACTACGTTATAATGTTCACATATATGAAAAGGAAGACTTAAAAGAACTCATCACATTCTAAGAAGCAATTTGCATTCTTCCGCTGCTGACATAATCCTCTTAGCAGGGACTATGGAATCTCAATATCCAACATTCCCACATCCAAATAGATGATGGGCTGATGAAGGCTGCTGAGACAAGGCTGATGCGGAATGATGCTAAGATTCAAGTGATGCTGATGCATCTAGGTTTCTTAATGAGGCCATTGTGAAATTGCTTTTGTAAGGTGATGTTTAGATATATGGGAAGCTTGAGATGTTTTATGGAGCTGATGCAATGGTGCTTTGATGTGGAAAATTGATGCTGCAGGTAGGATATCAGTGATGTATGAAAATGCCTTCCTTGACTGGAAAACCGTATAAAATTGTCATTTCAAAAGAATAATCAGATAACCAGGTGTTATATAGATCACAAAGTATGGAGGAGACAGGTACACTTTATTTGCTATAGTTTAGATTATAATATTATATATATATGTATAAATGTATATATGGTAAAAAAAAAGTTAATTGAGAAGTGTGAAGATCAAGATTCATAAGTCCGGTAAAATTTTTTATCAAAAGTGCACTTCAGATTACTCCACAATGTTTTGATGATGAGGAAGATGTGTATTATGTTATAACAATTTTGTGCCTAGCATTAAGCACTGCCAAAAATTGGGATAATGTAAATGTCACAAAATTATCGGTAAGGTTAGACATAGTGAAAAATTCAGTCAACCAGTCTCATCAACAAAAGAACGATCTTTCTGCCTTTCCTTGGTGCTTTTATTTTCCAAAACAAATTAGATTTTTGATCTCATGCTTAATGAGATCGGAATCCTGCATCTAACATTTGTAATTTGATGTGTCTTTTTGTCAGACTATCTGTCTCGTCTATACGTAAAGTTTTCTATTTTGCAACTTTCTGTTTCTGGCTTTCAGACGTACATATTTTGTATATGCAGGGAAGATCATACGGTTTGAAGTATATAATTTGAAATATGGAGATTCAAAAGTTTCTTTTCCTGTATAATGCAAATGACTTGGAATTATATTGTACCCTTTGAACTGCGCTTATAAGTTTTACGATATCTGTGTGTTAGTTGAATGACTGGAGATTTCTCTCTGAGGTTGGTTTCAAGTTTTGGTTCCTGCTCTTACAAGCTACAAATGACCTTCTTCTGTGTATAAACTTCATATTTCAAAGGAGTCCCCTAATTGGACAAAGTCCATTTATACGTAGAGTTGGTTCGGATTGTGTGACATTATATGCTTACATAAAGACCAGTTATATTTGAAGAAACTTTTGATGTAACGGTATAGAAAGAGTTCCTAATATGTCCTACTCTCCCATAGTCCTTTCATATGATTATACACTAGCTCTATTCATTTTGACTTATGAATTGTGAATACTGACATAAGGCAATGAATACGCTGTGCTGCCATTATAATTGGTGTAGCTGTATAACTCTTGCCTATATGTGGTATGTATGAGATGACAATACTTCAAAGAAGCTGCACTCAGTCAATTCATGACAGGCTTAATACCTACCATAGCTAATTGTAGCTGAAAAAGAGTACACATCCTAATGTCTGTAATGTACTTGGCATGCTATCACAAAGAGGTGATGTTATGTCCCATAATTCTGGATCTGTCTCAAACTACCTATTTCACAGACAAATATATATCAAGTCATAAGCAATCTTGTTTTTATGAAGAAAAATATTTGAAGTGTTATCAGAAGTGTTTGTACTGAATTGATTGAATTAACTTTCTGAATACTTGTCAACGTCAACTGCTATTCATTGAGTTGCAGACGAACTTAAGAAGTGTTTTGGGAGCAGAGAGTTTGCTGTTTGAGTGAATTTGATGTCAGTCCAATTACGTGGTTCAATTTGGTTGTAGCTCGGTTGTATTATTGACTCCAATCCATCTTCTCTGAGAATTGACTTCAGTTGGGTTTTGGTTTTTGTGCTGTGGGTTTTTTTTCTTACTTTATTTTAGCAGCCTCAGCTTGCCCTGCCTTGCATCTAAATTTCACTCAACGAAATCTTCAACAAGCGAAACTTCTGAATGGCCGAGGGAGTGTGTCCCAGAAGACTTATTGACTGGCAAAACAAACATTAGCAGCCAGAAAGAAGCATTCAATTTGTATGCACTGCACACTGCTTTGGACTAGACAGCAATTCAACTCACAAGCGCTTCAATTAGATCTTAATGAAATCCCCGACACCAAAACAACCTCTCAGATTTCTCTCAAACTTCTCAAGGCATTTCAAGGAGTCCTTTGGATTTAGGTAACTTTCTAACAGTACACAAAGCAGTTGGGTTTAATGTAATAGGCAATTCGACCATGTGACCGTCTACAATAAATCTAATACCAAGACTTATAGTTTGAATGTTGCTTGAAATTATAGAGACCTTCTGTGGAGCTGTTATGCTACATATGGCTATAGGACCTGCAGAGAAGCCCATTGTGGATGGATTTAGGATTCTGTATGGTGCTTAACAGGAGATTGAACAATGCTGAATTATGCTCCACACTGTTCTATGCCACATTAGGGGGATTCAAGTTTACCCTGGAAAATTAGATCAACGAGCAGGATTTTTTTAAAAGGCTGTGATAGCCTTATTTGGTCTTTTATGGGTACTGTAATACAATTTAATAGACTGAAATACACTGACTAAAATTTGCTGCCAATGAGGTTTGTGCATTTCTCATTTCAAAGGGTTGTGTTTGCCAATTTCAGCATTGGTTTTTGGATTATGTATGTCAGCCTTAGAATCCTTTCTGTTCCAGAGGCAAAGTTATTAGTGTTTATAGTGCAATGCCAAAGGTCTGCTTGACTGAAATAGACTCTTGACTTTTGGCTTTGCAGTTCTGACTTCTGGATACTGGTCCAAACAATCTCCACAAATGGCCAAGTCTGGCAGAAGGACAATAAAGATTACAGTGTGTTCCAGCACTTGAGTGTGCTTTCCTTTCTTCCTAATAACATGCTGTCCAAGTGTTTTTGTGTCACTGGGTTGTATGATTGTATCTCAGTGGGAATAAGCCAATATTCCATTTCCGGAAAATTCCTTTTATCTTGGTGTCCTCTGCAACATTTTCTCTTTGGAGACTATCTCAATTTTATTAAACTTTCATCTGTAGTTTTGTCTCGTACTCTTCAGATACCTCATACACCACGAAGGTTACCAAGGCTCCACGAACTGGCATCAAGGCTCTGCTTAAACCGCACAGAACTGTACTTGCTTTTCTTTTTTCTTTTAATTTCAAGCCGGCCTTCAACCAAGCCAGTGCCTTCCTTGGCTTTGCACCAAGCCTTAACTGACTAAAAAACTTTAAATTAGAAAGGTTTAGACCGGCTGACGTCAACAGTTGATTTGGCAGCCACCGCTAAACCTAACGTGACAGAGAGTTAATACTTTGGATAAACTTTTCTTTCTTTCTCCTAGTTAATTTTGTCTTGTGTGCTGGTGTGTGTGTGTGTTTTTTCTTCCTCTATTTACTTTCAAATCCTAGTTGCCTTTTATGGCCTTTTTAACTGCTGATCAGTTCTGGTCATAAAATGTTTTTCTTGCCAAATTAATTGTTCTCCTTCCAAGAAATGCCTGTAAAATGGTTGACATCATGTTCAAACTTGAACAATAGCCATACAGTTATTAAGTTGTTATGTAAACTATCGTTCATTAGTCAGTAATATCATTAGTCTCAATTATATTAAGGAACCATTGTCAAGTGTTCATCTTTAAAGAGCAATTGACATAATGGCTCCCATTTCATCGATACGGCTGACAGTGTCTTAAAAGTTAAGATCAAAATCTAGCGCCACACCAATTTGGGATTTCTTTGTAAACTTTGGATTACATTCAAAATATATAATTCTCCAGTTTACCATACAGTTATGACGCCAATTGATATTATTTCTGGAGTCCATTGTCAACATATGAGAATCCATTGAAAATATTATATGTATCCTCCAGTATAGTGTAAGTGTGTAAGCAATGATACATATGAGAAATATATAAAGAGCCAAAACCAACAACCACTTAATTCTTAAACTGTGTTATAGTGTTCATATAAATGAAAAGGAAGACTTAAAAAGAACTCATCTTAATGACATCACATTCTAAGAAGGAATTTGCATTCTTCCGCTGCTGACATAATCCTCTTAGCAGGGACTATGGAATCTCAATATCCAACATTCCCACATCGAAATAGATGATGGGCTGATGAAGGCTGCTGAGACAAGGCTGATGCAGAACGATGCTAGGATTCAGGTGGTGCTGATGCATCTGGGTTTCTTAATGAGACCATTGTGAAATTGCTTTTGTAAGGTGATGTTTAGATATATGGGAAGCTTGAGATGTTTTATGGAGGTGATGCTTTGATGCATTGATGCTGCAGGTAGGACAACAGCAATTGACATTATGGTGTAAAATGATGCTAAAAAAATGTGTTCCTGTGTCTTTGCAAATGTAATGATTAAATTGGGCATATCAAAAGAATAATCTAATTGCCTGCAGTTTTATTTATCACAAAGTATGGAAAAAAAAATGGTTCAACCCTATAGTTGAAGATGTGTTAAAAACAACTTGATTTGAGAGGTCCGAGTCTGAAGATTCATAAGTGATGTCAACTTGGCTAAACCAATTTATGGATAGTGCATGTCAGATCACTCAATGACGTTTTGATGATTAGGAAGATTTGGTAATTGCCATTGATGTTTTCATGATTTTGTTATTACAATGTATGGCTAACCTTAACAATGCCAAGAAGTTGGTGATGTAAATGACCAGCAAGGTTTGATCAAACTTCAGTCAACCAGTCAGCTTATCAGCAGAAGAACAGTCTTTCACTCTTTCTGCCTCCTCTTGGTGCTTTTATTTTGGTTTTCTAAAAGCAAATTTTATTTTTCATCTCATTCTTGATGAGATCAGAATCCTGCATCTGACATTTTGTCATTTGATTTGTCTTCTTTTTTTTTTACCTCTGTATTTGTCTCATCTATACATATATTTTTCTGGCTTTTAGTCATACATATGCAAGGAAGATAATATGGTTTGAAGTATATAATTTCAAATGTGGAGATTCAAAAGTTTCTTTTCCTGTATTCTGCCACATCACAGATGACACGGAATTATATTCTGCTCTTTGAACTAGCCTATAGGTTCTCAGATATCTGTGTGTTACTTGAAAGACTGGAAATTTCACTGAGGTTGGTTTCAAGTTTTGGTTCCTGCCAGTACAAGCTACAAATGACCTGCTTCTGTGTATAAGCTTAGTATTTCAAAGGAGTCCCCTAATTGGATAAAGTCCATTTATACAAAGAGTACGTTCGGTTTGTGTCACATTATATGCTTACATAAAGACCACTTATATTTGAAAGAAACTTTTGATATAATGGTATAGAATGAGTTCCTAATATGTCCTACTCTCAATAGTCCTTTCATATAATTCTACACTAGCTCTATTCATTTTGACTTATGAATTGTGAATACAGACCTGCGGGCAATGAATACACTGTGTTACCTACTATAATTGGTGTGTCTGAAATTCTTGCCTATATGTGGTATATATGGGATGATAATACTTCACAGAAGCTGCACTCGGTTAATTCATGACAAGCTTAATACCTGCCATAGTCAATTGTAAATGAAAAGGAGTACATAATGATTTCTAATGTCAATTATCTTCTTAGATAACTGTTTCTAAGAATGTGACAGAACCAGGAGAACAATTTAACATTTTCCAACCATTATTTTGAATTCTCAATAAATGTGCTGCTCATATTGAAAGTAATTTAAGATATCATTCAAATTTTGAGATCACGTACTATATAGCCACTGCAAATGCCAGATGAAATATCGTGGTGTTTATATCTTCTGTTGTTTTTAAGAAACAAAGAGGTGATGTTACGTCCCATAATTCTGGATCTTTCTCATACTTCCTATTACACAGGTAAATATATCAAGTCATAAGCAATCTTATTTTTATGAAGAAAATTGTTTTTAGTGGTATCAGATGTGTTTGTATTGAATTAATCAAATTAACTTTCTGAATACTTGTCAACGCCGACTGCTATTCATTGAGTTGAAGACGAACTTAAGAAGTGTTTTGGGAGCAGAGAGGTTGATGTCAGTCCAATTAAGTGGTTCAATTTGGTTGTAGCTCGGTTGTATTATTGACTCCACTCCATCTTCTCTGAGAATTGACTTCTGTTGGGTTTTGGTTTTTGCTGTTGGGTTTTTTCCTACTTATTTTAGCTCCCTCAGCTTGCCCTGCTTTGCATCTAAATTTCACTTGGCACCGTCTTCAACCACTTCAGCAAAGCATTCAGTGACTAAGTCAGACACGCCCCCAAGGATGACCAAGGAACATGGATTCAAGCATGTTTTGCAAATGAGGACGATTATGTCTATTCATACAATTCCCTCAGTCGTACAGACACCATTCTAACTGCATAGATAGATCTCTCTGAGACCTTCAAAATGATAGGTTACACATCCCTGAGAAGCTAATAGTTGCTTCGTAAATTGCCGGTAAACTTTTGAAGTGGAGAGAAATCCTGGACGCTAACGTTGATCAACGTGCAGGATTTTTCTTTTAAAGGCTGTGATAGCCTTATT
This sequence comes from Platynereis dumerilii, assembly GCA_026936325.1. Classification (NCBI taxonomy): domain Eukaryota; kingdom Metazoa; phylum Annelida; class Polychaeta; order Phyllodocida; family Nereididae; genus Platynereis; species Platynereis dumerilii. The sequence goes on along the minus strand of JAPTHN010000006.1, from coordinate 35,755,832 downwards.
GGGTCTCTTATGGGTACTGTAATACAATGAAATAGACTGAAAAACACTGACTAAAATTTGCTGCTAATGAGGTTTGTACATTTCTCATTTCAAAGAGTTGTGTTTGCCAATTTCAGCATTGGTTTTTGGATTACATATGTCAGCCTTAGAATCCTTTCTGTTCCAGAGGCAAAGTGATTACTGTTTAAAGGTCTGCTTGACTGAAATAGACTTTTGGCTTGTGGTTCTGACTTCTGGGTACTGGTCCAAACAAATTCCACAATTGGCCAAGTCTGGCTTAAGGACAATAAAGATTACAGTGTGTTCCAGCACTTGATTGTGCTTTCTTTTCTTCCTAATAAAGCGTGTCCAAGTGTTTTTGTATCACTGGGTTGTATGATTGTATCTCAGCGGGAATAAGCCAATATTCCATTTCGGGAAAATTCCTTTTATCTTGGTATCCTCTGCAACATTTTCTCTTTGGAGACCATCTCAATTTTATTAAACTTTCATCTGTAGTTTTGTCTCGAACTCTTCAGATACCTCATACACCACAAAGGCTCCACCAACTGGCACCAAGGCTCCGCTTAAACCGCACAGAACTGTACTTGCTTTTATTTATTTTTTGTTTAATTTCTAACCAGCCTTCAGCCGAGCCAGTGCCTTCTTTGGCATTGCATCAGGCCTAAATTGACTAGGAAACTTTTAAATTAGAAAGGTTTAGACCGGCTGACGTCAACAGTTGATTTGGCAGCCATCGCGAAACCTAACGTGACAGAGAGTTAATGCTTAGGATAAACTTTTCTTCTTCTTTCTTCTGGTTTATGTTTTTGTGAATGTTGGTGTGTTTTTCTTCCTCTCCATTTACTTTCACCTGCTAGTTGCCTTTTATGGCCTTTAACTGTTGATCAGTTCTGGTCATATAATGTTTTACTTGACAAATTCATTGTTCTCCTTCCAAGAAATACCTGTACAGTGTAAAAATGGTTGACTTGACAATGGCACAATGGGTTTATTGCAATTGGATATTGCATTGTTATGTTAACTATTGTTCATCAATCAGTAATATGATTAAATCAGTAGTATCAATTACCTTCAATTACCGTCGTTCTAGAACATTTTTTCAAGCGATAGGTTAATTAATAATTCTTTAACGAGCTATCGAAACAATGGCTCCCATTACATTCAGAATGTATAACTCTCTGGTTTACCATTCAGTTATGACATAAATTAAGATTACCTCCAGAAACCACTGTGATGATACAAGATTCTCTTGAAAAGATATGATCAATGTTACATTTTAGTGCAATAAATTGGAAATTTTACAAAAATAGCCAAAAAACACAAAATCCGCTGAGTTCTAAAACAACGTTATAATATCTATTTATATGAAAAGGAAGACTTAAAAAGAACTCCTCACATTCTAAGAAGCAATTTGCATTCTTTTGCTGCTGGCATAATCCTCTAAGCAGGGACTATGGAATCTCAATATCCAACATTTCCACATCAAAATAGATGATGGGCTGATGAAGGCTGCTGAGACAAGGCTGATGCAGAATGATGCTCGCATTCAAGTGATGCTGATGCATCTAGGTTTCTTAATGAGGCCATTGTGAAATTGCTTTTCTCAGGTGATGTTTAGATATATAGGAAGCTAGAGATGTTTTATGGAGCTGATGCATTGATGCATTGATGCTGCAGGTAGGGCAACAGCAATTGACATTATGGTGTAAAATGATGCTCAAAAAATGTGTTCCTGTGTCTTTGCAAATGTAATGATTAAATTGGGCATATCAAAAGAATAATCTGATTGCTTGCTGTAAAACTTATCACTAAGTATGGAAAAAACAGGTTGAACCCTATAGTTGATGATGTGTTAAAAACAACTTGATTTGAGAGGTCCGAGTCTGAAGATTCATAAGTGATGTCAACTTGGCTAAACGAATTCATGAATAGTGCATGTCAGATTACTCAATGACGTTTTGATGATGAGGAAGATTTGGTAATTGCTATTGATGTTTTCATGATTTTGTGTACTATGTGGCTAAAGCTTAACAGTGCCAAGAAGTTGGTGACGTAAATGACCAGCAAAGGTTTGTTCAAGTGAAAACTTCATTCAACCTAGGCTTATCAACAGCAGAACAGTCTTTCTGCCTTCTCTTGGTGCTTTTATTTTTGTTTTCAAAAGACAAATTTGATTTTTGATCTCATGCTTGATGAGATCAGAATCCTACAATTAACATCTGTTATTTGATTTGTCTTTTTATGTCCATATCTGTCTCATCTATACATATATTTTTCTATGCTGCGCATTTCTGTCTCTGGCTTTTAGTCATACATATGCAAGGGAGATCATATGGTTTGAAGTATACAATTTCAAATGTGAAGATTCAAAAGTTTATTTTCCTGCATGCTGCCATATAGCAAATGACATTGAATTATATTCTGCTCTTTGAACTTAGCTTATAGGTTCTCAGATATCTGTGTGTTACTTGAAAGACTTGAAATCTCTCACTGTGGTTGGTTTCAAGTTTTGGTTCCTGCTATTACAAGCTACAAATGACCTGCTTCTGTGTATAAACTTAGTATTTCAAATGAGTCCCCTAATTATCTAGGCGCCTGCGCCTAGATTATGCTTGTACAACCTGCCATTTCCTGCGTGTTTTTCAACTTCCTGTTTGTGGTGAACATGTAATACAATGGTTTCATGCGTTTACCTTCTAACTTCGTAAACACGTCAACCCTTCTAGTTTGGATACTTTAATTGCTATTGATGATGGATCAGTAACAGATCTATGGATTGTGATTGTAAATAGCTGTCCTATTTGCTGTAAATTGGCAGAAACAACTATTTCTGGTTACAAAAAATCAAGCCACTGTCCTGGATTTATGCAATGTCTAGACTGTGTGCACTCAAGCGGAACATGTTGGCATATTAGAATGGGCTGCAGCAAAATGTAAATAAGATGAAAACAGCTTTTGGTGACTCATTGGATTTCATACCTATACATGCTATATGATAGGATCTCTGACCAGCTGGATGGCCGATTCACAATGGAGCATCTACAATGGCAGACAGAGGTTCATCTCATGCTTAATTTGTTAACAATCGGCGCCTAGATTTGCAAATTTTATTTGCGCATTCTAGTTGGATAAAGTCCATTTATACATAGAGTTGGTTCGGATTGTGTTACATTATATGCTTACATAAAGACCAGTTATATTTGAAAGAAACTTTTGATGTAAAGGTATAGAATGAGTTCCTAATATGTCCTACTCTCAATAGTCCTTTCATATGATTATACACGCGCTCTTTTCATTTTGACTTATGAATTGTGAATACAGACCTGTAGGCAATGAAGACACAGTGCTACCTACTATAATTGGTGTGTCTGAAATCCTTGCCTATATGTTGTATGTATGAGATTATAATACTTCAAAGAAGCTGCACTCGGTTAATTCATGACAAGCTTAATACCTACCATAGTCAATTGTAACTGAAAAGGAGCACATATCCTAATGTCTGTAATGTACTTGGGTATGCTATCACAAAGAGGTGATGTTATGTCCCATAATTCTAGATCTGTCTCATACTACCTATTACACAGATTAATATATCAAGTCATAAGCAATCTTATTTTTGTGAAGAAAATTGTTTTTAGTGGTATCAGAAGTGTTTGTATGGAATTTATCAAATTAACTTTCTGAATACTTGTCAATGTCAACTGCTATTCACTGAGTTGCAGACGAACTTAAGAAGTGTTTTGGGAGCTGAGTTTGCTGTTTGAGCGAAGTTGATGTCAGTCCAATTAAGTGGTTCAATTTGGTTGCAGCTCGGTTGTATTATTGACTCCACTCCATCTTCTCTGAGAATTGACTTCAGTTGGGTTTTGGTTTTTGCTGTTGGTTTTTTTCTACTTATTTTAGCTCCCTCAGCTTGCCCTGCCTTGCATCTAAATTTCACTCGGCGCAATCTTCAACAAGCGAAACTTCTGAATGGCCGAGCGAGTGTGTCCCAGAAGACCTATTGACTGGCAAAACAAACATTAGCAGCCAGAAAGAAGCATTCAATTCGTATGCACTGCACACTGCTTTGGACTAGATAGCAATTCATCTCACAAGCGCTTCAATTAGATCTTAATGAAATCCCCGACACCAAAACAACCTCTCTGATTCCTCTCAAACTTCTCAAGACATTTCAAAGAGTCCTTTGAATTTATACAACTTGATAACAGTTTAGTGCAACAACGCTGGGCTTTGGTATAGTAGTCAAGTCTGGTGAGAAATACTATTTTAAGTGATTTATTACACAACTGATTGTAAGTGATTTATTACACAACTGAGAGAGTCAGAAGCACTTAAAATACTTTCAGATACCATACAAAATGAACTTAGCGTGATGTTACAGTGTATGTATGGAGGGGGAACAAGGGCTAAAACTGACATAATTCACAAGGCGACACAATGCCATGCTGACACAAGATTTCTTATCCGTGATGAACAGATACATAATTTGGACTGACTCATAAAATTGACTGATGACAATGCAAGTTTGTTTTTTAAGTTAAATTTTATCATAAGAAAAAGCAACATTTCATATTTGATATGTTTCTGTACTACACGTAGTTGTTAATGTCTTAACATGAGTCTTTTACAGTGGTGTGGTCTTTGATACAAGTTACAACTGGGTCTGACCAAAAGAGCATTTCAAGGTGCTCAATTTCTAATATAAGGAAAATTCTGATTCTAATGAGATAGGGGAAAGGCTGATGTATTCCATTTTTGTAGTCAGGGGTGTATTTGACCTTTTAAATTGCTATGCCTTGGTATTGCTGCTGACCTTATGTTACATCCGAAGGAGATATAAGTTCCATCTGAAAGATAGTAAAAAAGAAGAAGAACAGTGGATGTCCTGCACTTTTCATCTTTTTCCATCTGGGGGTAAATGGGGTCCTTTAAGTCACGTGGGGGTCAAGAATCTCAAGATAGACCTTTTGGGGGTTCCCTTCCATCTTAAGAAGGCCCTTCCATCTTTGGGGGTCCCTCAGGGACACATTCCATCTCCAGACCTTCCTATATCTCCAGATGTTTCACTGAGATTCTTTCCATCTAAAAAAGCCAGCCCATTCCTGAGCTATTTATTATTCCAGAAGAATATTCCCATTCCGTCCAATTCTACTTACGTCTGGTCCTGCGAGGGACGTGTAACCATGTTTTACGACTCTCAATATGCCGCTTTTAGGGTCGTTATGGTGGAAACACCAAGGTGAAGTAACCGGAGATAAACATGAAAAGGTTTATGAGGTAAAGGGACATAAATTTATTAAAGATAGGATAATGCGGTAACTTAATGACTGATGAATCATCTCTTAAAAATTCCAAGAATCGATGTGTCTCTAACCGTGTAATCATGTGCAAAGATTGTAATTGATTACTGATAGTTATTAAAACTCAGCAATTTTAATCATAAAATGTATCCTTGCATCTGAATGTATGTGTTTTTCTATCTCTGGATCTGAATTGTGTGTCAGTATCTGTCTTTCCTGTCAACAATAATGATATTATTAAGCTCAAAGAACATTTCTTCTAAGAAAACAATAGGTCTAATCCTATCTGAAGTTTGGTTATTCCTTTCTTTTAAAATTCTTTGCATATAGTTTTTATTCATGGAATATTCCATTATTCACCCAGTCAACAAGTCTGCTCCTTTTTTGTGTTTGCCTATCAACAATTCTCCACTTCTCTCTGTTTATCATTTAAAACCCAATCTATTTGCAAAGCTCTCTTTGAAAAACATCGCAGCGCAAAACACCGGAGACTCGGGGGTAATAGAAGCGATACATCCTAAGGCGATTTCATTAATAGAATAGGGAGAGAGGTGGCCGGCTTCTTTAGTGGGGCATCAATTATTAAAAGCAAAGATGTGGGAGGGATGGGGCATCCCTGAATTATTCCACTGAGCTTGCTCTAGTTAGCTTGCTCCACTCTGTCTGCTTTGCTGAGTCTGCTCTCCTTACATGCAAGCAAGTTTAGTTCAGTTAGTATTTGGCTATTCTTGAAGTGTCAGTACTCAGTAGATTTAAATTATGGTTTTAGCTTTACACAATTATTAAATGAATTATGTTGCCTGCATTGCTAGTGTATTAAAGATCCTTTATATTTACATGTATTCTATTTGTGGGACTGTTTACTTGCCAAAATGTCAGCAGAAACTGATGCGAGAGTCTAGAGACCCAGTTTTCATCTGTTATTTGAGCAGCATCACAATACATTTTGATTGCTATTTTGTTATGTTGACAACTTTTCTTTTTCTCTTAGGTTAGTGTAGTTTTAAGTAGATAGATATCGGTCACTGCTAAACGTTCAAGAAATGTTAACCTACGAAGTTCAGATATAATATTTTACAAAGCTTGCTTTTCCAGCACATATGATCATGTTGGTTTGTTTGTCACAGCAGTCCACTGTAAACACAGTATATACATCCGTCTGGTTCTTTCAAGGCTCCAGCCAGGTTTGCCAATTAGGTGTGGCACAGACCTCATGGGAGCCTTAACAACACGGGCTCCTTTACACCCTTGTAGCAGCACCCAGGCTTCCAAATTGCCTTAACACAACCTTAAAGCTGCTTTGGCAAAGCAATTCAGCGCTTAAAGAACCCGGATAGAGCCTTAAAAGAAGCTGGATGGTGCCTTAGTAAACCGTGATAGCGCCCTGCATGAGGCTGTAAAAACCTTGATGGTGCATGTGAAAAATCTCTGCAGTGGGCAATGTCACCAGATACTCTGCATGAACCTTGACAGTGACTATGAATAAACCTGAATGTGGATGGTGCTTTAAACAACCAAGGCAATTTCTCTAAATAACCTGCATGAAACCTGATAGTGCCTGTAAACAACATGTTATCTTCAGCTGTGGTGCTATGATACAGCTAGTTGGTGCCTTTTCAAAACAACCTCTTTATGGTGAGAAAGCTAGCCTGTGCCTTTAAACAACCTGGATGGTTTTTAACAAGTTGTATTGTATGTATGTATGGTTTGATTCTTTCGTGTAATCCCTATGGCAAAACAAATATTCACAGTTGTGCAGATGCAGTTTCACTAGGTCTTTTTGCAAAATGCATGATATATGCTTTATGTATGAATTGTTTGTTATTGCCATGAACAAAATAAATTACAATTACAATTACAATGGAGAAAACCATTTGATGTCTTTTGAAAACTTGTTTGGTGCTTTGAGGAAGCTCTGTGCCTTTCAAACATTGAATTTTTAGTAACCTTGGTGGGACCTTTAAAAGAATTTTAATCCATTTGGGTTATTGCCTCAAACAGCAGGTTCTTTAAAATTCCTGTGAGATATTTTTGTCAAAGTCTGACAAGCCCATTCAAACTGAAGGATAATTATTCCCTTTTATGAGTCGTGCAACTGTTTATTAAACAATTCATTTAATGTGCAACATGATAAAGTTCTTTCATGTCTGTTCATAACCTTCGGGCTTCTTTTTTCTTGTTCTTTGTACTATTTCATGTAAAGACCTGACTCCGAAGACCTTCATGTAATATTATTGGATAGCCAGACATAAGCTGCATCCTGTTGCTAACAACATTATCAATATCTTGCCTTGGGGGGAAATTGTGAATGGTATTTATGGGCGATAAGCCTCAAGGGCTTGCTTGTCAGAACACATGCTCGACAGATAATAATGAATGATTAAGACGCTCAGATTTATTTGTCGTTTGATGGAATTATGTTCTCTGTACACAGTATATTTGTACAGCACCTGCAGTCAGTACAGCACCTGTATGTCTCATTTGTATAAAAATATTTTAAATCATGTGCAGTATTTATTTCCTGAAATATGTACATAGTTAAGTATCTTGGTGCCGGAAGAAGGAGGATACTAAATACAATATGGAAGACGCTCAACTTAGGGTCTGCTCTGTTAAAACAATGGTAGGAAGCCCAAAACAAAGGGTCCAAATGTTATTACTTGGTGGCTGATGTCCAAAGTTTGATTGTGTCATGTACTGGGAAAATATAAAATCCATAATAAAAACTCCAAATTGACCAAAGCAAGATGGCTGGGCAAACACATTCTAATTTATTTATCAACACGCATGGCTATGACATCACAGTATTTTGTGCCTGTGCATGATATAATGAGATGATCATGACCGGAGTTAAATTCAACTGATCATTGCCAGGTTAAATGCGTCGTTTGGGCAAGACAGTTATTAGTGGTCCCTTGTGTCATGATTGTATCACCATCTGTGATGGCAAGTATCCCAAATGCACATACACAGTGTGTACATTGTACAGGTGATGTTGTTAGATATCTATAAACCCTCATATGATATACAGAAATGACACGATTTACTTTAGAATGATGAAGTTTCCTTTCATTTGAGGGCACCGTTTTACCAAACCCCGCCAATTAAAATTGCATTGGTCCCAAGCATCATGAAATGATGCAGAATTTGCTAATGCAGACAATTTCACATCTTCCTGAACTTCCAGCAACTTGCAGATTCTGACAGCAAAAAAGCCACATTTCCACAATCAGCAATTGTGCAGTGGTTTTGCAAATCTCTAGTGTTTGCTCCAATGAATTGAACATGTCCAAACTACACCCTGTTCTGCTTCTGTTTACATCACCCACTCATCCTATTAACTGTTAAAATTTGCTGTAATAATTACAGAAAATTATTACCAAAAATTGATGCATTAAATTTGATAAGGGATTACTGTAAAATAACTAATACAGATGGACATTCACGACCGACTCATTGTAAATGTGGTATAGTAAGACTGACTATATAGAAGGTTTGCGATACAATTCAAGTTACAGATCTAGCCCTGGCCAACCTGCATATAGATTGCCTGATTATTTATCATGCTTGAAATGGTAAATTGAGAGTGCAATTTGAATCAATTTTCCGTATATATATATCTCGGTTGGTATATATCTCGGCTTCCAGCCTCTGCGTCCTGTGCCTGATTCATACCCAGGCCCAATCAGCGGATATACGTCTGTGTTTCGATCATCTTTCGCCTCATTGCTATATCAAGGAGTATCCTGACTCCTGTTCTTATGAGCCAACCAAAGTGCCTAATTACAGGACGTAATCTATCATCCGCCCTTATGAAATTTATGTAAATCTCACAGAATAATTTTGCAGTGCAACATTCAATGGGGACAGCTTTAATGTAAGAATACCACACAAAAAGACAAGCATCGGAACAGGAGGCAAAGCAAACTGCAATTAATTAGGATGGCAATGTCTCTGGTACTTCTGTCACAGCAAATGCAAAATCAGCTCCAGAAGAAATAATGAGAGACATTCATTCATAATTGGGTTCTGATAAAGAAGACAGAGGATGGGAGCTATAGGCCTTGGGCATGGGAGAGTTTTCCTGCAGGTTGTTGGAGTCTTAATACGTAAGATGTTGGTGTTGTTGCAAATTAAGTTACCTTCCCATACATCGCATAGTAAACGAAGTATATCGTTATCATCGTTATGTCTACCAGCGTCTCCATGCAGAGCCGCTTGCGGTGTTAGCTGTGCCAAGTTGTCCGAATATGATATATCATTTCCTAGACTTCTTTCAAACTCTGTAATGCCCTTTTCAAATTCTGAAATGCCTTTTTTTCAAACTCTGGAATGCGTTTTTACAAACTCTGAAATGCCTGACAAAGAGACTGGTCACTTTTAGTAGTGAGAGCAGCAACCAAAACTTGAAACCAGCTTCAGAGAAAAATTTCCAGTCTATCAATTAACACACATATATCTGAGAACCTCTGAGCTCAGTTTAAAGGCAGATTATTCAGCATTCATATTATCTTATAATTCTACTTATTACACTTTGGTTCTATCAGGTATTTTCATATCTGGTTTTATGTATGCTTTGGTGGAAAGTTCACAAAAGTAACCTTGCAGACTTAGCAACATTAGAAAGAGCAGTTGGTTCAACCTCATGTTTCAGCAAATACTAGGTCAGGATGTCATCATTGACACAGAGACAACCAAAACACAGTAAAACACAGCTGTCAAAACAATGGTTACTGACAGAAACCTATCTTGACTCTTGTCTGGGTAATGCAAAAACCAAATGGTTAAGCAATTAACTAACCAAAAATACAAGGGAGGCCTGCTCCAAGGTGACCCTGTTTAGTATGTATATATTCTGTATATCATTGCCTAACACCACAGTGAAGGTAATAGGGAGCTTGCAGTTTATTGGAATAACCATTATTTTTCGATTTTGACTTATTTTGTAGTCTATGTGATATTATGGTCTAAGTTGTATACAATGTAGCTTGTATTTATTTTTAATTAAATTAATTTGATTCAGATAGATGTATTGTAGGTCAAGAGATTGATGCATACAGAAATATGCAAATGATGAGCACATGGGAAGAGAGATTGATATATAATATGGATCTGACGCCTTGTCATTGTGAATAGCCTGCCAACATCGTTCATAAGACACATGTTCAAACCGATTACAGGTGATTTCATTAGTACGCGATTCTTGAGTTCCAGACCCACCAAATACATGACAGTTTTAGTTAATCTGATTGGTTTAGAGGCAACAGGACGTCACATATTGGATTTATAAAACGTAGCAACTTCTGGTTTAGCATTGATTCCTCACAGCCAAGTGTGAAAGACAAGAATCGCATGGTAATGAAATCACCTGTAAGCTGCAACCATAGTAAAGTACTGATCTTTCATCTATAATAAAATAGCATCAATTGCTCCATTGCTGTGTCCTCCTGTCCTAATTGGCCTAGGGTATAAATACAGGACATAAAGCCCCGAAAAGAATGCTGAAGTGAAGCTTTTGTATACAAAACTGTCCCTTAAACATCGAAACCATGATTGTATAAACCGTGTCATGTGAGTCTTGGTCAAGAGCTGGGAGTCAGATGTAAAAAAAGAGTCATAACAGCGAAGATAAAAGGGTGAGTCAAAATCAAACAGCGATTGTCCATTACCAAAACTCCTCCACCGCAATTTTTGTGATGTCCGTGGCATCAAGTAGCAGACACTAATGGCCAGTTCCTCTGCTGTTATTTCCCTTTATTCTCTTGTGTTTGTCTGTCTCTCAATTTTTCTGTCTATTTGCAGAGCAATGAAGCCTAATACTGTGTCCACAAAGTGCCAGCGACTCTGCGACATATGTACTTCTGCAGCAAATAATGACCTTTTTTTGTTCCTTCTTTTATGTTTCCTGTCTCCAGTATTAGTGGTTGTGTTCTGATGATTTTTGGCTCAGTTGGGTCATCTCTTGTTTTCTATACCATCTTTCATTTGGAAAGGAACTGAAATTGGAATGATGTTGTTTCGAAGTCAGCTTGTCTCGCCCGTTAATTATTTTCTACTTGCAAGAGAAGTCTAGTTCTTAGTATCTTGTGCTCTCTTTTCCTTAATGCAGTTTTATTAAACCAATTTGAATGCCCTTTTTTGAAAAATATCAGCTGGTCAATTCCTAGCTTTATTTAAAGTTTTATATAGGTTAAATAAAAGCTTGTTTTAAGGCCCTGGATATGTCTCTAAATATCTCAAACAGGTGCTGATGAGATGTAAAACTCACACTCACTTTTAAAAGGCCCTGGATAGATCAGAGCCTACATGTAAGCCTAATAAGATTCTATTTTCATATGATCAGATCCAAACCCCAATTCTCTTTAATGTTGTGACTTAATTCTGATGACATCTATGATCCAAAGAACCCAAGGAACCTCAATTTCCAAACCTCTTTGAGAAACTGAAGAGGAATCTAAGAAGTTGTTCTGGTGTTGGGGATTTCATTAAGATCTAATTGAAGCGCTTGTGAGTTGAATTGCAGTCTAGTCCAAAGCAGTGTGCAGTGCATACAAATTGAATGCTTCTTTCTGGCTGCTAATGTTTGTTTTGCCAGTCAATAGGTCTTCTGGGACACACTCGCTCACCATTCAGAAGTTTTGCTTGTTGAAGATTGCGCCAAGTGAAATTTAGATGCAAGGCAGGGCAAGCTGAGGGAGCTAAAATAAGTGAAAAAAAAAAACCAACAGCAAAACCAAAACCCAACTGAAGTCAATTCTCAGAGAAGATGGAGTGGAGTCAATAATACAACCGAGCTACAACCAAATTGAACCACTTAATTGGACTGACATCAAATTCGCTCTAACAGCAAACTCTCTGCTCCCAGTACACTTCTTAAGTTCCACTGAAATTGACTGAACAGCAATTGATGCTATCAAATATTCAAAAAGTTAATTTGACGAATTCAGTACTGACACTTCTGACAGCACTGGAAACGTCTTTTTGTTATTTAATTGAAAAACGCACGCCTGATTTGACTTGAAATGTGTTAGCTATATTAATTTTATGACAGGCCCAGCATTTTGGGACGTTATCTTGACTCTTTGTGTTACATTCACCAGTACATTACAGGTGTAAAGGCACTCCTTTGCCTTTTCAATTGACTGAATGCAGCTTCTTTTAAGCATTTTCATCTTATACACAGAACGTAAGGGCAACAGTCTCATATTGCATCAATTAGGAACACAGTGTATTCATTGCCTAGGTCTGTGTTCACAATTGATAAATCTAATGAATAGAACTGGTGTACTATATTGAAGCCATAGAAAGCGTATTGACAGTAGGACATAATAGGAACTCTTTCTGTTACATTAACATCTAAAATGTCTTTCAAATATAAGGAATAATGGTTGGTCTTTACGCAAGCATATGATATTTTGCACTAACGGAACACTCTGTATGTATAAATGGAGTTTATCCAATTAGGGAACTCCTTTGAAATACTAAGTTTATACACCGAAACAGATCATTCATAGCTTGTGAGAGCAGGAACAAAAACTTGAAACCGACCTCAGATAAATTTCCAGTCTTTCAAGTAACACACAGACATCTGAGAACCTATAAGCCAAGTTCAAAGATTAGAATATAAGTTCAAAGATCAGAATATGATTCCATGTCATTTGCTATATGGCAGCATACAGGAAAAAAAACTTTTGAATCGCCATATTTCAAATTATATACTTCAGGTCCTATGATCTTTTCTGGATGTAGGCTTACATATTTATGATTCAAAGATGAAACTGGAAACAAGGTATTCGTACATCTCAAGTTGGTCGATAGATATTTACAGATGGACAGATTGATACATAAAGATAATTGGGTATTTCAAATAGATACAGATAATTGGACATAGACAGCTCGGCAATGTATATACATTGTAGAGTAATAGATGTATGCAATTTTGGAAATAACAAGGCAATTGGGAAGATCAAAATATAAAGAATAGACAAGTAAATGAATGGATAAATGTTAAGAGCACAGGCTTAACTGATCAAGTTGCTGCTTTTGCACCACAATCTCTCCGTACATTTGAAGATTGCAGTGGAAAAAAAGGTGTGTTTCTGAGTCTTTTCGTGAGATGTCAGATGAGCACAGCAGTTACAGTTGCTGTTGTTGGGAAATACAAGCTTGTGATGCAAAATGATGATCAGTTATACCTGTGGGAAGGAGGTATACAATGGTGATGCAACTTTACATTTTGAAAACATAGATCTACATATTTATTCCAAATTGTTGCATTGGGCAATTTGGGCTTATATACTCCAGCAAATGGATACTTAGGTGTCAGTGTGATGTACACATATTCACATTGCTGCACAGATCAATGCTATATAATTTATCCGTGTACAACCTTAACATTAGTACAGTTGTATCCAGACAGGCCACATGCACATCGGACCACATAATACAATATGTAAAACTATTCTAACAATTTGTCATCCACCTGCTGTGTGTTTTCACCTTTGTTGTTCCTATTGATATATTCGTGTTTTTAATGCCCTTGAGTGTTTTCACATTTTCCCTGTTTGCAATGGTGTGTAGTTTCATATGTCTATGTGTTTGGGGAATTGTTAGTGTTTATGGATGTGCATAGATGCTCGTGTTTGCATGATGTTTGCCAGCAAGGTTTGTCAACAAGGTTCCAAACAAGGTTTCAAGCAACAAGGTTTTCAACAAGGTGACAGTTTTACCTGTTATGTTGAAGATGTAGCCTACTTCAAGGCTCAAAATATGACCTATGTGTTTTCCTGTAAGAAAATATTGCTGATTGCTTTCGAAGAATGCTGACTTGTTATGTATATCCTTGACAACAAATTGGCATTGCATCGTAATGGAACAACTATCTTTCACGGAGAAGTATGGCATTATATAAACGCATGAAAGTTAAGGGGTTTTGTCTGAATAAATTTACCTGCCGAAAGTGGTGCTAACCTATCGGTCCAGGGTTCGAATCCAGCCGGGCATTCCACGTTAAGATAGATGTTTTATCCTGTGCCAAGAGTGCACCTTGCCTCATTACAGTGGTCCCTGCCTGTCCTATAAGGCCAAGACAGTGCATAGATACAGGACACAAAGCCCTGTCATCCACCTTCTCATCACAGTGTCTCCTTCACGAATGTCACTGTATTGGCACAGGCATCAAAAAGCTAAAGCCTTGAATCATTGTAGTTTTGGTCTTGCCTGTCTCTATTTCTTGTGAAGACATTGTCAAACATACAGAGCTGAGCCTCAAGGGCAGATAAATTAGGTTGGCACCTCAATTTCTTTCTGATGTAATGACTTAATGAAAGATTGCTCTTAGCATATCTTTTGCAAATACCATTGGAATAAAGTTGCCATTGCAACAATACAGGGTAATTTCTTGTCTTTTACTATTTGCCATGTGTACTGACTCCAAAGACGAAATTCCACTTAAGTCGAAGAAACATCAACTCTAGTTTTCATCTAATTGCAACCTTATCTGCATATTTTCTATGTAAGCTTACACTACTGTGTGTTTTCTTTTTGTTCCTAAAAGATTCTATGGTCTCATTCGTCACTAGCATATTTAGAAGATCACATTTGTACGACCTTCTCTGCTTGGCTGAATTCTAAAATTACCTATTTTTTTTCCCAGAAGAAGTTACAAGGCTCTGTCAGAATTTGGAACCTTAGAATATGCCAGAGATGTGTTAAACAAGATTATATTATCCTTGGGCCTATGGTATCGGTGGCATGATCACGCAAAGCTTGGATCAAACCTGGGACCCAGAGTTTGGAAGCCCAAGGGTGGTGCCAACTCCTATAACTCGCCAGTGACATTACATGCGTCTTAGTGACAAATTAACTGAGCTATTTCAATGTAAAAGAAAGGCCCTGTAGTGACGTCATTGATATTTTCAAAGACCCAGATTTAATCACTTGTACTATCCTGCTGCATCTGCAACTGAAACTATCAAATCAGGTTTTATTCAAAACATTTATGTTGTTCCACAAACCACGCGAACAGAAGTTAGAGGATGGTGGTAACAGGTCAGGTTCTAATTGGAAATGGAATCAGAGATTCAAGCTCTTCATGCCAACTGAGTTCATAAGCTTGGGAAATGTATGACTTGCTCCATATCTACTTCAAAGGTACAAGCAACATGTGGTTTCAGCCAATGTGGCATCTATCTTTTGATCTCGCTTGGATCTAATAACATTTTCTTCTATCATTTGATCTCCATGTCGTCTCCGTCTCTCTGTACATGTGACTTCATTTGATCACAGTTCTGGATTGAGCTACTGTATCAAAGGATGCAAAAAGGTGAGTCACTGTAGTACATAATGAAACAAGAGATATCATTAGTGTTACAGCATGTACTGCACTACGTTATATTGTGTCATATTGGGAGTGTTATGGATATAATAATAAGATAACGAGGGAAGCCAGCGCAGTTGGTATATACACTATAGAACTTCGGACTTCCATTCGATGTGTCCAAGGTTCAATTCCGGCTCTGACCGGGTCACCTTGACCTATGTTGGCTGAGAATTTCAATCATCCTTTGCCTCATCGCTGTGTTCTCCTTCTGTCCTAATTATCTCTCCGGAATGCATATCCAGCTTGTCTCAATATATCCATCCATCCTTGCTTCATAAAGAATAGTGAAAAGCATCTTCATTGGCTCACTTCTTCCTTGGCAGGTGCACTTGGCTATTCGTATGTGTAAGATAGATTTAATTTTGCTGTTCACTTCTGAAATAGCATATTAATATTCTGTTTAATTGTCTCCAAAACCTAGTGTACACATTTTTAGATATCTTATATGAACCTTATGAAAGAACCCCATGGCTATGATATTGGCATGGCATACCAACACCTAGTGTCACTGATTAGCCACATTAAGTGTCGTCATCTTCTATGTTGTGCATCACCAGATAATTACCCCATGCTGGTGTCATAAGCTGTGTTAGCTCCATCAATAAGCAAAAGCAAAGGTGTAAGCCATTATGAATGCGTGGGACTTTAATAGCCGCCAATCACTCCATGGTGATTATCAAGTGATTAATCAATGTCAATGAATGTCTGTGTGTTTCTATAGGTGTTCAACTGTGGTCCTGAGGACCAAATTAATCTCAGCTTGAGTCACAAAGGGTTCCTTTGAGGATCATTTCGCAAACTAAAGAATTGGTGTGTGATGCTGAGATTTGAAGCAAAATTTTACAGGCCTCTTTTGTGCATCATGGAATCTTTTGATTGTATAGAAAGATATGCAAACAGATGTGTTGAGATTTGGAAAAAAATACCTTACCACTTTCATAGTTGGAATTGCAGATTTTACAGATAGGCCTGGGTAAAACTAACAAGAAAATGACAGCTTTGGGTATGCCTGCTTGCTTGAAACTGAAAATAACCACAGAACTTCAGGTCTTTAGGTTGACTTGCAATTGACTTGCAATTTATGCGCAACATTGATCAATCAACGTACCTTCAGTAAGGCCAACTGCTCCCCATTATAACACTAGCCCAATGGCATCCAATGGCATCCATATACAATTTACATGTACCCTAGAGGCCCTGGATGCCGTACAGCCAATTTTGCGCACCGCAGAAGCAATAGCAGGTGAAATGAGGAGCCATCTGAGAGACATAATTGTGAGTTGATGCGGAAGCTGGAGCTGCAGGTGATGCTTCTTTCTGGATCAGTGGGGACAGCAGCTGTGGGGACAGAAGGTGGAGAAGCAGCTGTAGCAGTTATGTGGCCTCATAGGGTAGGAGACTGGTTAGTGGCAGCCACTGACACACTTACAGAACTGCTCAGTTGAAAGTATGCACCTGTATGCAGTGACAGTTATACGTGTATTAGGTGTAGATTAAGAAGGGGGGATTGTGCAAGTAGTCAGCATATTCATTTTTTTCTTTGGTTTGCAGTTCACAAATTGAATATGATTGAGTTACAAGCTCTTTTAGGCAATTGTTGGATCTTGAGTTCGAATCAAGCTCTTGTTGGGTCACCTGGACGTATGCTTGACAGAAGTTACAATCATCCTATGCCTCCTTGCTGTGTCATCATCTTGTTCTAACTAACCTACCAAAAAACATAGATATTGGATGTAAAAAACTACAATCACCTGGTTTCTCTTTGGAATGTAAACATGTTAATTCAAGTCGAGGCTGCAGTGAGCTCTTTGTTTTGCAAAATATTCCCCCATAGTTTGGTTCAGCTGGCAAACTAACTTCTTCTGAGACTGAGATCTCGCTGAAATAGCCTGAGATAACTAGAAAATTCACAGAGCGGGACTTGAATGAACTACCCCCGAGTCAGTAATGGATAATATTCAGTCAGATATTTGCTTCAAAGATTTTTGCCACATTTTCCCTTCAGATATTTGCTTCAAATAGTAATGATGCAAACTGTCTGCATCACTTTGCCAGTTGAATGACATCTTATTGGACTTTTCTTATAAAGTTCTCCTCAATCCCCATGGCTAGGAGAACTTCAAGCACATGCAGACCCTGAAACTATTCACTTTCTTGGAGCCAAATATATAATCTACTGGTCTCAAACTGTAACCAACAAATCCCAAGAGGCCAAGAAAAAAAGCATGAAAAACAAAAAAAGGTAACAGACCAAGTAAGAAGTGCACTGATGGGACTTGACAACCCTGACACGAGATTGTTCATTAATCCTGATGGCCCTATCCCTCTCCGTCCAATTCTGTCCTCTCCCTCTCCTCAGGGCTTCTTCTTATTTCTGATTAGCAGAGGCTTGTCAGTCCGTTGACAGTGCAGAGTGACAGTGTGAGTTATTTGTGTGTTCCAGTGACATAGGTATAGGGGAATAGTGACTATTAGTGAGTGAGGGAATGCACTGGCACATTGCTCTGTGTAAATGTCAGCTGGTCAATTCCCAGCTTTATAAATTGTTTTATATAGGCTAAAAAAATTCTATTTACATCTGGTCTGATCCAAACCTCAATTCTCTTTAATGTTGTGTCTTAATTCTGATGACATCTATGATGCAAAGAACCCAAGGAACCTCAATTTCCAAACCTCTTTGAGAAACTGAAGAGGAATCTGAGAGGTTGTTTGGTGTCGGGGATTTCATTAAGATCTAATTGAAGTGCTTGTGAGTTGAATTGCAGTCTAGTCCAAAGCAGTGTGCAGTGCATACAAATTGAATGCTTCTTTCTGGCTGCTAATGTTTGTTTTGCCAGTCAATAGGTCGTCTGGGACACACTCGCCCGGACCATTCAGAAGTTTCGCTTGTTGAAGATTGCGCGGAGTGAATTTTAGATGCAAGGCAGGGCAAGCTGAGGGAGCTAAAATAAGTAGATAAAAAAAACCAACAGCGAAAACCAAAACCCAACCGAAGTCAATTCTCTGAGAAGATAGAGTGGAGTCAATAATACAACCGAGCTACAACCAAATTGAACCACTTAATTGGACTGACATCATCTTCGCTCAAACAACAAACTCTCTGCTCCCAATACTCTTCTTAAGTTCCACTGAAATTGACTGAACAACAGTGGATGCTATCAGATATTCAAAAAGTTAGTTTGACAAATTCAGTACTGACACTTCTGACAGCACTTGAAATTTCTTTTTGTTGTCTAATTAAAAAACACATGCTTGATTTGACTTATAATGTGTTAGCTATATTAATTGTTATGATAGGCCCAGCATTTTCGGACTTTATCTTGACTCTTTGTGTTATATTCACCTTTACATTACAGGTGTAAAGGCACTCCTTTTGCCTTTTAAATTGACTGAATGCAGCTTCTTTTAAGCATTGTCATTTTGTACACAGTATGTAAGGGCAAGAGTCTCATATTGCATCAATTAGGAACACAGTGTATTCATTGCCTAGGTCTGTATTCACAATTGATAAATCTAATGAATAGAACTAGTGTACTATATGGAAGCCATAGAAAGTGTATTGACAGTAGGACGTATTAGGAACTCTTTCTGTTGCATTAACATCTAAAATTTCTTTCAAATGTAAGGAATAATGGTTGGTCTTTACGTAAGCATATAATATGTTGCACTAACGGAACCCTCTGTATGTATAAATGGAGTCTATCCAATTAGGGAACTCCTTTGAAATACTAAGTTTATACACAGAAACAGATCATTCATAGCTTGTGAGAGCAGGAACAAAACCTTGAAATTGGCCTCAGATAAATTTCCAGTCTTTCAAGTAACACACAGACATCCGAGAACCTATAAGCCCAGTTCAAAGATCAGAATATAAGTTCAAAGATCAGAATATGATTCCATGTCATTTGCTATATGACAGCATACAGGAAAAGAAACTTTTGAATCTCCATATTTCAAATTATATACCTCAGGTCCTATGATCTTTTCTGGATATAGGCTTACATATTTATGATTCAAAGATGAAACTGGAAACAAGGTATTCGTACATCTCGAGTTGGCCTATAGATATCTACAGATGGACAGATTGATACATAAAGATAATTGGGTATTTCAAATAGATAGAGAAAATTGGACATAGACAGCTCGGCAATGTAAATACATTGTAGAGTAATAGATGTATGCAATTTTGGAAATAACAATCAATTGGGAAGATCAAAAAATAAAGAATAGACAAGTAAATGAATGGATAATGTTAAGAGCACAGGCTTAACTGATCAAATTTCTGCTTTTGCACCACAATCTCTCCCTACATTTGAAGATTGCAGTGGAAAAAAAGGTGTGTTTCTGAGTCTTTTCGTGAGATGTCAGATGGGCACAACAGTTACAGTTCGTGTTGTGGGAAATACAAGCTTGTGATGCAAATTATGATCAGTTATGCCTGTGGGAATGAGGTATACAAAGGTGATGCAAATTTACATTTTGAAAACATAGATCTACATATATTTATTCCAAATTGTTGCATTGGGCTTGTATACTCAGGCAAACAGATACCAAGGTGTCAGTGTGATGTACACATATTCACATTGCTGCCCAGATCAATGCTATATAATTCATCAGTGTGCAACCTTAACATTATAATAATGAATGTGATATTGTTAATTGCTATATATGTCAGTCATAAACACAAGCCCCCCCTCCCCGACCCAATTTACCACATGATTAGTTTATTTTATTTATCATTAAATTACTGACAACAAAATGTTCTATCCATATCTAATTATATATTGCCTTCAGTTCTCTGCAGTGATTGTGAATTAATTTATTTAACATTTTTCAATTTCAACAGGGGGTGCTTAAGATAGCGCCTTTTTTAGGCAAATTAAGCATCGCCTGTGCCACTTTTTTTTTTGCAAAATTGTGAATTTTTGTACCTTCTCGATATTGTATCATCAACTTGGGCAAAAATAAAAACTGTCTGTCTGTCTGTCTGTCTAGCTGTCACAGTTGTATCCGGACAGGCCACATGCACATAATACAATATGTGAAACTATTCTAACAATTTGTCATCCACCTGCTGTTTGTTTTCACCATTGTTGTTCCTATTGATATATTCATGTTTTTTAATGCCATTGAGTGTTTTCACATTTTCCCTGTTTGCAGTGGTGTGTAGTTTCATATGTCTATGTGTTGTGGGAATTGTTTGTTTATGGATGTGCATAGATGCTCGTGTTGCATAATGTTTGCCAGCAAGGTTTGTCAACAAGGTTTCAAACAATGTTTCAAGCAACAAGGTTTTCAACAAGGTGACAGTTTTACCTGTTATGTTGAAGATGTAGGCCTACTTCAAGGCTCAAAATATGACCTATGTGTTTTCTTGAAGAAAATATTGCTGATTGCTTTCAAAGAATGCTGACTTGTTATGTATATCCTTGACAACAAATTGACATGGCATCATAATGGAATAACTGTCTTTCATCGAAAAATATGGCATTATAATTTATTTGAACATAACATGAAAGTTAAGGGGTTTTTGTCTGAATAAATTTACCAGCCCAAAGGCTTAGTGACAAGTTCAAACCAGATATGCAGTATACAGGCAAGCTGCACATTTAGAGAATCTCATGATATCTGGTGGACCTGAAACTTAGCTTGGTGGTAGCACACTTGGATGCTAATGCTAACCTCTGAGACCCGGGTTCGAATCCAGCCCGGCAACCAATGTTAAATGGAGGTTTCATTGGAATTCACCCTGTGTCAAAAGTGTATATCTCGCCTCATATCCTATTTTATATAAATACAGAACATAAAGCCCTGCTATCTACCTAGCCATCACAGTAAGCCCTGCTATCTACCTACCCATCACAGTTTCTCCTTCACGAATGCTGCTGTATTGGCACAAGCATCAGAAAGCTAAAGCCTTGAATCATTCTAGTTTTGGTCTGCCTGTCTTCATTTCTTGTGAAGACATCATCAAACATACAGAGCTAAGCCTCAAGGGCAGAGAAATTAGGTTGGGACCTCCATTTCTTTCTGATGTAATGACTTAATGAAAGATTGCTCTTAGTATATCTTTTGCAAATACCTTTGGAATAAAGTTGCCTTGGCAACAATACAGGGTAATTTCTTGTCTTTTACAATTTGCCATGTGTTCTGATTCCTAAGAAGAAATTCCACTTAAGTCAAAGAAACATCAACTCTAGTCTTCATCAAAATAATTGCAACCATAACTGCAATATTAACTTCTTCTGGACAGAAACTAGAAAGTAGGTCCATTGGTCTTCACATTTGTAAGACCTTCTCTGATTGGTTGAATTCTAAAATGACCTACTTTCTTCCAAGAAGAAGTTACAAGGCTCTGATAGAATGTGTTTCCTTTGAAAATACTGGCAACGAGTCGGACAAGATTCTATTATTCTTGTGGTTTCGGTGGCGTGATCATGAAGAATTAGGATCATACCAAGGACCCAGTCACCCAGGGCTAGGAAGCATAGAGTGCAACCAACTATTAGTACTCATCAGTTACATGACATGCCTCTTAGTGAATAAGTAACTGAGCCATTTCAATGTGAAGGATAGGCCCTGTTGTGACATCATTGATATTTTCGAACTCCCAAATGTTATCACTTGTACTATAAAATATCCAACTGTACCTGAATCTGTGTCAATTCAGGTTTGGTGGGTTAAAACATCTATGTGGTTCCACAAACCACGCAAACAGAAGTTGGAGGATTGTGATAACAGGTCAGGGTCCCTTGGAAATGGAGTCAGAGGTTCAAGCTCTACAAGCCAACCACACCCAGAGTGGCCAACCAAGGTCATGAGCTTGGAAAATGTATGACTTGCTCCATATCTACTTCAAAGGTGCAAGCAACAGGTGGTTTCAGCCCATGTGACATCTTCCCTTTGATCTCACCTGGATCTAATAACATTTTCTTTTATCATTTGATCTCCATGTCTTCTCTATCTCTCTGTACATGTGACTACATTTGATCTCATTCTGACACAGTTCTGTTTTTAGCTATTGTATCAAAGGATGCTAAAAGGTGTGTCAGCAGCAGTACATAAGGAAACAGGAGATATCATTAGTGTAACAACATGTACTGCACTATCTTATATTGTGCAATATTATTGAGTGTTATTGGCATAAATATAAGAAAACAGGGAAGCCAGCTCATTTGGTGTATACACTATAGAACTTTGGACATCCTTTCAATGGGTCCAAGGTTCAATTCCAGCTGTGACTGGGTCACCGTGAACTATGTTGGCTGAGAATTTCAATCATCCTTTGCCTCATCGCTGTGTTCTCCTTCTGTCCTAATTATCTTTCCGGAATGCATATCCAGCTTGTAAATCCCAATATATCAATCCGTCCTTGCTTCAATAAAGAATAGTGAAAAGTATCTTCTTTGGCTCACTTCTTCCTTGGCAGGTGTACTTGGCTATTTGTATGAGAAAGATTAATTTTATTTTGCTGTTCCAGCTGAAATAGCATATTGATATTATGTTTAATTGTCTCCAAACCTTGTGATCAAATTTTCAGACACATGTTATATGAACCATATGAAAGAACCCCATGGCTATGATATTGGCATGGCATACTGACACTTACTTTCACTGATTAGCCACATTAAGTGTCATCATCTTCTATGTTGTGCATCACTAGATAATTACCCCGTCCTGGTGTCATAAGCTGTGTGAGCTCCATCAATAAGCAAAAGCAAAGGTGTAAGGCATTATCAATGCGTGGGACTTCAATAGCCGGCAATCACTCCATGGTGATTATCAATTGATTAATCAACGTCAATGAATGTCTATGTGTCTGTATAGGTGTTCAACTGTGGTCCTGAAGACCAAATTTATCTCAGCTTGAGTCACAAGGGGTTCCTTTGAGGATCATTTTATGCTGGGATTTGAAGCAAAATTTTACAGGCCTCTTTGGTGCGTGATAGAATCTTTTGATTGGATAGAAAAATTAGCTAACAGCTGTCTTGAGATTTGGAAAAAATACCTTACCACTTTCATAATTGGAATTGCAGATTTTGAAGTAAGGCCTACGTACTGACTGACAAGAAAATGACAACATGGTGTACCTGCTTGAAACTGAATAGATGAAATCTAGAGAGCCAAATTCATACTTATAACCACAAAACTTCAGGTCTTTAGGTTGACTTGCAATTAACGCGCAACATTGATCAATCAACATACCTTCAGTAAGGCCAACTGCTCCCCTATTATAACACTCGCCCAATGGCATCCATATACAATTTACATGTACCCTAGAGGCCCTGGATGGCGTACAGCCAATTTTGTGCACCACAGAAGCAATAGCAGGTGAAATGAGGAACCATCCAAGAGACATAATTGTGAGTTGATGCGGAAGCTGGAGCTGCAGGTGATGCTTCTTTCTGCATCAGTGGGGACAGCAGCTTTGGTTACAGAGGCTGGAGAAGCAGCTGTAGAAGCAGTTGGAGTAGTTATGTAGCCTCATAGGGTAGGAGACTGGTAATGGCAGAGTACTGACAGGTCTGCTTGAAGGTATGCAGCAGTGCATTGGCATTAGTAGTTATAGGAATAACTATTAGCGTAGAAAGGGGGTTATGACTATGTAGCTTACATCTTTGTCTTATGCTTTATTTTGTTGTCTGCAAGTTAAATTAGACTGAGTTGGTAGCCAATCGCTGAGTTTGAGTTGCGAATCAAACTTTAGCTTCAATAATCGAATGCCTCATTACTGCGTCCTACTGTCCTAATGAGTATACCAATACCTGCATAAATACAGGACACAAAAACTGCAATAATCCATCCATCCACCTCTAAATTGTAGGAAATCAAAATATCATTTTTCATGAGGTGGAGTCTCTTTGGTTTGAATGTGAATACACATTAAATATTCCCCAATAATTTGGATCTGTCCTTGAATATGCCAAACAAACTTCTTCTGAGACCGAGATCTCGTAGAAATAGCCTGAGATAACTAGAAAATTCACAGAGAGGGACTTAAAAGAACTACCCCCCCCCCTCCCCGAGTCAGTAATGGATAATATTCAGTCAGATATTGGCTTCAAAGATTTTTGCCACATTTTCCCTTCAGATATTGGCTTCAAATAGTAACGATGCTAATTGTCTGCATCACTTTGCATCCTCCAGGGAGAGCATCATCTTTTTGGCTGCTATTGATGCCGCTGTTGATGCTACTGTTATTGATGCTTCATGGACTAAGGCGTCTTGGGAGTCTTGCAAGATTCATTTGGCTCTCTGACCTATCTTTAAAAGGGATAAGCAGGCTCAACTTCTAATAATAATAGCTTTCCTTCAGTGAAAGAGGCAATTTTCCCGATTTTGTCGGAATTTTTGTCATTAGGCTCACTACAATCCTTTTGTACCCAATTTAAGCATGTAGCTTTTTGGTGGATTTCTTTCTGGGATTACCAAATATTCAGCTTGCAACATATTTTCGGTTTTATTTTAAAGTATGGAACTTTTATTTTTTATAGACATTTCGAAGGATGTCCTCCCCCATTTCTGTAATAATGTTTCAGGAGGAAATAAATGTCATAAGTCTGAGTTAGAGTCTTAGCCATACAATCTTGATGCTGACCAAACAACATCTTGTGGGATTTTCTCCACATTCCCATGGTTCAAGAACCTCAAGCCCATGCAGTCTCAGATCTACCAGTCTCAAACTGTAACCGAAAAATCCCAAGAGATAGCAAGAACTAACAAATCACAAAAAAAGGCAACAGACCAAGTAAGAGGTGGGCTGATGGGACTTGACAACCCTGACATGAGATTGTTCATTAATCCTGATGGCCCTGTCCCTCTCAGTCCAATTCTGTCCTCTCTCTCTCCTCAGGGCTTCTTTCTTATTTCTGATTAGCGGAGGCTTGTCAGACCGTTGACAGTGCAGTGTGACAGTGTGAGTTATTTGTGTGTGCTAGTGACACAGTATAGGGGAATAGTGACTATTAGTGAGTGAGGGAATGCACTGGCAAATTGCTGTGTTTTGTTTTGCAGTTGTGCCTGAGCATTGGGCGGATGAAGAGATGCCATTACTTGTATTTCCATGGCATGGCCATTTTGCAATTTCAAGACAAAATGCTTATTGGAATTCTCAATGATGGTGCCGTTTCTATCACTTTTGTATATTTCTGAATAACCCAAGCAACTGCTGATTAGATGAAAGACCCTAATTCACTCTTGATTTTTCTTCTGACACTTCCAATGACAAAATTCTAGGTGAGTTTCTTCCTTGGTTATTTTCTTCAATGGAGATTTTGATATTCGCTCACATTATTTTTTGCCCCAATGCTCTTGCGAACAGCCTTTGGATACATCATCAAAAAAACTTAATTATATCTGTGATATTGGCATGCCATCACTTAGTTTTTCTGATTAGCCACATGTTGTGTCATCACCTTCTCTTGTAGAGAGCTTCGCCACTTAATTACCCCATCCTGGTGTCATAAGCTGTTTGAGCTCCATCAATAAGCAAAAGTGAAGGTGTAAATGAATAAGACTTCAATAGCTGCCAATCTCTTCATAATGATTATTAATTGATTAATCAATGTCAGGTGTTCAACTGGTAGAGGAGCTACTCAGCTAGTAGTCCAGTCCTCAGGACCAAACTAATCATTGATAGAGTCACAAAGAGTCCATGTGCCGAACATTTCATAAATGTGTCCTAATTGAAGAATTGGTCTAATACGCTGGGATTTCACTTGAAATTTTGGAGGTTCTGTTCAATGCATGATGGAATCTTTTTGATTGGATTGAAAAATTGACAGATAGCTGTGCTAAGTTTTAAAAATGATTCGAGCTATTTTCATTATTAGAATTACAGATTTCAAAGATGGGTCCAGTACCTACTGACAAAGAAAATGACAATGTGGTGTACCTGCTTGGAACTGAAATAACAGAAGTCTAGTGAACAATAGTCATTCTTATAACCACGCATGACTTCAGGTCTCTAGGTTAACTTGCAAAGTATTGAACAACACACAATCAATCAACATTACATTCAGTAAGGCCAACTGCTCCCCATTATAACACTAGCCCAATGGCATCCATATACAATTTACGTGTACCCCAGAGGCCCTGGATGCTGTACAGCCAATTTTGTAGACTGCAGAAGCAACATCAGGTGAAACAAGGAGCCATCCGAGAGACATAATTGTGAGTTGATGCGGAAGCTGGAGTTGCAGGTGATGCTTCTTTCTGCATCAGTGGGGACAGCAGCTGTGGGGACAGAAGCTGTAGAAGCGGCTGTAGAAGCAGCTGGAGTAGTTATGTAGCCTCATGGAGAGGGAAACTAGTAGTGGCAGTCCAGTGACAGGTCTGCCTGAAGGTATGCAGCAGTGCATTGGCATTAGTAGTTATTGGAATAATTGTTAGAAAGGGGATTATGACTATGTAGCCTATATGTACATCTTTGTCTTATGCTTTATTTTGTTATCTGCAATTTTAGTTAAACTGAGTTGGTAGCCCTCTGAGCCAATTGCTGAGTCTCAGGTGCGAATCAAACTTTAGCTTCAATTATTGAATGCCTCATTACTACTGTCCTAATGAGTATACCAATACCTGCATAAATACAGGACGCAAAACCCAATCATCCATCCCTCCATCCATCTCTACATTATAGCGAAATGTTGTCTTGATGTGTAATCTCTTGGGTTTGAATGGAAATCCACAAAGAACTTTGTTTTGCAAAATATTACCACATAGTTTGGATCGGTGAAACAAACTTCTTCTGCGACCAAGATCTAGCAGAAATAGCCTGAGATAACTAGAAAATTCACACAGAGAGACTTGAAAGAACTACCCCCCTGAGTCAATAATGGATAATATTCAGTCAGATATTGGCTTCAAAGATTTTTTGCCACATTTTCGCTTCAGATATTGGCTTCAAATAGTAATGATGCTAATTGTCTGCATCACTTTGCATCCTCCAGGGAGAGCATCATCTTTTTGGCTGCTACTGATGCTGTTGATGCTTCTGTTATTGATGCTTCATGGACTAAGGCGTCTTGGGAGTCTTGCAAGATTCATTTGGATATCAGATTCTGACCTGTGTCTAAAAGAGAGAAGCAGGCTGAAATTTTCTGATAAAAATACCAACAAGGAGGCCATTTTCCTTCCTGATTTAGTCAGAATTTGTATCATAAAGGTTGCTGCAATCCTCATATTTCTGATAAACAGTCATTTAGCTTTTTTTGGGATTTCTTTTTGGGATAACCAAATATTTGGCTTGCAACTTATTTCCTGTTTTATTTTAAAGTATGGAACTTTTATTTTCTGATCACCTTTGCTCATCATTCACAGAAATTTTGAAGGATGTCCTCCCTCACTCATTACTGTTACAATGTTTCAGGATGAAATAAATGTCTTAAGTCTGAGTCCGAGTCTTAGCCATACAATCTTGATGCCGGCCGCACAACATTTTGCTGTGATTTTGTTTACAGGGGTCTACACATTCCCCATGGTTGGAGAACCTCAAGCCCATGCAGTCTCAGACCTACCAGTCTCGAACTGTAATCAACAAATCCCTAGAGATAGCGAAAAATAACAATGTATAACAAAAAAAGGTAACAGACCAAGTAAGAGCAGCCCGAATGGGACTTGACAACCCTGACATGAGATTGTTCATTAATCCTGATGGCCCTGTGCCTCTCAGTCCAATTCTGTCCTCTCCCTCTCCTCAGGGCTGCTTTCTTCTTTCTGATTAGCACAGGCATGTCAGCCAGGTGACAGTGCAGTGTGACAGTGGGAGTTATTTGCTTATGCCAGTGACACAGCCTTTGGGAAAAGTAACTATTAGTAAGTAAGGGAATGCACTGGCAAATTGCTGTGTTTTGTTTGGCAGTTACGCATGAACAGATGAGATGCATGTTTTTCTTGACATGGCCATTGTGCAATTTCAAGACCAAAATGCTTTTTAGAATCCTCAATTCTGGTGTCTTTTCTGTGTCTCTGAATAACCCAATTGCTACTGATGAGACGTAAAACCACACCTCATTCACTTGCTCGTACTTTTCCTTTACATTGAATAAAAAAGGCAAGGTTACTTTCTTGGTCGTTCTCTTCCTGGGTGATTCAGATATATACAGTGTATGCCTATAGTGGCATTATTTGCTGTCCCAATACCTTGTGAACAGCCTTTGGATGCATCATCAGAGAACAAATAAGAAAGAAAAAATCTCCTTGATATTACGAGCCAACACTTAGTTTCGCTGATTAGCCACATGGTGTGTCATCACTTTATCTAATAGAGAGCTGCTCCACATAATTACCCCATCCTGGTGTCATAAGCTGTTTGAGCTCCATCAATAAGCAAAGGCAAAGGTGTAAGGTATTATCAGTGTGTGGGACTTCAATAGCCCCCCATCACTTCATAGTAATTATCAACTGATTAATCAATGTCAATGAATGTCTTATGTTTTTAAGGGTGTTCAGCTGTGGTTGAGGAGTCCCTGAAAGTGGTGAATTTGTCAATGTTCAAGTAACAAGTGTTCCTGTGAAGAATTTTTCGCCAAGAAATCGGCTTCAGTTGGAAGTTTATTATTTGAACAAACACAATTGGCATTTTCCATTTCCCTGACAGATCCAGGATAGAACCAAGTGACGTCACGTTTGTCGTCAAAATAGCATTTCCGTTGTGTTTGTGTTTCTTGTCAAGAGAGACGGCGAGGAAGTGGAGAGTGAAAAAGGTCCGGACAGACTGACAGACACATATTGAAGAATATGGAGCAGGGAGGAAAGTGGGGATGACAGGAGCAGGAAAAAACAGACGGAAAAAACAGCTGGAAAAATGGCTGAACTCAGTCGATTA
The DNA here is from genome assembly GCA_026936325.1 of Platynereis dumerilii. Classification (NCBI taxonomy): domain Eukaryota; kingdom Metazoa; phylum Annelida; class Polychaeta; order Phyllodocida; family Nereididae; genus Platynereis; species Platynereis dumerilii. The sequence continues at coordinate 35,726,320 of JAPTHN010000006.1, read as the reverse complement.
ATGGCCATATAGTAGTACGACTGTGCTGATTTCTGCAACTCTGAAGGATTTCTGAGGAAGTATTGATGAATTTACGTTTCCAGTTTTACTTGACTAAAATACCTTGAGAATTAACCTCAGTAAGTGTCATCATCCTCTGTGTTGCGTGTCACCAGATAATTACCCATCCTGGTGTCATAAGCTGTGTTAGCTTCATCAACAAACAAAATAAGAGGTGTTAGGTGTGGTAAATGTGTTGGACTTCAATAGCCCCCAATCTCTCTATCGTGATTATTATGTGATTAATCAACCTCAATGGAATGTCTATGTGTCTATATGGGTGTTAAATTGTGGTTGAGTAGTCCAGTCCTGAGGACCAAATTAATCACAGCTTGAGTCACAAAGGTTTCATTATGAGGAACTTTTCACAAAGTTGTTGAATTGGTGTGATATGGGTGGATTTCAAGTGAAATTTTAGAGGTTCTCTTCAGGGAATGATAGAATCTTTTGTTTGGATGGATAGATTGTCAGCTGTGCTGAGATTTGGAAAAAAATACATGCCACTTTCATCATTGGAATTTCAGATAATAAAGATAGACCTGTGTACCGACTGACAAGAAAAACAGCAACTTAGGGTTTGCCTACTTGAAATTGGAGATAATAAAAAATTACAGAGCCAAATTCATACTTATAATCATACATGACTTCAGGTCTTCCGATTGACTTGTAATTGATTTGCAATTTATGCACAGCATTGATCAATCAACATACTTTCAGGCCATTCAATTGCTCCAGTGCTCCGCTATTATAACACTCTCCCAATGGCATCCATATACAATTTACATGTACCCTAGAGGCCCTGGATGCCATACAGCCAATTTTGTAGACTGCAGAAGCAATAGCAGGTGAAATGAGGAGCCATCCGAGAGACATAATAGTGAGTTGATGCAGAAGCTGGAGCTGCAGGTGGAGCTTCTTTCTGCATCAGTGGGGACAGCAGCAGTGGGGACAGAAGGTGGAGAAGCATCTGTGGTAGTTCTGTTGTAGTTATGTGACCCTATTAGGAGACTAGTGGTGGCAGTCCGCTGACAGATCTGCTTGAAGGTATGCAGCATTGCATTGGCATTAATAGTTATTTGAGTAATTGTTTGCGTAGAAAGGAGGTTATGACTATGTAGCCGGCATCTTTGTCTTATGCTTTATTTTGTTGTCTGCAATTTAAATTAAACTGAGTTGGTAGCACTTTGAGCCAATTGCTGAGTTTGAGTTGCGAATCAAACTTTAGCTTCACTAATCGAATGCCTCATTACTGTGTCCTACTGTCCTAATGAGTATACCAATACATGCATAAATACAGGACACAAAAACCGCACTCGTCCATCAATCAACCTGCATTGTAGGAAATGAAAATATCATTTTTAGCTAGCCATAGGCGTAGCTATTGGAATGGGTGAGGAGTGTATGGGATTCTGAAACCATAAATGTGCAACCAGCAACCATGCAACCAGCAACCATGCAACCATGAACCAAAAACAAGCTAGGTGGCAGCACTGTAAGCAAAATAGCCCTCTAGTGAATAAGGCTTGCATTATCTTGAGTTCATTCCCTGATATAGCTCAATTACCTTTCAAGAGTGTAATTAGATACAATACAATGCATTGGATTTCCTGTGTCAATATGGTCAAGGTGTGAACTTGAAATGCAATTAGCCAGCAATGGCCATTGACATGGTTTGCTATCTATGTCAGCTGAATGTCAGTTGTAACTGGGCCAAGTACACAATGCCAATTTAAAACACTTGTATTCAACTGTGTAAACTTAATCCTGACCTTTGGAAGTTCATATTTATAGTCAATCATCACAAAAAGAGCTCCTTGGTGAGAAAAATATAGGCCTTTGTGTGATGATTGACTATAGGCCTAGTTCAAAAATAATGAAGCCACCCGGCATATTTTCTGTAGGGGTCTCAAAATATGAGAATGGCTGTATGTGACAACTTAATGGTACACCATTGCTTTTTTTTTAAAGTACATTCTTGTGCAAATTTCCTGAACATTTCACGACATTCTGGCTTATAGTTATTGAGATAGAGTCCATTTACATTGAAAAACAAGCATTTTTTCACCAAAAAAACGTGACATAACATTTTTGACCACTTGAATTCTTTCAGTTTTACAAATTTTTACGTATTCTAAGACAATTTCCCAACACTTTTTGGAATCCCTACATCCTCAGGCTTCATCAGTCCATTAAATCAAGTACTTTTATTTGCCTGTGTTGACATTATTGAGCTATTTGTACTCAAAGGTTGACTTCCAAAAATTAAGTCAAATTTGACGCTTACTGATCTGAGATGCTCCAGTGTCCGTTTGACATGTGTCAGTTGAATCTTTTGGCCTCTGAGACCCAGTCTAATATCTGCTCACCCATTTTGGAGCTTCTTATGTTTGTGGAAAATTTATTTCACAAAAAAATTAAAATGAATAACAAGGTAGGTGAATCCGTCGCAAGCGTAACACACTGAATACTTTGTAGTGCCACAGAGCAATAAAAGCTCCGTTTTAAATCTGGTCTGGCTGGTGATGTTGCAAAATCTATGTAGTTTTGAGAAACAATCAAGTAATCCAGGTCTGCAGCTGGTTTCTGGTGGTAAAATACAAAGATTTCTTAAATGGGGTTTTGTCAAGCGTAACGCTATGGAAAATATTGACCATATTTTCATGGTTTTCTTGTGAGGAGTAACGCAATCATTCTAGTATTACTTGTACTGATACTCAAAACAATATTTCAGTAGTTGGAGTATGTTTCAATGTTTAATTATCAAAATTTTGCTCTTTGTGAACCTTTCTCGAAATTTGGGGTCAATTTGTTGAAAAATGCAATAACCAATACAAATTTCACTTTAATTTAGTAATTACTCTTATGATTCATCCAGTTATTACTTATAATGCATATAAAATCGATTTGGGTCAAAGCCAGAACATTTTTTTACTTTTGTGTCATGCCAGTACCCAAAATTGGCGTTTTGTCTGGAAAAATAGGCTAAAAAAACACGCTTCTATCATTGTTTGCTCTGTACGTATTCACCTTGGTGGCACTTATTTGGTACCAATTCGAAGCCCACATACAGACGCATAACACTGGACAGGTGAAATCATTTAAGAGGAAAATATGTACATCTAGGGAGAACATATGTACGTTTTTTCTTTAATATTGCAACAAAATTTGGAAAAATACTGTTTTCCTCATAAAATATTTGGTGAATTTGGATGAAAACAGCCATGGACACTTAAGAGTATATAAGTTTTGTCATCCAATAAAAAAAATTGATTTAATTTGAAGATAAGTTACAATTTAGTCTACTTTCCTTTCACGGCCATGGAAATAAAAATAAATAAAAATTTGGTAATATTCGGCTTTTATCAGTTATTTCCACAAACCACAGCAAAATGGTAAATAGAGTTTCTAGAACTTAGACAAGTTTGTTACAATATTATGTGGTCATTTGATACATATAAACATTTTACAATTTTGATGGTCATGTGACTCATGTCACACTTTGGCTTCATTATTTTTGAATTAGGCCTATAGATACTTATATTCAAATTTAAAAACTCTGAATATAACATAGGCTTACAGGTATAATGGGTATTAGGCATATATATCACAATACAGTGGATTTGAAAATGATAATTAGTTCCCCTGTTTAATAGCAAGTTAGGACACCACTGTGGTGCATTGAAACAGCCAATAGCTAGCTTCATAAAACAATATCAGGAAAGAGAGAGATAATAGTCTCAAGGTAGGCAAAGTTGGGCCTAATTCAATATAATTTGTATGAAATTATATTATTGTGAGTTAGTTTTAAATGCCTTGCCTCGAAATAGCCCACACCGGTGCTGATGGGGCGTAAAACACAAACTCACTCACTAGTTTTAAATGCCGCCCAAAACTGTTCACGACTGAATGCAAGTATACGGAGTAAGGAAGAGCGAGTGAGGGAGGAAGGAACGGACAGAGGTTGGAAGGAAGGGGGGAGTGAGGAAGGAAGGGGGAGCGTTGGGGGCTATAGATAGATAGATAGATAGATAGATAGATAGATACAGTGCCGCCTGTAAGTAAGTGAAACGCATGATATTGTGCCATTGCATCAATGTTAAACAACCTTAACCAAAATGCTTCTGGAAGGACGAATTCTCATCCGATGAGAGGAAAACATTTTGGGTCATAAAGGCCGATATGTGAGGCATGCGGGATAAAAATAGCAGCCAATTTTCTTTGCTGTAGTTGGAGTTAGGTATGGGTCAAAGTCTTTGATAAGTAAGTGAAACGCAGGCCCAATGTTAAAACATAGGGAAGGGTGGTTCACTTACTTATCAAAGACTTTGACCCATACCTAACTCCAACTACAGCAAAGAAAATTGGATGATATTTTTATCCCACATGCCTCACACATCGGCCTTTATGACCCACTTTGTTTCCCTTTCATCCGATGAGAATTCATGTCTCCACAAGCAGTTTGGCTGAGGCTGCTTAGCATTTACACAATGACACAATGTCATGCGTTTCACTTACTTACAGGCGGCACTGTAGATAGATCCTTACAGAAAATCAGATATGCAAATAGGAAGTAGATAGATATTCTATCTAAAAAAGCACCTAGAGCTTGAAGTGCTTGCTTGTTATTTATTGAACATGATGATAAAGTGCCATGACTTTATTGATGAAAACATAAAAGTTATTAAAATCATCTTGATTTAAATTTTCCAAAATTTGGCCTAGTATTACACTTTAATCGTACAACCTTCTTTTCACTGTAAAATGTGAGTTCTGATCGTATGATATTTTTGGCTTTCATGCATTTAGTTTCCTATTTTACCACATCAACAATTGATTTTGTGGCTAATTTGTGTAAAAAGAAGGGCCCCAAAGTTTTAACTTCATGGAAATTCTGTCAGTGAACACCAGGGGAAAAGTGGCGCTTTAATCCTTCAATCCCATTGGCTGGTTGATTTCCCTGCCTTGCCTCTGGTTGAGACACAATCTGGAGTATGTTTATTGAATTTCTATGTAATATTAAGGCTTCACAACTTGGTCACTGCTTTAGGTTAAATTTTGAAAGTTGTGTTTTTGGAATTAAAGTGCTATGTCTGCTTCATGTGGAAAGCAAATTAAGAATCACTGTTTTACAAAAAGTTGTTTGGGGCCAATGTTCAGGCCACTCAGTGAAATGGGGTTATTCATTTCATTGTACTTCACTTGCATTAAAATTAAAATGACAATGACAGAGTTCAAATCATCTTAACTCATAATTAATGCCTGATCTTCCAATTTTTCACGAGCATTCGTTCCTATTAAGGCGGAAGGCCGCACGTTTCAAGTCCATCCCCCTTCTATCTTACTATTTATCTATCTTTCTAATTTCATTGTATTTATTATTTTCCCTCCAATTTACAAGCAGCTTGCTAGTTGCCTTTTATTTCGAGGATTTCATGATATTATTTGTGCATTCTTCAAATTCTTATTTACATATCTTCAGTATGGATATACTATAGATTCAGGGGCACCCCATGATCTGTTATACCAAATGTCTGTTATGAAGCAGGTGCCCGGCTGGCTGGCAGGCTGTCAGCTGGGATTCTCCCAGCTGGCAAAATTGTCAGCTGGGAGTCTATTTTGGCATGTTCAACATGTGAAATTTGCAGTCAGGTATTGAGAAAGCGGTTCCGGCAGCTGGCTGCGAAAAAATGATTCATATCAGCTGGCTGGGAGGTGCTGAATGATGCTTGGGCTGGCTGGCAACCCAGCTGGCAGCATAACAGATATTTTCTGCCAGTTGCATTTAAAAATGAATCTAAGTGTCATAAAAGATGTGCAGCCAGGAGCTTACACTGATATGGGCACTATAATAACACACTGTCGCGAGGTGCCCCTGTAGATTAGGTCAACATTGCTATCAACCCATTCCATGTAAATCACTGCCCCTTTAATGTTATAGCAAATGGCTAGCTTTGAATCCGCGGATTCTTGTTCATGATGTGGGGTCCCCTTGGTTTGAATGTTAATACACAATACAAAGAACTCTTTGTTTACCAAATACTCCCGCATAATTTGGATTGATACTCGAACATGCCAAACCAACTTCTTCTGAGACCGAGATCTCGCAGAAATAGCCTGAGATAACTAGAAAATTCACAGAGAGGGACTTGAAAGAACTACCCCCCTGAGTCAGTAATGGATAATATTCAGTCAGATATTGGCTTCAAAGATTTTTGCCACATTTTCGCTTCAGATATTGGCTTCAAATAGTAACGATGCTAATTGTCTGCATTGCTTTGGATCCTCAGGGGAGAGAAGCATCTTTTTCGCGGCCTCTGAAGCTCTGATGCTGTTATTGATGCTACTGTTATTGATGCTTTATGGTCGCGTGTCACAAGGTCGTACAATTTGTGTTACATGGCGGTTTTGGACCAAAAATTTTTTCATCAAAAAAGTCTAAATTAGGTCTTAAATATCCTATTCAAACCAAAAACCAGCGTACTTTCACAAAAATTAGGGCTGTTCGTCTTATTATTTGATTTTATTCACCATACAAATCAATGTAAAGCTCAAACTTTAAAGGCATTTTTCTCAAAAGCGACTATATCTCAGTAACATTACTATAAAGTACAAAATACTCCTTGTATCCTCATGAAATTTTTACTGAAGTTAGTTGAGAAGATGGGCCTACTAATCAAAGCACAAAAAATATGTCCTCTTCTCCAAAAGACTTCATATACCTCAATGAATTTATGTTACTGCGACAGAGAAAAAACCTTTCTCAGGCACCATGTTTAAAACTGTGCCAAAAGCCTGATTATTGTCACAATCTCAAGGAAAAGGTTTAAAAACATTACCAAGACACCTGAGAACAAATTCTGATATTGCAAATAAGATATTACAAGATATTTACGTGACATGGTGCAAATATATCTTATATCAGTTATTTTCTACTGCATGAGAAATCAACATCTCATGTGAGCATACCATTCTGGAGCTATCAGTGGATTTAATCAATATGTATCTCTTTTTTTGGCTATATGACAGCAAGATTATCAAATGTGATTGTTATTTATTCATTTGATGATGTGGCCTGCCCTTTTTGTCCTTTTGGAAGTCCATTACATTAAGCGAAAATATCGTGTACGCTTCAAGCATGTATGTGTTACATTTGGTTCAGCCTTGTTCAGAGCATCACAGAAGTGAGAAAATAATTGAAAACATAGCAATATTTTATACCATAGTAAAATATAGCTCATGAGCATTTAGGCAATAGCCTTATCCAAAGGGTGTGGTTAACCTACTTCGAGTTCTCATGGTTTAATCTTAGAACCCCTCTCCAATTTTACATGTTTTTGCAAATGTTACGAAAAGTTCAGCCTAAAGTAGACAAGCAGCACACAAAGAATTTTACCTGCAAACACTATCTGATAAATGCATTTGAAAATAGAACTTATGAGCATTTAATTGATATATATTTGAACTTCCCTGCTTTAATATTAATAGCTACAGATGAAATCTAAGAAATTGTGTTGAATTTATTTTGCCAGCGGGACAGGTTCACGTCGCTGCACATTAAAGGATCTACAGGAGGCACTGTAACAGTTAGATAGAAAATTTAAGCTTCAAGAGCTTAAGGAGGAATCAGGTACTCCTGCAGAGCAAACAAGATTAAAATATCTTTTGTCGCTGGCGAGAAAACTCACTTTCTAGATGATTTTTTCAAATCTGACGTAACGCGGGACACAAAAAAATCACTTGTTTTCCTGAGTTTTTGATGGCTAGAAGCCTAATTTTGTAATAAAATTGACTTTTTAAAACCTAATATGATATAGAAGAAGTCAGGCCTTCCAGTGGTGTATAATATTGCATAATAGACATTTGTAAAGTACAAGTAATCATCATTTAAATGCAAAATTTCTGAAATTGTACGACATTATGACATGTGACCTTATAGACTAAGGCGTCTTGGGAGTCTTGCAAGATTAATTTGGCTATCTGACCTTAAGTAATCGCCATTTTGCTTTTTTTGGGATAACCAAATATCGGGTCTGCAGCTAATGGCCTACAAGTCAACTTGTGTCCTGTTTGTAGTTTTTTTTTAAAGAATGGAACTTTTATTTTCTTATCTTTACTTATCATTCACTGGCAATTACTAGGATGCCCTCCCTCTTTACTTGACTGTAACGATGTTTCAGGAAAAAAATTAATTTCTTGAGTCTTAAGTCCAAGTCAAGGACTTGGTGATGCTGATCGACATCTCACTGGAAGTTTGCTTAACATTAAGGTTCCTATATTCCCCAGGGTTCAGGCCCATGTACACCCTGAACACATAAACTTTCTCAAAACCAAATATGTATAATCTACTGGTCTCAAACTGAAACCAACAAATCCCAAGAGATAGCAAAAAGTAACAAATAACAAAAAAAGGTAACAGCCCAAGTAAGAGGTGCGCTGATGGAACTTGACAACCCTGACATGGGATTGTTCATTAATCCTGATGGCCCTGTCCCTCTCAGTCCGATTCTGTTAGTCCGGCAGTAAAATGCCATTTTTGGGCCTAACCCAAAAGTTCCAGTTAAAGTTTTTTTCTCTCTTGATCCTGTATCTATATGGTCCAAGGAACATTTTCAGGGGGGGGGTGTGAAACTCTCACCCTTGAGCATTCCGAGAAATCCAAGATGGCGTCCAAAATGGCCGCTGGACCCGAAATTGGTCATAAATTGGCTCCTAATTCAGCTAGGATGATAAATAAAACATCAAAATAGGGGTTTTGAGGGTCAAGGATTCCAGAAAGAGATAAATCAAACTCATAAGATTGCAATTTCTAGCTTAAATGGCCTGAATTATGCATTTAAACTGTAAAATTGGCATTGAAAATCAAGATTAGGCATATGTGACCTGCTCCACCAAAATGTGCTTAAAGAATAAGCAAAGTATCTATTACTGTGGCTTCCTCTGAATCTACTTGAAAGGTGCTTTCAAATGATGGGTCATATGTGGGTACATGTCAATGCATCCATAGTAATGACATGTCAAAAACCGTGAACAATGTGAATAATGAAGCTGCAGAATTTGAGAAAGTGGCCTTTACTTTTCAAGCCAAACAATGTCAAACGAACAAAGGTTGGTTAATTGTTTTCTGAAGTATATGGATTAAAATGCACTAAGATAATGCCTCTTACAATAGTAAAAATATCCTTAAAGTATGACTTTTGAGATATATGAGCAATGCACAATGCTCTTATTCAGATCATATCCGCTTTCTTGAGAACTTCAGTCACTTTTGTTTCTTTTAGTGGACCAGCCGATGTACATGATTCTTTACTGTTAGAGGCTTTATTGTTAATGGAAGGTATCGATGCCAGTTGGATAGATAATAGGTTTGACAAAAGGAGTAGGGGTTGATACCACTTACGGATTTGGATTTTAGGATTAATTTGTGGTCGTTAAGGTCAAAGCCAATTGACTTCACATGAAACTAACTCTGCCCTCATAAAAGTTGCAAAAGACAACAATTAAAGCAGGTCAGAGGGGCCCCTCTGTATCCATGTATTTCAAATTTTTGATACCTTTTAGAATAATTTCCAACTTGCCTCTGGGCGAAAAATCTACTACGCGCATTCTCGCCATGTTTACAATTTCGAAGTGCCCGAATGATTGTTGGTTCTCCCTGGACTCCGAAAATAGATCTTAGCACTGCAGCCTAATTTTTTCATGGCCAATGGCTTGATATGACAGCCAACTCAATTTAACTCATATCATTACGAGACAAACCAACTAGGTCACACCTGTCACTGCTGTCAGTACCAACTAGGTGCCAAGAAATTGGAAATCTCATACCAGTGCAAACCGGGTGACAAGCACTTCCAACTAGGTGACACATCACATTTACACAGCACTTCCAACTCCCCCTGTATCCTCCACTGCCCAATACTGAAACAGATACAGCCGAGGTTTAATGTGCTTTGCACGGTATTTTTCAAAGGTTGAAAGTTGGAGGAACAAGGAAACCCAGGTGCCAAATGATAGCTTTCATCAAGGGCTATCCATCCACATCCATTTTGATTGGTTCAGATTAAGTTACCAAGTGATTAGGATCAGGGAAATTGAAAATACATGGGAGGATTTTCTGTTTTCGAGATTTTTGGCACTGACAGCAACATTTATTTAGCCTCTGGAGAATTGACAGTTGTACTAACAATGAAAGCAAAGTGCCAAATTAAAGCTGACATCAAGGGCTATCCATCCACATCCATTTTTGTTGGTTAGAAATTAATTATCCAGTGTTTAGGACAGGAAGAATTGAAAATGCATGGGAGGATTTTGTGTTTCCGAGGAGATTTTTGACACTGGCAGCAACATTTATTAAGCTTTTGGAGGGTTGACAATTGTAGTAACGAGGGAACCAAGGGGCCAAATGAAAGCTGGCATCAAGGGCTATCCATCCTCATCCATTTTGGTTTGTCAGGAAAGATTCATCTAGTGATTAGGATAGTGGAATTGAAAATACATTGGAGGATTTTGTGTTTCGGAGGAGAATTTCGACAATGACTGCAACATCTATTTAACTTTTCGGAAGGTTGACAGTTGGAGTAACAAGTAAATCAAGGTTTTATTGGAAGCTGACATCAAGGGCTATCCTTCCACATCCATTTTGGTTAATTAGGAATGAGTTATCTAATGAATAGGATAGGTGAAATTGAAAATACATGGGGGGATTTTTGACACTGATAGCAACCTTTATTTAGCTTTTGGAAGGTTGACAGTTATATTAGCAATGAAATCAAGGTGTCAAATGAAAGCTGACATCAAAGGCTATCCATATACACCAGAAAAAAAATAGCACACCTGTGTTAGTTTGACATATTTTGATGTTGATGGCTTGAAATTTAACAGTCATTTATTCGGTTTCTGGAGCTTCATAATTAGCATGTTTGATATGTTATTTCTTTTGATGCAATTGACATGTGGGTCTCGGGAAATACGAGGTCTCGGGTGAAAATATCAGTGAAATAAAGGTCCAAGCCATGTCATAACCTATTTATCCCTTGTCATTGGCCCTCATCATTGTCAATCTGAATTTGGTAAGACTCACTTGTCAAAAAGCAGAATTTGCGAGATCGCCGATCGCCGAAAAAAGTGCCGTACGGCAAAAATAAAGAAAGCAGGATACATGTTAACCTTCCAAATCGATAGAGCTTTTGTTTTGCTACATACCAGTTTTTTCCCTGATGAAATTCGAGCATTTTTAAGCGTTCTGATGTCCAAAACATGAGGTGATGCAGCTGACTTTTTTTTTCCAGCTTTCTGCTTTGTTGACAGTGCCATGCATATTGTGACGTTGTGACGTCATGGTAACGTCATCGCTCAGGCCTGCTCTGATTGGTTGAATCTCGTATTTCCCTGTCAAGCTAATTAATTTTTCATATTTCCCTCTCCAGCTCATTAAGTCTGTATTTTCCCTCGTATTTTCCCTCTTCTGCTTGTATTCACCAGGGAAAAAGCTCAGTATCAGGGAGAAATGTTGCTAGACATGGGATAAACCCACATATGACCCATTATTTGAAAGCACCTTTCAAGTAGATTCAGGGGAAGCCACATTAATAGATACTTTGCTTATTCTTTACGCACATTTTGGTGGAGCAGGTCACATATGCCTAATCTTGATTTAATTTTCAACACCAATTTTACAGTTCAAATGCATAATTTAGGCCATGTAAGCTAGAAATTGCGATCTTATGAGTTTGATTTATCTATTTCTGGAATCCTTGACCCTCAAAACCCCTATTTTGATGTTTTATTTATCGTCCTAGCTAAATTAGGAGCCAATTTATGACCAATTTCGGGTCCGGCAGCCATTTTGGACGCCATCTTGGATTTCTCGGAATGCTCAAGGGTGAGAGTTTCACACCCCCCCTGAAAATGTTCCTTGGACCATATCGATACAGGATCAAGAGAGAAAAAAACTTTAACCGAAACTTTTGGGTACCACCCCTCCACTGCGGGACTATGTCCTCTCTCTCTCCTCAGGGCTTCTTTCTTATTTCTGATCAGCACAGACTTGTCAGCAGGTTGACAGTGCAGTGTGACAGTGTGAGTTATTGGTGTGTGCCGGTGACATAGTATAGGGAAATAGTGACTATTAGTTGGTATAGTAAGGGAATGCACTGGCACATTGCTGTGTTTTGTTTTGCAGTTGTGCATGATCAGATGAGGTCCTGGAGATGCCATTACATGTATTTCCATGGCATGGCCATTTTGCAACTACTTTTTGTATGTCCTTGAATAACTCAATCATCTGCTGATGAGACATAAAGCCCCAACTGACCCACTCAGTGGTCCACTCACTCACTCTTACTTTTCCTTTACTTTGATGATTTACTTCCTTGATAATTTTTATATTCGCTGACATTATTTGTTGCTCCAATACACTGTGAACAGCCTTTGGATTCATTTTCAGAGAACAAATAAGAAAGAAAAAATCTCCTTGATACTTCGAGCCAACACTTTGTTTCGCTGATTAGCCATATGGTGTGTCACTACTTTCTCTTATAGAGAGCTTCTGCACGTAATTACCCCGTCCTGGTGTCATAAGCTGTTTGAGCTCCATCAATAAGCAAAGGCAAAGGTGTAAGGTATTATGAATGTGTGGGACTTCAATAGCCCCCCAAACATTTCATAGTAATTATCAAGTGATTAATCAATGTCAATGAATGTCCATGAATTTATGTGGGTGCAACTGTGGTTGAGGAGTCCCTGAACATGCTGAAAGTGGTAAATTAATCTCTGTACGAGTGAGGAATGTTTCACCAATGTTGGCCTATCCCAAGCAATCGGCTGCAGTTGGAAGTTTATTATTTGAACAAACACAATTGGTGTTTTCAATTTCCCTGACAGATCCAGGATAGAACCAAGTGACGCCACGTTCATCGTCACAATAGCATTTCCGTTGTGTTTGTGTTTCTTGTCAAGAGAGACAGCAAGGAAGTGGTGAGTGAAAAAGGTCTGGACAGTCTGACAGACACATATTGAAGAATATGGAGCAGGGAGGAAACTTGGGATGACAGGAGCAGGAAAAAAAGGCCACACAAAAAAAAAAAACAGCTGGAAAAATGGCTGAGGCCGGTCGATCAATGGTCATAGTGGTACAAATTCCTACAACTCTGAAGGATTTCATTGGAATTATTGATGAATTGAGGTTTCTAGTCGTATTTCTAAAGATAGTAATATATTTCTCACAAGGAAGTCTGATCAAAGGTTACAATTTTTTCCCTATATTTTGAAGTGGGTTAATCAATGGCTATGAGAAGGCTCTCTAATTTTTACCACTCTTATAGAAATATATTGGGGTCTGGGGCCTACATGTCACTGCAGTGCTAGTGCCCTGGGCGGTTAACCTCTGGGATCTGGGTTCAATTCTTAGTCTGGACAACCCATGTTAGACAGATGTTTCTTTCATCCTGCACCTTGACTCATTATGGTAGTCCCTGCCTGTCCTTTTAAGCCCAATTATTTGAAAAATCCAAGGCATACATAGAACATCGCTTTCAGTAAGTTGTGTTGTTGCTATGGTCACAACTTATTTATCTCAACCCATGTCACCAACCCATTGCAACTGAAGTAGATGTAGTAAATGTGAGGGCACTCCCACGCTGTATTTGCAAATGCAATAGATATAGAGGAGATGCAACTAGATACAACAGCCGGTGGACTGATTGCTCTCCTCTGATAGTCTAATCTCCACTAATGATATGGCCCACAGCACTGCCCCACAACTCTAGTATCAATTCTAGTATCAACTGAAGTGGGATTGCAACTGCCAATATTGACAACAGCAAAAGTATTGTGGTGACATACATTTTTTTACAACAATATGATGTATAATCTGGATACGGCCACACATACTTTTTGTTGAACCAAAGGTTTGAGTGTCAAGTGGACATACTGGCCCAGTGGCCCTGTAAAGGCAGCTGGGTGACAGATTGGTTAAGATGCCCACCTGCTCCGCTGTAGGTCTTCGTTTGCATGGGTTTGAACCTCAGTGTTGGGACCCAAAATTTTCAGTAAACCGCCATAAGCAAAATCCAAGCTGGATGTTGTTCTTATGAGATGTAAAAATTGGAGATCCCTTGTATCTGTGTCTGTGTTGGGCAAGTAAAAGATCCCTCACATTACATGGTGCAAATGTGTAGCATATTGTAGACTCTCGCTTTCTCTCTTCAATCTCATTAAGCAACCACATGAGGGCTTAGAGGGCTGCACTTGTTGCTTCTAACTATTTTTCAATAGGAGTTTTCTACAAGCTCCCGGTTCAATTTACCTTCTTAGTATTGATTTTATTGATCATCGTGCTAGTAGTTGTGTCATTGTAGTTTACTGGGGTTCTGATGGATACTTTACACTAATGAGTACAAATGATTTGTATTCTGCAGTAATCAATTGCTTCCAAGGTCCTTTATAGTGATTTTGTGATTGTACCTGTCTTCTGTATGTTAGTTTTATAGATTTAAGGACATTTCATTGCATTGCTATGTCCACACCAATTTATTTTTTGTATACACTCAATAGCCAACAAAAGGATAGAGCCACTTTCGTCATCTGTCCGTGGGTCTGTTGATACCATAAACATGGGTCTTTGGGTGATTGTGATTACGATTAACGATTTTTTTTCCAATCGTACAAAAATGCTGTCGTTTAATGGTCATGTAAAAGTTGAGTATGTAAAAGAAAGATAGATGTATGATTAGTGCACTCCTCTAAGTGCAGTTGTGTGCCCTTACAAAGCAGATTGATGAGATGTGAGACAGAGAGAGTGAGAGTCCTCAATATTTTACCCATTTTTTACTTGCCCAGTACAGACACTGATACAAAGGGCCACTAATTTACCATTTGACACAAATGACATTCAGCTGGGATTTTGCTCATGAAGGTTCACTGAAAAGTTTGGGTTCCCCACTGGCAGTTTGAACCCATGCTGGCAAAGACCTTCAGTGGAGCAGACGGGAGCCTTATTGCTGCCTTAACCACCCAACCACCCCATATAAAATACCTTTGATAATCTGATGGTCAGTTAGAAGTCCAAAAAGAACCCGTCATTGGACAAGCCGTTGATTTTATTGTGTGATATTTCAGGCCTGTGTCTATTGTCTGGAAAGTTTTTTGTAAAATAAGACTTCTGTGTAATTTTATCTAAGCCATCTCTTTTTCAGAAACAGGTCTCTTTATGTCTGCAAAGGGCACAAAAATAACCTGTCATATGACAACCCTTTTGTCGTTGCTTTTATTGTGTGATATTTCAGGCCGTTGATACTTAATTCTTTGTTTCTATTTTTCAGGTGAGTCCTTATTATAAAAATAGCGATGTCTGCTTTTTTTCGTCTGGTGGTAAGTCGATCACTTTTTCTAAAAGTTGTATACGCAGAGAGAGGACTGGCTGTAGTGCCGAAGGATGGACAAAAGATAAGATTTCTGAAATAATATGAATTGGTGGAAGGGTGTATAATGTATATGTCGGAACCTCCATTCTGAATGGAAATACAGGAGATTTTGTGTTTGGACAGCCATCTTTGATGCCATCTTGAATTATGCTATGTGCTGACACGAGTGTCGACCTTAAGGCCTAGATTCTTAATCTACTCTTGCTCAGCTTTTAGAGAGCCCAAAATCCAACCTTAATCTATAGACATAATTTTAATTTTGCTATGATGTTTACGAATGCCAGTGTTTCCTAAATGTTAAGATTTCTTCCACTTTAAATATTCCTGCCTCATATTTCATATTATGCTTCGTTGTAATGATATCTATTGCAATAATTCTCAAATGTAATATTGCAATTGAATCGTAACCAATACTTTCTCATGGGTTCTTTTAATTTAAAGTTTAATTTGAGCCGAGGTTAGAATTCTGATAATATTCTTATGTGGTTCAAATTAAAATTCGATGATGCAAAAAAGAGCTTATCTCTGTGCTCCAATGAATCAAATTACAGGCGAACTTGTTGTGATACGGATAATTGTGGCTGAGATGTCCGTAAATCCTTCTAATGCTTGAATTTTGTCTTGAAAGACCTTGTGTATAATGCTTAAACTGGTTTAGGATGAATGGAACAACCTTATGGTACTCTGAAAAGATAATGGGTAAAGTTATTGTACTGCTCCCGTCAAGGTCCCAGGTTAGATTCCATTTGCTGAATGTGCAGCATTTTAAAGTTTTTAGAGTTTTCGTCAATACGAATTTTTTTTTGTTTTTCGAAATTATGGATTTTTATTTCGAGCATGCAATATCCTACAATATTTGTTTCTAAATTAAACAATAATAAAGTTTTTTAAAATCCACCGTATAGTAATTATTCTTTTCAAGACTGCCGCTGAAGACTTTATTTATAATTTTCTTAACTCAAAACATGCAGTATGAAAGATGATGCTCTATTAATAGCTGTGTGGTACTGACATCCCCCTTCAAGGCATGAACTATGACAATCTTCTTAGTTCTATGACAGAGAGCCTGATTTGCTTCCCACAGTTATCAATACAGAGCAGTGTAATGTGAAGATTTCTCACAATATGTCTTGGTTAATCATCGATTATGACAAAAGCAGGTTGATACTACAGAGTGGGCCTATATCCTGAGCAGTTCCTGACGATTGAGTATGTGTAGCAGAAACAGTGTGGGCTATTTACAAATAGATGTGGTGAAGAAGTACTGGGGAATATGCACTGGAGAATTGTTGAATTTTGACTATTCTTTTTTTATAAAATGGTTTGGCCACTCAGCAAACCGCAGGGGGTATAAAGCACATTCTAAAGAAAGTATAAGTTCGCAACAACTTCTGAAATTTTTCAAATAAATTGGTTGTCAAGGGGGTTTGGAATTTTTTCTGAAATGAAACATTTCTTGCCCAGTTTTGGTGAAACAACTTCTTCCTATCAGTTTTGAAATAGATGATTTGCTATGGGTGTGAATTTTGTAGCAATGTTGTGTTTGATTTTACCAACCACAATTTTATTCCGTTGCGCCCAAATCAATTAAATCATTCTCAAAACTCCAAAGGAAACTCCTTCCCCCCCCCAACCTCCCAAATCTGATACCTTGTGGCAATGGTCGACCCCTAATGTATAGTTGCACAGATGCAACTGTATCTCAAAATAGCAAACTAAAAATGATACATCTGTTTTCTGTATTTCTTTTACCGGGTTTTTATTACATTAAGCAGCAGGAGCAGGTGTCTCGGGTGTCCAGCTCTCACGGAAATTGTAAAAGTACCTGGAAATTGGAAGTGTCCATATTCTCCCTGGAGATGAAAAGTATCGTCTTATGCAGGTAGAAAGCGTCAGGTAGAAAAAGTTCAGTGCCTTCAATAATATGTGCAAAGTACACAAATTTCAGGCTATATATGAGGGTCTTCTTCCAGTCTGCTCACAGACTCTGAACGAACAGCACAGCTGGAGAGTCTGCCAGAAATCGGATGACCTCCAGCTGACACATTTATTAATATTCGAGTAGGTCAGGTCATGTCTAGGTAGAGGGACCTCATCACTTGTGCTCATACGCACAGCTGAGCTGCCAGCAACATATAAACAAAGCGCAATCAACAATTTTAAACTATCAATGAGTGCGCATGCACTGCCAATGAGCACCATAAAATTATGAAGTTTTCAAATCCTTTAACAGCTATTGCCAGCATGATTTAAATGATAGTTCTCCAACGAAACTAATTGAAACAACAAACGGACAACAATGAAATACTAAAGCATTCATTCAATTGCTTTGAGAGATCTGAAACAGTTAATTATGTCTGTCACACCAAAGAAGAGTTAATCTTTTTGTTACAACTTCACAAATAATGTATGTTGTGGTCACTGGTCAGGGCAAGCTTAACAAGATTATACTTAGAAGTGAGGGTGCTCGTGCGTGGCTGTCTGGCTGGCTGCCAAACAGGGACTACTCACAATTCCCTGGGCAGGAAAAGTTATGACTCCGCCAAAATAAAAGTTCCACAACAAGTACCACTATTCAGCAGTAGCAGCATTCCAATAATTAAGTGGCCGATTAAAAGTTATTTAATATTCAATTCTAGACCTAATTCAACAGACCAAGTCGTTACTCCACTTCCCTTAAAAAAGCGGTCGTTACTGCATCTGAAATCAGGCAGAGTTCACTGACGGTGTCAGCTCACTGCTGCTGTCTCTTATGCATGATGTAAAATATGAACTCTTGTGTGCAGAGTAGTCTTCTTCCCAAGTTAGTCTTATGAAAAGTTGTTTGTTTAGGCAGTAACATTCACAGGAGTTTAGTTCATTTGGCTAAAACAAGTTGTGTGCACTTAACTAGTACTGTATAAAAGGGGTATGTGGGTCTATGGCATGTTATTGGTTCAAAATTACTGCTGTGATTATATGAGGGACTTGGAAAATGTTCTGAGTGATGTAAAATACCTCGTACCACTATGAAAACTGTCCTTATCATTCATGGTAAAATTTGATCCATTATCACCCAAAAGTGAGCTACATAATGTTCACTGATCAGACCCACACCATTTTCCATTGCATTTCTATACTGCGTACTTGCCATGTTAAATGCCACACATGCATGTATTTTATGACTCGCATCTTCGTGAGTCATATTCCGTACCCATCATTTACGAGTACATGTCAGTGAATGAGTTATATCACTCCCTAGTGATGTCAAGTGTCTCTCAGTAACAAATTGACAGAGTAATTTTAATGTAAAAGATAGGAAGTGTTGTGACATCACTGAGCCTCCCTGGCAGCCAAATGGGCTTATCTCTCCCTGACTGTAAGACATATCCAAAATAACTAAGAAAATTTGTTAATCCGAAATGAATTTTTTAAAATTTTTGTATTTAACCATGGTAACCAAACTAACCATGTCAACATAACCCTTTGCGTTATGTTTTAAACCAGACGGCCAATGGGCAAAAACTCTTAAAACTCAATAATTATTTTCCGTTCAATACCCTCTCAGCCTGGATGAGCTTGAACTAATTGTTGCAACAATTAAGCAGAACAAAAGACGGCAGAGTAGGAAAAATGTAACAAATAATTTGCACAAGTTTCATCTGCCTGCAAACAGATGTTCTTCTTCAAATGAGCCTAGAATTTGCCAAATTAGTTCTTTGTCTGTTGCTTTTAAAAATATTTCGCATCTAGATTTGCAATTCTAGAAAATGTGAAGCAAACTACAAATGTTGCGTAGTTCAGTATGGAACTGTGATTTTAAAATTTGAAACAGTGTATGACACTTGTAACTAATGACTTTTCCTCCCAATGTTCAACCTGTCTGTTAACGGTACCAAAAAGCAGCATGTGTATAAGATTGGAACCACTGCCTCATGTATTACCAGCAGCATCGGACTGGTATCGGCAAAGCAATTCAGCAGCAGTGTCTGTATCAGAAAAGAAAAAGTGGTAACCGAGCTCTCCTATTCTTAAACAAATGGCAATCCAGGAAAGCATAACAATGAGGAAATGAATTTTGAATGGTGCAAGGATAATTAAATTATTCAGACGTGTTCAAAATCTATAATTTAATTCGGCCATGAGGAAGACAATACAAGTTACAACATTTATAATTATAACATCTTGAATGCATGTTAAGAATTCCAATGTAACTTGTCTTTTTTCTTGAGCTTCTGTGGGAGGGGATTTGGGACAGTTCCTAGTACACTGAGCTTCTAATTGCTTTGTCCTGGTCAAAATCGAGCACTGGCTGCGTCACCTATAAGCAAACAAATGAAATGCCAATGTAAAATTTGCTCTGACCCAGATAGCACTGAGCATGCTCGGAGTTGACCAAGTTCTCACTGGCATGGGTTCACACCCATGCAAGCAAGGACTTTAAAAGGAGGAGGCATGAACTTAACATCTGCAGAAGGCGGTAACAAATAGTGACCATTTTTAGCTCGTCTGTTTTCTTTGAAAACGAAGAGCTATTGTCGCCACTCGATCGTCGGCGTCGTCGTTGTCCCGGTTAAGGTTTGTGTAGGTGTCCATTTGTGACCTTAGTATTTCACTTAGAGTTATGAAATTTGGTACAGCTATCGGCCTGTGGGTATGGATCAGGAACATATTGAGAAATCCAATATGGCCACCATTTTGTGGCGGCCATTTTGGCTGCCATCTTCCTTCATTCTTCACCTGCCCACTGTGCCCTTAATATTTTGCTTAGAGTTATGAAATTTGGTACAGATATTGGCCTGTGGGTATGGATCAGGAACATATTGATTAATCCAAGATGGCCACCATTTTGTGGCGGCCATTTTGGCAGCCATCCTTCTTCATTCTTCAACTGCCCACTGTCCCCTTAATATTTCACTTCGAGTTATGAAATTTGGTACAGATATTGGCCTGTGGGTATGGATTGGGAACATGTCAAAAAATTTAGGATGGCGGCCATTTTGTGGTGGCCATTTTGGCAGCCATCTTTCTTCATTCTTGCACTACCCACTGTTCCCTTAATATTTCATTTAGAGTTATGAAATATGCTACAGTTATTGACCTGTGGGTATGGATTTGGAAATTGCTGATAAATCCAAGATGGTGGTCATTTTGTGGTGGCCATTTTGGCAGCCATCTTTCTTCATTCTTCAACTGCCCACTGTGCCCTTGATATTTTGCTTAGAGTTATGAAATTGGGCCTATGGGTATGATTGGGAACATGTCGAGAAATCCAAGATGGTGGCCATTTTGTGTCAGATATTTTGACAGCAATCTTTCTGCATTCTTTTAGTTATGAAATTTGGTACTGCTATTGGCCTCTGGGTATGGATTAGCAATAAAATTAGATCGAGTTATTAGCCTGTGGGCGATTGTCAGGCACACATTGATAGATTTCACGTTAACAGACGAGCGTTGAAACCGCTTGCGGTTCTGGTTTTGAAATTCCCCTGACCACAATTTTCAAGCCAGTTTTCACTATGAGCTACATCTGGTTCACCGATCAGACATGGTTTTTATGAATCTACAAATTTTCAGACCTTTCTTATTTGTGTGTCTGATCAGTGGACATTATGTAGCTCACTTTTGGATCAAATTTTAC
Organism: Platynereis dumerilii; assembly: GCA_026936325.1. Classification (NCBI taxonomy): domain Eukaryota; kingdom Metazoa; phylum Annelida; class Polychaeta; order Phyllodocida; family Nereididae; genus Platynereis; species Platynereis dumerilii. The sequence goes on along the minus strand of JAPTHN010000006.1, from coordinate 35,705,242 downwards.
CATCAATGTTAAGGACAGTTTTCAAAATGCAATCATTAGTGGCCTCATTACTTTATCCTTCTAATGTCCTATTTAGCCTCTTTCAGTGGATAAATATAGGGCATAAAGCACCAATCATCCATACATCTATCCAATGGCATCAATTCGTCCACCTATGTCAGGAGTGTCTTCAACTGCTGGTCGTGGGAATTTAAAAAGACAGCGTTTGACAAAAATTAGTTCGACCATGAATAAGACCTAAAACTTATGAATAAGATCTAAAACTTATTTTTTGTTCAATTGATCAGCTTGTTTGTAAAGCTATTCATCAAGCAATTGATAAAGTGTCAGTGTTGTATTTGCTGCACTGCTGGTATATTGTCTCTGTTGAGCTTGTGTTCTATTACAAATAGTGACAGTGGGTAAACAGTGAGCATATTTTGTGTACTCAAAAAGTGATGATCTCATCAGTATTTGACAGCTCTGTGGCAAATGGCTGCCAAGAAAAATTGATTGAAAAATTTGATTTTATCCGCTGTCAATGTCGCTAAAAAACTTTGATTTGGTCATTTGGGAAATCATTCGATTTAATTTCCAAAACAACGTCTGAACACATTTTCAGAGTTTGCTCCTCAATTTTTCACTCTTAAATTGCTGACTCTGCAATAATTTTGGAAAACTTTGGTACTGTGTCTCATTAAACTAATATAATAAAGTGTTTTATAAAGAGGAAATCTTTTTTAGTTTATTAATGCACTAATTTGGCAACAACAAAAAATAATAATATTCATCATTATTTAAGATAGGGTTTATGATAATATAATTAATACCTTTTTACATATTATCTTTAGTTAAATGCAGATTGAATACACAGGTAGGTTGCTTATAGGGGGTCAAAAGTGATGTCCGTGTATACTACAGGGCATAGGCCTGACTGTTATTGACAATCTCAACAATTTACTACCTAGAACCGAGAGTTTGTATAATGCTAGAAGTCCCAACTGACTCACAACTGGTTATTTCAAAGTTTGTTTTCCAACTTTTATTGAATTAGTTAATCACGTGAAACTCAGATTTAATCAAAAGATTTTAATGACTTAGTTTATACCCTTATTTTGTGCTGTCAACTTGGGCATCTGGATAATGAAGCATTAATTCTTAAGATTGTGAGGAGTTTACTTGTCCCTCCTGAATAAACATTATGAAAGTACTGCTGCTGAGTAAACAGCACAATTCTAATGGGTTTGTTATCTTAATGTTTTGTGTGATTTAAACCTACCCAATTGCCCAGCAAGTAACGCTGCTTTGTTTAGGATTAGCCTTGTTGTCCCTTTTGTTCTAAAAATCCCATGTTGCCGTAGGCTGAATTTGCCATGTGAAATTGATGCACGCGTTATCCTAATCTTGACATTATGGTGTGCTGTCGGTGCAAGAAAATGTCAGCTCTTTATTGTTTAAGTGATGCCTGTGTGTTTTATAGTTTTAGGAGTATTTTTGTCTGTTTAGATTTCACTGAATTAAACTGTCTTGTGATATGATCAGTGTCAAAGGTGTTCTGAAGTGGATGTAATGATGAAATAATGTAGCTGTGAGATTTATATTACTCAAGTGTAGCCTTGTTCCTTTCTTTCAAGCAAGTGTTGGCTTTATTTGATGAATATAGGCCAGTTCAATTAACAACCAACCACTCAAATTAATGCGATTTTGCACTTGAATGACACTGTCGAGAGTGTCTTGAATAGTTTAAACAATTGAGAAAAGGAACCCTGGTTTTCAGTCACATGAACTTGAGGGGTCACATAATTCATTAGAATGGTTGTGATTTCTACAGTTCTTGAAAGTCCAATATTGGAATTTACTTAGTCTGCTTATCAAGTTTATTTTGTAACAGTCTTCTTCTTATTGATTTTGTCTTGACAGATACATGTAAATTATAGTCATTAGGCCAATAGAATTAAAAGAAAATAACTGATAGTCTGGTGGTATATAATATATAACAAGACAGAGAAGTCAGAAGGAAGTATATGGACTTTCCAGATGTTCGGAATAATTATGTTGAGCTGCAATACAGGGTTATGATTGATTTAATATTGGAAACAACAACTAATTCATCCGAGCATCATTTGAAATATTCTGTGCGGCTTAAATGCATTCTATTCTAATTACTCAAAAGGAGTCAAAATGCACAAACAATTAGTTCAAGATTTGGGGGATCAGCATGACATCTATTATCTAAAATGATGATTATCTTTTTGATCGATTAATGCTGTAGTTATCAAGTGATTAGGGCTAATCTACTTTTGAAGGGATTAACTAAGTTGTCTGATTCCCAAATTCATTTGTAAGATTTGTCGGGATGGAAAAAATGCTGTCAGGATGTGGCACATGATGTTTGATCCAGATTATTGCGTAAAAAATTATCAGGAAATGGTGTTTCTAATGAACGCTGTAAATAGAGGGTTAAAGACCAGAGATAGAGTTGTTCAAGTATCAGAAATAGGTGTACAAGTTAACCTTCACTGAAGGCTTTGGTAGGGTATATATAATTATGCTGATTCGAGTGAACTTCTCAGATCTGGAAATGTTGATGTACTACAATGTGTAGAAAACTAGAAACACTAATTCTTTAGACATCACTAGGATACTTAAACCATTGGAAAAACCGGTATCTAAATTGCACTTTTCCATGTTAGCGCCCTGCTAAGGATTAACATTGTTTACAACAGCAAACAAAAAATCAGATTATTGTTTATTTTGCTAAAATTATGAGTTTTAAAAAACAAAAAATAGAAGAAGCATATGATGTCTAAGTTCCTCCGGTCGGGATCTAACTAACAAAAATGCATGTTAGAATCCTCCAAATCGGTGTTAACTAATACTTAAACAATGAACATGTTGGCAGAATCGCCCACTAAATCTGATTATGAAGAGGATGTCTGGCTGCTACATGATCTCATTCCTGTAGATATCATATAACCTACTGAAACAATTTCATAAACTGTCCGTAATAAAGCCGACAAAAAAACATATTCAAATTTGATTTGTTAAAATCATGTAAAATATCATGTTTCTATGCAATTCAATGCAAATTGGTGCATGTCTAGATGCAGCTGGTTTTATACTCAACACAGTCATATTGTGCCCTGGTTGTTGCTATGAGTGTCATGGGACTTGTCATTGATGGCAATTTTGGGCTACAATTTGTAATTCCAATTGGCATGTCAAATCTAAGGCAATTTTAATGCCATTGTAATGCCATTGTATTCTTAATTGTAGTGTCAATTCGTGAGTTGAAAATTCCATTAAGCATGCCTTGTAGATTAGCCTATCATTTTATGGAAGCTGTCAGGTGCAAATTGAAGCATGCAGACTCAAGTCAAATGCACAGAGGCACATGTTGGTACGAAGTATTGGCAAGATGGTATAGGTATGGTTGGTATAGGTGTGGTTGGCAGATATTAGGAAGGTAGGTAGAGAGGTAATAGTTCAGCCTCTAAGGATATATGTATTTCTGTCCTAGAGTGATTGATGAAAGAGACCATGATACAGTTGATATATGTATGTAAGGGATCTTTTATTTCTGTTGCTCAGCAAGGCCTGAACATAACTATCTTATGGCTCTAGCTACAGACTGACAAGATACAAAGATATGCACTAGATAGATAGAACTTTATAAAAACAGTGCAGCCCTCTAAGGCAAGTGTTTTGCTGCTTATGGCATGATTGTGCTCAAATTAGACTCCTTAGATTTGAAGATTTCCAAAATTGGACCTTCCAGAATTTACATCATTGCAATGGCTTGCAGTGGTTTGTACCATGGGATTCTGAAAACTGCTTTATCCCATGCTATCTCATGGAATGCCATTGTAATTTAATTCCAAATGTGTCTGTTATAACACACTGTAAGAGCCTCTCCCCACTGCTAGAAGCAATTTAGATGTGATGCTAAACACACCAGGAGCAGTAGTCCTGGAGTACTTTCCTTTGGATTTACACTAATTCCAAACGCCACTTAAACTGTTGTTTTATGACACACTAATACAATTCAATAGAAAAACCATCACGGGCAAATTAAATCTGAAAACAAATCATTTCATAATGCCTCGATCTGACAGTCATGAATACTTGAAGTTCCTCTTAAAAAAAAAAAAACTAGAGCAATATTGTTGTATGAGCATTCAGAGTAGAATTCTCAGGCAGACTGAAAAGTATGTATTATTTTGTAATGCTACATACATTCTTTCATATTTTATTTTAAACATCCTTCGTACAGCCTTAATTATCAAATGGAATGACTATGATGTTATAAAGTCTAAGATACAGTGTGCCCTGTATTACAAGACCACTCCTTCTGTAGTCATGAAGTGGTCTTCTGTAAGGGTGCATAATGTGCGAAAATTATTACAAAGTGCATGAAGAAGGTGGTCACATAAGACAAGTTTGTCTAACAATAAGAGATTGTATAGTGAATGGTACTTTTTTGTTTATGCCTTTTTGCCAAATTATTTTATTAACTTTGTATGAACACCCACTATGTAAGTAGAACTAACACCTCAACTAGTGAGTGGCATCAATTCTGTCAATTACTCAGGTACATGTACAGGATTGTGTGAGAAGTTTATTACTGACTAATAAGCTGCTAAACAAGCTGGCTAAATCAACTGGCTGGCTTAATCAGCTGTCTAGCCACACACTGGCTAATTACCCCCAGCCTCCCACATACTTCTTTTCAGGAGGTGTAAGATACCATGCTAGTCTGGCCACTGGAGTTCCATGCAAAACTACTAGGTAAGGTTGTCGGCAATTTGGCATATAAATATGCGGGTACAATGTGGTAGCTTGCATTTTACAAGAAGTACAAACTTGTGTGTAATGATGTTCTTGATTTCTTACAAATTTTGGTTTTAAACACTTCTTGTCTGTAAAGTATTAAAAGTACACTTACATTGAGATATTCCAGTTGATTCTTCCATTTTGATTCTCTTTTTCAGGGTTCTCCGTTATCTTTTGAAAAAAATTCTATAAGCCTAATGGGCCGCAATAGATTTAATCTTATTTGAGATTCATGTAGTTATTTGTTCTTTCAATGTACATTTAGAATAAACTTCCACTTTGAATTGGCTTGATATGATTCACTCTTCAAGATTTTATTGTGAATTTAATCTTCAAATCTCAAGATCTGAATTTATGCTTAAGATTTTCTTTCAATATTTACTCTTCAGATGCTCTGATATTTTCTATTTACATTTCTGATTGATGTCTCAAATAATCTTCACATACTTTTCTGAAATCATGGGTTGTTTATTTAGCTGTCTGAACCATAACTCGAGTTAGGCAAAATGTGAAGATTTATAGAAACACAAATAGAAGAATTGAAGATCAGCCTTTGAATTTTACAACAATTGGAAGAGCAAGACATTCTAGCTTCTCGTCTGTCCTTTCTTTCTTTTCTGCTCTCTTTGAAATGTCGGAACTCTGGTATGTTTCAGAGAAGTTTACCGGCTTTCAAACATGTTTTTTTTCTTCACTGCTATTGTGCAGTGTTTTTTTGTACTCTGCTGTGGCATTCCAGAAATAGCACAACTGTTGTAGGATGGGTTTTGGAAATAGCTTTCGTGTCTCTTGATCAGAAAACTGTATGCCTTGATCTTCCAAAGTGGGAACATTGACCTGTATAAAGCATTATTCTGGCCCAGATGTTTATCACAAAATACCACTCTCCCACTGGTTGATTTGCAGTCTTATGATCGGGATTTAATTTGGAATGATGGCTCGATTGAACATTGTTAGTTGATTGTCCACTCAGTTCCTTAGGTTTGTCATGTTCCCTGTGTCATTCCTGTATATTAGCTTGGCGTCCTTTACGAATTCAGTGACACTAGACATAAATGTGTATAACCACACTGGTTTGTATTATCCTTTGTGAACATAATTTTTCCTCTTCGTCATAGTCCTATAGGATATGGTACTTTGCTCCGGTATTTTGAGGTTTTGGAAAAGGACATCATGTCTGAAGTAGCTTCTTCAAGTTTAAATATGTCTGTTCAGATAAATTTTTTAATTTTTTCCTATGTTCTTCTTAATTTTACAATTATATTCTGTTACAAATCAAACTCCGGTCTTGGGGCGACACCAATCTATATTGATGCAATGTCCAATAAATTATGCTGTGGAGCCAATAGTGTACAAAGTATGAGCAGTGGCTTGAAGGACCCTACTACAATATGTGGCTGACCTATGAGGTGATAGCATGAGGCAAGCCATAGTACTAAATGGGGGGCTCATATAACCCTGCGATACCCCCACTGTATTGGGAATGGACTATTATCGAATTCCATGAATTAGGCATCTGTGATTTCTGACTGGGGGCAGTGTCACTGACAGACTGATTGATATACTATTGCTGTGAGGGGTACTGAGTAGTATTGGCTGCTGAGGTCTGAACAACACCATACATCTGCCATTGTAGTATCGGCCCTGGGCAGTTCATAGGAGTGAGTTGACCGCAGTCAGGCCACAAGCAACTATAGCGAGGCATGAACCCTTTTCTTTGTACCAAAATGATGGATGTGCCCATACATTGCTCTAACAGTAGTCTATGCCGTCACTTCCTCTGTTCTCCATTGTTAAGCTCTGACCTCTGGGGACCTCTTGAGACCAACGTGGCAATGGCTTAAAAAACCGGCCAATCTGAGTGATACAATATTTTCCTTTTGTGCTGCATAAATTCTTAAATAATACTAAAATGAAAGTTTATAAGTAGGCATGATGTTGAATCGTTGATACGACATTTTTAAGGTCTAATCTTATCATATGTGCTAATTTTCTTTTCTTTGAGAAGTCTCGGCAACTTTTTAGTCACTATGGGATGAGTTTGGAATGCTTGTGTCAGAATTCTTCTTTATTTGATACAATGTACATTAACGCAAGAATGTTTCAATCAATTTTGTGTGTACATTCGCAGATCTCTATGTTAACATTTGATCTGTAAGGTAAAATTATTAAAATTAGTATATGTCCAATACCATAATGGAAGTGGACACACACATCGTACATGTTGTAATCCATAATGGAATGTTTCACAATACTACTTTTTTCACATTGCCTTTCACTTTTTCTTGCATTTTTCTTGCATTTGTCCTCTTGTTCTGTCATTCATCTTGTACAAACTTTTGCAGCAAGATTGCTTTTGGTTGTGTGGAGCGGCCGGGGCGGACCGGGTTCGTAAGTTTGGCAAACAAATGGCTACTCGCATTTGACATGTCGTTGACAGCCATAACTTGAAGCAATAGCGATATTCCAGATTTGCTACTACACGACTGGAGGAGATCTCCTAAGTGCCTCATTATAAACGACTATGTCTTGTGCTGTGTACTTATTGAGAGAAAGTAGCATTACGTACAATCAATAAAAAGTGCTCCAGTTCTGAACCTATCTAAACCATATTCAGACAGTGGCTAACCGTAGTAACTGCCCAAGCTATACCAAGACGTCTAAATATTTGGGTTTTGTAGCTACTCTGAGTACATTTAAAAATGGTTTTCTCTACCTCGAATTTAGTTTTGCTTTTTCTTGGAATTTCCACCACTTCATTTAATGGGGCTTTTCCAAACTAAGCTCGGAGTCTCTATCCAGGGCTACTGGCCGAATTTCCACATATATTAAGTGGCTTTAAATTTGATTTCCATTCATAGATGCATTGGTACAATACATATGAAGTATAGAATATAGATCCTGCAGGCCATGGATGCTTGAAACGTTTGGACGGCAATGGATTCTCCTTTAAAATAGTATCAGTAGGGATAGATCAGACACTTTTATGAGTGCTACTGTACATGATCACGAGCATCTCATAAGGATCTTGCTCACCGAGTCGCTGGTATTTTGGGATGCTAACAATCCATGTTGAGCAATCCGCAGTGAGCTGTCCATAGTGAGCGATCCTAAACAATCCACCGCGGAAGAGCTTGCAAGCAATTCTGAGGGTCTTGCAAGATTGTGTGGAATTCCCACCGATCCAGAAGAATGCCCTCGGTTTGATTTATGAAGGATTTATTGAAAGCCAGCTTTTGTCGCTGGCCCGGATGACTTGGGCAGATGAGTTGTGGGATACAGCTTGCGAGTGAGGTAATACACAGAGAGAGATTGGACCGGAACGGCTGCTGAAAACAGCTATGGAAGGTTTTGGCTTGACCAACCAAACCAAAATTTAGCAATGACACTGAACAGCATGACACCAACCGCTGGTATAAGTTTTCAAAATGAATGTATGTTTTTATCATATACTATTACATTGTAGGTATAGAGATTATATCACTCAAAGCATTGAGGTGGATGCTTGCCTTTGCTTGATTGTAACTTAACTGCCGTGTTTCTTCTCTGTATTGGTTCCATTGACTCCGTCATGATGCAAGCCTCAATGAATAAACCAAATCACCCTTGCCCCTTGGTCATCATCTGGACTGCGCTGAACCGTTTACTTGTATGTTCGTGATTTGCTTTATTATGTATCCTATAATAATGAAACTACTGCTACAAAAATAGACCTTTTTATATCGTCTTGGACCTCATTTTTGAAACAACTTCCATTATTCGGCATAATCTCACCGATTACTTGTCTCTAATCTCTTTGCCAAGTCTTTTGTGTTGCTCTACCTAATACTTGCTGTAATTAATACTTGCTGTGTTTGTCTGCGTTTGTCTGCTTTTGCTTGCATTTGCTTGGAAAACACGGTGCACTAATCAGTCTGATGCCTTAAATCCGTTCATTCCACCAGCAACTAGCACCAAATCATATAAGATCACAGGCAAGATAGGACTTTTTTCGCACATTATTTTTCACCGCCTTCCAAATGATGCCAAATGCCAGCCAAGCAATTTTAGTCTGCAGACTACAAGATCCTGCACTTGATATTGTACTCATTCGACAACCATTCTCCATTCGACATGCCATTTCCGCCAGTCCCATGCATTTTTATTTCGATTTGTGAGCCACAGTTCAAGATAGCATCTCTGTCAGAATCCATATAGATCTACCTGCTGATGATACAGTCAGATATACTTCATATAAATGATTTGTGCATTTCCCTCAAATATTCGTTTTGCTGAGCACTCGTTTTTCCCAAAAAGTACAAATCCTAAATGTGATGTATTGGAATATGTAGTATGACCAGGCTGCAGTTTCTTTGGCAATTTATAGATACAGCATGAATGAGGCATACTAGTATGAATATCTTATACTTTCTATTCGCCCATCATGTCACTTCCTCACTTATATTGCACTTCATTAGCAAATTGTTCATTAGCAACTGCCTATGTTATTTTAAAATGTGTTACCTTAAGAATATTTGAGAGTAGTGTTATCACAATTGACAATATCTGATTTTGTATGAAATGCCAATAGTAATAAAAAATGTATTCAAATAATTCACAATATTGTGTAACTGATTCGAACTGAAATAAAACAGAATTTCTCTCTCCTTCCTTTTCCTTGGAATCTTATAAAAAGTGTTGAATTGTTAGTACCTATTGTCTTGTAAGTTTAAAAAAGGAAAGACTTCGGCGTCATTTGATCCGAGCCATCTCCTTTTCAGAAAACGAGTCTGTTTCTGTCAGCAAAGAGCACAAAAATATCCTGTCATATGACAACCCTTTTGTTGTTGCTTTTATTGTGTAATATTTCAGGCCATTGAAACTTAATTCTTTTTTTCAAATTTTGAGGTGAGTCCTTATTCTAAAAGATAGCTGTGACAGAAATGATGGATGTTCTATTTCAAACTCAGACTCAGACTCCGATACCTTTTGCTCATACAATAAACATAACATATATATTACCAGTGCACAAAATAAGAGAAAGAGGAAAGGGAATCCTCGATGGCCAAAAAAATTGCCGCTGCTGAGGATCCCCAATTTCGAGCATGCAACATACTACAATATTTGTTTTTAAATTAAACAATAAAGTGTTTAAAAATCCATCCTATAGTAATCACTTCAAGACTTTTGAGAAGGAATTTATATTTTTCTTAACTCCAACCCCCGAAAATGTTCACACATGGAAAAGCGTGTTGATACCCCTGCATTGTTGATTAGCAATCCATAATTTAATTGACAAACGTGCGGTATGAAGGATGATGCACCATTGATGCTCTATTAATAGCTGCATGGTACTGGCATTCCCCTTCAATGCATAAACTATGACAATCTTCTTAGTTCTATGACAGAGAGCCTGATTTGTTTCCCACAGTTATCAATATGAAGCAGAGTGCAATGTGAAGAATTCTCACAATATGTATTGGTTAATCATTGATTATGACTAAAGGAGGTTCATACAGAGTGGGCCAATATCCTGAGCCATTCCTGACTATTGAGTATGTGGAGTAGAAACAATGTAGGCTATTCACAAATGGCTATGGCTTACTGAGGAGGTAATAAGTACTGGAGAATTGTTGAATTTTGACTATTCTTTTTTATAAAATGGCTTGGCCACTCAGGAAACCGCGTGTAACACAACAGCTTCTGAAATTTGTCAAGGAAATTTGTTGTCTAGGGAGTTTGGAATATTTTTACTGAAATAATAATTTCTTGCCCAATTTTGTTGAAACAAATGAACTTCTTCCTGTCAGTTTTGAAATAGATAATTTGCTATGGGTGTGAATTTTGTAACAATGTGGTGTTTAATTTTACACACAACAATTTTATGCCATTGTGCCCAAACAATTAAATGCGGCATTTCGAAAAACTCCAAAGGAAAGTTAGGAAACTCCTTGGCCCCTCCCCCAAATATCTGATACCTTGTGGTAATGGTTGACCCCTAATGTATAGTTGCACAGATGTGTCTGTATCTCAAAATAGCAAACTGGAAATTATACATCTGATTTCTATTTTGTTTTACTGGATTTTTTATTAAATTAAGAAGCAGGAGCAGGTGTTTCAGGTGTCCAGCTGTCACGGAAATTGTAAAAGTACCTGGAAGTTGGAAGTGTATATATTCTCCCTGGAGATAATTATATACCACTATAGAATTACCATCCCCAGAAAAGTATTGTCTTATGCAGGTAGAAAGTGTCAGGTAGAAACAGTTCTGTGCCCTCAATAATATGTGCAAAGTACACCCATTGTAGGCTGTATATGTGGTTCTTCTTCCCAAATTTGTCTAATGAAAGGTTGTTTGTTTAGACAGTAACATTTACAGGAGTTGAGTTTATTGGCTAAAACAGGTTGTGTGCACTGACTAGTGCTGTATAAAAGTCTATGCCGGTCTATGGCATGCTATTGGTTCTAAATTACTACTGGGATTACATGAGAACATGGAAAATGTTTTGAGTGATGTGAAATATCCCATACTTGCCATTTTAAATGCCACACATGTATGTATTTGACAAAAGGTATATTTGTGAGTCATATTCTGAACCCATCATTTACGAGTACATGTCAGTGAATGAGTCATATCACTCCTAAGTGATGTCAAGTGTCTCTCAGTGACGAATTGACAGTTTAATTTTAATGTAAAAGATAGGAACTGCTGTGACGTCACAGAGCCTCTCTGGCAGCCAAATGGAATAGCTCATATTCCCCTGACTCTAAGAGATTGCCCAAATAACTGAAAGAAAATTGGCTGATCTTATAATAAATGAATCCTTCAATTCTGCTATTTAACCTTGGTAACCTTGTTAAAATTATCCTTTGTGTTATGTTTTAAACCAGACGGCCAATGGGCAAAAACTTTTAAAACTCAATTATTTTTATCACATTGTTATGAGTTCCGTTCAATACCCTCTCAGCCTGGATGAGCTTGAACTAATTGTCGCAACAATTAAGCAGAACAAAAGACGGCAGAGTAGGAAAAATGTAACAAATAATTTGAACGAGTTTCATCTGCCCTGCAAAAAGATGTTCTTCTTCAAATGAGCCTAGAATTTGCCAAATTAGCTCTTTGTCTGTTGCTTTTAAAAATATTTCGCATCTAGATTTGCAATTCTAGAAAATGTGAATCAAACTACAAATATTGCGTAGTTCAGTATGGAACTGTAATTAAAAAATTTGAAACAGGGTATGACACTTGTAACTAATGACTTTTCCTCCCAATGTTCAACCTGTCTGTTAACGGTACCAAAAAGCTGCATGTGTATAAGATTGGAACCACCGCCTCATGTATTACCAGTAGCATCGGTATCGGAGTGGTATCGGCAAAGCAATTCAGCAGCAGTGTCTGTATTAGAAGAGAAAAAGTGGTAACCGGGCTCTCCTATTCTTAAACAAATGGCAATCCAGGAAAGCATAACAATGAGGAAATGAATATTGAATGGTGCAAGGATAATTGAATTATTCCGACGTGTTCAAAATCTATAATTTAATTCGGCCATGAGCAAGACAATGCAAGTTACAACATTTATAATTATAACATCTTGAATGCATGTTAAGAATTCCAATGTAACTTGTCTTTTTTCTTGCTTCTGTGGGAGGGGATTTGGGACAGTTCCTAGTACACTGGGCTTCTAATTGCTTTGTCCTGGTCAAAATCGAGCACTGGCTGCGTCACCTATAAACAAACAAATGAAATGCCAATGTAAAATTTGCTCTGACCCAGATAGCACTGAGCATGCTCAGAGTTGACCCAGTTCTCACTGGCATGGGTTCACACCCATGCAAGCAAGGACTTTAAAAGGAGCAGGCAGGAACTTAACATGTGCAGAAGGCAATAACAAATAGTGACCATTTTTAGCTTGTCTGTTTTCTTTGAAAACGAAGAGCTATTGTCGTCACTCGATCGTCGGCGTTGTCGTTGTCCCGGTTAAGGTTTGTGTAAGTGTCCATTTGTGACCTTAGTATTTCACTTAGAGTTATGAAATTTGGTACAGCTATCGGCCTGTAGGTATGGATCAGGATCATATTGAGAAATCCAATATGGCCACCATTTTGTGGCGGCCATTTTGGCAGCCATCTTTCTTCATTCTTCAACTGCCCACTGTGCCCTTAATATTTCGCCTAAAGTTATGAAATTTGGTACAGATATTGGCCTGTGGGTATGGATCGGGAAGATATTGAGAAATCCAAGATGGCCACCATTTCGTGGTGACCATTTTTGCAGCCATCTTTCTTCATTCTTCAACCTCATTACTTTATCCTTCTAATGTCCTATTTAGCCTCTTTCAGTGGATAAATACAGGGCATAAAGCACCAATCATCCATACATCTATCCAATGGCATCAATTCGTCCACCTTTGTCAGGAGTGTCTTCAACTGCTGGTCGAGGGAATTTAAAAAGACAGCGTTTAACAAAAATTAGGTAGACCATGAATAAGACCTAAAATTTATGAATAAAACCTAAATGTTATTTTTTGTTCAATTGATCAGCTTGTTTGTAAAGCTATTCATCAAGCAATTGATAAAATGTCAGTGTTGTATTTGCTGCACTGCTGGTATATTGTCTCTGCTGAGCTTGTGTTCTATTACAAATAGTGACAGTGGGTAAACAGTGAGCATATTTTGTGTACTCAAAAAGTGATGATCTCATCAGTATTTGACAGCTCTGTGGCAAATGGCTGCCAAGAAAAATTGAGAAAATAAGATTAAAAATTGAGAAAATAAGAAAAAAATTGAGATAATGAAAAGTGGACCAGATGACATTGTCACATGTGCTAAAAATGTTTTGACGCACAGGAATAATTCATTTGATTTTATCCGCTGTCAATGTCGCTAAAAAACTTTGATTTGGTCATTTGGGAAATCATTCGATTTAATTTCCAAAACAACTTCCGAACACATTTTCAAAGTTTGCTCCTCAATTTTTCACTCTGAAATTGCTGACTCTGCAATAATTTTGGAAAACTTTGGTACTGCGTCTCATTAAACTAATATAATAAAGTGTTTTATAAAGAGGAAATCTTTTTTAGTTTATTAATGCACTAATTTGGCAAACAAAAATAATAATAATATTCATCATTAGTTAAGATAGGGTTTATGATAATATAATTAATACCTTTTTACATATTATCTTTAGTTAAATGCAGATTGAATACACAGGTAGGTTGCTTATAAGGGGTCAAAAGTGATGTACATGTACTACAGGGCATAGGCCTGACTGTTATTGACAATCTCAACAATTTACTACCTAGAACCGAGAGTTTGTATAATGCTAGAAGTCCCAACTGACTCACAACTGGTTATTTCAAAGTTTATTTTCCAACTTTTATTGAATTAGTTAAACACTTGAAACTCAGATTTAATCAAAAGATTTTAATGACTTAGTTTATGCCCTTATTTTGTGCTGTCAACTTGGGCATCTGGATAATACAGCATTAATTCTTAAGATTGTGAGGAGTTTTCTTGTCCCTTGTGAATAAACATTATGACAGTGCTGCTGAGTAAACAGAATAATTCTAATAGGTTTGTTATCTTAAAATGTTTTGTTTGATTTAAACCTACCCCAATTCCCCTGCAAGTAATGCTGCTTTGTTTAGGATTAGCCTTGTTGTTCCTTTTGTTCTTAAAACTCCCATGTTGCCCTAGGCTGGATTTGCCATTTGAAATTGATGCACGCGTTATCCAAATCTTAAAACGTTATATTGTGCTGTCAGTGCAAAAATAAAATAAGCTCTGTATTGTTTACGTGATGCCTGTGTGTGTTATAGTTTTAGAAAGCTTTTGTCTTTCGAGATTCCACTGGATTGAAGCTAAAGTCATGTGATGTGATCAGTATCAAAATTACTCAGAGGTGAATGGAATTATGGGATGATATAGCTGTGAGTCTTTCTCAATGGTATGCTGCTTTCTTTCAAGTGTGGGCTTTGTTTGGTGAATATAGGTAAACTGAAGTAATAATCAATACATAAATTATGTGACTGCTCTAATGAGTGAGATTTTTCACTTCAATGACATAGCAAAGCGTGCCTTGGATTTGTTTGAACAATTGAGAAAAAGAACCGAAAAATGTTATATTATGTTATGATATGGATAACAGACAACAATATTTGACACAATATAGAGAAGACCAAAAGAAGGTTAAAATTATGCTTAGATTTTCAGAATAATTGAGCGTGATGATTTTCTTCATATGAGAAGCAACCAATTTATCCAAGTTTCATTAGTATGCAGTGCAATTTAAATGCATTCTGTTCTAATTACTCAAAGGGAGTCAAAACGCATAACCAATTAGTTCAAGATCTTGAAGGATCAGCAAGACATCAATTATCTAAAATGATGATTATCTTTTTGATTGATTTATGCTGCAGTTATCAAGTTATTAGGGCTAATCTGCTTTTGAAGGGATTAACTTACTTTTCTGATACCCAAATTCATTTGACAGGATTTTTAGAGGTGGAAAGGAAAGCTTTCAGGATGTGGCACATGACGTTTGATCCAGATTATTGTGTTAAAAATTATCAGGAAATGGTGTTTCCCATCAACGCCGTAAAAATAGGGTTAAGGACCGGAGATAGAATTGTTCAAGTATCAGAAGTAGGCCTACAAGATAACTTTCCCTTAAGGCTTTAGTGGGGGTATAAACAATAATTATGCTGATTGCTGAATTGCTCAGATCTGCAAATTTTGATGCACTACAATAATATGTAGAAACACTCATTCTTTAATAAAGGAACATGTTGGCATAATCGCTCACTAAATCTGATGTCCAGCTGCTACATTATCTCATTCCTGTAGATATCATATAACCTGCTGAAGCAATTTCATAAACTGTTGAAATCAAATGTGATTTGTTATAATCATGTAAAATTTCATGTTTCAATGCAATTCAATGCAAATTGTTGCATGTCTAGATGCGGCTGGTTCTATACTTAACACAGTCATATTGTGCCCTGGTTGTTGCTATGAGTGTTGTGGGACTTGTCATTGATGGCAACTTTGTAATGACAATTGGCATGCCAAATCTAAGGCAATTTTAATGCCATTGTTATGTCAATTGGTGAGTTGAGAATTCTATTAAGACTTGCCTAGTAGATTAGCCTATTGTTTTCTTGAAGTTCTGAGGTGAAAATTAAAGCCTGCAGGCATCGTCAAATCCACAGACGCACATGTTGGTATGAGGTGTTTGGAGTTAGGTAAAGGTTAGGTTAGTTGATGGTGAGGTGGACAGTGGATAGGTACATGGATAGTTACTATCAGTTAGTTCAGTCCTCTAAGAATATTTGTGCTGCTATCGAAGTATGGTTAATGTCTTTTCAGGTGATACAAGAGCATGATACATATGTGATGGGTCTTTCATTTCCTCAGTACAGCAAGGCTCGTAACCACTTTTAAATGATCTAGCTAAGACTCGAATGTCAAGAAACAAGATAGGCAGTGAGATAGATAATTACAAAAAAAGTGCAGCCCTCTTAACGCAAATTCTTTCTATTTATGCCGTGAATGATAAGTGTCCGCAACTTCATAACATTTCTGTCTTTATATGTCGAGCATAGATACTTATACAAGCCACACCACGAAACAAGCACCACCAACTCAGTATTATGACTGGAATCTTAAGAATTTGTGTTTTGTTCTCAAATTGGAATCCCTTAGATTTGCAGATTTTCGAAATTAGACCTTCCAGAATTTACATCATTGCAATAGCTTGCGGTGCTTTGCACCATGGGATTTTGAAAACCATGTTATTCCATGCTATCTCGCGGAATGCCATTGTAATTTAATTCCAAACATGTCTGCTATAACACACTGTAACAGCCTCTCCCACTGCTTGAAGCAATTTAGATGTGATGCTAAACACACCAGGAGCAGTAGTCCCGGAGTGCTTTCCTATGGATTTACACTAATTCCAAATGCCACTTAAACGATTGTTTTATGACACACCAATACAATTCAATAGAAAAACCATCACGGGCAAATTAAGTCCAAAAACAAATGAATTCATATTGGCTCAATCTGACAATTGTGATTACTGTGAAGTAGCTCATTTAAAAAGCAATAGGAATATTGTTGTATTGGCATTCTGAGTATAATCCTCAGCCAGACTCAAAATTATGTTTCATAAATTTCTTAAACCCTTTAGAAATGTATCGCATGGAACTACTACAATGTATTTAGTCTAAGATACAATGCACCCTGCTTTATAAGACCACTCCTTCTGTAGTCATGAAGTGGTCTCTCCTCGAGGACATTCGGTCTCTCCTTTGGGTGCACTAAAATGCCAGTAAGTGCAGGAAGCAGGGGGCCAGCCCCATAAGGCAAGTCTGTCTAATAATGAGTGCTACTTTTCTAATTTTATAATGAGTGTTTTGTGGATGTTATAATGTCCTCCCAAAAGAGGTGTAAAATCTCTCATCCCTTTTTGGCAAATAATTTTATTAACATTCTACGAACAGCTACTATACAACTAGACATAACACCTCAACTGGTAGTGGCATCAATTACTAAGGTACATGTACAGAATTGTGTGAGAAGTCAGAGCTACTGACTAATAAGCTGCTAAACAAGCTGGCCAAATCAGTTGGCTGGCTTAATCACCTGTCTGGCCACACTCGGGCTAATTACCCCAAGCCTCCCACACACTTCTTTTCAGTAGGTTTAAGATACCATGTTAGTTTGGCCACTGGAGTTCTGTGCTAAACTAATAAGTATTTTTGTAGGCATACAAATATATGGGTACAATGTGGTAGCTTTGGTTTTACAAGAAGTAAATGTTTGTTTGTTTTTGGTGTTCTTGATTTCTTGCAAGTTTTGTTTTTTAACGCTTCTCATCTAATAACTTACATTGAGATATTCCAGTTGATTCTTCGGTTTCATTATCTTTTCAGGGTTCTCCATTATCTTTTGAAAACAATTCTATAAGCCTAATTGGCCGCAATAGATTTAATCTTATTTGAGATTCATATAGTTATTTGTTCTTTCAATGTACATTTAGGATTAACTTCCACTTTGAATTGGCTTGATATGATTCACTCTTCAAGATTTCATGATGAATTTAATCTTCAAATCTCAAGATCTGAATTTAGGCTTAAGATTTCCTTACAATATTTACTCTCAGATGCTCTGATATTTTCTGTTTACCTTTCTGATGAATTTCTCAAATAAATTTCACATACTTTTGTGAAATCTTGGGTTGTTTATTTGGCTGTCTGGACCATAACTTGAATTTAGCAAAATGTGAAGATTTATAGAAACAGAAATTTAAAAATCTGAAAATCAGCCTTTGAATTTTACAACAATGGAAGAGCAAGACATTCTGGCTGCTCCTCTTTCTTTCTTTCTTCTTTTTTTGAAATGTCAGAACTCTGGTATGTTTTGCTGAAGTTTACTGGCTTTCAGAGGTGTTTTTCTCTTCACTGCTATTGTGCAGTGTTTTTATGTACACTGCTGTGGCGTTCCAGAAATAGCACATATGTTGTGGGATGGTTTTGGAAATGGCTTCTGTGTCTCTTGATCAGAAAAGTGCATGCCTTGATCTGTGAGATTCTCCGTGTCATTGCTTTGTATTATGAAGTTCTTCACCAATTCCATGACAATACACAATAAATGTGCAAAACCACACTGGTTTGTATTATCTTTTGTGAACACCATTTTTCCGCTTCGGCATAGTCCTATGGCACTTTACTTATGGCATTTTGAGGTTTTGCAATAGGACATCATGTCTAAATTGGCTTCTTCAATTTGATATATGACTGGATAAATTTTAAAAATCTGTCCAATGTTCTTCTATATTCTTCTACATTCTTCAATTATATTCTGTAGAAGAAAAAAAGTTTTAGAAGCACTGTTAAAAATTGGACTCCAGTCTTGGGGACAACACCAATCTACATGTACCTTGACACTACTATGTCCTATAAATCAGGCTGTGGACTGTGGAGCCCATATGTACTACGTATGAGCAGTGGCCTAAAGGACCCTACTATAATATGTGGCTGACCTATGAGGTGATAGCATGAGGCAAGCCTTAGTACTAAATGGGGGGCTCATATAACCCTGCGATACCCCCACTGTATCGGGAATGGACTGTTATCGAATTCCATGAATTAGGCATCTGTGATTTCTGACTGGGGGCAGTGTCGCTGACAGACTGATTGATATACTATTGCTGTGAAGGGTACTGAGTAGTATTGGCTGCTGAGGTCTGAACAACACCATACATCTGTCATTGTAGTATTGGCCCTGGGCAGTTCATAGGAGTGAGGCGACTGCAGTCAGGCCATAAGCAACCAATAGCGGGCCATGAACCCTTTCTTTGTACCAGACTGATGGATGTGCCCGTACATTGCTCTAACAGTACTCTACGAGCTCATTTGCTCAGTTCTCCATTGTCAGTCATTGACCTCTAGCGACCTCAGGAGACCAAGGTAGTAACGGCCTTAAAAACTGGCCAAAGGACTTGAATCTGAGTGATAAAAATTTATCGGCATGATACATTTAAATTTGAGTGATACAATTTTTGCTTTTTACTGCATTAAATTCTTAAATAATACTGAAATGAAAGTGTATAATATAGCACGATGTTCATACGACATTTTCAAGATCTAATCTTATCATATGTGCTAATTTACTGTTTTTTGAGAAGTCTCGGCAAATTTTTAGTCGCTAAGGGATCATTCAGGGATAGATGTGTCAGAATTCTTCTTTATTTAGTACGATATACATTAACACAACAATGTTTCAATAAATTCTTTGTGTGCATTTCAGACTTCCATGTAAACATTCGATCTGTTGGATAAAGTTATGCCCAATACCTTTATAGAAGTACACACACAGATCCTGCTTGTTGTAATCAATTACAGGATGATTCCGCAATACTACTTTTTTCAGTTTTCCAATTGCTTTTTACTTTTTCTTACATTTGCCTCTTGTTTCTGTCATTCATCTTGTAAAAACTTTTGCAGCAAGATTGCTTTTGGTTGTGTGGAGCGGCCGGGGCAGACCGGGTTTGTAAGTTTGGCAAACAAATGGCTACTTGCATTTGACATGTCGTTGAGAGTCATAACTTCAAGCAATAGCGATATTCCGGATGTGCTACTGCGTGACTGGAGATCTCCTAAGTGCCTCATTATAAACGACTATGTCTTGTGCTGTGTACTTATTGAGAGAAAGTGGGATACAGTACATTCAAGAAAAAAGTGCTCCAGTTCTGAACCCATCTAAGCCATATATTCAGACAGTGGCTAACACTAATAACAGCCAAAGCTATACCAAGAAGTCTAAATATTTGGATTTTGTAGCCACTCTGAGTGCAATTAAAAAAATTTTACTCTACCTCAACTTTAATTTTACACTTCCTTGGAATTTCCAACACTTACATTCATTATGTAGATTCAATGGTACAATACACATGAAGTATAGAATACAGATCTGGAAGGCCACGGATGCTTGAAACTTTTGGACGGCAATGGATTCTCCTTGAACATGCTGTCTTTAGCAAAAGATCAAACACTTTTTTTAATGAGTGCTACTGTACTTGATCACGAGCATCTTGTAAGGATCTTGCTCACCGAGTTGCTGGTATTTTGGGATGCTAACAATCCATGTCTAAAAATCCATAGTGAACTGTCCATAATGACTGATCCTAAACAATCCACCGCGGAAGAGCTTGCAAGCAATTCCTAGCTAGCGTCTTGAAAGATTGTGTGGAATTCCCACCGATCCAGAAGAATACCCTCGGTTTGATTTATGAAGGGTTTATTGAAAGCCAGTTTTTGTCGCTGGCCAGGATGACTTGGGCAGATGAGTTGTGGGATACAGCTTGCAAGTAAGGTAATACAGAGAGAGATTGGGAAATGTTGTTGTGAACAGCTATGGAAGGACTATGGAGAATAAGTTGTTCTTGGTCCCAGGTATATCCATTATATGTTGTATTATTGTTCACTGAGACTTACATTTTTCCATTGACATGACGTTTCAACCTCTCTGCTAGAGGTCTTATTCACATATGAGTGAAACAGGATGGCAGCTGTTGTTTGTTGAACAACATATCAAAGCTATGGAAGGGTTTTTGCTAAACCAAATGTGTGTTGTATAACATAGAAGGTATAGATATATGATATTATTACATCACACTCAGGCAGCATTTGGTTAATTTTTGTATTTCCTCATGTGTATACCTCACTTGTATTGGTTTTTTCAATGCTTTCACAGCAGAACCTGCAATAAATTTATATAAAACTAAATTATCCTTAGACATCGGACTCTTCTGAACTTTTCTTTGTCCTGAATTTACTTGTATCTTTGTGATTTCTTTAACTAGTCTATAATAATCGAACTAATTCTATGCAAATGAACCTCATTATACCTATTGTACCTCATTTCTGAAACAACTTCCATCATTCAGCTTAATTTTTCAGATTACTCGTCTATAATCTCTTTGCCAAGTATTTGGTGTTGCTCCACCTAATACTTGCAGTACTTTTACCTGCTGTGTTTGCCTGCGTTTGCTTGCATTTGCTAGGAAAACACAGTGTACTGATCAGTCTGACGCCTTCAATCAGTTCATTCCTGCAGCAACTAGCACCAAATCACGGAAGATCACAGACAAGATTGGACTTTTTTCGCACATTTTTTTTCACCGCCTTCCAAATGATGCCCGTTGCCTGCGACGCAATTTTAGTCTGCAGACTACAAGATTCTGCACTTGATATTGCACTCATTCGACATCCATTCTCCATTCGAATTGCCATTTCCGCCATTCGCATGCATTTTTATTTCGATTTGTGAGCCACAGTTCAAGATAGCATCACTGTCTCAATCCATATAGATCTGCCTGCTGATGATACAATAAGATAGAACTTGATATAAATCATTTGTGCATTGCCCACAACTATTGGTTTTGGTGAGCACTTGTTTTTTTCCCAAAAAGTACAAAAATGTAATGTATTGGAATCTGTTGTATGACCAGGCTGCAGTTTATTTGGCAATTTATAGATACAGAATGATTGAGGCATACTATGAATACCACATACCTCCAATCCCCCCATCATGTCACTCCCTCACTTGTATTGCATTTCATTATCAAATTGTTCATTAGCAACTGCTGTTAGGACGTAAAATCCTTGATATTTATTATAGCCTCCAACATGAAACTTCCAAACTCATTAGTAAGATTTGTACATTAGAATTTGAATCTGCAGCAACATGCAATATGCAATGTTTAATTTGCATTCGTTATTTCTTAACTCACCTTCATTAAGGCTGTTATTAGACAATGTTTAATTATTGTCTAAGTTAAAATTTACACTTTGGATGTAGATAATTATGATCTCATTTGCAGTGATGTAATAATTTATTAAATTTTGGAATATTTAATTATTTTAGATTTTAGAAATGTAGGTCTACCTTCTTGGAAAATTTCCTGCCTATGTTATTTTATAACTGCGTCACCTTCAGATTATTTTAGAGTAGTGTTTTCAAAATTGACAATGTCTGATTTTGTATGAAATGCCAACAAAAATTTTTAAAAATGTATTCAAATATTTCACATGATTGTATAACTGATTGTAACTGAAATGATATCGATTCACTGTCTTCTTATTTTTCCTCTGAATCTTATACAATGCATTGAATTGTTTGTGTCCATTGTGTCTGGTATAGGTTTTCATTAAAATAGGACTTTTGTGCGATTTTACCTAGGCCATCTCGTTTTCATAAAACCAGCCTCGTTTTGTCTGCCAAGAGCACAAAAATAACCTGTCATACGACAACCCTTTTGTCGTCGCTTTTATGGTGTGAAATCTCAGGCCTGTGCCTATTGTCTGGAAAGTTGTTTTTTTTCAGAAAAGGACTTTGGTGTCATTTTATCTAAGCTATTTCATTTTCAGAAAGCAAGTCTCTTTTTGTCTACAAAGAGCACAAAAAAATCCCTGTTATATGACAACCCTTTTGTCGTCGCTTTTATTGTGTGATATTTCAGGCTGTTGAAACTTAATTCTATGTTTCTATTTTTCAGGTGAGTCCTTATTCTAAAAATAGTGGTGTCTGCTTTGTTTCGTCTGCTGGTAAGTCAATCCCTTTGTTATTTTACAGAAACAAAAAATTGCGAATGTATAGATTATCCAGTTGGCAGATGCCCTAACTCACATAGTTTACTCCTATATGGGTTTTGATTCCGATTCCAACTGGAAGTATAGGAGATTTTGCTTTTCGGCAGCCATCTTTGATGCCTTCTTGAATTATGCTAAGTTCCCCCGTGGCCTAACTGGTAAGTGCGCTTGTCAACTGGCTTTGAGGGCGTGAGTTCAAATCTCACCCCGGGAACTCACCTTAGTCCGAGCCCATGGGACATTAAATGGAGGCGGGTTGTATCCAGTGTTCTCTTCTGCTGGGGCAACTGAAAGACCCTGGGCATCTCTGAATTAATAGGGTATGTGCCAGACTCACAGTCTTCTCATCTCATCATCATACGGTGATCGCCTGCCTCGATATAGCCCACTAAGGTGCTGCAGAGGCGTAAAACACAAACAAACAAACAAACTTGAATTATGCTACATGCTTAGTGTTTACACAAGTGCCATCTTTGAGATTCCTAAAGCTAGCCCATTCTCAGCTTTAAAAAGAGCCAACATTAATTAAGCTATAGTCTGTAAACCTCATTTGTTATTGCTTTAAATTCTGCAATGATTTTTACCCATTTTATTAACTTATTTTGTTACATTAGAGTTTAGTGCCCACTCTGTAATATGAGATGCAGTTGTTCAAAATGTTTATTCTCAAATTCTTTCATGTCTGGCATACCTGATTACCACTGTTTCCTAAATGTTATGATTTCTTCAGCTTTTTAAAAATATTCCTGCTTCATATTTCATATTACGTTTCATGGAATAATATCTTAAATGCAATATTTCAATTGAATCCTGACCAATACTTGCCAATGGGTTCTTTTAATTTAAGGTTTAATTTGAGCCGAGGTTAGAATTCGGATAATATTTTTATGTGGTTCAAATTAAAATTCGATGATGCAAAAAAGAGCTTATCTTTGTGCTCCAACGAATCAAGTTACTGATGAACTTGTGATATGGAGATAGTTGTGGTAGAGATCTCCGTAAATCCCTTTAATGCTTAAATTATGTTCTAAAAGACCATGTGTATATTGCTTAATCTGGTTTAGGATAAATTGACCAACCTTTCAATGCCCCTAAAAGATAACGGGCAAAGTAACTGTATTGCTCCCGTCAAGGTCCTGAGTTGGATTCCATTAAATTATTCTATTATTTGGAGAATGTGCATCGTTTTAAAGGGTTAACATTTACATACTTGGGCAGGGGGCATGGAGCTTTCCTGAATAGGAAATTATATATTTCACAGAAATTATGGACAATATTATTTATTTTGCCCATGTGATATCTTACAATATATGTTTCTATATTTTACTGCTGGGTAGTATTCGTTTATTTCACCGAAGCTGGGCAAGAGGTTATTATTCATAGAAAAAAGTCTCTCTAACCCCCTCCTTCTGGACATCTAATGGTTGCCCCCTTATGGCAGCACAGCGATGTCTATGAATGACAAAAGTTTTATGATACTTTCACATTGTAGATGTCCAATCTATAAGTAATTGACAAACATGCAGTATGAAGGATGATGCAGTATTCCTGGGCACCCTATTTTTAGCTGTATGATGATGACATCTCCCTTCAAGGCTTGAACTATGACCATCTTCTATGACAGAGAACCTGATTTGTTTCCCACAGTTATCAATACAGAGCAGAGTGCAATGTGAAGAATTCTCACAATATGTCTTGGTTAATCATTGATTATGACAAAAGGACGTTGATATAGAGTAGGCCGCCTATATCCTGAGCCATTCCTCACTATTGAGTATGTGGAATAGAAACAGTGTGGGCTATTCACAAATAGATGTGGTTTACTGAAGAGGTAATGAGCACTAAAGAATTGTGGAAACCGTTTTTTTGCTATTTTAATGATATGGCCATTGGCCAATCAGCACACCCTGTTGTAAAGAAAAGATAGGTTCACAGACAACTTATCTTAAAATATTTCATGCCAAGTTATCTTGAAGCAAATTAGCAGTCTTGATAATTGCTATGGGCGTGAACTTGTGTTAAACTTCTGTTGATTGCGCCAAAAATAAATAATTATGTCCAGCATTGCGGTGAATCGAATTACTTCTCTGTCAAAGAAAACTCTTAACCCTGTTCCCCTGATTATCTAATGCCCAGCAGTAATGGTCAACCCTGATGTACATGTGTATCTGTAATACTCAAAATAGTTCACTGAATATTGAATGTGATACGAGAAAACTCTTTCCTATATTGCTTTTACTGGGTTTTCTATTACATTAAGCAGAAGGTGTCTCATGTGTCCATCTGTCACGAAAATTGTAAAAGAACCTGGGACTTGGAATTGTGTATATTTCTCCCTTGAGATAATTATATACCACTTAGAATTACCATCCCCAGAAAAGTATCCCTTTATGCAGGTAGAAAGTGTCAGGTAGAAAGGTCAGTGCCCTCAATATGTACAACACACACCAATTGGTAAAAGTAGGTCTACTTCCCAAATTAGGCTAATGA
The DNA here is from genome assembly GCA_026936325.1 of Platynereis dumerilii. Lineage (NCBI taxonomy): Eukaryota > Metazoa > Annelida > Polychaeta > Phyllodocida > Nereididae > Platynereis > Platynereis dumerilii. Next base: position 35,679,806 of record JAPTHN010000006.1, on the reverse strand, counting down.
AAAGTTGTTTGTTTAGGCAGTAACATTTACCAGTAGTTGAGTTAATTTGGCAAAAACAGGTTGTGCATACTTAACTAGTACCATTTAAAAGGGATATGTGGATCTATGGCATGTCATTTGTTCAAAATTACTGCTGAATTAATATGAGAGACAAGGAAAATGTTCTGAGTGATGGTCAAATGCCTCTTACTTGCCATGTTAAATGCCACACATGTATGCATTTGATGACTCTCATCTTTGTAAGTGAGTCATATTCTGTACCCATCAGTCGAGTACATTTCAGCGAATGAGTCATATCACTCCCTAGTGATGTCACGTGTCTCTCAGTGACGAATTGACGTGCTCATGTTAATGTAAAACATTGGATCTGCTATGACATCACTTAGCCTCTCTCACAGCCAAATAGACTCATCTTCCCTTGAGTGAAAGACAGAGCAAAAATAACTGAAAGAAAATTGTCTGATACCAAATGAATGCTTTAATTCTTCCATGTAACCATGATGACCATTTTGATCAATCTTTTCGGTTATTATTTGTACCACACAGCCAATGAGCAAAAATCTAAAACTCAATTATTTTTATTTAACAGATTGGCTGGAGTTCCGTTCAATACCCTCTCAGCGCGGATGAGCTTGAACTAATTGTCACAACAATTAAGCAGAACAGAATTAATCGAAGTAGGAAAAATGAAACGCATAATTTGCGCGAATTTCATCTGCTTTGCAAACGGATGTTCTCTTTCAAAGGAGCCTAGAATTTGCAAAATTGCGCCTTTGTCTGTTGCTTTTAAAAATATTTTGCATCTAGATTTGCAATTTTACAAAATGTGGACCAAACTACAAGTCTTGCTTTGTTAACCTGTTCAGTGCAGAAATTTGATGTGAATCTGAAACATTGTATGTTACTTGTCACTAGTGATTTTTCTCCTCAATGTGTAACCTGTCTGGGGTGAATATAATTTAAGACTCATAAACAGAGGTATGGGTCATCAAATACATGTGTGTTTAACATGGCAGGGATATGACATCACTCAGATCCTACTTTACACTCTCAATATATAATGTCTGCAGAAAAGGATGCTTTTCTTTGTAGGGAAACTGTAGATATATCTTGCAGCTTGAATTTACAGCGAAGAGGCCGTTGAACCAACTTGAATTACAATATTCATTATTCAGATTATTAATTATAGGCCTAACCAATTTTATCTTTATCAGAGTGCTATCGGCAACACAATTCGGCAACAGTATCTGTACCAGAGGAAAAAAAAAGTAATGGAGCTTTCATAATCTTAAACAAAACAGCAATCCAGGCCTGCAAAACAATGAGGAGATGCTTTCTGAAAGGTGCATCGATGATTTAATTATTCAGAGGTGTTCGGAATCTGTAATTTAATGAACCATGAGGAAAACAATACAAGTTACAATGTAACTTCTTAAATACATGTTAATGTTATTGTCCTATCCCTGGAGCTTCTGCAGTTCAGTGGGAGGGCGGTTGGCACAGTTGGTATCACAGCGGGCTTCCAATCACTGGGACTGGGGTTGATTGCAGCTCTGGCAGGGTCAACCACTGGTCCACTGTCTCATTTCTAGAATGGGCGCTGTTGGGCGGTCGTCGTCAAATATCTGACAAAAACAGCATCAAAACATCACAAAAATGTGATAAATAAATTGCGAATTGGCTCTTCTACCCATCAGTATGTGTATTCTACTGTGTGATCTGTAGATGAAAAGAAATCGGACCGAACACATTTTGTGAGACAAACTGTAGAAAGACAAAGGAGTGTTAGAATGCAGTTACAGTCATTGATCACCTCATCGCTGTGTCCTACTAACATCCTGATTAGCCTACTGCAGCACATAAATACAGGATGTAAAGCCCCAATCAAGTATTCATCCATTCAATGGCATCCATCCAATAATGTCCCGAGTGTCCCTAAATGCAAGAATGGGAATTTTAAAAAGTGAGTAGTAAAAAACCCTGAATCAATTGATCAACTTGTTGTTAAAGCTATTCATCAGTCAATTGATAAAATGTCATTGTTGTATTTGCTGCACTGCTGACATATTGTCTCTGTGAAGTTTGTGTTCTAGTGCTATTAGTGACAGTGGGTAAACAGTGAGCATATTTTGTGTACTCAAAAAGTGATGACATCATCAATGTTTGACAGCCTCGCAGCAAATGGTTAACCAAGAAAAAATTGAGGAAATAAGAGAAGAAACATTTGGCTCAATAAGAAGTCGACCAGATGTGACATGTGCCAAAAATGTTTTGACGCCCAGGAATAATTCATTTGATTTTATTCCCGGTCAATGTCGCTAAAAAACTTTTGATTTGGTCATTTGGGAAATCATTCAATTTAATTTCCAAAACAACTTCCGAACAAATTTTCAAAGTTTGCTCCACTTAATTTTTCAGTCTGAAACTGCTGATTCTGCAATAATTTGGAAACTTGTACAACGTTTTTTGTAATAATGAAATCTTTTTTAATTTATTAATAGAAATGTGGCAAACAAAGTTATAATATTCATCAGTTTTTAAGATAGTGTTTTGATAATATAATTTCATATTAAATTCATGTTGCTGATGGTATTGTAAAGGCATTGTTATGGCATAACATTGTGGGACACATTTCCATTGGATGTCGCGTTTCATTCTCTCTCTGAATACTAAACAGAATACAGAGAACAGAAGGATAGAATGACAAGGCCTTGAGCTTTGGATCTGCATGCTTCAACTTGATGCTTAATTTGATGCTTAACTTGATACTTTAACTTGATGCTTCAACGTGGTGCATTAATATTGTAAGGTGTTTTATTAGGTGGTTTCCATGATTTTTCATCACACTGCATTTGCACGGAATGGATGATGGCTGTAATGCTTGCTGAGATTATTTTATGACAGCTTTGGTATCTATCCGATTTTTGCTAGAGCTAACAGCACATGGGGTATCACTTGTTGGCATCACTTGACAAAGTCTATCAGATACGTTGCTTTAATGCCTTTATGTGATGGAATGATGCTACAATCATTTTAGCTCTGCTTGTCTCTGATGGCTGGTGGTATCCAATGGCAGGTGAGACAACAAGGCACATGTAAGCCTTGACCATTGTAGGGCGAGTTGGGGCATTAATATGCCTGTATTTTTGCACTGACTGGGCCAAATGGAAAGGCAGGGATCATTACATGGTAATGGTGACATAATATATAAAACACATTTGACAACATTTTTGAAGACAACCTGGAAAAATTTTCGATAATATCCATAATGCCATATATTTTTCACACTAGTTATTTACAATTACAGTGTGATATGGAAACCAATCATCGATGCTGCTTTTTTTAGCTTCATTTACCAGTTGGTTATTCAACACTTCACAAGGCCAGACAGAATTCTACCAACATTTCACCAGGATTCCACCCATTCATGTTAAACGTGCAGGATTTAAAATAGCTCAGAATTAACATAGATGTGTCCCTGAGCTCTCAACTCAATAAAATTCTCCCAGGAGGGTAATTTTGTTTCCCAGAGTGGGATTACAAGTTGAGCTTGGCATTCTTGGGTGAATCCTTGCTGTGTTGGTCAATATTGTAGTAGACAGAGAAAGGAAAGGTGAACATCAATACTCCATTTTACTGACTCACCTACAATGATAAATAGGTAGGACGAGAGCCAATGGTTTCGCTATAAGATAACATAATATAAACAACTAGACAGACAACTTTTGGACAGGTGCAGTAAAAAAGTTCTCATGCTCTAAAGCTGGAACAGATCATGGAGACAGCAATAGCCGGCACTTCTTTTGAGATCTTCAGTGCCGTTTTACATGATAACATGTACAACCTGTACAACGATATTATAAAGATAAAACTATTTTGACATCCAACACAAGAAAGATAAAAAATAACCAAAATATGTAGAATAAATATGACAAATAGGCTAACGATCACAATAAAGGGAAGAAATCCCAAGAAATCCTAAGAAGACAAGTCCGAGAAGAGTCAAAGAATTGTGATGGAAGTTATTTTTGGGCCATGCGGATCAACTCGGTCATTTGGGCGTCATTCAGAAACCAGATCGCACAGTGAGCTATATTGAGGGCCAGGATCACCTTAAGGGGGTATATTCATGGCAGCAAGTAATCAGCATAAAGCTGTAACTACCTTAAGCAGTGTTCCCTATTACTGTAATCAAGCTTGTGCTTTATACAACATATAAGGAATCTTATAACACTTCATAAGGATCCTTATGAGGTGTTATTATGCAGAACCTTTATGGGAACTTTTATGAGGGGCCTTTAGAAGAAACCTCCCGCAGGAAGTGAGTACTGATACAAGCCAGGTTCAGGAAATAGCCAGATTAAGATATGAGCATAAGTCATTAATCTAAGCACAAAGGACCAGCATAAGTCATTGGAACATAAATGCCTCATGAATGTAATGAACAGTACACATATGAATGAATATTACATACAAGGGGTTGCATATAAAGAGTCAGAAACATAAAGGAATAGTTATATATAAGAATAAGGATAAAATATTCACGTTAAATTGATCCGACTATAGCCATTATTACCATGCATCTATCTAGCAGTCCATCACTCTGTCTGTCCATCTCGCAAGTTGTCCACCTGTCAAGCTGTCCACCTCCCTACCTGTCCATTTCTCTATCTAGCTGTCCATCTATTCCCATCCAAAGTCAGAATTCCAGATGACCAGAATAGGACAAATCTTAGCTTTCTTCACGCTCATATATATTGGAATCAATGGAAGACAATATTTTGGATTGGAATTTGGGCAGTATGCCCGAAGGCAAGAAAAACGTCATTAATATCCGGGCAAGGAGGCGGATCAAAGGGGTAAAATGTGACCCTGTTGCCATGGAAACAACTGCTTCCGGGGGCCATTGTCTGACCTCAGCATCGTTATAGATTTAAGGACAAACTTAAAGACAAAGGTTGAATTTGGTTCACGTTGTCAATAAATGTCATTATTCATTCTAGTTCCAGGGCTCTTGTACCAATAAGAAGCAAACCCCAAGCAGAATTGGGTTGGCAAGGGTTAGAGCTTATTGATACAGATTTGATTCAGACCTAACATCAAATATCACCAACTCATCCCACAAACCTAATGTTGTATTGAATTTTTCCTTTCTTGCCTGCCTTCTTTCCAGTAGACTAAGTTACCTCTGCTGCAACATAAGTTAAATTATACAATTGCCTGATCGTGCTTTCTTACTTGGAATTTGATAGTACTTTTAGTTGCCAGATATGTTACACGTTAACACCATATCAGGCTTGGGGTCAAGTACAATCAATTGTACTTGAGTCCAAGTACAAGTACATCAGTATTTGGCAAGTACAAGTACAAGTCCAAGTACAGCTTTTTAATAGAGTACTTGAGTCCAAGTACAAGTACTTTAGTTCAAGTACAAGTCCAAGTACAAGTACATTCCTGGCTATGAAGAAGTTAAACTAATTCGAAGTGCCGGGAAATGTCATGAAATTAATATTATTATTATTGAAAATTAAATTAAATTGATATATCCACTAAAGATCCATTCAGAGTACGCCTAACTGCAAAATTTTTATGAAACAACAAAGTTAATGGATCACGTAGAACGTTTTTTTCTTCTTCAGATATATATTGATAGGGTGTGTCAATTTTTAATTTTTGTGCAATTTCAAAAAGCACTAGTGTCTAAAATGTGCATTTTGACCTGGAGAATCCAAATCTGTTCTCGAAATTGTGATACGACAATTCTTACCTACTTCAATTTTGGTCCAAAGTTTCAATATTTTTTTTGTTTTCGACCATTTTCGCTAATCCGCGGTTCTCTATAACTTTGTCAATATGTATCATACAGAATTTTAATTACCATGGTTGAAAAGCTCTTAAAAAGACCTTCATTTTGCATACCAACATCAATGGTCTAAGACAATATCTTGATTCCCAATGGCCCTTCAGCCTGCACTTCTTGGAATAAAAATGACGCAGATTGTCTAATCCTATTTAAAAATGACTTTGGAATATTTTTCAATGACAATTACAGTGATTCACATTCTCCAAGTTTCAGAATGACCAAATACAAACATTTTTTTGATTTTTACCATGGGAGTGTCTGGCTTGTGTGTGATGAAGTTTGAATGTTAACGTTAGTTGAAAACTCGTAAAATGTGAGATGGGGTCTGTTGCATTTCATATCATATCTTCGTCAGAATTTATTGGTGGGCAACATGAGTGGTACCATATTAAAGACAATACTCTTAGCATTCTCATGGTTCCAATGATTTTGTCCTATATGTAATTCTTATGAAGTTAAAATATGAAGTATAACAGCCCGTCCATGAGTTGTTTCAATAATTCAGACAAAATTTTGCATTAAAACTTCCAAGCTCATAAAGCAGGATTTTCCATGACCAAGAATTAAAAAAATATTTTATTTGCTCATTCTTGAACTTGGAGAATGTGAATCAAGCAATTATCAGTGAAAAAATTTCAAAATCCTTTTTTTAATAGGATTAGACAGTCAACAACATTTTCATTTCTGAAAAGTGCCGGCCAAAGAGACATAGGGAGTCAAGATATTGTCATAGACCATTGATGTTGGTATTCAAAATGTAGGTCTTTTTGAGCGCTTTCCAACCATGGCAATTAGAATGCTGTATGACAAATATTGACAAAGTAACAGAGAACCGCGAATTTGAGAAGATGGTCGAAAATGAAAAAAATTATGAAACTTTGAACCAAAATTGAAGTAGGTAAGAATTGTCGTATTGCCATTTCGAAAACAGATTTGGATTCCCCAAGTCAAAACGCATATTTTAGGCACTAGTGCTTTTTGAATTTGCATAAAAATTGAAAATTGACACACCCTAATATATTGAGCTAGAATTCTCCTTAGTCCTTAACTCACTGTCGTTTTTCAATGATTTTTCCTATATGAGAATAATGGCTTTGCTTCAAAAACGAAAAACTTTTCATTGGTCTCATACAAAATTCAGTATATTTATTATTCATCAACATGGATGATCGAGTAAAATTTGTTCACTGCTTGTTTTAGTTTTGTTCGACTGGTTTCACAAGCGAATTCTTGCTTACCTAATCAAACAATAGTCCTATCAATCAGTCTCTCTATCAATCAATTTATTAACCAATCAACAAGTTACCTAGTCAATCAATTTAACAATACCTATGCGTTTGGTTCCTCATCTATCTATCTATCTATCTATCTATCTATATATCTATCTATCTATCATCTATCTATCTATCTATCTATCTATCTATCTATCTATCTATCTATCTATCTATCTATCTATCTATCTACCTATCTAACTATCTATCTATCAAACTATATTCATCAATAATATTATTGCTATATCTATCTATTTTAATGCTTGTCCACTTTAAAATTTCTTGAATAACAATTTACAATAAAATTATAACCACTTATCCAAATTGGATATTTTTCTGTGACAACAGCTAAAAAGACATATCATTATAAATGAAGTCAAATCAAATTTTCAAATAATACAGTGTATTGGAGGTGTGATGTGTATAATTAGCTAATTAGCAAACTAGAGCCAAAATGATGCAGGTATCATGTTGTACCAACAGGGTGAAAACAATAGGGGCATGAAACAATAGGGGTACAACAAAAGCAGAAAATATTAGACAAAAGAACTGTATCTGCTCTTTTTAAGTTTATATGAAATCATAAATGAACTAATAATGTCAAAATAACATTTCTATCTACCTGATTTGGTAATTGGTACGATAATTTCAGTTTTTGCAATTTTAAATAAACTGAAAATTGTGGAATGTAGATAAAACACTAACTTAGAAATACAAATTTGTTACAGCTTATTACATGCTCATGGAACGTCCATTGATAGAAATACAAAGTTTGACAGAAGAGAATGAATCTTCATTTAATGTTAGCTGTGAAATACAGAATATGGACAGCACAATAGTTTAAAACAGTATCTTTTGTCATACTTTCGGATCTTTGAAATTATTTATTGACTTCTCAATTTGGCCTGCATTTTAAAGTACTTGCATGATATACTTACAAAGTACTTCAAGTACTTTGGAGTCAAGTAAAAGTCCAAGTACAAGTACTTCAATTTAAGAAGTTACGAGTCCAAGTACAAGTCCAAGTACTCTCAGAGTACTTGGACTCGAGTCCAAGTACTGAGTCCAAGTACAGTACTTGACCCCAAGCCTGCACCATATGTAAAATAACATCATTGGAAATACGAGTAATTCCTTTCAACAATACAGATCAGTATGATAATTTATTAACCACCATTGTACTTTCTACATTTTTGTCTCAATGCCAACCATTTTAAAATCTTGAGCAGCCAGCGGCCTACGGTTCCTTAATTTGTGAATGATATTTGTATGCCATTTGCAAACGAGACATGTTCACCAAGGCCAAAACCAGGCTTGCAAGGCTAAACAAGCTGTGGTAGCATGCCGATGGCATTGTAAAGGCATTGTTATGGCATGACATTGTAGGACATGTTTCCATTTCAGTTTGCTCATGGCATTCGTGCATGGAACATGTTAGGCAGATCTGTTTGGATGTCAAGTTTCACTCTGTGAATACTAAACAGAATACAGAGAATAGAAGGGAACAAATGACAAGGCCATGTGTTCTGGATTTGCATGCTTCAACTTGATGCTTTAACTTGATGCTTCAACATGGTGCCTGAATATTGCAATGTGTTTCATTAGGTGGTTTCCATATTTTTCAGCATTCCACATTTGCATGGAACTGATGATGACAGTATACTGCTTGCTGGAATAATCTAATGACAGTTTTGGTAACTGTCAGATTTTTGCTATCACTAATTTGTATCACTTGAAACAGTGTATCAGATATGTTTTCTTAATACCTTTATCACTGTTTATATGATAGCATTATTCAACAATTCACAAGGCCAGACAGCCTCAATCTGGATTTTACCAGGATTCCACCCATTCATGTTAAACGCGCTGGTTTTAAAATAGCTAAGAATTAACATCGATGTGTCCCTGAGCTCTCAACTCAATATAAATCTCCCAAGAGGGTGATTGTGTTTCCCAAAGTGGGATTACAAGCTGAGCTTGGTGTTCTTCAGTGAATCCTCACACTAGTGGTCAATATTTCAGCAGATAGGAGAAGGAAAGGTTACAAGGAGTGATAACAATACATTCCATGTTTAATACACATTCATTTGAGGGCTCATTTATTGCAAGTTATTCTCTTTATTATCAAATTGTTACCTATTTATTCTATAAATGGATTAATCAAATAAATGCAAGTATGCCAACTAGGCAGCCAAGTACCACTATACATGTACATACATTTCAGTATGTTTAAGTAGACAAAATATATCACAGATGGTTTAGTGACCAACAGCTGTAACCTTATTGCAGTAATCATTCCAACAGAAGTAATTAAAAAGGAAAGGAATGCATGACCTTTACTAATTTAGTATGATAGTTGGTACTGTCTCATGCCATGAGAGGATTGTAACTTCATCAGGACCAAGGAATCCAAATTTGACGCCACATCATGTTGCTCTTACCAAGGGGTATTGCAATACAGCAACCAAAATAAACCAAGGACAAGACTCTACAGGGATTCTACAGTAATCAGAACACATCTCAGTCATAAATATCCCTTAACAAGGTCTATTTCCTGGGGCTCAGGTCTCCTTCTCTGTGCAGTTAGAGTTCACAAAAACAAGCTAAACAGGCAATTCACTGGTCTGAATTAACTCTTTGACTCAAGTCATGAATATCTCTCAGTAGTTTTGGCAAGGATAGGAAATAATTCTACTGACTTGGACGATTAAGACAGAACTCGAGGTATTCGTGCAGGAGTGGTGTCGCATACCCACATTTAACAGAAACATGATGTAGGCCTTACCTTCACAGATATGTTTATGTGTACAATGACACGTCCGACACTATTTTTAGGATCATGATAAAGATTTGAACTACATGAGAGAGTTGTAGGAGGAAAACTTTAACATCTGTAAGTCAAAATGTATCAAATCAGACTTATAACAAGGGCCTTACTTTGGTGGGGGGGGGGGGGCCATTGCACATGCGCCAAGGCGCAACACTTTAACCTGGTCGTAAAAATAATTCAATATCCTTCTCTCTACTTCTTTTCCTCCTGAATTCAATTAATTAATTCAGCTCCTTATCAAAGTTTAAATATCGTGGGCCATTTCACAGATTACAACATTTCAGAGATCGTTTTTTATTAAGAATATTAAACGCTCAAGGCTAGCCCAAAGCTGAATCAATATTACAAAAATAATGTGACATTTCTGATAATTAAATTTAAATTGGCTCCATTAAATCTTAATTAAAACCTAATGCTTGTTCGTCAGGCTACTAAGAATGTACAATGCTGTGGGCAATTGTGCTGCAGTATGGAATTGCTATAATTAAGAATACATTACACATTAACACCATATGTGGGATAACAGCATTGGAAATATGAGTAATTCCTTTCGACAATACGGAGCAGTATGTTAATTTATTAACCACCATTGTACTTTCTACATGTTTGTCTCAATGCCAACCATTTTAAAATCTTGAGCAGCCAGCGGCCCACAGTTCCTAAATTTGTGAATGATATTTGTATGCCATTTGCAAACGAGACAGGTTTACCAATACAGGGCCAAAACCAGGCTTGCAAGGCTAAACAAGCTGTGGTAGCATGCAGATGGCATTGTAAAGGCATTGTTATGGCATGAAATCATGGGACATGTTTCCATTTCAGTTTGCTCATGGAATTCGTGCATGGAACATGTTAGGCGGATCCGTTTGGATGTCAAGTTTCACTCTGTGAATACTAAACAGAATACGGATAATAGAAGGGAACAAATGACAAGGCCATGTGTTCTGGATTTGCACGCTTCAACTTGATGCTTTAACTTGATGCTTCAACATGGTGCCTTAATATTGCAATGTATTTCATTGGGTGGTTTCCATGACTTTTAGCATTCCATATTTGCATGGAACTTGACGACAGTACTGCTTGTTGAGATGATCTAATGACAGTTTTGGTAACTGTCAGATTTTTGCTAGATCTAACAGCACATGGTGGATCACTCATTGGCATCACTTGAAACAGTGTATCAGATACGTTTTCTTAAATACCTTTATAACTGTTTATATGATAGCATTATTCAAAAATTCACAATGCCAAACAGCATCTACCAGGATTTTACCAGGATTCCACCCATTCATGTTAAACATGCTGGATTCAAAATAGCTAAAAATTAACATGGATGTGTCCCGACCTCTCAACTCAATAGAATTCTCCCAAGAGGGTGATTGTGTTTCCTTATTAAGTAGGATTACAAGATGAGCTTGGCATTCTTCAGTGCATCCTCACACTAGTGGCCAATGTTGTGGCAGATAAAAGAAGGAAAGGTTACAAGGAGTGATAACAATACATTCCATGTTTACAGGTGATTTCATTTATACGCGATTCTAAGGTTCTTGGCCCACAAAATACATGTCATTTCTGGTTAATCTGATTGGTTCAGATCCAACAGAACGTCACACAGCAGATTTATTAAACATAGCAAGTACATGGTTATCATTGATTCTTCACAGTCAAGTGTGAATGGCAAGAATCGCATGGTAATGAAATTACATGTAATGCACCTTCATTTGAGTTATTCTCTTTATTATCAAATTGTTACCTATATATTTTATGAATGGATTAATGAAATAAATTCAAGTAGTGCCAACAAGGCAGCTAAGTACCACTATACATGTACTTGCAGTTCAACATGTTCAAGGATATAAAAGATAGCACAGATGTTTAGTGATCAATAGCTGTAACCTAATGGGCCATGGCAGTAAACATTCCAAAAGAAGTAATTCAAAAGGAAATGAATGCATGACATTTTGCCTAACCTTGTACAATTACCTAACACTGTCTCATGTGATGAGAGGATTGTAACTTCATCGGGACCTAAGAATCGAAATTGACGCCACTTCATGTTGCTCTTACTGAGGGGTATTGCGAGACAGCAACCAAAATAAACCAAGGACAAGACTCTACAGGGATTCTACAGTAATCAGAACACATCTCAGTCATAAATATCCCTTAACAAGGTCTATTTCCTGGGGCTCAGGTCTCCTTCTCTGTGCAGTTAGAGTTCACAAAAACAAGCTAAACAGGCAATTCACTGGTCTGAATTAACTCTTTGACTCAAGTCATGAATATCTCTCAGTATAGTTTTGGCAAGGATAGGAAATGATTCTACCGACTTGGACGATTAAGACAGAGCTCGAGGTATCCGTGCAGGAGAGGTGCCACGTACCCACATTTAACAGAAACATGATGTAGGCCTTACCTTCACAGATATGTTTATGTGTACAATGACACGTCCGACACTATTTTTAGGATCATGATAAAGATTTGAACTACATGAGAGAGTTGTAGGAGGAAAACTTTAACATCTGTAAGTCAAAATGTATCAAATCAGACTTATAACAAGGGCCTTACTTTGGTGGGGGGGGGGGGCCATTGCACATGCGCCAAGGCGCAACACTTTAACCTGGTCGTAAAAATAATTCAATATCCTTCTCTCTACTTCTTTTCCTCCTGAATTCAATTAATTAATTCAGCTCCTTATCAAAGTTTAAATATCGTGGGCCATTTCACAGATTACAACATTTCAGAGATCGTTTTTTATTAAGAATATTAAACGCTCAAGGCTAGCCCAAAGCTGAATCAATATTACAAAAATAATGTGACATTTCTGATAATTAAATTTAAATTGGCTCCATTAAATCTTAATTAAAACTTAATGCTTGTTCGTCAGGCTACTAAGAATGTACAATGCTGTGAGCAATCGCACTGCACTATGGAATTGCTATAGTTAAGAATATGGCGTTCTTAACGACATTTTGCAGCAAAATGATATACCTTCATATCCATCCATGTCAAATATATTCCATGTCAATCATCATACATCAGAATTGTCATTGTAGAAACAAGCACTCTTAGAGCACAGCACCGGCCATGCTGCACATGCTTTATCAGTGGAATCGATATATATATATGTATGGTGGATGAGAAAAATAAATTATATATTTAATTTATTTTTATTTTTCGATTACCTGGTGGACGTGGGTGTATTTTCAATTAATATCAGAAATGACTTGCTCAATAAAAACTGTTTCTTTTCATTTTGCCTCCAATTTCAGTTACTTTTTTTTAAAATATTCTATGCATAAATATTCACAGTCTAGTTTTTTCTTGAAATGATGTTTATTTTGATATTTCAATACTTTAATGTTTCCCAATAATAATATAATTGTATGCATGGAGTTTAAATTGGAATTAAATAAGTATGAAGCTGATTGAAAATATTGGGTATGAGTACAATTAAGCTAACAGATGACAGGGAGGCGTGAAAGTGAATTGCACTATAGGCCTAAATGGTGAAGTCTTGAAGAGCAATTCAGCATTGAACAGCAATTATTGATTGGAAAGGAGCAAATTCAATAAAAGATATGAAGACCCTGTTAAGTTCTGTGACATATGAAATACAGCACACAGTGGAGTGACAGCCCCCAGTACACAAGAAAATGGCGGCGCAAATCATTCTGACCTACCCAGCGCTAGCCAGTACTGTAGAGGGGATGTTTATAACTCTAATATTATTGCATTTAACTAAAAAAAGACACAATTGGCAGAATCTACCATGTTATAACTGACAAATACATATAAAATAAACCCTTGGAATGGTCTGGTTAGGCCTGGAGGGTCGTGACTCACATCGGTTCAGGACAGAAGCATTACCGTCCTATGCATAGGATGCATGGCCGGTAATTATGCATGCTTTCTCTTACAATGATGATTACATTGTCTCTGCATCCTAATTATTGATAAGCAGAAAAAGAATGATATCCATTATGTTAATTATATTAATCATATCGGTAAATTACACAGGAAATATATCTGTGACAGAAAGCCTGTTTTGTGTGGGGGCAAATTACTGTGCCTCAATTACACCCTTATGGAAATGACTGCAATAAATGAGAGATTCTATTTGAGGTATTGAGCCAGTGAGATTTGGAACTTCCAGACCCGTTCAATATTAAAATAACCTGGAATTTTCCAATTGACAGACATGCTATATGTTGATTCAGAGTTGAGATAACTTAATTTGGTCAAAATTCTCAAATGAACAAATAACCTAAGAATTGATGGGCTTCAATCTCAGCCTCAGCACCTTAAAATGATTGAAAATGACTGCAGGTTGGCAGTGACACATACATACAATGTCTATGCGTAGCTTTATGCTAGACCGACATCAAATTAAGTTACAGTGAAGCACATAGCAATATCATATATATATAGACTTTAGTCACTTAACCTTCATAAAGGCTTGTAAACAACAGCACATTAATATACCAAAGGCTAAAGTCTCATTTCCATCCAACTAAAACTAAATCTAAAGTGTGAATACTTCAGCTGATTTGACTGGTCAAGTGTAGGGCAAATTGTTATTTAATATCATTGCACTGACTCAGGTGCCAAAGGTCAATGCATAATTGCATATACCAGACTGCAAAGGAAGAAAAACACTACAGAATAAAGAAAATAGAGAAAAAACCTTGACACACACATATCACATCATTAGACCAGACAGAAACTGTATCCCCAGTGAACCGGAAACACGTCACAGAGCCATTCTATTGCATGCAGGACCCGGATGAAAGGAGAATAATTTGAGAGGAAGACATGAAAACAGCCAAGCAAGGCAAAACAACAGGGTAGATTGGAATTGGGGGAGAGATATTCAGATGGGAACTGGAGGTAGGACTTGCTGGGGGGGGGGGATGTGACTGGTATAGCATGCTGGGCGAGGGAGAAAGCTTGTCTCTTATAATCAGTAGGGAAGGGATGAGGGTTAAATGAAACTGTCACATGATGCAAAACATTAAAGGAATAGTGTGGTCTGTGAAGAAGATACATAAAGGTATGATACTACACGTACAATCAAAATTTGCAAGATTACACTTCACCATATCGGTAAAATTGAGGATTTGGAAGACTTGATCTATCATCACATATATATCGTTTAGAAGCACAGTTGATTTTAAAATTCTCAGCATGCCTCAGACTACATCGCCAAAGAACTTTCCGAGAGTTAGGTTGCTGTTAAAACATGTCCTCACATTTTTTGTTCTCTTCATATTTGTGATTATCCTCACATTCTTGTTCTCATCATATTTGTTACTATATTCAGTTCTTCACACAATACCCACACATTGTAATAGGCTATGTGTAGGTTGATTTTGTGTATGCCATTTTTATGTCCGAGGTCGCCTCGGGCCTTTTGTCATGATGCTGCTTCGTCAAATGTAAACAATGAGAGTAGGAACATTTTTATGATCACTAAAACATTACACAGACGAAATGACAACTCAAAGTAATGCTTGCTAGTGGTTACAATAGTCGTAATGATACCCTACCTGGAATTTCAAGTCTCTCCTCTTGAATATAAGATTGTACTTGGCCAAAATCATCTCAGATTGCATCTAGCATTTGACATCCAACACACCTTTGTTTTGCAAAAACTGGATAGTAGTAGTAGTGGTAGTAGTAGTCGTAGTAGTTTAGTTCTCCCTGGACTCCGAAGAGGGACATAAACAAACTCCAGACTGCCCTGCCACCTACCACGCAGGGGAACACATTGATTCAAAGGCCCGAGGACACGGTGCATGCATTGCATGCTATTTTATATTTTAGTGGATCTCACTGAAATTATGACGTTATCTCATACTTTTTTAGGGGGGCATCTTGCCAACTACAAGTACTTGTCTAAGAGATGTCCTCCCTCTTTACTGCAACCCAACATTTCAGAAAGAAATGACAATTCTTGAGTCTTGTCAAAATTTTCCTTGAGTGAAAGAGAGCACTCCATAACCTGTGGGTAAAGTAACATAAAAGTGCATGTTTAATCTGCTTGATGTTAAATGCTTAATGGAAAGTAGACCACTCGGAGACTAACACTGGACCAATGGGAGAAGAGTTAATCCATAGGAGATATGCACTGGCCAGTGAATCACCCTAGAGTACGACGGGCGTTCAGAAAGTTCGAGGCTTTTTTGTATAAGGACACTTATTTTCAATCTAGAACTATGAATTTTTCACAGGATAAAATTCAGCATATTCAGGATGGATTTCCAAAATTTTGGACAATTTGGACATTTTTAAGTCATTCAGTGGTTGCCATGGAAACTGAAAGTTCAGCTTCTTGGGGCAGATAATACTAAAACCACTAAAGCCAATGAATTTTGGCTGTGAGAGACCTCTCTGTATCACTTGCATTAGTGAGATTGACAATATTTGACACAAGAAATAAAATATTAGCCTTAAGAAATACTCCCAAGCTTACCAAAGGCATTGATTCATACACCTGACCCATTGAAGTAAATGTTCCTTGAAGTCCTCCAAACGAAGTTCTGTGAAAGAATTTCGGTCATCCAAAGCCTTTTCTCCTCCAGTGCCTGAAACTATAGCCCCACGGACTAAAGTAAGGGAAAACAAGGACTTATGTAAAGCAATATGTCAAAGGAATCGCTAGGATGGATAATGCTGTCCATTTTTGGCTCTTGTCATACTAGTGAATCCATGCTTTCACGAGTCCTTATGTAGTCAGGGAAACACACCTTTGCTTCCAGAATTTCCCTAGCCAAATCTGGCATGCAGGAGTGCTTTCCTACATGGTTTTAGTGTAAGAATACACACATTTGGTGTGCTTTGAAGCATATTTAGAAGCTAATACAATATTTCTTGTGTCAAATGTTGTCAATCTCACTAGTACAAGTGACAGAGAGAAGTCTCTGACAGTCACAATTTCTTGGCATTCTTGGTTTTAGTGTTACCTGCCCCAAGAAGCTGAACTTTCAGTTTCCATGGCAACCACAGAATGACTTACTAATGTCCAAATTGTCCTAAATTTTGGAAATCCATTCCAAATATGCTGAATTTTATCCTGTGAAAAAATCATAGTTCTAGATTGAAAATAAGTATCCATATGAAAAAAGGCCTCGGACTTTCTGAACGCCCCTCGTAGCCCTCGCCAACCTTAAAAGGCCTCATGTTTCAACCTGACATCAATGATAGATAGGTAGGATGAAGGGCTGAAGGCAGATGGTTGTACTAATGAGCCTTAACTAAATGCAAATGATCAGACAGACAAGTTTAGGGCAGACGTAGTGAAATTAATGTAATGAGTAACTCAAATGATCGTTTCTACCCACTTTTGGATCAAACTGCTGTTGGGAAATACATTTTCTAAATATGTATAGGTTATACAACGAGTTTGAGGTGTATAACTAACATTTCAGGTGGTTATTTACCGTGGGAGGAAGGGCTCTAGGTAGATTCCTGAAAGATTTGTAACTGAATTTTCTGGCGTTGTTGTCATTTTAGGTAGAATATAATACAAGATACACACATCGTCGCACATACATCCTTACCATAGTTGATATAGTGCATGAAAGGCAACAATAACCAGTGCTTTCTCTATGTCTCTGAAGCTTCACCCTTTCATGTCAGACAGGATACATTCTCTAAAGTTAATTGTGGTGAGAATTATTATGCTCTACTTTGAGACATATCTGGATATTCGAGGCAGTTATTTCAGATACACCAGTTTTGAATTTTGACTCAAGAAGGATTATGGCCATTATCCCAACATTCTCCAACCTCGTAGATCTGAAGACCTATCTAAAGGACAAAACCAAAATGGGAAAACTGAAATAACTAAGACAAATGGGAGAAGTGGGCTAATTAAGGATGATCATAAAGGAGCGAAATCTCAACGAAATGAATCTGAGTAGACAAAGAACTGTGATGAGAGTTATTTTTGGGGGAATGCGGATCAACTGGGTCATTTTGGTGTCATTAAGAAACTAACTAGATAGCAGGCAGTATTAAGGACCAGGATCACCTTAAGGGGGTATATTCATGGCAGCCAGTAATCATCGTAAAGCTGTAACTACCTCGAGCTGTGTTCATTATTACTGTAATCAAGCTAGTGCTTTATACAACCGTAAGGAATCTTATAAAATAAGGATCTTTATGAGGTACCTTTATGGAGAACCTTTACGAGGGCCTTTATAAGGAAACTCCCAGAGGAAGCAAGTACTAATAGAAGCCAGGTTCAGGAAATAGCCAGATTAAGATATGAGCCTGGGTCATTAATATAAACACAAAGGACCAGCATAAGTCATTGGAACATAAATTCCTCATGAATGTTATAAATTGTACATGAATAGCTGAATATTACAAACCAAGGGTTTATATTATACACTAAACAGTCAGAAACACAATAGGCTGTCATATAAGAAACAGGATGAAATATTAACAATACATTGATCTGACCGGCTACATTATTCTCAGTGGGTACAAACTTATTTACCTTCATACGAACTTGCTTACTATACCTTGTGTATATAACATACCATTAAAGAAGCTAAGACATTCAATATTTAGAAAGAGCGTGAGTGCAAATACACTTATTCAAAATGGATCTTAAATGTAACCATGCATCAATTTCCTTCTGTGATAAACCATCTTTCATCTTTTGAATTGAATGTCACAGTAATTGAAATGTGTCACTCCATATAACTTCAAAGAAATGCCAGAGATCATGTTTGATGTAATTGCTTTATACCTTGCTCTCAATAAACACTTCTAATTACTTGAAACATGAGAAGGCTGTGAAATAAGGAAACAAGATTATTCACAGCAGAAATAGACAGAGGTATCCTCTGTCATTTATCAATAAAGGATATTTTCCATTAAACAACAAAGACTAGATCTCTGGATCTATATTTTTATCGTGATAGACAGACAAATACGTACAGCTTCTCAGCAAGGGTCTCGGCACTCTGAGTGTAGATTGATGAGATGGGCCAGAGAGAGTGTCTTCGATATAGTACGTGTACGCATCTTTACTCTTTACGTGAGATCCTTTACTTACCATACACAGACACTGATAAATAGGAAAGCACTTTTATATATTGTCCAAATAATGTCTACATAGATGATGGTCAGGAAAGTACACAGAAAAATATATTTGGATTCATACCTAACCAGCTCTTTGGAGTTTTGGACAAGACTGCTTCATCCATCCCCTCCATGAACACAGGAGGGAAGTCTGAGAAGAAGAAGGAGAGGAAGCTCACAAGAATATTATGCGACAGTGGCGGGGGTCTCTAGGGGGGGGCGCCTGGGGGACACGCGACTCTCTGGGGGGGGGCCACCCTCTATACTGACTGAATATTTTAGCCAAAGTCAAGAAGTTCATATGGGGGGCACCTTGGGGGCACAGGTCTAATATGGGGGGCACCTGGGGGGCACAGGTCTAATATGGGGGTCATGTGCCCCCCGTGACCCCCCCCCCCATAGGGACGTCACTGTTCGAGTGTGAGTTGTATGTCTGGGAGGGATAGGGACAGTCTCGGTCCCGCAGTATATTATTGTTTTGTTAACTTACTAATAACAAAGTCATCTTTTGCATTTATAAGTATTCCTTTAAATATTACTTTCAGCAGCACCTGAAACAGAATGAAATGTCCATGTAGAATATTACACAGCGATATTTTCATTTTGAATTTAAGTGACAACTATCCTACCTATTAATCATTGATGTAAGGTTGAAACATGATGCCTTTTAAGGTTGGCGGGGGACTACTCAAGGGCGATTCACTGGCCCAGTACATATCGTCTATGGATTCTCCCCTTTCCCACTGGTCCTGTGTTGATCTCAAAAGTACTACATTCCTTGAAATATTCAACATCAAACAGATTACACGCTCTTATCACATTACCCTCATCCAGGGTCAAATCCTCTTTATCTATTTCTGATACTTCTGACATTTTTAGACACCTTTCGAAGGGTATCTTCAACATAAGTGAACTGATTCAGTTTCAAAGGTCTATCTTCAGTTGTATACCATTATGGATGAAAATTTCCCAACACAAAGCTCATCCACAGTAACGTAATTTGGCCGTCTTGAGCGGGGGGGCACCGAGGGGGCATGCGATTCTATGGAGGGGCACTCTCTATACTTACTGTATATTTTAGCCAGAGTTGGAAAGTTCATATTGGGGGGGGCACCTGGGGGGGGCACAGGTCCAATTTGGGGGACACGTGCCGACCCCCCCCCCCCCCCCGTGCCCCGCTGCTCCCCCCATAGGGATGCCACTGTTCATCCACAGCTCCAAATATCAGGAATATGTTACAGTGCATAAGTACTTTCATTGTACTGACAATTCTAAAAACTAAATAACTGTTTTTGGTTTAACTATTGCAGCACAGTTAAAATACCTAAACTATTATTGATGCATTTATTTTGTGTTGTATCCACCAAGTTGTAACACCAGGAAGATAATGACCAAGGAGAATGGACAAACGCATAGGAAAGGTTAACACAATTACAAAAGGACGAAAATTGTATTTGTAGGAGAGCCTCCTGGCAACAAATCCATTTGTAAAGAATATAGAGAAATGGACAGTCACCTCAAAATTTCTACCAGACCTGTAAAACATCAGTATAATTATTGATGAAAATGTATGTGGAAGCCAATAGGAAGATTAAAATCATTTAAAACAAATGAAAATTGTATAATACTTATACCAAAAAGGGTATCTATTTATAGAAGAACATCCCAGCAACTAATCTATTTATAAACAACAGGGAGGTACAGGGCATACTTCAGTGACAGTGCCAGACTAGTCCACTATGAATTGCTGGTCTGTGAAATACCACCAAGTCCCAAGGCCTTGACTCGGCTTGAGGAGGTATACAATGGAAAGGTCGCAATGTCTAGCTAAGACAGTCCTACTTCTAGATGCAGTCAAAGTGATATACACTGTAAAATGGCCACCGTCATTCCTGCAATAATAGGGGGGAGGGTTGGTCTAGTGGTAGCGTGCTGAACTGCCAATCGCTGGGTCCAGGGTTCAAATCTGGCTCTTGCCGGGTCACCTGGGCCTATGTTGGATGGCTGTTTCAATCATCCTTCACCTCATTGCCGTGTCCTCCTCCTATCCTAATTAGCCTACCAAGTGCATAAATACAGGATGTAAAGCCCCAAACATCCATCCATCCTGCTTTAATAATGCCGCAGGTTATATATTTTATTCGGGGGCGTATTAGGCTCGTATTGTTTTTCGTCAATTTTGCCATCAAGGTATTGTCTTCACTCTCTACAACAAGCACCATAGAATTGGACTGATGGATGACTTGGGCTTTATGTCCTTTATTTATGCACCCAGTTGGCCAATCAGGACAGGAGACAAGCACAACAATGACTGGGTGAAATTCTGGCAAAAAATTCATATGTTGAGCCAGGTGACTTGGTACACGTATAGTATATGTGTGTATATCAACCACAGTCTTGCTGGAACTTGTCAATCCTGGTCAATTAAATCCAAGGAAATTGTCAATCCAGAAAAAGTAAATGTGCAGAAATTGACAATCCTGCTTAAAGCGAATGTCTTCCATAATATGGTCACATATCTCGGGTAAAGTTGAAAATGAGCGTAGGTTCTGTCTGTCTTAACGCATGAGAGTTGTAAGTATAAACAGTGGGCAACTTATTGCAAATTTGTTCTGTCAGTTTTACTCAAAACTTCTTAGAGAGAAGAAACAAGAGAATAAAGGACATTTGCAAAACGTCATATCTGTTCTGATCTAAGACCTGCAACTCCAGCCACTGGGGATCATTATGTACATTTCTGAGACACTGCAAAAGGCCAAGCAGGGCAGGCTAACTCATACCTCCAGGATGCCAAACTGGATACAATACAAAACAAGATACAGTGCAAACCAAGGTACAATAGAGAGAAAAGATACAATGCAGAACTGCAGATCAAGATACAATACAGAACAAGATCCAACACAGAACAAGATACAATACAGAACAAGATACAATACAGAACAAGATACAACACAGATCAAGATACAATACAGAACAAGATACAATACAGAACAAGATACAATGCAGAACAAGATACAATTTACATTGAATACAGAAAAGATACAATACAGATCAAGACACCATACAGAAAAAGACCAGTATCTATCTAGCTATCTATCTATCTATCTATCTATCTATCTATCTATCTATCTATCTATCTATCTATCTATCTATCTATCTATCTATCTATCTATCTATCTATCTATCTATCTATCTATCTATCTAATCTAATATATCAAGTTCTCTAACAATCTATCTACTACTTAAACCCACTTCCATGTCTATGTGTCTGAAATAATGTGACCAGCTTATTTTTTTCTTTCTGTTATTAAGAATATCTATAAGCCGTGAGTGTCTAAGTCATAGTACTTAGTCTATCTAACCATCTATTTTTTACATAGCTCTGTCTAATCCTCCATTCAGTAAGACTTACGTGCTTCCTCATCAGTCCACCTTGCATAATTTGTCCTATTGTCCCCCTGATGTAGATCTACAATGTACATCAGCACGGTCTCCACCTCCCAAATCGCTATAACTGAGAGCGTCCTTGCACAATCAAGTTATCTCTGTGTTATCTGTGTTCATTGTACATCAAACTAGACCAGACTTATTGGCTCAGTGCAAACACACAAACCATGGCTGTGCCAAACGAAGTCTTTAAATTTCAATCAGATGAAGCGAGATTGTCGTTATTGATATTTGAATTGCAGAGTAAGTTGTCTCCCTGTCAGATCTTGACTAACTATGTGCTTTTATCCATCCAACAATTTTATTCAGTGATTAAGTTTCAGAACACCTCTTAATTAAGTCTGATTGACATGTGAATCAAACCCAGCTCCAGAGGTTAGAAGCCCAGCTTGCTACCGCTGCACTCAGCAGAGGCATTACCGTAAGGGAATAACAATCCATAATTAACCAAAATAAAACTCATTAGCTGCTAAGACGAAGTTATAACAATACTAGAGTAATCAAAGGTGAAGACTGTTTTAAAAACATCATTAACATTTATGATAGCGATATGGGATATCTTTAATTTCAAATTAGAGAAAGCAGCAAGCTGTGTTTTATTAAGCATCTGAATAACTAATCATCTCAAACTATCAAGCAAATGACTAAATTAGAAAAGGATGTTATCAGGTCTTAATGACACATTACAAAATTCTGGGGAAAAACTGTTTGAGGTGAATAAAAAAATGAGTATGGACTCATGATTGTTTACATGTGTTAATCTATCATCAGAGTTAGTCTTTATTAATTCAGTACTCCGTGAAGCAAAATACTATCGCACTATCCGCATCTCAATTATGCTGGAGGAGAAAGAGAACAAATGATATCTAATCAGTGCTTCATTTATCCTGCTGATGATGCTGCTAAATCATTAGTAAATGTCAGAAATTCCTAATGCTAGCTTATTATGTTAATGCTAAGTACAACTGAGAGAAGTGTGGAGATACTGGTATACTGATGAAGATAATGAAGCAACAACAATTACTTCCATCATTTGTAAGTTCACCTGCATTGCTATATATCCTATATATATCCTCTAACATCCTAACAACTGGCTTTGGTGTATGATAAACCCAGGGACAGCCCATCCATGGTACTGTTAATTGATGTCACTATAGAATCACCATTCCTACGTAAGGATTGTCCCTCCATCACTTTCCTTTTAAATTACTTAATATGCGAAGTCATACCTTTTCACACCCTTCAGGGTAGCTAATGTTTTTGCATACCAGAGACTAGTTTGAGTATTGGAGCTGAAGGTTCGGATTTTCGTACATGTGACTTCAAATTCAAGAGCGAAAGGACAGATGTGTGATCGATCTGCTCGTTTATAATAGTCCACAGCTTAAGCTGAAGACCAAAGGTGGAACATTGGGGTAAATTAAAATTTTTAATACAAAATCCCTATTATATGGACAATAGACAGTTGGCCGTACAACACCAAATTGTCTAAAGATTTTATTGGCCAAACAGGCTCTGCTCGGCCTTAGACCATGATCATGGTTTCACAGATTGTCATTAATCAAATGTGGTTCATTATCATGAATCATGAGAAGTTGTTCAGAGAGCAAATTGAGACATTTTTGCAGCAGAGCGAGAGTGCAGATCCTCACCATTTGTCAAAATGATTTGTCGAAGTCGTCGCTCAGCAATGCTCAATATTGTGTGGTCGTAATTCTTCCGTCGCGGTAGTAATTTTCTGTCAGGAATCACTTTGGTTCATTTCTTGGTTGGTTGATTGAGCTGCACTGACAAATGATGACCAAATCAGCAATGAACCAATTTTTCTTTTGAGTTTATTGTGAATTTTCGGCCAGATTGGCAGAACATTTGCGTATGGTTCAGAAGCAGAATTAGGCTGGTGGAAGCTGCAAGACTAGCTGTACCAAGACATGAGGAAGATACTTCACTCATTCTTTCCAATATTTTAGGATGTTCTAGATGTCTCAGCGGAATATATAAGATCGGATTATTTTCAGGACACTCCCGAAGACATAAAAATATTGAAAATGTGATGTCCAATGGATTAAAAAACTACAAAGAAACTGCAGACTAGCCATAGTTTCCAATACATTACATTTACGATTTGTACTTTTAAGGAAAAATTAGTGCTCAGCAAAATGACTACTCGTAGTTGTGGCCAGTGCGAAAATCATTTACATCAAGTTTTATTGTATCATCAGCAGGTTGATGTATATGGATTCAAATAGTGATGCTATCTTGAACTGGCTCACAAATCGAAATAAAAATGCATGGGAATGGCGGAAATGACATGTCGAATGGAGAATGGTTGTTGAATGAGGGTAATATCAAGTGCAGAATCTTGTAGTCTGCAGACTAAAATTGCTTGGCAGGCATCTGCCATCATTTGAAAGGCAGTGAAAAATAACGTGCGAAAGAAGTCCAATCTTGCCTGTGATCTTCTGTGATTTGGTGCTAGTCTCGACTGGAATGAACCGATTTAAGGCATCAGTCTGATCATGTAACATGTTTTCCACGCAAATGCAAGCAAATGCAGACAAATGCAGATAGACACAGTATTAAGTACAGCGAGTATTAGGTAGAGAAAACCAGAGACTTTGCAAAGTGATTAGAGACAAGTAATTGGTGAGATTATGCTGAATAATGGAAGTTGTTTCAGAAATGAGGTCCAAGACGATACAATAAGGTATGTTTTTATATATTTTTATAGAATACTTTATAAGGATAATCACGAAGATACAAGTAAACAGTTCAAAGCAGTCCAGATGATGACCAAGGGGCAAGGGTGATTTGGTTTTATAGTATTCATTGTGGCTTGCATCAAGACGGAATCAATGGAACCAATACAGAGAAGAGACATGGTAGTTTAGTAGGAATCAAGGAAATGCAAGCATCTACCTCAATGCTCTGAGAGATATAATCTCTATACGTGGTAAGATAAATACACACATTCATTTTGAAAACTTATATCAGTGGTTGGTGTCTTGCTGTTTGGTTTCCTTGCTAATTTTTGGTTTGGTTGATTAAGCAAAAACCTTTCTACAGCTGTCTTCAGCAGAATTTCTGGTCCAATCTCTCTCTGTATTACCTCAGTTGTATCCCACAACTCATCTGCCCAATTCGTCCGGTCCAGCGACAAAAGCTGGCTTTCAATAAATCCTTCATAAATCAAACCGAGGGTATTCTTCTGGATCGGTGGGAATTCCACACAATCTTGCATGAGGCTTGGAATTGCTTGCAAGCTCTTCCGCTGTGGATTGTTTAGGATGGCTCGCTGTGGACGGCTCACTGCGGATTGCTCGACAGTCGACATGGATTGTTAGCATCCCAAAATATCAGCGACTGGGTGAGCAAGATCCTTACAAGACACTCAGGATCAAGCTCAGTCGAACTGGTAAATACAGCAAATACTTCCAAAACGTGTCCATAGCTTGCAAATGCAAGATTGTGTTTATTACCAAAACAGTTGTCCCAAATGCTTATATAACACATTCAAGATTGGAATATAACCACGGTTAAATCAGTACTTCACTACCCAGACACGTCTGTCTGGAAAACTCAAGATCAAAACATTTGTATTGCATTGTAAGTACTGTATGCTACCTTCTCTCAATACGTACACAGCAAAAGACATAGTCGTTTATAATGAGGCACTTAGGAGAAAATGTCGTATCGACATCATGCCATCTTATACGCTTTCATTTCAGTATTATTTAAGAATTTAATGCAGCACAAAGCAAAAATTGTATCGCTCAAATTTAAATGTACCATTCCAATAATTTTTTATCACTCGGATTTAAGACCTTTGGCCAGTTTTTAAGGCCATTACCACCTTGGTCTCAAGAGGTCCCCGGAGGTCAATACTTAACAATGGAGAACAGAGGAAGCGAGCTTATAGACTACCGTTAGAGCAATATATGGGCATATCCATCATTTTGGTACAAAGAAAGGGTTCACGGCCCACTATTGGTTGCTTGTGGCCTGACCTTGGTCACCTGACTCCTAAGAACTGCATAGGCCTGATACTACAATGGCAGATGTATGGTGTTGCTGAAGACCTCAGCAGCAAATACCACTCAGTACCAGTCACAGGAATAGTATATCAATCAGACTGTCACAGTCTGTCAGTGACACTGCCCCCAGTCAGAAATCACAGATGCCTAATTCATGGAATTCTATAATAGTCCATTTCCAATACAGTGGGGGTATCATACGGTTATGTCTGCCCCTATTTAGTATTATGGCTTGACTCATGCTATCACCTCATAGGTATCCACATATTGTAGTAGGGTCCTTCAGGCCACTGCTCATACTTTGTACACTATTGGCTCCACAGCAT
The DNA here is from genome assembly GCA_026936325.1 of Platynereis dumerilii. Lineage (NCBI taxonomy): Eukaryota > Metazoa > Annelida > Polychaeta > Phyllodocida > Nereididae > Platynereis > Platynereis dumerilii. The sequence goes on along the minus strand of JAPTHN010000006.1, from coordinate 35,652,942 downwards.
AATTTATTGGGCATTGCAAAATTTAATATCAATGCAGGTTGGTGTTGCCCCCAAGACAGGAGTTCAATCCTTAATAGTGATACCACATTTCTTCGAAAGGACTCACTGTAATTGTAGAATATGACTGAACATGGACAAATGGACATATTTAAATTATCATATTTCAATTTGAAGAAGCCCTATAGTAAAGCTCAAAACACCAAGTGAAGTATGATATTCTTTCTTTTCCGAAGAACTATCCTGTCGGACAAATGCCAACTTGGGTGTAAAAGATAATACAAACCAGTGTTGCTATACACATTTCTTGTTAGTCTCAGTAAGGAACGTCATGTCAATATGAAGAATGACACACGGAATATCCTGGACATAGAAGGGAATGTCACAGACAATCTTCCAGAATATTGTTCACTGTTCAATCGAACCAAGTCTAAATTAAGGTTCTTCCATACTGACTCAGAATTGAAAAAATGGGTGACAGGTATTTTTTGGTTAACATCTGGGCAAAGAATAATCCTTTATAAAGATAGGTTGATGTTGTTCCCATTTTGGAAGATCAAGACAATGACGGCGTGTAGTTTTCTGATTAAAAGACACAGAAGCTTTTCAAAAAGCCATCCTGCAACAGTTGTGCTATTGCTGGAATGCAACAGCAGAGTACACAAAAACACTGCACTATAGCAGTGAAGAGAAAAACACTTCTGAAAGCCAGTAAACTTCAGTGAAACATACCGGAGTTCTGACATCTCAAAATAGAAGAGAGAGAAAGAAAAAAAGCTAAAATGTCTTGCTTTTCCATTGTAGGGGAATACAAAGGCTGGTTTCGAACTTTTCTATTCCGTTTCTATAATTCTTCATATTTTTCTTTATTCAAGTTATGGTCCAGACAACCAAATAAACAACCCAAGATTTCAGAAGAGTATGTGGCGTTCATTGGAGAAATCAATTAGAAAAGTAAACAGAAAATATCAGATCTTCCTAAGAAAATATAGCGAGAAAATCTTAAGCGTAAATTCATATCTTGGGATTTGAAGTTGTAATTCGTCAGGAAATCTTAAGGGGAAATCATTTCACCAATGTGAAAGTTAATCCTGAATGTACAACACAAGTAGAAATAATGCATAGGCCTACAAAATCTCAAACAAGAAAATATTGCGATGAAATCTTAAGCGTGAATTCATATCTTGAGATTTGAAGATGTGATTTGTTAGGAAATCTTAAGGGGAAATCATTTCACCAATGTGAAAGTTAATCCTGAATGTACAACACAAGTAGAAATAATGCATAGGCCTACGAAATCTCAAACAAGATAATCTGCGGGAGTTATAATGAGAGAAGCATAATGAGAGAAGCAGAACTGAGCACCTGAACAGTGATTGAAACAGAAGAAAATGCACAAATAGACTTAGACTCAGACACAGAACATTTATTTTTCAATTGATTGATAGATTGATTGAATTTTATTATCGCTGGTCATTAATCAAATGTGGTTCATCGTCATCAATCATTAGATGTTGTGAGGAGAGCATATTGAGACATTCTTGCAGCAGAGCGAGAGTGCAGATCCTCATCATTTGTCAAAATTATTTGTTGAAGTCGTTGCTCAGCAATGCTCAATGTTGTGTGGTCATAATTCTTCGATCGCGGTTGTAATTTTCTGTCAGGAATCACTTTTGTTCATTTCTTTGTTGGTTGATTGAGCTGCATGGTCTGACAAATGATGACCAAATCGACAACGAACCTATTTTCCCTTCCAGTTTGTTGCGAATTTTGGCCCGATCGCTATAATTCTTTTGTATGGTTCGTAAACAAAATTAGGCTGGTAAAAACTGTGACAGTTGAAATAGCAAGAAATGAAAGAGATACAATGTAGTGCACTCCTTTCAATATTATAGGATAACCCAGAATATGTCTCAGCAGAAAATATAAATGCACAATCAGATTGTTTCCGAGACACTCTCAAAGGCATCAAAATGTTTATAAATGTGAAGTCCAATGAATGCATAAAGAAACTGCAGCCTAGCCATAGTTTCCAATACATTACATTTACGATTTGAACTTTCAGGAAAAATTGAGTGCTCAGCAAAACGACTAGTTGTGATCAATGCGCAAATCATTTACATCAAGTTCTATCTTATTGTATCATCAGCAGGTTGATGTATATGGATTCAAATAGTGATGTTATCTTGAACTGTGGCTCACAAATGGAAATAAAAATGCATGGAACTGGTGGAACTGGCGGAAATGGCATGTCGAATGGAGAATGGTTGTCGAATAAGCACAATATCGAGTGCAGAATCTTGTACTCTGCAGACTAAAATTGCTTGGCAGGCATCTGGCATCGTTTGGAAGGCAGTGAAAATAGCATGCGAAAAAAGTCCAATCTTGCCTGTGATCTTCTGTGATTTGGTGCTGGAACGAACAGATTGAAGGCATCAGACTCATCAGTGCACCGTGTTTTCCTAGCAAATGCAAGCAAACGCAGGCAAACACAGCGTGTAAAAGTACTGCAAGTATTAGGTGGAGCAACACACAAAAGACTTGGCAAAGAGATCAATGACGAGTAATCTGTAAAATTAAGCTGAATGATGGACAGGCCCCCATACACCACTCCTACGGCTTTGTGGTGTATGGAGTCCTTCTTGGTGTACATTCCCGTGCCCTCGAAATGAGCAGGGTGTAAAGTTCTGATGATACCTATACCTTCCATGTTATACAATACACATTCATTTGACAAATGATATTGGTTGGCGTCTATGAAGTTTGTTTCTAGTTAATTTTTAGTTTGGTTGGTTTAGCAAAAACCTTCAATAGCTGGTTTCAGCTGCCTTTCCCAATCTCTCTCTGTACCTACTACCTTGCTCGCAAGCTGTATCCCACAACTCATCTTCCCAAGTCACCCAGGGCGGCGACAAAAGCTGGCTTTCAATAAATCCTTCATAAATCAAACCGAGGGTATTCTTCTGGATCGGTGGGAATTCCACACAATCTTGCAAGACCCTCAGAATTGCTTGCAAGCTCTTCCGCTGTGGATTATTAAGGATCGCTCACTATGGACAGCTCACTGCGGATTGCTCAACATGGATTGTTAGCATCCTAAAATACCAGTGACTGAGCAAGCGAGATCCTTACGAGTTGCTCAAGTACAGTGGCACTCATAAAAAGTGCCTGATCTGTGTCTACTGGCACTGTCAGATAGTACATGTATGTTCAAGCAGAATCCATTGCCGCTCAAAAGTTCCAAGCATCCATGGCCTGCCAGATCTACAATGTACATTCCAAACTTCATATATATTGTACCATAGCATCCATGAATGTAAATGAAATTTAAAGCCACTTAATATAAACGGAAATTCAGCCAGTAGCTCTGGATAGAGACTTGCCAAGCATAGTTTGGCAAAGCCCTTAAAAATGAAGTGCTAGAAATTCCAAGGAAAGGCAAAATTAAAGTTGAGGTAGAGTAAACTTTTTTTAATGCCCTCAGAGTGGCTACAAAATCAAAATATTTAGATTTCTTGGTATAGCTTGGGCTGTTGCTAGTGCTAGCCACTGTCTGAATATGGCTTAGATGGGTTCAGAACTTGAGCACTTTTTATTGGATTGTACTGTATGCTACTTTCTCTCAATAAGTACACGGCACAAGACATAGTCGTTTATAATGAGGCACTTAGGAGATCTCCTCCAGTTGTGTAGCAGCACATCTGGAATATCACTATTGCTTGAAGTTATGGCTCTCAATGACATGTCAAATGCGAGTAGCCATTTGTTTGCCAAACTAACAAGCCCGGTCAGCCCAGGCCGCTCCGCACAACCAAAAGCAATCTTGCTGCAAAAGTTTGTACAAGATGAATGACAGAACAAGAGGACAAATGCAAGAAAAAATGCAAGAAAAAGTGAAAGGCAATTGGAAAACTGAAAGTAGTAGTATTGCGGAAGAAATTCCATTATGGATTACAACATGCACGATCTGTGTGTCCACTTCCATTATGGTATTGGACGTAATTTTGCCTTACAGATCAAATGTTAACTTAGAGATCTGCCAGTGTACACACAAAATTTGTTGAAACATTGTTGAGTTAATTTGCATTGTATCAAATACAGTAAAATACTGATTGCGAATGTACACACAAACTTTGTTGAAACATTGTTGAGTTAGTCTGCATTGCATCAAATACAGTAAAATACTGATTCAGTACAGTGTACTGAGGCAGTGGCTGAAAACTCTGCCTAGACTTCTCAAGGATATGAATTAATGTGTATGATAAGATTCGATCTCACTAACGACGAATCAATATTATTAAATTTTACTAACATGAGCCACCATAAAGAATTTAATGAAGCACAAAAGGAACAAGCGTATCACCCAGATTTATGTGTATCACTCGGTTACAAGTCCTTCGGCTGGATACGATGGCTGTTGCTTCCTTGGTCTCCTGAGGTTTTCGGAGGTCAATGTTTGACAATGGAGAACAGAGGAAGGGAGCACATAAACTACTGTTAGAGCAATGTATGGACACATTCATCATTTTGGTACAAAGAAAGGGTTCATGGCCCACTATTGGTAGCTTGTGGTCTGGCTGCGGTCGCCTCACTCCTATGAACTGCCCTGTGCTGATACAATGACAGATGTATGGTGTTGTTCAGACCTCAGCAGCCAATATACTCAGTACCCCTCACAGCAATAGTATATCAATCAGCCTGTCAGTGACCTTGCCCTCAGTCAGAAATCACAGATGCCTAATTCATGGAATTCAATAATAGTCCATTCCCTATACAGAGGGGTATCATGGGGTTATATGTGCCCCTATTTAGTATTATGGATTGCCTCATGCTATCACCTCATAGGTCAGCCACATATTGTAGCAGGGTCCTTCAGATCACTGATCATATGTGTAGTTCATTATGGGCTCCATAGTTAATTGATTGGACATTGTTTTAAATGTAGATTGGTGTCACCCCCAAGACTGGAGTTCAATTTGTAACAGTGCTTCTAAAACTGTTCTTAGTCAGCCCAGATAGCTCAGTCAGTAGAGCACTCGCCTCACAAGCGAGGGACCAGGGTTATATACCCAGGTTAGCCATCATGTCATTCAATGACATCGTCATTATTGACTTAGCTTGGCTACCCACATTAAGTAAAAGTACCTTTACCCTTACCTTTTTACCTTTACCTTTACCTGTCTTCTGCAGAATATAATTGAAGAATATAGAATAACATTGGACAGATTTTTAAAATTTATTCAGGCATATTTCAACTTGAAATATATTGCACATTGCAAAAACTCAAACTACAAGAAGTGAAGTACCATATCCTATAGGACTATGCCAAAGAGGAACAATTATGTTCACAAAAGATAATACATATCAGTCTCTTTATACACATTTATGTCTAGTGTCATGACCATAAAGCAACCAATGGGAAGATCAAGGCATATAGTTTTCTGATCAAGGGACTGGAAAGCTATTCCCAAAAGCCATCCTACAACAGTTGTGCTATTTCTGGAACGCCACAGCAGTGTACATAAAAACACTGCACAATAGCAGTGAAGGAAAAAAAACCCTTTGAAAGCCAGTAAACTTCTGTGAAACATACCAGAGTTCTGACATTTTAAAGCAAGAAGAAAAGAAAGAAAACAGGAGAAGCCAGAACGTCTTGCTCTTCCATTGTTGTAAAAGCCAAAGGCTGATTTTCAGGTTTTTCTACTTCTGTTTCTATAAATCTTCAAATTTTACATAACTCAAGTTATGGTCCAGACAGCTAAATAAACAACCCACAATTTCAGAAGAGTATGTGAAGATTATTGGAGAAATCAATCAGAAACGTAAATAGAAAATTTCAGAGCATCTGAAAAGTAAATATTGAAAGGAAATCTTAAGCATAAATTCAGATCTTGAGATTTGAGGATTAAATTGATCATTAAATCTTAAAGTGTGAATCATATCATGCACCAATTCAATACAAGAGATTATCCTAAAAGTACATCAAAAGAATAAATAACTGCATGAATCTCAAATAAGATTAAACATAATGTCGCTAAGGGGGGTAAAAGAATTGTTTTCAAAAGAGCAAGGAAAACCCTGAAAAAGATAGTCAAACTGAAGAATCAACTGGAATTCTCAATGTAAGTGCAATCTAAGCAGTAATTAGACGAGAAGCATTTAAAAACAAAACTTGCAAGAAATCAAGAAACCTAATAACAAACAAATGTGTACTTCTTGTAAAATTTAAGCCACCACATATTATCCATATATTTATATGCCAACAACCTTACATTTGAGTTTAGCACGGAACTCCAGTGGCCAAACTAGCATGGTGTATTACACCTGACTCCTGAGAAGAAGTATGTCGGTGGCTGGGGGTAATTAGCCAGTGTGTGGCTAGACAGCTGATTAAGCTAGCCAGCTGATTTAGCTAGCTTGTATAGCAGCTTATAAGTCAGTAGCCCTGACTTCTCACACAATCCTGTACATGTACCTTGGCACTACCAAGTAATTGGTGCCACTCAATGGCTGGGGTGTTCTCAGCCACCGTTCTGCCCACTTAGATAGCAGCTGTTCATAGAATTTTCATTAAATGATTTGAGAAATAGGCATAACCTGTTTCTCAAGTTATTTTTGGGAGGACAGAACATTCACCATGCACTCATCATTCAGAAATAATAAATACAAGATTATACAACATTCATCAAGGGTCTTATGTGACCACTTTCTTTTTGCATGATGCAGTACTTTTTGTGCATTTTACACCCTTGTGGTAGCTACCACATTCCCACAAAGGACCACTTCATGACCACTTATAAAGCAAGGTTCACTGTATCCTTGGCTAAATAATATCCTTGTAGTTCCATTTAATAAAACATAATAAGCGCTACTTCACAGAATTCACGATTGTCAGATTGAGCCAATATGAAATCATTTGTTTTAGATTTAATTTGCCCATGATGGTTTTTCTATTGAATTGTATTGGTGTGTCATAAAACAACAGTTTAAGTGGTGTTTCGAATCAGTGTAAATCCATAGGCAAGCACTCCGGGACTGCAGCTCATGGTGTGTTTAGCATCACATCTAAATTGCTTCAAGCAGTGGGGAGAGGCTGTTACAGTGTGTTATAGAAGGCATGTTTGGAATTAAATTACAATGGCATTCCACAAGATAGCATGGAATGACTGGATTTTCAAAATCCCATGGTGCAAGCCACTGCAAGCCATTGCAATAATGTAAACTCTGGAAGGTCTAATTTTGGAAATCTTCAAATCTAAGGGAGTCTAATTTGAGCACAAATTCTTAAGATTCTCAAAGACAGTCAATAACAGTCACGGAACTGAATTGGTGGTTGTTGCCGTGTGGTGTGGCTTGTACCAGTATCTATGCTGGTCCTTTGCTGGACACGTGAAGTACACACACAAGGAATACACATGTAATCTCAGCAACATTAAAAACGCACACATTTTCAAAGTATCATAATTTTTGAAGCTACCAATATATCTTCATGTAACTTGGCAAATTTGTTTATTAGCTTCTCAGCCGAAGTTAGTGAAGTTTTTAACAGGATCCATGCATATTTCTAAAATCCAGACATGCTTTTGTGACATAATGTCAAATTTGGAATTTGCAAAATTGAAAAAGGGATTTGGGAGTAGAGTACAGATGGTATCCCTTAATTATTGATCTCAAAAGGTCAAAACAGATGTCCAACAAGATTTCAGCTCAAAATTCGACCAAAAACTGGATAAATGCCGATACTTATGATGCAAAAGTGTTGAGAATGATGTGACAAACAATTGTGAAAAACACCAACTTGGAAGAAAAATCAACCAAAAACTAAAAAAATCCCATAAAGAAGCACGAGTGACCCCTTTGATTATTTCCACACTTCAAATATTGAGCTTTGACAGACTTTACATGAAATCGATTTTGGACCAATTTGCATTGGTTGTGATTTTGGTTTTTGGACATGTTGCATTAAAAGTGGCCTAATCCAGCCGTTTAATATTTTTTCTCTCAATTAAATTTTCTGGACACTCACAAATTTGTCACTTGACATCAGTGTAAAGTTTCATGGAAATATCTACATAACTAGTTACTTTTTAAGCTGTTCCAAACTGTGCGTTTTTAATGTTGCTGAGTTTATGTCATGGAGTTGGGGGATACTAACGAATCAATGAAAACCATGCTACACGTAACAAGGACTTGCCTTAGATAGTTATAAAACAGTGCAGCCCTCTATCTCACTACATATCTTGTATCTTAATAATTATGCCGGCCTGAAGCCAAAACCATTTATAAAGTGGTTACAATCATTGCTGTGCCGGGAAAATTAACTTGAACACCCACCAGTACCTGCATGAAATTCTGTATAATGCTTTCTTTCATCAATCATTCTCTGATAGCAGTACAAACAGCCCAAGAAGGCTGAACTATCCATATCCCCCACCTCTTTATCAACCTCCTTATCAACCAACCTAAGTATACAAGTATTCCTTGCCTCCAATACATAACACAACATATTATTAACTAGTAACTAGTCATAAGATATTTTCAGTAAAATCTGATAACTACATGACATGTTTCTGTGGATTTTTTGGAACCTGCCGGCTTCAAGTTGCACCTGAGAGCTGTCATAAAGCGATAGGCTACTCTACAAGGCATGTCTAATGGAATTTTCAACTCACCAACTGACATTACAATTAGCATTAGAATGGCATTACAATTGCATTAAAATTGCCTTACATTTGCCATGCCCATTGGAACTACAAATTGTCATTCCAAAGTCGCCCTCAATGGCAAGTCCAATAACACTCACAGCAACAACCAGGGCACAATATGACTGTGTTAAGTATAGAACCAACCGCATCTAGGCATGCAAGAATTTGCATTGAATTGCATTGAAACATGAAATTTTACATGATTTTAACAAATCAAATTTTAATAATACATGATTGTGTTTTTGTCGGTTTTATTGCCGACGGTTTATGAAATTGTTTCAGTAGGTTATATGATATCCGCAGGAATGAGATCATGCAGCAGCAAGACATTCTCTTTAACATCAGATTTAGTGGGCGATTTTGCCAACATGTTCATTGTTTAACGAATTAGTGTTTCTACATATTGTAGTGCATCAAAATTTCCAGATCTGAGCAGTTCAGCATATTAATTATCTGTACCAAACCAAAGCCTTGCGAAGGTTAACTTGGAGGCCTACTTCTGACACTTGAACAACTCTATCCCTGGTCTTTAACTCTCTTATTACAATGTTGATGGGAAACACCATTTCCTGATAATTTTTAACACAATAATCAGGATCAAACATCATGTGCCACATCATGACAGAATCTATTTCCATCTCTACAAAATCCTGACAAATGAATTTGGGAATCAGACAAGATAGTTAATCCTTCAAAAGTTGATCAGCCCTAATCACTTGATAACTGCAGTATGAATCAATCAGAAGATAATCATCATTTTAGATAATGGATGTCGTGCTAATCCTTCAAAATTTTGAACTAATTGGTTGTGCATTTTGACTCCTTTTGAGTAATTAGAACAGAATACATTCAAGCCACACAGAATACTAATGACGCTTGGATTAATTGGTTGCTTCTAATATTAAAACAATCATAACGCTCTATTGTGGCTGAACATAATTATTATTCCATGCATCTGAAAAGTCCATGTACTGCATTCCATCTTCTCTGTATTGTGTCAACAATTGTATATCACTAAACAATCAGTTATTTTCTTATTATTGTATAGGCCTAATGATCTGTAATTTATCGTTCAATGCAAAATCAATAAGAAGAAGACTAATACAGAATAAACTTGATAAGCAGACGAAGTAAATTTGACTATTTGACATTCAAGAACTGTAGAAATCACAACTATTCTAAAAGACTCAAAATCAAGGTTCCTTTCCTCCATTGTTTTTAAACCTATTTAAGACACTCTCGACTGTGTCATTCAAGTGCAAAATCGCAGTAATTTGAGGGGTCACAAAGTACATTTATTGGTTGTTACTTGAACTGGCCTATATTCATCAATGATCAAGTAAAGTCCACGCTTGCATGAAAGAAAGGAGCACAGCCTACACTTGCGTAAATGTCACAACCACTTTATTTCATCATTACATCCACTTCAGAACACCTTTAACACTGATCATATCACAAGACTTAGTTTCAATTCAGTGAAATCTAAAATACTCCTAAGACTACAACACACACAAGCATCACTTAAACAATAAATAGCTGCCTTTTCTTTGCACTGACAGCGACCCAACAGAACGTTTTAAGATTTTGATAATGCGGGCATCAATTTCAAATGGCAAATTCAGACCAGGGCAAAATGGGAGTTTTAAGAACAAAAGGAACAACAAGGCTAATCCTAAACAAAGCAGCATTACTTGCAGGGGAATTTTGGTAGGTTTAAATCAAACAAAACATTTTAAGATAACAAACCCATTAGAATTACGCTGTTTACTCAGCAGCAGCACTGTCAAAATGTTTATTCAGGAGGGACAAGTAACCTCTTCATAATCTTAAGAATTGATGCTGCATTATCCAGATGCCCAAGTATACACAAAATAAGGGCATAAAATATGTCATTTAAATGTTTTGATTCAATCTGAGTTTTACTTGATTTACGAATTCAATTAAAGTAGGAAAATTAACTTTGAAATAACCAGAAGTTGCGAGTCAGTTGGGACTTCTAGTATTATCCAAACTCTCAGTTCTTGGTAGTAAATTGTGAGATTGTCAATAACATTCAGGCCTATGCCCTGTCCAACCTGTCGTATATGTATATCACTTTTGGTCGTCTGGAATTTTGACATTGAATTATAAAAAAGTCAGAAAGATGCACCTGATTTTGTTATTGACCTTTATATTATTGTGATGATTTACTTATACTGTGGAATATAGGCCAGCACGCATTAATGCCCTTGATATATTTTTTATAAATTTGCAGGTTAATTTGCATTTATTTGTGACTATTACTGGTGTTTTTCAGAATTAATGACTAATGTCATTTTCTTCAATTTCCAGGTGAGTTTTGTCCTATTTTGCCGATCTCTGACTGGTTTAGTCATTTTGGTGAGTCAACATTTTCTTGTTAATTTCATCATATACTGGGTTAATTTGCCTGGAAGAGTTAGCAATGAATTGAAAGAGCAGATGATATGCTGTACATGTAATTTGTAGGATACGATGCCACATCCATTGTAAATTCCGCAGTATCGTGTTATTTTAAGGGCTGAAATCAATAAGACACATACGGGGAAAGTATTGGATAGCGATGATGTGAATAAAGTTTATATGGGGATCATGCTGCTCCTCTCTGAGGTCTATGAGGTTCACTTGATTGATCAGAGAACACTGGCAATGGTTCAGTGGCAGGGGAAGACTGGAATGCTGATGCCTACCTATAAAGTGCTTAACCCTGTTCAATGCTTAGCCAAATTGCCCCGAAACAAGGTCATCTGCCTTGCTTACTATGTGTACATATATGTGGGTCTTTTTCAATTGTAGACTGCTAGATTGAAACCATAAAAGATCAAGAGGGCTCATATACTATATGATCCTGTAGTCTCATTCATGGGCATTCTCGTGTAATTTGCAGTGTTTATTGAGAGCAATCTCTGTTTGTTTGATATGTTATGTAGATAAGAAGTTAGGTAGATATATAAATCCACAGATAAATAAAAAGTTAGATAGTTTGATAGATAGGTTAATTGATTGACTGACTGACTGACAGATAGACAATGGACAGATTGATTACAAAACTAAAGCCATACTCACGGTACTAGGCACCTAATGAAAATATAGCCACATTGATGTAAATATTTTGTCCCCTTTGTACATTTTGTAATATTCATTCATTCATGTACTATTCATTGCATTCATGACACTGTGCACTAACGAGGGGGGTACCCTCGCCATCAGAGCAGCCATTACAACACTCGATTCAAAGTCATTTTCTGTCATCCTGAGGTTATTTCATCAAATGTAAAGCCTACATTTATCAAGCATGTAGTTTTAATGTTAAGCTAACCATTGGGCAAGCAATCCACGTGTGATAGATCACAGAATTATCAGATTTTACATTTGAAATACATCGTAAGGGCGAGGGTAACCACCAAAGCCACTCGAGGGTACCACCATTTCCAATAATTGTCGTGGTGAGGGTACCACCTGAAATGACTGGTCTATAAATATTTCGTTTTTGCTATTAAGCCATTGTTTTAAGTGTCATAAATGATGTTACTAGATAGATAAGACAGATAAGAAAGGCTGATAAGAAAAAAAAAGATAGATAGATATTATATCACAGTTACATACATACATACAGGCATACGGGATGGCCATTTGGGGGGAGGGGTCCTGTTGCAATTTTGCTCTGGTTTTCAACATGTTATGAATGTGTTCGGAGCACTCATAACATGGTAGTTGATCTGCCCTGATAAGGGTTCAAATTTGCTCTGACTGGCTATTTGCCTTGATGCCAGGGGAGCTGCAGCCCCCTGGTCCCTGCAAAATGCAGTAGAGCTATATAGGTGATAGATAGATAGATAGATAGATAGATAGATAGATAGATAGATAGATAGATAGATAGATAGATAGATAGATAGATAGATGACTACTTTATCTGACTGTTTAATTTTCATTCAGTTTATCAGTCAGGTTTCTCTCAACTTACTGTCACGAATATCATTGAGACAGATCCCATTTTGAATTTACAGTGTAGGCCCATACCACGCATCAGCTCATCTTTGTTTGGACATCACAATTTTATAGGCCAGCACATCACCCATTATAATTCAATTCTTCGCTATCTCAGATGGGAATTTGCTAAATAATTGGGAGACTATCAAATGGTGCTTTTTGCACCACTGACTAATTATCCATAGCCATAAAAAATGAAGAATCTCACATTAAAAGCTTGCAACAAGCATGTTATTGTCACCGCATAAAAAAACATGAAAATTAGACCCAGATACAGGAATAAGCCAAAATTACTTTTAGAAAGTTTCACTGTGGATGGTACCACTTGGGAGAAGTGCACCTTGAGCAACTTTCTCCCCATCTCCTATCTGTCTGTGAGCAACTTCTCCACCATCTAAGCAAACATACATACAGAAACATAAACCGTGATACGAAATTTGTGATTATGCTCCATGCTAATCAAGGATTATAAGAAAAAGTTTGACTCTCAGTTTAATGAATGTGTCAGTCAGATTTTAGAGTTTGGAGGTTTAATAATGATTTTAGCAATGGTGAACTTCTTATTTTTTAAAAGTTTTATGTAAGCCTGACTTTGTGTATATATATTCATCTAACTAACTTGTTTTTGTATACAAATTCATGTAGTTAAAGCCGCAATCTGAGATTTCCACATTGGGGCAATACAGCATAGTGCATGGGTCGTTTTTACCTTACCTTAGAGTGAGAGGTAGTCAATTAATTTGAACATTTTCCTATATTAATAGGGCATGCGATCATGGTCTTAATTGGAATCCCTGATTGCTAACTTCTGAATTGCAATGATGTGTCAGCACATCCTGTGATCTTCCACAATAAAGAGCAAATTAATTAGCCGATTCATTGACTTTTTCCTACTCTGTAACCTTTTGTTTTCATTTGTAGATATCTACCAAATGTGTTAAATCGACATTGTGCTAATTTCCACAGGTAACAGTCTGTTGGGTAGAATGGGTAGCCTATTATTGAGCAACTGTTTTCTTATTAGGGGTTAATTAATGTTAAGATTCTCCTTAATTTCCAGGTTATTGCAATTGTGTTCTTGATTGGATTTCCTGATTGGTATAATTACTGCAGAAGTGCAATCATGTGTCAGAACATGATATATATTGATAAGCTGATTCATTACTTTTCTTTTGCTCAGATAGCTCTTATTGCTCAGCCAATATCTTGCTTTACCCTCGCCAATCCCCTTTTGGTGGTTACCCTCGCCAAACCGGAAGTGACCCTCGCCCAAATCTTACAGTACCCTCGCCACTTCCGGCGTTGGTACCCTCGCCAAAATACTGGTACCCTCGCCAAAAATGTGCTGGTACCCTCGCCAAAATGCTGGTACCCTCGCCCTACCATTTTCCATTTTTTGTGGTACCCTCACCTCGAGCAATTTCCTATTTCATAAATGCCTTCCTTCATATTGCATGTTTGAGTCTGGCACTTGGCAATCATTCATTCCACAAGCCATATAAACTGTCTTCACAATTTGAAGGCTTCACTCCCCCTACATTTTTTGGAATTTCACTTTGAAATCACGAATCAGGAGTTGTAATGGCTACCTTGATGGCGAGGGTACCCCAATCGTTAGTGCACAGTGCATGAGGCATTTATGTTCCAATGACTTATGCTGGTCCTTTGTGCTTAGATTAATGACTTAGGCTCATATCTTAATCTGGCTTTTTCCTCAACCTGGCTACTCTTAGTACTTACTTCCTGTGGGAGTTTACAAGCTTGATTACAGTAATGGCGAACACTGCTCGAGGTAGTAACAGCTTTATGCTGATTACTGGTTGCCATGAATATACCCCCTTAAGGTGATCGTGGCCCTTAATACAGCCCGCTGTGGAATCTGGTTTCGAAATGACACCCAAATGACCAAGTTGATCTGTGTGCCCCAAAAATAACTCACATTTCTTTTACTCTTCTCAGATTTATTTTCTGGCTATTTCCAGGGATTTCTTGCCTTTATGGTGAGCGTTAGCCTATTTGTTATATTTTTCCTACATATTATGGTTTTCCTGCTTTCGCTCTTTTTATTAGATCTTAGGATCAACTGTAGACTTAATGTCGGATAATGGCCATAATCTTTCCTCGGTTGAATATAAAAACAGTTTTATCTTTATAATTAGCTTGCATATCATTATATGTCCTTATATGTCCTAGGGACAGAGTATAATACAGTATAATTTGCTCCATAATAAGCTATAGTAATCATGTCTCTCATTTTAAAACAGTGTACTACATGGAATCATGGATGTAGCTTTAGGAACGGTGAATCGGTGATTATACCTGAGAGTTTTACTATCAGGTATACAGGAATAATTGATCAGAGAATAAGTTTCCTCTATGTAAAAATGTACAGGTTGAACATGTTATCATGTACAACAGCACAGAAGATCTCAGAAGAAGTGCATCCTATGCTGTCTCCATGTGCTGTTCTAGCTTTAGAGCATGAGAGCATTTTTACCTTCAGCGAACGAAGTTCGGAGAAGGTATTGTAATCACTTGGGTAAAAATGTTGTCCGTCCGCCGGGCGGGCGGGCGGGTGGGCGGTCGGGCGGCGGGCGGATAGATCGTTTCCGGGCCAGCGCTCGGCCTCTATTGAGTATACATGGATGAAATTTGGTACACATATAGCCTGTATGGTCTTGTTGTGCCTTTTGATGGTCTAATTGATAGATATTCAATACCTTTTGAAATAATTGAGAAAATATAAAAATTATTTTTGTTCATTTCCGGGCCAAATCTAAGTCACTATTGCATGTGCACTTATGAAATTTGGTACAGATGTGGCCTATATGGTCTAGTTGTGCCTTTTGATGGTCTCATTGATGGATATTTTATACTTTTTGCAAAAATTTGGAAAATAGAAAAATATGTATTTTTTGGTTCTTTGGGCAGAGACTCGGTCACTATTGCATGTAAATGGATAAGGTTTGGTACACACATGGCCCATAAGGTCTTGTTGTGCCCTTTGAAAGGTCTGGTACAAAATATTAAATGCTATTTGAAATATTTAAAAAAAAGAGAAAAAATAATTTTTTTGTTTCTGGCCCAAGAATTGGTCACTATTGCATGTACATTGATAAAGTTTGGTACACATATGACTTATGTGGTATAGTTGTGCCTTTTCTTGGTCTGACTGATACATATTCTATACTTTTTGTAATATTTAGAAAATACATTAAAAATACTCACTTTCTTATTGGAGCCAAAATGTGCCCACTATTGCATATACAGCAATGCCATTTCCTACACGTATCACCTATAAAATGTAGCATTGCTTTTTGACTTGTATTTAACACTTTTTGAATGATTGGAAAAACTTTGTACATGCATAAAACCGTACCATAATATAAGTAAATTAGTATAATAAGGCCTTTCCCTGCTTTTACAAACCCTGGCAAGCACACAGGTAGATCGCAGTGCAGCAGGCAAATAACAGATAATAGAACGCCATTACTCGACCACTGTTGCATACCTATAATATACTAAATTTCGTAAACACGCCAATTGTATGATGTAATGTAATCTTCTAAATGTGTTATTTGCTGAAGGTTTGCTGCTGCGCAGCCTATGTTTACCATACCTGTCTAAAAGTGGTCTTTATAGTTGTTTACATTCTGTTATCTTGTTAGCAGAACCACTTGCCTTTATCCTACCTATTTATCATTGATGCCTTTTAAGGTTGGTGAGGGCTACTCAAGGGTGATTCACTGTCCCAGTGCATATCTCCAATGGATTCACTCTTTTCCCATTGGTCCTGCACTAGTCTCAGAGTGGCCACTTTCCATGAAACATTCACCATCCGACAGATTTATGCATGCACTTTTATCATGTTACTTTCTTCGGTTATAAATATGCTCTCTTCCCCTAATGGGAAGTTCTGACATGGTTTGATAGTAACCTATTCCTCTGAAAAGAGGACACTAGTAATGACATTGTGCCCCAAATACTTTAAATGTCTTAAGCTTCAGTGAGACATGTGATGATCGATAAAGTTATTGCTAAACATTTGTGAAACATTATTCTAATCAACATGATTTCAAATTTTTTTGACTCTTGTGTACTGTACCTTGATCATTGAATCCATTTTGTTTTGAAACATTGTCACTGGCCACAGACAACCGTTTATGTTTTGATCTCTTCAGCTGTTTGACGTGTTTCCGGTTCACTGGGGAAACAGTTTCTGTCTGGTCTAATAATGTGATATGTGTGTGTCAAGGTCTTTTCTCTATTTTCTTTATTCTGTAGTGTTTTTCTTCCTTTGCAGTCTGGTATATGCAATTATGCATTGACCTTTGGCACCTGAGTCAGTGCAATTGTTTTATATAACAATTTGCTCTGCACTTGTCCTGCCAAATCAGCTGCATCAGGTGTATGCAGGCTTCAGATTTGGTTGGTATTTCGAATGTGCTGTTGTTTACAACCTTTATAAAGGTTTAGTGACTGAAGTCTGTATTTATGACACTGCTATGTGCTTTGTAGTAACTTAATTTGAAGTCAAACTAAAATAAAGCTACGCATACACTGACTGCCAGCAGTCTGCTTTGAAGCAGGCGAGCTAGCGAGGCTGCAGACTGATGAAATTCACATCGGAATGGGTATCGAATTGGGATCTGGGTCACTGGGACTGCTTCCCCTTAAAGTCTGCGCTGCTGCCTATCAGGTCCGAGCTCAGCAGAACTCGGCAAAACTGTTCTGGTTGCTTCAGAATTTCATGTGTGGGAGGACGTGAAATACAGCACCAAGTCTTAAATGTTGTAGCCTGCTCGCTGACACTCGCAACTAAAGCAGGCTGCTGTAGCCTGACGCATAGGGCAAGTTGACCTAACTTCAGCCTCTCACCCAACTTCAGCGCCCCTACAGAAAACTCCTTTTAATTAAATTTCCATTTGGCCAAGGTGTCAGTTTTTGGGTTTAAAGTTATTGTCAATGTGTTCAGAATAAATTGTCAAAAAGTTATGACCATCATAACATATGAATCAGGAATTTTACATGTTTTTTTGGTGGACCGCATTTTGCTTGTTTTGCAACACGAATACAACGCGAAACGAAAAAAGTTTGATAAAACGTTATATCTGTGAGTTGGCTTTAACCAATTCACCTAAGCAGGAGCAACCAAAATAAAATTCATCAAAAGGGAAAATTAGTAATCTTCCATAAATAAAGGTTTTTTCAATATTTTCTACTTGATCATTCACTGAATTAGGTGATTTATAAGACATGTCAATATTACCTAACTTCAGCCCCCATGGTCCTAACTTCAGCCCCCATATGACCTGTATTCAGCCCCCAGGTTTCCCAAACTCCAGCCAATAAATCTCAAGTGAGAAGTTTGTTTATTCATCCCTGAATATCTATCTATCTAAAAATTAAATTTTTAAAGCATGTTTACGTCTGGCATACTGGAATAGACCAGTTGCCTGAATTGGAGTTTAAAATAAATTTTTATCCTCTTGCCGCGAAAACGATGACTTCATTCCAAGCTGTTTTGAAATGCATTTTTAGGGGATTGATTTTTTCAGACCATCATGTTTTATTTACAGGTAAGTAATTAAAGCCAAATTTAAACAGTCTGCTGTTTTTATGACAGAATAGGATCAATTGGTTGAAGTTAGGTATGGAGCTGAACTTAGGTACACCCTAGGCTGAAGTTAGGTACTACGCGGCTGAAGTTAGGTACATGTCTCACTTTTGTCTTTGGAGCGCATTTGCACTGCCTTATAAGGCATATGGCTGTTTTTTCAAAATATGGTCATGAAGAAGAGTGGAGGCTGAAGTTAGGTCAACTTGCCCTACATGTATATGTCACCATCAACCTGCAGTCATTGTTAATCATTTTAAGGTCCTCAGGCTGAGGTTGAAGGCCATCAGGTGGTTTTAAAATTCAGACGTTATTTTGCTCATTTTACGACATTTAGTGATCTAAAAAACATTTCTGTCAATTGGAAAATTCCGTGGTATTTTATATGGTTTTGGATGAGGTTCCTACAGTGATATTAGTACTATCATAGTTTGGATAATTGTAGGACTTCGCATTATAAACTGAACCAAGTAAAAACCCAAAACTATTTCCAGGGCTTTATTTCTCTCTATAAGCTTCAGATGGGCTAGTGAGTGTATGCATATGTGTAATCAGGTATCAAAGAACTCTGCTGCATAAAATTTCTAAAGTGTGTCAATTTCTTGCATTTCTGTAGCCAAGTTTATCACATTAGGGTATGGCCATTGGACCGATATGTTACACACCCCATAGAGCAAATTTAATGATTTCATGTTAAAGTTTGAAGAAAATGATGCAAAAGGCCATAAAATTGACTTCAGTTGGCCCCACTTAACTTGCTAAAAATTTAGGTTTTTGAAAAGTCAGGTCAGAGTTTGTCACACACAATGGTATTCCAATGCAAAAATGCAACTATGGAAAGAAGTCGTTCCACAGCCTATTTGATAACTGCAGAATGGAAAAGGCTCAGGATTCATCAGAAAGACCTTACGCTACCTGTGTAACTGTTGCAGAGATAAAAATCAGTATTGTCTGTGCCAACCGCATGCTGTTCTCACAACCACACTTCCAACCCGAAGGAAAAGCATGGGGAAGTCACACATGGCACTGCTGTTTGTCCAAGCTTGCTATACAAGTTGTGCTAGGTCCTTTTACTAAACACTATAAGCCTTTTCACTCTGTTGCATTTGTACAGGCCATTCGAGGACCTGTTTCCATGGTTGCATAGTTTCACTGGAATATCATTGTGTGTGACAAACTCTGATGTGACTTCTCAAAAAACTAAATTTTAACAAGTTTAGTGGTAGAAATTGAAATGAATTGAGTGGCCTTTTGCATCATTTTCTTCAAGCTTTCACATGAAATCATTAGATTTGCTCCATGGGGTGTCTGACACCCCAGTCCATAGGTCATACCCCAATGTGATAAACTAGGCCGCAGATGTGCGATCAAAGGTCAGACTTGAGTGATTTTATGGAACTGAGTCCTTTGACACCTGGTTATACATTATGCATAAAATCAACAGCCTATCTGAATCATATACAGAAAAATAAAGCCCTGGCGATAGTTTTGCGTTTTTTATTTGGTTCAGTTTACATGAAGTTCCAGTTCTTAGTGGCTCAATTCCTGAAATAGAAGCTTTCATTTATCAAGAGTCATTTCCATAAGGATGTAATTTTCTATTAATTGACACACAGTAATTGGCCCCCACACAAAATATGATTTTTGTCACAGATAAATTTTCTGTGTAATTTACTGATATAATCAATATGATTGATATCATTTATTTTCTGCTTATCAGTGTTGAGGATGCAGAGACATTGTAATTATCATTATAAGAGAAAGCGTGCTGGATTTCTACAATGGTAATTCTGACATTATATGATTGACATGAAATATATGTGACATGGATGGATATGAATGTATATCCTTTTGCTGCAAAATGTCATTAAAACACCACGTTCTTAATTATAGCAGTTCCACAGTGCAGCGCCATTGCTCACAGCATTGTACATTTTTAGTAGCCCGACGAACAAGCATTAGGTTTTAATTAAGATTTAATGAATCCAATTTAAATTTAATTATCAGAAATGCCACATTATTTTTGTGATATTGATTCAGCTTTGGGCTAGCCTTGAGTGTTTAATATTCTTAATGAAAAAAGATCTCCAACATGTAATCAATGAAGTGGCCCACGATATTTAAACTTTGATAAGGACCTGATTTGATTAATTGAATTCAAGTGGAAAAGAAATTGAGGAAAGAAGATAAAATTATTTTTAGGACCAGGTTAAAGTGTTGTGCCTTGTTGCATGTGCTATGGTCCCTCTATTTTAACACCTCTGTTATTAGTCTGATTTGATCAATTTTCCCTCATAGATGTTTTCCTCCTGTTAATCAGGGGCCTCTCTTTTCTTTGTTCAAATCTTTATGTTGATTCAACAAATTGTGTTGGACTTATCATCGTACGTGTAAACAGGTCTCATATAGGTGAAAATAAGCCCCCATCATACTTCCTCTGAATGTGACAGTGCTGGGCACCACTCATTCTGCACAGATACTTCGAGTTATGTTTTTATCGTGCCAGGTTAGTAAAATCATTTCCCGTCCTGGCCAGGGGGGAGGATTGGTCTAGTAGTAGCATGCTGGGTTAAATTTAATTATCAGAAATGCCACATTATTTTTGTGATATTGATTCAGCTTTGGGCTAGCCTTGAGTGTTTAATATTCTTAATGAAAAAAGATCTCCAACATGTAATCAATGAAGTGGCCCACGATATTTAAACTTTGATAAGGACCTGATTTGATTAATTGAATTCAAGTGGAAAAGAAATTGAGGAAAGAAGATAAAATTATTTTTAGGACCAGGTTAAAGTGTTGTGCCTTGTTGCATGTGCTATGGTCCCTCTATTTTAACACCTCTGTTATTAGTCTGATTTGATCAATTTTCCCTCATAGATGTTTTCCTCCTGTTAATCAGGGGCCTCTCTTTTCTTTGTTCAAATCTTTATGTTGATTCAACAAATTGTGTTGGACTTATCATCGTACGTGTAAACAGGTCTCATATAGGTGAAAATAAGCCCCCATCATACTTCCTCTGAATGTGACAGTGCTGGGCACCACTCATTCTGCACAGATACTTCGAGTTATGTTTTTATCGTGCCAGGTTAGTAAAATCATTTCCCGTCCTGGCCAGGGGGGAGGATTGGTCTAGTAGTAGCATGCTGGGTTGCCAATCGCTGGGTCCAGGGTTGGAATCCATCTCTTGCCGGGTCACCTGGGCTTATGTTGGAGGGCTGTTTCAATCATCCTTAGCCTCATTGCCATGTCCTCCTCCTGTCCTAATTAGCCCAAGTGCATGAATACAGGACATAAAGCCCAAATCATCCATCCAACCCATCCTAGCCAAGACTGCCTATGAATATTCATGACTTGGGTCAAATAGTTAATTTAGATCCTTGAATTCCCCGTTTAACAAATTTGCGCGAACTCCAACAGCACAGAGAAGCAGACCTGAGCCCCTAGGAATAGACCTTGTAAAGAGATGATTATGGCTCAGATGTGTTCTGATTACTGTAGAATCCCCGCAGAGTCTTGTCCTTGGTTTATTTTGGTTGCTGTCTCACCATACCCCTCAGTATGAGCAACATGAATTGGCGTCAAATTTGGATTTTTGGTCCTGATGAAGTTACAATCCTCTCATGACATGAGACAGTGTTAGGCAATTGTACTAAATTAGGTAAAGGTCATGCATTCATTTCCTTTTGAGTTACTTCTTTTGGAATGATTGCTGCCATTAGTCAGCTATTGGTCACTAAACCGTCTGTGATATATATTTTATCTCCTTGAACATGTTGAACTGCATGTACACGTATAGTGGTACTAAGTTGCCGAGTTGGCACTTCTTGCATTTATTTGATTAATCCATTTACAGATTAAATAGGCTACAATTATATAATATTGGGAATAACTTGCTATAAATGAGCCCTCAAATGAAGGTGTATTAAACATGAAATGTTTTGGGATATGTTATCACTCAGACCGAGCACTTTGGTAATGACTCGTTGATGACAAATATGCATGTATCGAGTGATAGGTCAGTCTAGTTGTGATGATTGTAACCTTTCCTTCTTTCATCTGCCACAACATTTAAAAAAAAAAAAAACATTGACCACTAGTGTGAGGATGCACTGAAGAATGCCTAGCTCAGCTTGTAATCCCACTTTGGGAAACACAATCACCCTCTTGGGAGAATTCTATCGAGTTGAGATCTCAGGGACACATCGTTGTTAATTCTGAGCTATTTTAAATCCAGCACATTTAACATGAATGGTTTGAATCCTGGTGAAATGCTGTGTTCTGAAAAATCATGGAAACTACCGAATAAAACACCTTACAATATGAAGGCACCATGTTAAAGCATCAAATTAAAGCATAAAGTTGAAGCGTGCAGATCCAGAGCTCAAGGCCCTGTCATTCTTTCCCTTTTGTTCTCTGTATTCTGTTTAGTATTCGCAGAGTGAAACTTGACGTCCGAACTGATCAGCCTAACATGTTCCAAGCACGAATGCCAGGAACAAACTGAAATGGAAACATGTCCCACAATGTCATACCATAACAATGCCTTTACAATACCATCAGCATGCCACCACGGCTTGTTTAGCATTGCAAGCATGGTTTTGGCCTTGGTAAACCTGTCTCGTTTGCAAATGGCATACAAATAGTATTTACAAATTTCAAGAGCTGTGGGTCGGTGGCCTTCTTAAGATTTTAAAATGGTTGGTATTGAGACAAACGTGTAGAAGGTACAATGTACTGTGTGAAGATCTGGGGTGAGGAGGGGTAAAAAGGATATAAAAGTAGGCAAACAGAGGGCTTCTGACGGAAACTTTTCTCACTTTATTTTGGGTTGTACTGTACAACGGTGGTTAACAAATTATCATACTACTCCATATTGTTGAAAGGAATCACTCTTATTTCCAAAGCTGTAGTCCCACATATGGTGTAAATGTGAAACATTTCAGGCTACTAAAAGTACTATAAAATTCAAAGTAAGAAGGCGTGATCAGGCAAATTGTGTTGTGTTAATTATGTTGCTACAGAGGTAACTACAGTGAAAGAAGGCAAGCCAGGAAGGAAAAATTCAATAAAACATTAGGTTTGTGGGATGAGTTGGTGATATTTGACATGAGGTCTGAACCAAATGTGTATCAATAAGCTCTAACCCTTGCCAACCCAATTCTGCTTGGGTTTTGCTTCTTATTGGTACAAGAGCCATGGAACTAGAATGAGTAATGACATTTATTGACAACGTGAACCAAATTCAACCTTTGTCTTTAAGTTTGTCCTTAAATCTATAACGATGCTGAGGTCAACCAGACAATGGCCCCCGGAAGCAGTTGTTTCCATGGCAACGGGGTCACATTTTACCCCTTTGATCCACCTCCTTGCCCGGATGTTAATGGCGTTTTTCTTGCCTTTGGGCATCCTTTCCAAATTCCAATCCAAAATATTGTCTTCCATTGATTCCAATATGAGCATAAAGAAAGCTAAAGATTTTTTCTGTTCTGGTCATCTGGACTGCTGACTTTGGATGGGAATTATGACAGCAGCATATTGATATATTATTGCCATTGTTCTCTTTTTACTGTGGCATGTGGGCCAAAACATATTGAAGGACTTTTATAGATTTGGTATTAATTTGCAAATTAATTTGCATTTATTTGTGACTATTACTGCTGTTTTTCAGAATTAATGACTAATGTTATTTTCTTCTTTTTCCAGGTGAGTTTTGTCCTATTTTGCCAATCTCTGACTGGTTTGGTCATTTCGGTGAGTTAACATTTTCTTGTCAATTTCACCTGTGTACTGGGTTGATTTGTTTGGGACGAGATGAAATCTACATGTACTGCTATAAAGAGAAGATGATATAATGCCGTACATGTAATTTGTAGGATACGATGCCACATCCATTGTAAATTCCGCAGTGTCATGTTATTTTAAGGGCTGAAATCAATAAGACACATATGGGGAAAGTATCGGACGGTGATGATGTGAACAAAGTTTGGGCTTATATGGGGATCATGCTGCTCCCTCTGAGCTCTGTGAGGATCACTTGATTGATCATAGAACATTTGCATGGTTCAGTGGCAGAGGCTGCTTGGAATGCTGAAACCTGCCTAACCCTGTTCAATGCTGAAGCCAAATTGCCTCCAAACAAAGTCATCCCACCTCACTATGGACACATATGTGTGTTTTTTTAGTAGAGGTGTAATTATTTCAGAGCAGCATGGCACAATGTATTTTACATCTTTGTGAAATGTCATTGACGACCTGTTGATGTCTATCGCAGTATGGACCTCAGTGTGATTTTAATGATGAGTGCTTGATGCTCCAAAATGGTATACAAATGATATGCTGCGTTATTCATACTGCAATAGACATGAACCAATGGCATTTCACAAAGTTGTAAAGTTGTATATTGTATCATGCTGTTCCAGAACAATTTCATCACCACTAAAAAATACAGATTCATAACCACTGTAATTTAGTGAGGTTGGATGACCTTGTTTGGAGGCAATTTGGCTTTGATGATTTGGATAGTGTAACCTTCCTGACTATTAGGGGGCCTATATATTAACGTAATAATATTACGTTAATATATATTATGGGTTCTTCGACGAAGCTTGTCACATTGAGTAATTGTACTGGTTAAGTAGCATGAACACATTAGTGTATCTGGGGAAAGGTATACAAATGACCTGTTGTTTTATTCAAAATCAGTAGGCTACTTCTACAGAGGGCATCTTTCAGCTATCTGTTGACAAAATCATTAATAATAATTAGTTCATCGGTTCCCGCCTGATTGCGCATTTCCTTTCCTAATTACTCAATTATAGCAATGACTAAGCTCAAGATGCCTCAGGCTATAGTCAATGGCTGCATTATGAGGCCATGGACACAGCAGTACAGTGTCAATTCACTGAGCCCCAGGTGATGTCCTTGTTAGACTGGGAATTTGACCGCTATACTGGACACTGAACGGCCTTCGTAGATTCCACATCTTTTCGCTTGTACGATTTGACAACTATCCACTAGTTGTAGAAAGTTTTTAAGAAGATCATTATTGCATCAACAGCAACCAAGTGATGGGTAGACTCTTCTTTCGTGATTGAATTAGCCTGGATATTCTACCAACATTACTTTATCCCTCAACGATTTCTATGAAATACCTGATAATGACTTTTCTCTTCTCACTACACTCCAGAAACATAGGCGAAACTTGTTTCTGACATATTTCTAACTGAGCATCAGAATATCTTGCATAACGCAGGCTCTGTCGTGTTAAAGTATGCATGTTATGAGCTTGGCAAGTCATGGCAAGTCGTGCCTTTGCAGCTGGGATGGCAAGTTAATGAGAAGGTAGGTCGTCGAGGAGTCATCCAAAGCAATCAGTTTCTATTAGTAGCCCATAGGACTATGAATACTGGTCAGAATAGCTGA
Source organism: Platynereis dumerilii (assembly GCA_026936325.1). Lineage (NCBI taxonomy): Eukaryota > Metazoa > Annelida > Polychaeta > Phyllodocida > Nereididae > Platynereis > Platynereis dumerilii. The sequence continues at coordinate 35,627,193 of JAPTHN010000006.1, read as the reverse complement.
ATAGCCAATATAAATAACAAGTGAATAGCAGGCATAATTCTGGGAACATTCATGAAATTGTGATTAAGTATCCCAATGCTGATAGGTGCATTGCAGCTTCATACTTTAGTCAATCTCAGGGGATGGTGATTGATTGGGTGTGCTAATGTCAGTAATGATTCAATGACCAGAATGTGTGTGATACATTTCCCATAAAAGGTCATCTGGCACATCTTGCGTATAAGACTCTGACTCAGTGCAAAGCAGACGTGATTCCTGCACACGAGGACTCGGACTTGAACCCAGGTTAAGCCGTTTCCAGTTTTTCATGCTGTACATGTATGATTTATATTTATCAGCTCTGAGTAGCAAATATGCTGGTATCTTGGATGCGCGCTATGAAAAATAGAATCTTCCAACTTTGTTATAGATAGTTACCCTCTAATTGGTTTACGAAGTAGTCACAAGTCCTTATTATCTGCTTACAGTTCAAATTATTTACCATTTAGAATGAAATTAGCATATTATTATTGCAACATCGAGAAGTAGTATCCAAATATTAGATCTACATATCAGTATTGCAGGTATTGGACACTTCAAGAATGTACAGATTGAATATTATTGACTTTTGAAAGTGTCTTAGTAATTTTTGAAGGCACCAATTGTAGCTAACTTTCTATTCTGCATCCTACCACCGTCTATGATTCTATGTGCGGTATTATCACCTAACCTGCTTCCAACATGTTCTAATAGCCCATGAATCCACATGCAGGGTCATGGCTGCCATGTGTCACAGTGAGAGCTCCCTGAGTGGCCATGAGCTCTCTTGCTTGGTCCTAAGCTAGCTTAGCTGATGCTTGTTGACTGGGTTGCACTTCACATAATCAGGCTATAAGGATAAAGCCTGTGAAGAAGGCAGTAAGAAAAGCATGGTCAGCTATATAGCACTATAGATTGCTATGCAGGAGACTGCTAAGTTGGGAGCCCAGAAAAGCCTGATTAGCATTGGTCACTTCCGTTTTGCTAAGACTTGTGGCCAGCATTTTATTTATGCCTAACTTTAATAACAGGATGTTTCAGTTGGGTTAATCGTCTTAACCCAGCTCGATAAATTGTAGACTGACATTTAGTCCTTTGATATCTCTGCAATTGTTGTCTGTTTGCTGTACTGTAGGTCTAGCTATCTCTATTGGCCAACTGTCAGATTATCTCGCTGCAAGAAGCTGACTGTCTGATTGTCTAGTTGTCATGTATTCCAGCCCGCATTTGGTTTTCTAGTGGTCTGGTTGGTACTTAGTTGTCTTATTGAATTGTTGTTTGATTAGCTGGCTGTTTGACTTATATTACCTATCTATCTATCCATCTACCTATCCGTCTATCTATCGATCTAGGCCTATCTGATATCTACCTATCTGGTATCTACCTATCTGGTATCTATTGTCTCTGCAAGACTTCCTTGCTTTCACTATACTTACTTGCTTTCACATCAGTCCACCTCGCATAATTTGTCCTATTGTTCCCCTGATGTAGATCTACAATGTACATCAGCCCAGTCTCTACTTCCATAATTGCTATAACTGAGAGTGTCCTTGCACAATCAAGTTGTCTCTCTTATCTGTGTTTTTATTGTACATTGTATTAGCCAGGACCTATTCGCTCTGTGCATACACACAAAGCATAGCTGTGCCGGGCCTTTATATTTCAATTAGATGAAGCGAGATTGGCGTAATTGAAATTTGAATTACATAGTGAAGCAGTAATGTTATCTTTCTGCATTTATACTGATTATCACATCTTGTTGTTACAATATGCCAATTTTCTCTATTACAGAAGCTTTTTGTTTCTTGATGTTTTGAAAAGTACAAAAGCTTCGTTATCCAGCTAATTAGCAATAAAGTCCTTGCCTGCTTTTCTAAGGCTTGGAGAAAGGTGTTTTTCTAGGGACACAAATCCTCTTGGTTAGCAATTTAGTATTAGCCGCTTATGCTATATATGTACTCTTTGTGAAGTTCTACTTTGATCAAGGTATACAGGGTATATTCAATATACATACATCCTTTCTTAGTTAAATTTTACTGGTACTTAACAGTTGCTTTGAAACTTCAGTGAAGTCTTTCATTTTCCTTTCTGGGAAGGATTGCATGCTTCATTGCCCTTAGAGGTTTACATCTTTCCATATACACTCAGTGGTTCTTACACCACTCATGTCACCAATACTGCCATACACAGTCAATAGTGCTAATAGCATGTTCTAATAGCCAATGAGTCCACATGCAGGGTCATGGCTGCCATGTGTCACTGTGAGAGCTCCCTGAGTAGCCATGAGCTCTCTTGCTTGGTCCTAAGCTAGCTTAGCTGATGCTTGTTGACTGGGTTGCACTTCACATAATCAGGCAATAAGGATAGAGCATGTGAATAAGGCAGTAAGAAAAAAGCTTTGTCAGCTATATAGCAGTAGAGAGTGCTATGTAGGAGACTGCTAAGTTGTTAGCCTGGAAAGCCTGATTAGCGTTGGTCATTTCTGTGTTGCTGAGACTTATGGCCAGCATTTGATTTATGCTTAATTTCAATAACAGGATGTTTCAGTTGGGATTATCCAACTCTGTAAATTGTTGGCTGACATTTTGTCCTTCAATATCTCTGCAATTGTTGTCTGTTTGCTGTCTGTACTGTAGATCTAGCTGTCTCAATTGTCCAACTGTGTGACTATCTAGCTGCCAGAAGCTGACATGTCTGGTTGTCGAGCTTTCATGTTGCCCAGCCCACACTTTGGTTTTCTAGTGCTCTGGTTGACTACTTCACTGTCTTATTGCGTAGTTGTCTCATCAGCTGACTGTAGGACATAACTATTTACCTACTTATCCATCTATCCTTCCATATTTTACCTATATGTCCATATATCTGTCTCTGAATCACTCCCAGACTACTTGATTTCACATCAGTCCACCTAGCATAATTCGTCCTATTGTCCCATGATGTAGATCTATTATGTACATCAGCCCAGTCTCTACCTTCCTAATCGCTATAACTGAGAACGTCCTTGCACAATCAAGTTATCTGTCTGTTATATGTGTTCATTGTGCATCAAATTAGACCTGCCTTATTGGCTCGGTGCATACACACAAACCATGGCTGTGCCAAGCCAAGTCTTTATATTTCAATTATATGAAGGGAGATCGTCGTAATTGAAATTTGAATATCATTGTGAAGCAGTTGTTTTTCTGAATTTATACTGATTATCAAATCTTACAGCTACAATAAGTTTTGCTATCTATAACGAAGACTTCACTTGTGTTTCTTGATGTCATGAAAATCAGAAAAGCTTTATTATCTAGCCGAGTATTACTTAATCCTTAGACTTTGTCTGTTCTATAGAGCAGGCTCTGAGAAAAATGTATTTTTTCAAGGGACCAAGCTCATCTTGGTTAGCAATCTATTATTGGCCACTGCAGTCTAAACACTGTATCACCTTACGCTTTATGAAGTCATACTTTTACTTTACAATTGATTGCCTTTGACACACACTTCAGTGATATCCTTCAATTAGCTGAAATCTGTTTCCTTCATAGTGTTTGAAATTGTTGTCAGTCTCATATTGGCAGGCATCTCTATGCAGTAAATATATTATGTTCGCGTGAAGTTTTGCTGTGACTTCAGAGATGTTGTAAAATGTAGGTATTAAGTCTTTCATTTTGTTTTCCTACAAGGACCTGTATCTCCCATTGTCCTTGGAGGTTGTCATCTTTCCATTCACTCAGTGATTCTCACACCACCCATGTCACCCATGCAGCCATACACAAGTCCATAATGCTCATAGCTTATCAAGTTGTGAATAACCTTGCCTGCAAGAGATGTCTGACAGCTTTTCGTATCCTCAAACATGCAATGAAAGTTTCATGAGACTCGGAAGAGAAGAAAAAAGACTGAATGCACCATAAAGGACTCTGCAAAGGATTTACCAAAAGACTTAAGTCTTAGCAAAGGAATTCCTCTTCTAAGAACTTCGCACAAAGGACCCTGTACTACTTACCAAAACAAAAACTATTCATAATATGTGATCTTTTGCCAAAAAGCTATGCATGAACACCAAATTGTGGTTTTCATTTCCACAGTTATATTCATCATTCCCATTGTCTCAAACCAAGCTTACTACTGGTTCTACTAAGCTACTTTCTACACACAATTTCACCCATATGATACTACATCCAGCAACAGTGTTGTCATATCTTTCAATTTGGTTGAAGACTCCACGAGTACCTACTCCTAGATATTGCTTCATTTATGGAATATAAATATTATTCTTTCATTTGCCTGGGGCAGTCTATCTGTAAAGTGTTATTCTTTATTATATTTTTTATCAAACACAAGTTTTCATTGAAGGTCTCCTGGTAATGTTGTGCATTTGTAGAATTGGATTACAAATTAGTCTGGATTATCAAGGATACACTAAATTAATTAGATTGTAACTAAAGCAACTGGACGTCATTTAAAAAATCTTGTTTCTTGTTTGCCGAAAGCTGCTGGAGATTCTATCCCACTGTCGTTTTGGATTAATTTGAGTCGAACATTGTTGAGGAAGTTGGAAAGCAAGTGAGGACATAGTTTTTTAGGAAGCAGACATTCTCGAGCACTTTTCTAAGTTTTCTTCTTTTATTCAAGTGCTGTTTCTGTTTAAAGTTTTCTTATTTTTTGGATTCTGGACTCTTTGACAAGTCCCTTGTCCTTTTCTGCATTCAGTTCAGCTTTGTCTTTTTCAGGGCTGAATTCCTTTTCGAGATTCCACGACTGCTTCTTGTCCTTGGAACTTCTCATTCTCAGAGTCTTTCACTCATTCCTATTGCTTTTGTGAGCTGTATTTTTCATAGTCTTGAATTCTGTTTTCAAAATAGCTGAGAATCGTTATTGTGCATCTTCAGATGATAAATTTCCTAATTTTGCTTTCAGTCAAAATCACTCAAAGAGATGCATGAAGAGATAGATACAGCCTGGTACATGATACTATGCATGGGCCTCCATGATGATAAGAAATTTCTTTGCCCTGATGAAGCTGTCCAAAACATGCGGGACTGTCAGAATTGTATACTGTAGGTTGATTGGCAGCTTTAGTCTGCATTCCTTGATTAGTCTAGTTGTCTAGTCCTTGCAGTCTGTCATCTCCCTTGCTGTGGTTTCATTATCAGTGTTAGCACCTTCTCCGGTTCTTTTCTGATGGTCTCCCAATTCCACAGGGAGTGATAAATTCTTGTTTGCATTGTTTGCAGTGTCTGGTGACTGCTGCTTTTTCTCTTCACCAAGTCTTTGGCATTCCCCAGGGACAGATGTGTTTTAAGGCTCACTGCTTGCAAGACACAGAGCTGATCTCCCAGAGCCGATGTGTTGCGAGTTTGATGGACCAATCTCATGGACTGCATCGGTGACATATAAAGAACTTTGGCCCGCACCCATGTCAAATCATAAGGATTTCTGGCATGTTGTGGTGTGGGTGTAGAATCTGTTGATGGTCAGAAATCTAGGAGGAAAGAGATCAGAAGATATTGACACTGAGAATTATCTTATCACAACTTTGTGAAATGTTGGAAAAATATTTATAGTATACTTTAAAGACATAATAGTATTTTGAGATGATCCTCAAGACCTCAATGATTGAAGAGATCCTTAGTGCTGCTTGAGTTGTCTTTTGCTTATGTGCAAGCAACTTTACAAACACCATCAGATTGTAGTTTAGCAGCTAAGCAATAAGCATTGATTTGAAATCCTTGTAAGTTGAAACTCATTACAACTCGTTCTTGCAATTTTACGGTATGAAAATCTGAATAGAAACAGGCAAAATCACAACATTGCCTGAAGAATTTGACAGAGGCATGAAATGTGAAATGTTGGAGAGGAGCACTTGTGAGGCTATGGAGTTTCAAGGCACCATTAGCACCTGTGAGTTTCCAGCAAAATTATTGATAAAAAGGAGTGCGTTATGAGAGGACAGCGAATTTGTGTTAGGTAAAGTAACAAGATACCCCCTCTGCCAAAACAGGTTCGTGCCAACACATCCTGTGAATAGGATGGAAAAGTAAGCGGACCACCGGCCATACATGTTTTTACTTCTAGGTTTATACATCATGTGGGCAGTGCATTCATTTTCTTGGTGATTGTGCCCCTGATGCCAACAGCTTTTTAGTAAAAGTAGATGAGAAAGTTTTTGAATGCATTAAGCTACACTTTTATGCTACAAAATACAGATTCTGTACACTGACACACACCCTCACACACACAACATCCAACCTGCACCTCAAGCAGTGCAAAACAATTGAAGATATATCTCAATTTCATGCAAGGATGGTCACCTGGGAAATACGGTGTTGCGTACATGAAACGGAAACTTACAAAACCCCCTGGTTGCCACCCACCAAGGAAATCAAGGCAAAAGACTTGGCTGGTGCTGTGCAAATGACATTGGAGGGGCTGGATAGAAGTGCTTCTGCTGACCCATGTTAATAGTGGAGGGCACAAAATAGCCCCTGGAGGTGCACTGTTATGGCCACCACCATAGGGGTGTGACAACCTAGCTCAACTCATATGCAAGCACTGCTATGCACTGCTATAATGCTGCTCCTTTATTGTCATGCAACTTGTGCTTGGTGAATGTCTAACCTTTGGTACTATCCAAGGTTCAGTTCCATATTTGTTTAATAATTGCTGCGGTCGAAAAAATACCAGTGAGGCCTTATGGAAGTTTCAGAAATACAGGTGAACCCTTTTGAAAATTTGACAGTTATCAGTTAGAGTAATACTCTGAGCTGTAATTGCAGAAGTACAGCCATTTCTGCAGCTTTTTCATTGTTCGTGCATACGCTCTTCCTTTGATCCTTTGTTCTTAATGTCAATATTAAACGTCCTTTCATCTATTTTCTCTATTTTCCAATCTCAGTTTTTTCTGTTCATCCTTTTTTTAATCTATTTGCATTTCCCTGTATTCCTCTTTATTGTACTAATTCTGTTTATATGTTTTCGCCCATTATTTTCCCTGTATAATGCTTTATCAGGTACATCCATGATCTTCTGCCCTTGACCAACTAGGTCTGTACCAGATCTAGTTCTTCTGGTTTCATTTTTTCTGTATTCTTTCTCTGCACTAGATTCCCTTTGATAGCCAATGTCTGCTTGGTCCCTATTCCTTATTAGTTTTGGTGGTTTACGGTATCTTTAATCTGACTTTGAATCAGTTGTAAGGCTGTTGTAGATACACTGAGGTCTTCAGTTAGTAAAGACTGTTTTGGGCTGGAATATGTTTTAGTCCTTTCTTTGTTACTGTGCTGAATAGCAGATAATACAGAAATATTACGGAATGTAGAAAAAGGTGTGTCTTAATGTCTATCTGGAGCAAATAAAACTGATGTAATTGAATTCCTGAAGTGAAGTCTTTGATGTCAATCATTGTTATTGTATAAACTCAAAATTGTTGCCAGATTTTTTTTTACTCCAGGTCCAAGACCTCAGAGCACTAGTTTCACTTGAAAATTAAGAAAGAGGGAATAGCTTATTGATAATGCTCTTGAAACTTTCTTTTCAAATCATTAAAATGACTTTTTGAATCTTCTGAAGCATCTTTTGAAAACCATACTTCTTTTGAGCCGAAAGCTGCTTAAACAGTCTTCTAAGAAAATTGAGGTTTATCCTTCCCTTCTTTTTCTAATATCTCAATGTACCATCTGAGACTTTCTGAAAGCTAAGTATTCTTTGAATATCTGGTGTAAACTGTAAACTTTTCACCGTTGTTGTTGAGGATATGTAAGCAGATATTATTAAATGGCAGTATTTAATTTAGGTATTATACTTTGCATTGTTCTCAACAGAAATTTGACGATTCATTGTTAGAAAAGTGTACTGCATGTTAGTCTGCATTCCTTGATTAGTCTAGTCAGCTTGTCCTAGAATTTTGTCTCTTTGCTGTGGTGTCATTATCAGTGTTAGCACCTCCTCCAGTTCTTTTCCGATGGTTTCCCTATTCCTCGGGGAGTGATAAATCCTTGTGCACATTGTTTGCAGTGTCTGGTGACTGCTGCTTTTCCTCTTCATCAAGTCTTTGGCATTCCCCAGGGACAGATGTGTTTTAAGGCTCACTGCTTGCAAGACACAGAGCTGATCTCCCAGACCTAATGTGTTCCAAGTTTGATCGACCGATCTCATGGACTGATCCGGTGGACCACATCGGTGACAAGGGTGACAAGTAAAGAACCTTGGCCCACACCCTTGTCAAATCATGTGGATGTCTGGCAAGATATGGTGTGGGTGTAGAATCTGTTGATGGTAAGAAATCGAGCAGGAAACAGTTCAGAAGATATTGACACTGAGAATTATCTTATCGCAACTATGTAAAATGTTGGAAAAATATTAATTAGTAAACTTTAAAGACATAATAGTATTTTGAGATGATCCTCAAGACCTCAATGATTGAAGAGATCCTTAGTGCTGCTTGAGTTGTCTGTTGCTTATGTGCAAGCAACTCTACAAACACCATCAGATGGTAGTTTAGCAGCAAAGCAATAAGCTTTGATCTGAAATCCTTGAAAGTTGTAACTCATTAACACTCGTTTTTTGCAATTTTACGGTATAAACATCTGAATAGAAACCGGCAAAATCACAACATTGCCTGAAGAATTTGACAGAGGCATGAAAATTAATGTGAAATGTTGGAGAGGAGCACTTATGAGGCTATGGAGTTTCAAGGCACCATTAGCACCTGCGAGTTTCCAGCAAACTTATTGATAAAAAGGAGCGCGTTATGAGAGGACAGCAAAGTTGTGTTAGGTAAAGTAACAAGATACCCCCTCTGCCAAAACAGGTTCGTGCCAACACATCCTGTGAATAGGATGGAAAAGTAAACGGACCACTGGCCATATATGGTCTTGAATAGGAGGGTTAATGGTTAGTGGCATGGAAGGATATGAATGGTGCAGTGTTGTGGGAAATGAGAGGCTTGAATAAGTTTTATGTCCCATAATTCTGCATTTGAGGCTGATAGACAGTTCTTACCAATTGCGGTAAATGAAATGGTTGAAAATGACTAACGCAGGAGTTTCGACTTCTAGGTATGTACATCAAGTGAGTTGTGCATCCATTTTCTTGGTGATGCCCACTTTTTAAAAATAGGTAAATGAGAAAGTTTTTCAATGCATTAAGCTATACTTAAAAAAAAAAGTGCTTCTGCTGACCTGTGTAATAGTGGTGGGCACAAAATGGCCCCCTGAGATGCACTGTTATGGCTACCTCCATAGGGGTGTGACAACCTAGTTCAACTGATATGCAAGCACTGCTATGAACTGCTGTGGTGTTGCAACATATGCTTGGCAAATGTCTACCCTGCAGTGCTATCCAGGCTGCGGTAACATATTTAGTCAATTATTTTAACTAATTATTTATAAATTCTTTTCTTGTTTTTTTTAGAAAGTGGCACATGTTCATGATGATTCAAACTTTTGATTTATATAAATTAGCTCATTAGAAAAATGATGTGTAATTAGCAAGACCATAATGATACAGAGTTTGACAGTAAGCAGTAATATAGTAATACACTGAGCCGCATATCCAGGTTGTAGAAGTATCTGTAATTCTATATGGCAGCTTTAACAGCTTTTTGTTGTTTCATGCATAGATTTTCCTTTGTTCTTATTGTCAATACTGAACATCCTTTCATCTATTATCTCTACTTTCCCTTCTCTTTTTTTCTTCTCTATTTTTATGAATATCCTTTTGCTTTTTTTTTGCTTCGTATTGCCCTGTATTCCTTATCATTCTATTAATTCTTTCATACGTTTTTGCCCCATTATTTTCACCATACATTTTGCTTTAACAGCTTCATCCATGATCTTATGACCTTCACCCAACCAGGTCTGTACCAGATCTAGTTCTTCTGTTTTCATTTCTTCGATACTCATTTTTCTCTGCACTAGATTCCCTTAGATAGCCAGTGTCTGCTTGGTCCGTGTCCTTATTAGTTTTTGTGGTTTTCAGTGTCTTTGCATCTGACTTTGAATCAGCGGTGAGACTGTTGTAGGTGCACATATGTCTTCTGTTGATAAATGTGTTTTGAACTGGGGTATGTTTTAGTCCATTCAGTCTTGGATGCCAATCATTGTTATAGTATAAACTAAGCAAACTCAAAAAGGTTTTATATTGCCTTTCTTATTTGACTCTATTTTGTGAAATACTTTTTGATATATAGGCCTACGTGTTATATAAATCTTTGCCAGATTATATTTTCAATCCAGTTCCAAAACCCCAGAGCACTAGTTTCATCGGGAAAGAAAGTGGGAGTAATGTATTGATAATGCTCTTGAAACTTTCATTTCAAATCATTAAAATGACTTTTTGAATCTTTTTGAAAGTTCTTCTGAAGCATCTTTTGAAAACCATACTTCTTATGAGCCGAATGCTGCTTAAACAGTCTTCTAAGAAAATTTAGGTTTATCCTGTCTTTCTTTTTCTAATATCTCAATGTACCATCTGTGAGCTTCTGATATAAAAGCCAAGCTTTCTTTGAATAGCTTGTGTAAACTGTAAACTTTTTTCTGTTATTGTTGAGGATATATGCAGATATTGTCAAATGTTAGTATTTAATTTAGTTATTATGCTTTGTGGTTTGCTTTCGCAGATATTGTAACATTAGTAATGAGTTTAATATCAAATGACAGTTGTAGTACCTTGTGGAAAATATTGTTTTTCAAATACAATGAAGGATTTAGAAGTGGTTGAGTATGCCATGCTTTCAGCCTGGGTCCAGTTGTGTGAAACTGACATAGTCAGCCATGCTTATGACTTCTGCACTAATTCTACTGGCAGTGCCCTAGTTTTCTTTATGTAATTTAACCCACAATCTCTTTTACAGTTGGCTTCCCTCTATTTTTCTCCATCGTTTCTTGCTCTCAGTCGAATCGATTGCGATTAAGTGAACTTGTTGTCAAATGCCTTTGGAAAACATTGGTGTAGACAACTTTAAGCCTTTCTGCAGGCAATTACCTATTGATTAGCACTATGCTGTTCTCTCAAGCCCTACATTTTCCACTTACTTAAATCTAGTAGTCCTCTAAACCGCCTATCTTTGATTGCCAAGATCTCTTTAATCGTATTGTTACCATAGAATTATATGAGCATGGTATGATTTTACAGCACCCGTTCCAGATCACAGCTGATCACTAGCACTCACAATACTGAATTGCGGTCATGTCGATCATTATACTGAATAGCAAAAGAAAGTTATCAAAAAGATATGGTTCAATGGGCATTTGATGATAATCTTTTGCTGTTCCTTATATATTTAGGGATAGCCTCTCGACACGACCAGAGAAGAGGGTTTTGATATCTCCTTGAGCATCACTTTTACTTGGCAAGTCTGTATACCGCTGTTCTATGAAGGCTCATGTAATATACTGTGTCTCTCCTATGATTATATGTATTATATATATATATATATATAAATAAGTTGACTGTAGCTGGTTTCAAGCCCAGATTGTTTTTGTCAATTTTGAGGAAAGTTATATATCACTGTCGCGGACAAAATTTGTGACATTTTCTGTTTGACATTTGGATTTAACTAAGCAACTTTCAGGCAAAAACAAAGAAGATTTATAGTTGTGGCATTTCTTTGATTGTTCATTTTTTGATAGATGTTTGGGAGATTGAAATGGTCCATTAAACATAATTATTATTGTGCCATTAGATCGTTGCATTGTCAAATGCCAACTTATGCGTTGGCATTAAAATGACTATGTGCAGCATAAATTCTGCGAAGGTTGAAAAATACATAAATTGAAATAGCACCAACCAAGGATTTATGAACATTTTATGGCTGTCTTTATTATGTAATGAATATGTTCTTTTGTCTTGAATATTGTATAGGTGCCTTTAAACGCAATAACGGAACAAAAAACAGCAGAGTTCTCGATAGTTATTGTTCAAAACAATCTGGAAATGGAAGGAGCCATAAGAAAGCAGCCTTGGAAGTGACATTAAATTGCCTATGTTTTCTGGTGCATTTGTATTAATATGGAGGTTTATGGCAGATGTGATTGTTGCAGAACCAAACAATGCAAGGTGTCCACTGACTACCTCATTTTTGCACTTATGGATGAGCTAAGGCGGTAAGAATGAATGGGTCAGAACAACATGGAAGAGAATGCATGATGATGAGAAGAAGACATTGTCCAGTTGATATTATATGCAGTGGTACCTGCGTTGTAGGATCCCCTGTTGTAAGACCGACTCATCTTATCTGACCGCCTTCCTCCCGCACTAAGCAGTATTTTTAGTACATTTTCCACCCTGACGAGAGACCGCACCCACACGAGAGACTGCGTCATAGCCGCAGAAGGGGGAGGTCTTATAACACAGGGACCATTGTATAGAAATATATTTACATTGCTTGTGCATTGAATGCTCTGATCGTTCTGCGCTTAGAAATGTAATAATGAAATAATAAATAGTTTGTCCAAAAATGAGTTGATATGCCATATTATGTTTTCTCTCTCGTCATGCATTGGAATAATTACATAAATAATATAAATATTTAGCCGGAAACGATGAGAAATATGACAAATGCAAATTTACAAAAATGATAATGCATTTTTGATGTCCCTGGTGTGAATTGCCCGTAGAAATTGCTGGAAATTATCAAGAAATAATCAATTTCACAAAATGACACAACAATGGTAGGATTCCCATTATTGTGCAATTTAATGAATTGGAATGCTCCGAAATTCCTGAATGAAATGTCACTGCTTTTTCACTTCATTTTGTTACATTTTAATGAAATTATTCCATCCTGCATGAAGCAAAATTGTTAGCTCCCATAAAGCATTTCATGGGCACACTTATAACGCTTCAATATTGATACAACAAAAGTTCCATACATCATATCCTGTCATGTACATAGTATATCCCATTCAGGACTTGTTTCTTTTGTTACATTGGAAATTGTTGTCTTGAGGGACGTCTGTCCAGTAAACATGCAAGTTTTGCTGTGACTTCACAGTACTTTGCTTTAAAACTTCAGTCTTTTATCTTGCATCCCAGCAAGGACCTGTATCCTTTATTGGCCTTGGAAGTTGGCATCTTTCCATACACTCAGTGATTCTCACACCACCCATGTCACCCATGCAGCCATACACAGTCCATAGTGCTCATAGCTTCTCAAGTTGTGAATAACCTTGCCTGCAAGAGATGTCTGACAGCTTTTCATATCCTCAAACATACAATGAATGTTTCATGAGACTCAGAAGAGAAGAAAAAATACCAAGAAGGACCATAAATGGCTTTGTAAACGATTTTCTAAAAGACTAAGCGAAGAATTCCTCTTCTAGGTACTTTATACGACTTTTCTACAGCTATTCAGAATTTGTGCTTTTTTTTATTTAAAAAAAAAAACTATGAATACTAATAATTTATATGTTTTCAGTTGCACAGTTAAGAATCATTGTTCTCATTTGTAGTAACCAAGTCATGTGAGCCTCCAGGTTCAACCAGGTTATCCTCTATAGCTATTCACATTCAGTGTCCAACAACAGTTCTGTCATATCTTTCGATTCTGTCATAGACATCACGTGTATCTATGTACGGATATTACTTGAAATTTAGAATATTAGTATGATTCTATCATTTGCCTGGAGCTGTCAGTCTTCAAATTGTTATTCTTTATCAAAATTTTATCAAACACAAGTTGTGATTGAAGGTCTCCTGGAAATGTCAGTCATTTGAGGAATTGGATTTCAAATTAGTCTGGATTTCAAGGTTATACTTAATTAGTTTGACGGTAACTTTAGAAACTGAATCTCATTGTTCGAAGTTTTTTTTTTCTTTGTTGAAGGTTTCAGTGAATTCCATTGAAGTGTCACTTCCGATTTTCAGAGTCAAACATTGTTGAGGAAGTTGGAAAACAGGTGTTTTTGGACACTGACTTTCTGGATTGCTTCCCTTCTTTTGTGCTATTGCTCTGTTTAAAGTTTTTGTTCTTTTCTGGATCCTTTGCAAATTTCTTGTCCTTTTCTGCATTCACATTTGCTTTTTCTTTTGTCTCATTCTTCCCTGAATTCCTATTCTGGATTCCTCGATCGCTTCACGTCCTTGGAACTTTTCAGAGGCTGTAGCTTATTTCATTTGTTGTGGCTGTTTGTCTCATTGTCCTGGGTAGGCAGCCTATTGCAATCATATTTTCTGGTTCAATTTGTGCGTCTTCAGATTATGTATTTCCTTGTTTATGATTAAGTAACATAAATCAATACACTAAAAGAGGAAGGAATGATAGGGAAGCCCTTCATTTTTATAAAAAATTGGTTTGCCCTAGTAGTGTTTTCCTTAACCCTAATGATCCGCCACTACATCCATTTATCCATCCATCAACTGACAGCTTGGTTAGAAAAGTGTACTTTTTGTTGATAACTTTCGTCTGCATTTCTTGATTAGTCTGGTCAACTTGTCCTTGAATTCTGCCGTTCTTTTTGCTGTGGTTTCATTATCAGTGTTAGCACCTTCTCTGGTTCTTTTCTGATGGTCTCCCAATTCCACTGGGAGTGATAAATCCTTGTTCGCATTGTTTGCAGTGTCTGGTGACTGCTGCTTCTCCTCTTCGCAAAGTCTTGGGTGTTCCCCAGGGACAGATATGTTTTAAGGCTCACTGCTTACAAGACACGGAGCTGATCTCCCAGAGCCGATGTGTTCCGAAATTGATGAACTGATCTCCAGTGGACTACACCAGTGACAAGGGTGACAAGTGAAGAAGCTTGGCCCACACCCTTGTCAAATCATGTGGATGTCTGGCTTGATATGGCTTGGGTGTCAAGTTTGGCGGTGGTAACAAATCAAAGAGGAAACAGGTAGAAGATATTAATACTGAAACTTTGTTGGAAAGGCTGTTGATAGGCAAACATTTAAAAACCGTAGTATTTTAGGATTATCCTCTATGGTTGAAGAGATCCTTAATGGTGCATGAGTTGTATGTGACTTTCATCCAAAAGTTCATTTCAAAGGCTATCATACCTTACCATTTTGTGGTTTGTTGTTGTGATTGTTTTTTTGTTTTTTTTCTTTTTGCTTTGCCTCCTCTCACACACTCCTGAATGATAACACTGGTTTCCACAGATGCACATTGCTTAGATATATAGTATGCAATTTAGAGGGATAGTACATATTAAGCGCTTTAAATCTAAACCTCATCGGCCTCTCTGCGATGACAACTAGTCTTTTTTTTTTAGGTTTGGGGGGGTATCTCGCTAGCGACAAAAATCTTGTCTTAGAGATGTCCTCCCTCTTTACTGTAACATTGTAACTGGTATGTTTCAGGAAGAAATAAATGTCTTGAGTCTTAAGTCTTTATAGACACCATCAGGCAGTAGTTTAGCAGCCTTTAAAGTATTCATCTAAATCTCGTGATAACTCGTTTTTGCTGGTTCAAGGTAATGATAGAAATCAGAATGTAAACAGACAAAATCACATTCAGCATTGCCTGAAGAATAGGTAGGCATGAAATGTGAAATGTTGGAGATGAGCACTTATGAGGCTATGGAGTACAAGGCACCATTAGCACCTGCGAGTTTCCAGCAAACGTATTGATAAAAAGGAAAACATTATGAGAGGACAGCAAAGTTGTTTTAGGTAAAGTAACCGGATACCCCCTCTGCCAAAAGCGGTCCGTGCCAGCACATCCTGTGAATAGGATGGAAAAGTATGCAGACCAATGGTCATATGGTCATGAATCAGAGGGTTAATGGTTAGTAGCATGGGAGGATGTGCTGCATTAGATGAGATTGCGATAGATGTTATATTCTATATTTCTGCACTTGAGGCTAACAGATAGTCCTTAGCAATTGCAGTTTTGACATCCAGGTATGTAGGCCTCTTAAATGAGATTGTGATAGATTTTATATTCTCTATTTCTGCACTTGAGGCTAACAGATAGTCCTAGCAATTGCAGTTTTGACTTCCAGTTATGTAGGCCTCCATCAATTTGGGAGTTCTTGCATTTTCTTGGTTATTTATTATTCCGTTCATCATTTGATTGCCTGGGTATTCGCATTTTTTCTAGCCAGGGCTGCCCCTGAGGGCCTCAGGTGTACTGTTACGGCCACCACAGTGTGACTACTTAGCTCAACTCATATATGCACACTGCTATGCAATGCTATAACGCTGTGCTGTAAATTGTAGTACTAACCAGTGTAAAGTACTGTATTGGTTAAATAACTGTTACAGCCGAAGAAAAATGAGTAACTCCTTTGGGCTATTTTAGGAATTCAATGATGTTTTATATAACAAATTCTTAAAAAAATTGCTTGTTTTGTTTTGCTATATTGTATGGCATGCATACAATATATACTGATTTAACTTTTGCTGGACAGAAATTAGTTCACCAAAAAGTCATGTGATTAGCACGAAAATCATGATATAGTTTGACAGCAGTAATTTACACACTAAGCTGTATGTCCAGATTGTATAAATATATGTACAGCAGTTTCTGTAGCTTTTTCAGTGTTCCATGCATATCTTCTTCCTTTGTTCTTATTGTCAATATTGAACATCCTTTCATCTATTTTCTCTTTTTTCCCTTCTCTGTTTTTCCTTTCTATGTTTCTATTAGTCCTTTTGTTTTTGGTTCTTTTTATCTTCCAATATTCCTCGTTATTCTATGAATTTACCATTCATTTTTGCACCGTTATTTTCCCTGTGCATATCTTTATGGGCTACATCCATGATCTCCTACCCCGGCATGGATTGGTCAGGTCTGTACTACATCCTTTTTTCTCTGCACAAGATTCCCTTTGATATCCCAGGTCTGCTTGGTCCCTATCCTTATTAGTTTTTGTGGTTTACGGTGTCTTATATTTGACTTAAAATCGGCTGTAATGCTGCTGAAGATGCAATGTTGATAACAGCTGTTTTAGACTTGAGTATGGTTCAGTCCGTTCTTTGTACTGAATAAATGGCAACATAGAACTAAGGTGTAATTTGAATATCCATCTGTAGCGAATAGAATAATAATTCAGTTGATCCTGAAACGAAGTCATTCATATTGATCATTGTTATGGTAAAAAGTACTAAGAAAGTACTGAGAAAGTCTTCTATTTTCTGTCATATATAAATCCATCCATTTCAAAATACTTTAGTTTTAGATCTTTTCTATATTTTTCAGTCCGCTTCCAAGACCCCAGAGAGCTACCTTCACTAGGGTGTGGCTGGTGCCCCTCAAAATGCAAAATTTTGGAGGAGCCATCTGTACCTTTTCATGGTATTGTGGTTTGATCCAAGGGACGTACCTGAAAAATTTCATGAAAATTGGTAAACGTTTACCTTGAGCACAATTCAGTTGAAGTTTCTTCGCTTGTTGCTAGGAACGAAAGTCGCGGTATTGGATAACTTTGTCAATATTCATTTTAGAACATTAACAGTTGCATGGCTGGACAGGCCTCACTTAGACCTTCAATTTGAATACCAACTTTAATGGTTTTGGACAATTATGTGCAGTTAATACATTTTTTATTTACCAGTTCAGGTGACTTTTTTTTCTTTCCTATCAGATATATGCAAGTCTCTGTCACTTGTCAGGATATTTACATGGTAACTTATATCAGTTAAAAGACAGTCTTCATAGACTTCAAAAACTCCTTTTTAAGAACCTGGCATGACTTTAAGACTATATGTAGCACTCGTAGTGTATCAAATGTGGATGAACAAGATCGCATTTTGAACATTATACAGGGATCATTTTTGGCACATATCCATTTTTCTGGCGGACTTTGAGATTCTAAGAAAATTTATTAAGCAACAGTTATGTAAGCTACTGTTGTCACTAGTGATTATAGTTGTTTAATTGTTTAGTTAAACAGGAGTAAAGACTTCATAAAAACATATGTTGCATGGCGTAGTAATACCTTTAGAATGTTGTTTCCAATGTATCGTAAGATAAATTGTCACTCATTGCTGTTTTCCACTATGATGCCTCTGAGGAAGGCTTTGGAAGTCTGACTTTTGAGCTCATAAAAGGTATGGTCAAGAAGAAATGTATTTCAGTTGGTCTAAAGTCAAGTATTTTAAGTGTAGTCTTGATTGCCCATGCCCATCACAGGACAGGAAATTAGAAAAAAAACTTCTACTGTAAGTATCATAATGTGGATAATAATATTTTATCATCACAACTTCAATTACAAGCCATAGATAACAAGATTTATTATTGATCCTGTTCACACAGTTAAGGAATTAATACCATGGTGTGTGAGAAGGTGTGCCAGGTTATCATAAGGGAACATTAATCGATAAGTTCGGCTTGTGGTACACAATCTTATAATTGCAGTCTACTTAAGACTAGAGTATAAAACACTGCAATGAGATGAAGAATATTTGAACTGCTGTCCAACAACTGTACAAACAGATGATACTATAAGATAGGAGACTCAGAACACTGACTCCCCCTGAGTTAACCATGTAATGCTCTAGAGAATTAAAATCAAATATATTTGGTCTGACAAGACATTGTCCTAGAAACCTTAATGCATGAGCTCAGGTCTCACCTTCTTGTTACAAACTTTGTTATTTTAAATTTTAAAGTAAATGTGTTTTTAAATCATCTATTATTATTTGTATAAATATATATATATATATATATAGTCCAGAAGCCAATTCTCAAAAGAGGCTTAGAAAAAGTTTCAGTAAACACCCCTGAGCAGATTTAGTTTGACACTTGATGATGTTAGGGTACCCCAGCCTGCATATGGCCAGGGTGGGTTTACTCATCTGCTGTGGTGCATAACCCGGTAATGCGGCCATACGTCCAGTTACGGACAAAATTTATTGAAAATTCCAAATATTGAGTTTTGAGGGCCTAATAGTGACTGAATCAAACTGAAATTGGTTCAGATATATGCAGAATAATTGGTTGCATGTTATTAAACTGAAAAATGTTACATAGTTTCTTTATTTTGTGATTTATAAGGAATTTATAGTCATTTTTCATGGAAAATTCACTTCATTTTCAGCCGGGCATAATTACAAATCTCTCCAGAACTTCAGTTCTAATGCAGATATCAACATGGTGTAAACTGCAAAAACTGCCCCTTATTCTCAGCTTGCCAATGGTGTCACATTCATGGCCCTGTGATTGATACTTTTTCTGCTATTAGACTTTAAAGTGATAAAAGTTACCCTACCCCCCTTATTTTCGAATTTATCACATATTCGTAGATTAGCAGAAAATTTGATCCTCAGCTTCTTTGTAACAAATGAATGGCCTAGGTATGTAAATGCCCTGTTTACAGAGACTACAGGTGAACACAGTGACCATGTATATATTGTAAATTAATGAGAGATCATGTTTTTATGGCCATTTTTATACCAATTTCCTTTGTTTTACGGACGAATTTAAGTATTAGTCGAAGAAATTAGTGCAATGCAAGCTATTACCACAATTTCTACATTATTTTGGTCCACAACTGTTAAAAATATATGCCCACATTTATATATGTATATGGTAGGCCTATCTGATGAAGTTCAACAAGTCACTCTTACTAAAACTTTGAAACTTCACAAAAGTCTTAAAACTCTTATATCTGAGAAATAAACGACTTGCGATGTCAAAGCATTTTTCATGATAAAGAAGGTCAAGAACTAACATAATTTTGCATATAGCTCTTCAAGATTAAGAATGGAACATTTTGATTAAGAAATCAATGGATCACCTTTGGGCCTAATAATAACTTACAGAGAAGAGCAAGCCAGGAAGGATGACCATTGACCACTACAATGTCATGGCTCTGCATTTGCAAAACTCATGTCACTCCTTGTTTTAGTACAGCTGCTCATCAGAATTATATAGGCTATTTCTAAAATATGGTTTCATGAACACAGTAGGCCTGTGGTTATTTGAAATTGATTTGATTTCAGCTTTATGAAGAAAATTGGTTGATGTCTGTTATGGATTTACAGCCTTGAAGTGCCGCCATAAAAGTTTCCATGGCGTCAGTTGTATTTAGAATTAACACCTTTTGGCTACCCCTGAATCACTTCCTATCTTTACCTACTTGAAACTACCCTTTAAAATTACTTTGAAATCTAATTTAAGCAACACATATTCCAACTCTATCAACCCCATTGTGTTTGATTTCTTTGATATTGTGGCCCTTTGCTAATTGCAATTGCATTGGTAGCTGTCTTAATAGAGTTTTTAATATGTTGGCTAAGGTTGTTGTAAGGTGTCAAAGACAGAACTTTGTAAGGAGATTTGGGGTTGAGAGGAGAAAGGAGGTCACAACTGGTTAACAGAGGACTTCTGACAGAAAATGTTCTTACTTTATTTTGGGTTGTACTGTACATATGGACTGGGTGCTGCCCAGCTTTTGTGAAATGGGGCTGATATTTTTGTATCTACCTGTGCCCAAGACTTCAGTCTTCAGCTACAAATCTGATTTTGTGCTGGAGCAGATATTGTATAAACTTCTCTATTGTTCTTGTTGCACATGGGCATGCAATAAAAAGCAGGGGTAAGCCTCTTGATGGGGCGACAGAGGATCTTTAAGGTCTTCAACTGTTGGGTGACCTGACATTCTACAATGTGATGCATTATTGAACTCACAATACCACTGAGATCCAATTGTTGCACACAAAGCTGTATAGGCTTGACAGCCTTATTTCATCATAACGTCTGCCTCTGACAGAAGCTAATATCAGCTGAAATAGCTGCAGAGCCAGTAACATTGAGTCATAAGTTACATAGCTGGTGATCCAAACAGGCATGGTGGTCTAGGTCACTTGTGGGACAATGGAGAAGTAACTCTACACATGATTGATGCAATTGCACATTTATGACTGCACCTTAAGATAGCCTGTCAAAGACATAAATACGATTTTTGTCATCATCTCTTTAGTCAAGAGCAAGCCAGAAATGACATGCTGCCACAGATGAAAGATGCAGCTTAAAAATAATTCACATTTCCATTCCTATTTGCCGAAAAAGGTTTAACAACCTTTGCACGGGAACTCGGTAATATGCCGATGTTCTAATTTTGTCCTACTGAACTTAATTAAATATGATTTGATTTGACTATAGTACAGTTGTCAAAGGATGTTTGCATGAGAATGGGACTTTTGACACCCTTGTTCCTTGACTTATAACTAACTGCTGAAGCTGCACCAGGTGAATTGCTTGCTTTTATCAGATGTGGATGCTCCACCAACTGAACTGAAGAATTGTAACAGCAGAAAGCATGACCTTTTTTGGCTTGAGGCATACAACTGCCTAAACAATTACGACTAACCAATACATTTTTGTGACAGAGCGATAACGGCAACAGCCACTGTTACTCTGAGGAATATTAATTGATGATGTTCAATCTTGGTTTTTTGTCAATTATTTTTGCATTTCTGCATTTTCCACAGCCAAATTAACCTCAGCGTTCGCTCTTATTTGTGTTGTCTTCTGAAGAATGTATTTTCTGTCGTCACTGTGACCATGAAGTCATTTTCTAGTAAAGTTTATAACTCAAATATCTGGCCATGCATGACTTTGCATGTGTAATGTTGTCATTTTTGTTTTGCACAAGTGATCATCAGAACAATTAGGCAATGTACTGGTTTTTCAATATACACTATGGGCCTGTATGTCTCCCTGAGATATGATTTTAAGTAATTTAAGAGACATGTATGATACACTGTATATATACTCAGTTTATTTCTTGCAAAAACATTGTGTGCTCTTTGGTCAAGTTTATCACAGCTATACCTGGATACTAGACATTTAAAAATAGATATCTTGCAGGGTCTATGGGTCATAGATTACATGGCATCAAATTAGATGTTCAACACTGAAAGATGGCGTAACTTAAGTAACAAATATTGGGGCATTGGGTTGGACAATTAATTATCTACCAAAGCAAAGTTTGAAACTAGGCGCAGCCGCTAAAGAACCTTCCTGTAAATACATTGATATGTAACCAATTATTATATATAATATTTTGACTCATATTTATAATAAAGAAAACCTGAAGTCAAAACATATACACAAGTTTGCAACATGTATCTTCAACCTGATCAACTTGTACTGAAATACAAAATTTACTGAAATACAAAATTTAGAGAAAACATGTTATATCCCATCTTTGAGCTATGAAAAAAAAACACTATAGGCCAACTTGGCTTTTATGAATGCTGAAGACCTTGGGGAGGTAAAGGTAATGTTGATCTGAAGATTACCAAATACACAGGTAGACAAGCTCTCAGAAAGTCAAGTAAATGTGTCCCTCTCACCTGGTTGCATGAGACGTTTGCAAGCTTTCAAAAGTTAATTGTGATTTGTAGAACTTAATTCCTATCAGATACCATATACTTGTGTGTACAGATTTTTTAACATTTGTTGACCAATCTGATATTGAAATTGTGGTGATATCTTAAATTTTATTAATTTCATTGACATGATATTCAAATCCGTTCGTAAAACAAAGGAAATTGGTATAAAGATGGCCATAAAAACATGGTATCTTATTAATTAACAATATATACATAGTCACTGTGTTCACCTGTAGTCTCTGTAAACAGGGCATTTACATACCTAGGCCATTCATTTGTTACAAAGAAGCTGAGGATCAAATTTTCTGCTAATCTACGAATATGTTATATATTCGAAAATAAGGGGGGTAGGGTAACTTTTATCACTTTAAAGTCTAATAACAGAAAAAGTATCAATCACAGGGCCATGAATGTGACACCATTGGCAAGCTGAGAATAAGGGGCAGTTTTTGCAGTTTACACCATGTTGATATCTGCATTAGAACTGAAGTTCTGGAGAGACTTGTAATTATGCCCGGCTGAAAATGAAGTGAATTTTCCATGAAAAATGACTATAAATTCCTTATAAATCACAAAATAAAGAAACTATGTAACATTTTTCAGTTTAGTATCATGCAACCAATTATTCTGCATATATCTGAACCAATTTCAGTTTGATTCAGTCACTATTAGGCCCTCAAAACTCAATATTTGGAATTTTCAATAAATTTTGTCCGTAACTGGACGTATGGCCTCATTACCGGGTTATGCACCACAGCAGATGAGTAAACCCACCCTGGCCATATGCAGGCTGGGGTACTCCAACATCATCAAGTGTCAAACTAAATCTGCTCAGGGGTGTTTACTGGATGTCACGTTTCTGGGTTTGGCTTCTGGACTAATATGCTTGGGTATGCAAGAAGATGATATTGAATTAAACGCAATCTCCATTAACTCTGAAATGTGTGATGATATAAGCGTAGTATTAAAATTCATGATCTCAAAAATACAACCTTTTACACCGAATG
Organism: Platynereis dumerilii; assembly: GCA_026936325.1. Lineage (NCBI taxonomy): Eukaryota > Metazoa > Annelida > Polychaeta > Phyllodocida > Nereididae > Platynereis > Platynereis dumerilii. The sequence goes on along the minus strand of JAPTHN010000006.1, from coordinate 35,603,899 downwards.
TAATTGCACTTAAGAAGTCCAAATATCCTCAAAACATATTTGATCCAGCAAGACATTGTCCTTGGCATCCTGTGCATAATATATATCCTGATCAGCAAGAAAAGTTTCGCCTTTTTAAAACATCAAAGTTATTTCTCGAACAAGCACTGAATTACCAATATGACAGACTGTGTAGAATTTTCGTAGAACATTGAAGTTGGTACTCAAAATGAAGCTCTAATTAAGACGAGTGCAACCATACAAGTTTTATCATTGTATGACTAATATTGGCGAAGTTATACAATACCGCGGTTTGCATATATAAAATATTTTAATAAAACTATAACTGAATTGTGCTCAAGGTAAGCATGTTCCGATTTCCATTAAACTTTCCAAACATGTTTGGTTGACCAAAACACAGTACCAAAACAAGGTACAGCTTGATCGGATAACCTTGGGGCACCAGCCACACCCTAACCTTCACTTGGAAAGAAAGTGGGAATAGCTTATTGATAATGCTCTTGAAACTTTTATTTCAAGTCATTAAAATGACTTTTTGAATCTTTTTGAAAGTTCTTCTGAAGCATCTTTTGAAAACCATACTTGTTATGAGCCGAAAGCTGCTCAAACAGTCTTCTAAGAAAATTTAAGTTTATCCTATCCTTCTTTTCTCAATGTTCCATCTGAGAGCTTCTGAAAGCTAAGATTTCTTTTAATAAGTCGTGTAAACTGTAAACTTTTCATTGTTATTATTGGGGATATTTAAGCAGACATTAGATACTTTGGTATTTAATTTAGTTATTATGCTTTGCAGTTTGCTAAGCAGAAGTGGTACCGTAAGTAAGGAGTTTAATAACAAATTCGGGTTATGGTGCCTTGGTTAAAATATTGTTTTGTGAAGTACCACATGTAATACAATATCATGATTTCAGTTTTACCAAAGTAGGCTTTTAGCAGAAGTAACATTTAAGCGTGGATTGAGAAGTGGTTGAGTAATAAGTCAGAAGTGGTTGAGTATGCCATGCTTGCAGCCAGGGTCTGGTTGTGTGAAAGCATGAAATAGTCAACCACTTCTGTTGTAACTAGCACTAATACCGTTCGCAGTGCTCTAGTTTTTCGAAAGTGTTATTTTTAGTAAATTTTACACACCATCTCTTTTACAGTGAACTTTGCTCTATTTGTCTCCATTGCTTCTTGCTCTTCGTCAAATCGATTGCGATTAAGTGAACTTGTTGTCAGATGCCTTTGGAAAACATTGGTGCAGACAACTTTAAGCCTTTCTGCAGACAATTACCTATTGATTAGCACTATGCTGTTCTCTCCGGCCCTACTTTTTCCACTTACTTCACTGTAAAGCACAAACGCAGGACTTGCTTTTATGCCCCTCTTCAGTCCTGCGAGAGTAGCACACTGACTAGTAGTCCTCTAAGCCCCCTGTCTTTGATTGTCAAGATCTCTTTAATGCTTTTGTCACCATAGAATAATATTAGTGTGATATGATTTGTAAGCGCCCATTCCAGATCACGTATGCTCAGGAGCGTTCACCATAGGCCTACTGAATCTGAAACATGTCAATCATTATTATACTGCTTAACAGCAAATGAAAGTTATCAAAGGGCGGTTCAAACCTGCAGCCTTATCACTTTCATGGCAGTATGCGAACTGCTGTTCCAAGAAGGCTCATGTTATGTAACATATTCTCTCGCCTATGATACATAGATATCTTGACTGAAGTTTTGATGTGGGTTATTGAGGTATAATTTTTGCAACAACTGTTTGACAAAAGACAAAATATAAGTTATTTATAGTTGTAGCATTTCACTGATTGTTCATTTTTTCAGTAGATGCTTAGGAGATTGAAATCATCCATTACGATATTATTGTGGCATTAGATCTTTGTGTTTTCATCTGTGTTTTCATCAAATGTCACCGAATACATTGGCATTAAGATGACTGCTTGCTGCATAAATTCTGTGAAGGTTGAAAAATACATAAATTGAAATAGCACTAACCAAGGGTTTATAAACATGTTATGGCTGTCTTTATTATGCTATAAATATGTTCTTTTGTTTTGAATATTGTGTAGGTGCCTTTTAAAAAGGTGATAACAGGATAAAAGAACAGCAGTGATCTCAGAAGATATTGTTCTGAACAATCTGGAAATGGAAGGAGCCATTAGAGGCAGCCTTGGAGGTGACATTAAATAGTCTTATGTTTTCTGGTGCATTTGTATTTTAAAATATTGGTGTCAAAGACTCCATTTTAGGATCAATTCAATAATGTTAATTTTACTCATTCCTGAAGGATATCAAAATTCACTTTTTCTGTTTTATATGCTATTCAGCATAGTAGCAAAGCACGAAAAAAATCTTAACCCACCGAAGAACCTCCGTGCACTACAACAACCTTACAGCTGATTCTAAGTCAGATATAAAGACACAGTAAACCACAAAAACTAATAAGGATAGGGACCAAGCAGACATGGGATATCAAAGGGAATCTGGTGCAGAAAAAAAGAAATGAGACTGAAAAAAATGAATGAACTACATCTTGCAGAGACCTTGCCAGTTGGTGCGTACAGAAGATCTGGGATTTAGCCGATAAAGAACTGTGTTAGAGTTTCATATGGCACAAAAATGTGAAATGATTTAATAGATGAATAAAGAATATAGGTAAAGAAGCATTGGAAGGATAAATAGAAAAACAGAGAAGGAAGGACCAAATATGTAATTAAACCTGGATAGCACAATAGGGTATATTTACCAAGCGTTAGCTGCATTACACGAAAGAGCAGCATCATATCAGTGCACAGCAGTGCCTGCATATCAGTTGAGCTAACTGGTAACACCCCTATGGTTGTGGCCATAACAGTGTCTCTTAGGGGGCTATTTTGTGCCCTCCACTATTACACAGGTCAGCAGAAGCACTTTTATCCCGCCCCCCCAATGTCATTTGCACAGCACCAGCCGCGTCTTTTGCCTTGATTTCCTTGGTGGGTGGTAACCAGGGGGTTTTTGTAAGCTTCCGTTTCATGTACATAACACTGTATTTCCCCGGTGACCGCCCTTGCATGAAATTGTGCTATATCTTCAATTGTTTTGCACTGCATGAGGTGCTGCTTCAGTGCTGTTGTGTGTATGTTGCTGTTTTAGTATGTACACAGTCCATATTTTGTGGCATGTCATCGCTACTTAATGCATTTAAATAATTCTGATTTTTCTTTTTTTGTCAAAAGAGCTGGGTTCATAATTTTCTAGCGTTTCTTGTCATTGAAATTGGTAAGGACGGACTATAAGTCTCAAGTGCAGAAATGTAGGACATAAAACCTACACTGTATGAAAACCTCTCATTTCATGCAACACTCCAACGTGCACATCCTTCTATAATACCAACCAACCATTAACCCTCCCATTGATGACCATATGGCCATTGGTCTGCATACTTTTCCATCCTATTCACAGGATGTGTTGGCAGGATCCTGTTTTGGCTGGGGGGGTGTCTTGTTACTTTACCTAACACAACTTTGCTGTCCTCTCATAACGCGCTCCGTTTTATCAATAAGTTTGCTGGAAACTCACAGGTGCTAATGGTGCCTTGAAACTCCATAGCCTCATAAGTGCTCCTCTCCAACATTTCACATTTCATGCCTCTGTCTAATTCTTCAGGCAATGTTGCGATTTGTCCATTTCTCTTCAGATATTTTGTACCATTAAATAGCAAAAGTTGTCATGAATTAGGCCTATTACAAGGATTTCAGATGAATTCGCAGCTTCTATACTACCACCTGATGGTGTTTATAAAGCTGCTTGCAAAGCATATAAGTCACAGCAGTTCATGCACCACTGATGATCTCTTCAATCAATGACATCTTGAAGAACATCTCAAAATACTACTAAGTCTTTAAATTTTGCCCATCAGTGGTCTTTCCAACATGATACAGAGTTGTGATAGATAGATAGATAGATAGATTTTATTTTCGAAATTTTCACATTTCAACAATGTCATACATGTATATAGACAGTAAAGTATAATTTGGGTGGTCACACGAGAGTACAAAAGAATGACTGTGATTGTGTGCCCGTTTTCTAGAGAAATATTAACGTTATTACATAAATATAGAGAATAAATGTTTTAAAGAAAGATATTAATATAATGATTTATGATACAATGTGACATTAGTTATTTCAAAGGGTGATTTAGGTAAATGAGTATGATGTGATGATGAGAAATGTTGTGAGCTGATAAGGAAACCCTCGATCAGTATCAATATCTTCCGACCCATTTTCTCCTTGACTTTCTACTACAAGCCCTCATAACATGTCGCACCAGGCATCGCCATCATTCCACAAAGGTGTGGGCCAAGCTTCTTTACTTGTCACCCTTGTCACCACAGGATCAGTCCCTGAGATCGGTCAATCAAACCCAGAACACATTGGCTTTAAGAGATCAGCTCCCTGTCTTAGAAGCAGTGAGCCTTAAAACACATCTGTCCCTGGGGAATACCAAAGACTTGATGAAGAGGAAAAGCAGCAGTCACCAGACACTGCAAACAATGAGAACAAGGATTTATCACTCCCTGTGGAATTGGGAGACCATCAAGAAAGAAGTGGAGAAGGTGCTAACACTGATAATGAAACCACAGCAAAAAGAATGGCAGAATTCAAGGACAAGTTGACTGGACTAATCAAGGAATGCAGACTAAAGATATCAATCAGCTTACAGTGCACATTTCTTACAGTGCCATTAAGTTATGGACAGCTTTATCTACGCAAACAAATTTTATATCATCATGGAGGCCCATGCAAGCTATCGTATTTCTATCTTTTAATGCATCTATTGAATAGATTTATTCCCAATGCAAAATTAGGGAATTTATCATCTGAGTATGCACAATACCAATTCCTAGCTAACTTGTCACAACTCTATGGTCAGTGGTGAAAACAGAATTCAAGACTATGAAACTACAGCGCACAACAGCAATAGGAATGAGCGACTGACTTTGAAAAGTTCCAAGGACAAGAAGCAGTCGAGAAATCCAGACAAGGAAGTCAGAGAAAAACCTGACAAAGGAATGGCTCGAATGACTTCAGAAAAGGACAAGAAATTTGTCAGAAGTCCAGAATCCACAAAAGAACAACACGCCAAACAAAAGCATGGAAAAAAGTAGACTTAGAAAAGTGATCTAGCAAGTCTGTGTCTTAAAAACTACATTGTCTTAACCTACTTTCCAACTTCCTCAACAACATTGGACTGAAATAAATGTGAATTGACACAGGGATGGAATCCTCAGTAGCCTTAAACAAGAAAGAATCAAGATTTCTGAAATTAGATTCATTTTCTGAAGTTCCCATCAAACTAATTTAGTATATCCTTGATAATCCAGACTAATTTAAAATCCAATTCCCCAAATGACTAACATTTCTGGGAAACTTTCAATGAAAACTTGTGTTTGACAAAATCGTAGTAAAGAATAATATTTTTCTGACTGAATGCTCTAGGTACAATGAAATAATATTAATATTCAAAATATCATGAAGTAATTTCTAGTACCAGTAGAAGGTGTAATCGAGTTTTTACCGAGGCTGGAAGCCTCTGGTTTTGTCATGAGCATCAGGCTACACCATTTAGCATAGTTTCTCTCCCCACTGCTCTTCGTCATTTGCGGCCCTAACACCACGACTACACATATTCACGAGTACAAGAACTATTCTGTCATTTATTTGCCACATTCCTGCCATGTTGTGGTGCTGGTTTCTTTCGGTATTTTTACAAAACGCCGCCACTTCCACAAATGTGACACACGTTAGGCCAAGCCTAATAACACAATACGGGTGGTTGAAGACGCCTAAGACGCCTACCTTTGCCAATTGAATACGCAGGCTACGTACGAATGTTCCCGTCCCAACTTCGTCCGTAAGCTTTTTGCGACACAAGCTTCATACACGTGCAATTACAGACCTCTAACATCCTGACAACCATTTATTTCCAACTGTCAACCGCGCAAGAAAATGTACAGCGCTCAATCTCGCCATGTTTACAACTTCGATGTGACCGGAAGTGGATGTGCGTGCATAAATTAGAGGTCGAATTGGGTCACTGGTCAAAACTTTTCACTTTTCCCGCATGAATCTGTAATAAAGCGCATATTTAACTAACCGAATGCCTTTAGATACCGCATGATACTTGGCCATTGCAGATTGAGTAAAAAACTTAATTATTTTCCGAAAATCGCCCACCCGAGTGGCGCCGGAAACACCCGAACGGCACCCGAACGGCGCCGAAAATACCCGAACGGCGCCGGAAACATCCGAGTGCACCAGAGGGACACGACGAAAACATCCGGCAACCAGAACGCACATGGATATTTCGTGAACTAAACGCCTTGGACAATTTCGCATTCGCATCATCATCACTCGCGTCAACCAATACTCACAACACATGCATAAACAGCCGAGGTTTAATGTGCTTTGCACGGTATTTTTATGGATTACAATATTATATAATACTATTGTCTGATTGATAAGTAAATTCTGCAGGCTATGAAATTTAAAATGAAAGAAATGAAACTATCTTGTCCAATTGAATACCACCTTTCAATATTAAAGGCTTTTTTATATATTCGGGAAAGCACGCACTTTGTGAATAGTTGCAGGAAAGTCCCTATGATGTCCTTTGTACAAAGTCCTTACAGAGGAATTATTTTGCTAAGTCCTTTAGTAAATCTTTCACAAAGTCCTTTATGGTCTTTTAGTCTTTTTTCTTCTCTTCCAAGTCTCATGAAACATTCATTGTATGTTTGAGGATATGAAAAGCTGTCAGACATCTCTTGTGGGCAAGGTTATTCACAACTTGAGAAGCTATGAGCACTAAAGGCTGTGTATGGCTGTATGGGTGACATGGGTGGTGTGAGAATCACTGAGTGTATGGAAAGATGCCAACCTCCAAGGACTGGAAGAAACAGGTCCCTGCTAGAATGTAGAATGAAAGGCGGTACATGTACTGAAGTTTAAAAGAAACTGTGAAGTCACAGCAGAACTTCACTTTAAAAGAATATTATGCGTATTTACAGTACAAAAATCTCTCAAAACAACAATATCCAACAAAATGAAAGAAACAAGCCCACAATGAGATGCAAGAGGATAAGATGTATAGGACCTTTGGTAGTATCAATATTGTTTTGAAACAGGCATCCCTGTGAAACATATGTGAAATGTTTCATCGGAGCTAACAATTTTCCATCATGTAGGTTGAATTTATTTCATTAAAATGTGACAAAATTTAGCAAAAAAGCAGTGACATTGCATTCAGAAATTTGTGAGGTGTTCCAATTATTTTAATCGCACAATAATGTGAATGCTACCATTGTTATGTCATTTTATGGAATTGATTATTTCCTGACAAATTTCAGTAATTTCTATGACCAATTCACACCCAGGCAATGAAAAATGCATTGTCATTTTGCATTTCTCCTGTTACTGATTGCTTCTGGCTAAATATTTATACTATGAATTACAATGCACGATGGGAGAGAAAGCATAATACTGCATATCAACTCAGTGTTGGTCAAACAATTTTTTATTATTATATTTAATCTAAGCGCATTGCTCGTATATTATGCCAAATGATAATACTCTGTGTGTTAATACAATCGAGTGGACTACAGTACAAATTTCCAAAGTATGTCTACTTCTGTTGGGCTGTTTTCACACAGTCCAGAGCCATCCATTGATACAGTACCCAGCAATCCAGTTGAAGTCTTGTTGTGGTATTGTCATTGCACACATTAGATGTGCTCCACAATGGCCAGATTGGCCACCCTCCGCAGCCACAACTTTCTTTCAAGACTCACTCCAATGAAGTTTCATGGCAGAGATTAGAAGCCCATATCCTCCAATGCCAATGGATTTAAAATTAACTGCCATGACCAGTAGACCGTGAGCAAGTATAAGACATAATTGTTTGTATTCTCTTTTACACGACACATGTATAGCGTCGTCAGCACACATGCCGTATACAGAAACATTATGAAGAAGTGACGTCCAGATGACATCTTGTGAATAGCAGAAAATGATGCGAGTAATAACATGCTGTGTATCTGTAACTCATGATTGCAATCACTTCTGCTTGTGGTCGGTGCGATGCTTATTGAATAATCCATAACAGATGTGGAAGTTGGGAAGATCCCAGCAGATGATCAGAATAATTGTGACACAAGGGTAATATACAACTGTATGTTTTATCTTCTCTCTAATTTCGTATGGGACTAGCAAAATAGTTCGATGCAGTATGTATATGAGAGGTTAAATTGTTAATTTCAAATAATAGTTTTAATGGCATCACTTGGATTTCTTTTACAGTGGTGCCCTTGGGAATGTGCTGGCAAGCTGCTATCTGGACGTAATGTTGCATTGTATGTCTTTGGGTATGCAGCTTCAATCATCCTTTGCCTCATTGGCGTGTCTCCCTGATGTCCTAACTAGCCTTGTGCATACATACTGAATACAACGCCCCAATCATCCATACAACCTATATACACTGTACTATGATCACATCTGCCATAAACCTCCATATTAATATAAATGTACCAGAAAACATAGGCAATTTACTGTCACTTCCAAGGCTGCCTCTAATGGCTACTTCCATTTCCAGATTGTTTTGAACAATAACTATTGAGAACACTGCTGTTCTTTTGTTTAGTTATCACATCCAAAAGGCTCCTACAGTATTCAAGACAAAAGAACATTTTTATGACATAATAAAGACAGCCATAACATGTTAATAAATCCTTGGTTGGTGCTATTTCAATTTATATATTTTTCAACCTTCACAAAACTTATGATCCATGCAGTCATTTTGATGCCAATGTATTTGGTGACATTTGATAATAACGCAAAAATCGAATGCCACAAAATATTGTAATGGACCATTTTAATCTCCTAAACGTCTATCAAAAATTGTAGTATCTGTGAAATGTGACATCTATAAATCCTTTTTTCTACTAGTTTGGTGCTGTCAAGTTGAAGCTGAATGCCAAACAGAAAATGTCACAGATTTGCCAGTGACATTGATACATCAATAACTTTAATCAAAACTGAAAAAATTGAAAAATTCTGTGCTTCAGTCATAGGAGAGACACAGTGTATTGCTTTAGTCTTCATGGTACAGCAGTTCGTACAGTGTACACCTGCCATGCAAGCAATGAGGATGCAGGTTCGAACCATCGTTCAGAGATCATCACTTAATATAGATTACTGAAGTGCAATGCCATTGAACAGTCTCCACTCTCTGCTGGTTTGGGATCACTTTATTTACTGTTCACACGAAGGCATTGCATCAACTATTTTAGCTCATCAATATACCAGTTCCATATGAACATAGATAGAAAATAAAGCATACAGTTGTATACTACCCTTGCATCATACATTTTATCATTTTGGTCATCTCTTGCTACCATCTTAGTTCCCCCGTGGCCTAATTGGTAAGTGCGCTTGTCAGCTGGCTTTGAGGGCGTGGGTTCAAATCTTACCCCGGGAACTCACTTTAGTCCGAGCCCATGGGACTTTAAATGGAGGCGGGTTGTATCCTGTATTCTATGCTGGGGCAACTGAAAGACCCTGGGCATCCCTGAATTAATAGGGTATGTGCCAGACTCCCAGTCTTCTCATCTCATCATCATACGGTGGTCGCCTGCCTCGATATAGCCCACTAAGGTGCTGCAGAGGCGTAAAACACAAACAAACAAACAAACAAACTTGCTACCATCTTCCCAGCTTGCACACTTCTTATGGATTATTCAATAAGCATCACACCAACCACAAGCAGAACTGATTGCAATCATGAGTTACAGCTGCACAGCATGTTATTACTCCCATCATTTTCTGCTATTCACTAGATGTCATCCGGATGTCACTTCTTCATATTGCTTATGTATACCACATGACTTGTGTCCTAACAACGTAGTTGATATGACATGTGAGTTCCCTCGTGGCCTAATGGTCAAGACTGCTTGTCCACTGGCTTTGAGGGCGTGGGTTCAAATCTCACCCCGGGAACTCACTTTAGTCCGAGCCCATGGGACATAAATGGAGGCGGGTTGTATCCAGTATTCTATGCTGGGGCAACTGAAAGACCCTGGGCATCCCTGAATTAATAGGGTATGTTCCAGACTCACAGTCTTCTCATCTCATCATACGGCGATCGCCTGCCTCAATATAGCCCACTAGGGTGCTGCAGAGGTGTAAAACACAAACAAACAAACAAACAAATGATATGACATGTGCACTGCCATGCAGAGGTTGGGTATGGGTAACACTGCTGTTCCATTATTGGATTGTTGTTGTACACATGTAGTTGTATTACTATGTGTTTGGAAAAAATAAATAATCTAAAATCTAAATCTACACTAAGGTACTGATAAGGGAAGCACACAAAATACCCGTTTCATTTAACTGGCATTGCATGGCTAAGGATAACTTACCTTACCAATCTATACTTTTTAGCACAATAGTATACATTTAAAACCTGAACGCTATTTTACCAAACCTACCTCCATTATTCCTATTCACACTGATATGACGTGGGCCATTTTAATCTGGTCAAATAAGAATTCCTATACCCACAAGCAGTTTTAAAGTGGAATAATGTTAATTTTAATCTTATGGGGAAATGATAAACTGTCATCAAACTTGTCTGTTATGCTATATTTTCTTGTTAGATACATGAAGAAATTCATCTCATATTTCCATGGATGTGAATCGGCCCCAAGCACAACTGTACTACCTAATAACATGTAACGCAAAATGATTATATAATGAGTTATTATGCAATGTTATGATTTATCCTCTGGCATGCATAGAAATTCATAATACAAATATTTAGCCAGAAGCAACGAGGAATATTAGAAATGCAAAATGACAAAAATTACAATGCATTTTTGATGGCATTGGTGTGAATTGCCCATTGAAAATTGCTGCAATTTTTCAGGAAATAATCAATTCCACAAAATGACATAACAATGGTAGGATTCCCATTATTGTGCAATTTAATGAATTGGAATGCTTCACAAATTCCTGAATGAAATGTCACTGCTTTTTCGTTTCAAATTGTTACATTTTAATGAAATTAATTCCATTCTACATGAAGCAAAATCGTTAGCTCACATAAAGCATTTCATGGCCATGCTTGTAACACGACAATATTGATACAGCTCATCTTCAAATTGATAAATACCGTTAGATAGATTTGGTACCGAAAATCCTCTTAGGCTTGTTATGATTGCTAATGAAATTTGATGGATGAGATAGAATAGAGAGTGGAAGTCCTCAACATGTTACACATTTACCACATGTAAGGGATCTTTTACGGCCCCAGTACAGATACTGACACAAGGGCTGTCAATTTAATGTCTCGTCCAAACAACCTCCAGCTGGATATTTTCTCTGGAAGGTCCACTGCAAGTATATTGGAGTCACTGTCCTGGATTTGAACTCAGGCAGGCAATGACCTTCATCAAAGCAGGCCTGAACTATTCAGCCACCTAAATGATAACCAGCGTTTCCCTCAACATACCATATGCCTGAGCTAAGGAGAGAAATATATAGTACGTACATTGTAATGATAGTACAGCCGCTTTATATGAAGGTACGAAACATAATAACAAAATGATATGAATGGCAGACCGTAAATTACACCATGTCTTACAATGCTGCCTGTAAGTAAGTGAAACGCATGATATTGTGCCATTGCATCAATGCTAAACATCCTCAACCAAACTACTTGTGGAGGCATGAATTCTCATCCGATTAGAGGAAAACATATTGGGTCATAAATGCCGATATGTGAGGCATGTGGGATAACAATGGCTGCCGATTTTCTTTCTTGTAGATGGAGTTAGGTATTGGTCTTTGATAAGTAAGTGAAACACAGGCCCAATATTATTTAATAGGGAAGGGCGGTTCACTTACTTATCAAAGACTTTGCCCCATACATAACTCCATCTACAGCAAAGAAAATTGGCTACCATTGTTGTCCCACATGCCTCACATATCGGCATTTATGACCCAATATGTTTTCCTCTTATTGGATGAGAATTCATGCTTCCACAAGCAGTTTGGTTGAGGATGTTTAGCATTGATGCGATGGCACCATTTCATGCGTTTCACTTACTTACAGGCGGCACTGTATATGTTATCTGCTGCAAGTCTACAACAGAAATTACGCCTATTCAAATGACCCTACAACTCTGCATGGCCTTCATCAAATATTCATGAGCATCTAATAATGACCAGTGGCCATTACATCTGATCCCTGAAAATGGACCTTATGATGATAATGGCCCCAAGGCAGCAATGGGCCAATAGGACACATCTAACAATCATGTAACAAGATAGCAAGAGCTGGCATTAAAGGTGAATGTTGACGGACCAGTAATGGCCTGCAATGATAAAAGTACATGGGCTCTCATTGTCATACAACATGTACAGTGTCATAATGTAATATGTAAAGCAAACGAAAAAAACCTGAAATTGTTCGAGTGTCCTTTTCTTTTATTTAAAGAACGGATCTCCACTTTTCCCGTTATTTTGAAATACTATTATTTTAGAGTACAGAATTTTGATGTTGTCATTACTGTGGGTTGTGGACCACGAATGATACGTTTTGATGTTTTCTCCCTTCTATAAAAATATTTAGAATGGAAATCAGACATCCCTTTTTCATGTGCCAAAGAAAGACTCTTCCGACAATATAAATATGATGATTGAGGCATTAATAAAGCCTGCGATGATACCAGACATAGCAATATATGCGAATAGACATATTAGCGATTCAGCATCTTTGTGAACCGTCACGGAACAGGCAAGGGGCCAATTTTGATTGACAAAATTCAGTTTCTTTTGTTGGATTAGAATTTAGAACCCATACCCTCAGAACTTCTGAAGCCAAAATTTGGTGCCAAAAAGCACTCATTCTTAATCATTTGGCCATAGGGGAAGTCAAGAACATTGTTATGGCGAGAACATCACATCTGATTATCAGAAAAGACAAAATTGCAACACAATCTGACAGCACATGATTCTGACAAGATGTCTCGTACAGATGCCGGGGCTGCAGGATTGTCTCAGAGAATTGAGAAGAGAAAAATATATATTGTACAAAAATACGTCTGGATGTGACAGCCAAGATGAAGAAGGATTATTTTGCTTGGAATGTGGCGCTTAAATTGTATTTATAAGAATTTGTTGATATGGGTCATTTATGCTTAAATTGCTGAATGGTATCAATGAACAAAATTTAAGTTATAAATGAAAATATTATCTGCAAAAATAGCTTTGTAGTAAATGATCTATGCATCAATTTCTTGTTGAGATTTTAAAAGATCGGTTGTGAAAATTTTGGGAATAGAAAATATAAATCACACACTGTTTACCATTTTTAAAAAGCAAGTCAACTGATAAATGTTTTTTGGTAAAATAAAATCCGCTGTCTCGACAGATTTTTGCAAAAATTTTGGGACCCTTCTTAAAAAAATGTTTTAAATGACATAAGGGACACCATCATCAATGTCAGATCTAGACATTTATTCTGCTGTGGACTGCTGTCATATTTTTCTCATTTTCTCTAGATCATTTAGTCTCTTCTTGGCAGAGCCGCACCCTGTCAATCACCTTGTTAGCTCCAAGGCAGGATTAACTAGGCAGCCTTGCCAATACATAATCCCACCCATAGGCTAAATCCCTCTTGATGTTGTTTGGATGAGATAGACATTGATGTGTCTTGTACTCTGTGTGATATGAAGCTGTATTTTGTACTGTGGTGTATCAAAGAATAGAGGGAGAGATAGAAAGATGTTGGGTATAGTGGCAAAAAGAAGAAGAAGAACCATGTATGTAATAATACTAATTGCTCATGTGGTGCAGTTCCCCCGTGGCCTAATTGGTAAGTGCGCTTGTCAACTGGCTTTGAGGGCGTGGGTTCAAATCTCACCCAGGGAACTCACTTTAGTCCGTCCAAGCCCATGGGACATTAAATGGAGGCGGGTTGTATCCAGTGTTCTATGCTGGGGCAACTGAAAGACCCTGGGCATCCCTGAATTAATAGGGTATGTGCCAGACTCACAGTCTTCTCATCTCATCATCATACGGCGATCGCCTGCCTCGATATAGCCCACTAAGGTGCTGCAGAGGCGTAAAACACAAACAAACAAACAAACTCATGTGGTGAGACGAATTGCTATAATCCAGGGCAGAAAAACTAAAAGTAGCGTTTGAAAAGGTGCAATTATGTGTATTTTGAGAATCATTGCTATGGATGTAGGATGGGTGGCCACACATGACAAGCTTGTATTTGTTGCTCAAGTGCAGTCAGAGTGATAAATGAGTGCTTACTAATGTATGGTAATACCTTACGGTGGGCAGTAACCCATGCAGTTGTGCCTTCTTCTTTTTTCAGACACAGATGTTTTTTTGTTTTTTTTAAAAATATTTCATCCTAATTTGTGCAGTGACAGGGGCACGTATCTTACTAGTTATCTTTGTCTCCGAAGCTCTGAGAAATGTCGTTTGCTTGCAAAAATATTCTTGTCCTGGTAGAAATTGGTGAAACATAATTAAATAAGTAATTGCTGTGCACTGTTGGTGATTTGCAATGATAATAAATGTCATTTTCTTCTGTTTTCAGGTGAGTTGTGTCCTATTTTGCCAAGTTCTGCCTGGTTTGATCATTTTGGTGAGTCCAGTTTTATTCTTGTTACTAGTAACCATTATGGTACTATCAACCTACATATGGTTGATATCTTTTGAACTATTTTTCAGGAGTTGTTTTATTTTAATATATTGACAGTATACATTACATAACCCAAGTTAATAATATAGTGTAGAGCGAAAGTTTTGTCGTTGAAAGCTGAGAAATTGCTCTTGTTACTACTGATCCTTCCCACGCTGGTCATGTACCGACTGAAACATCGATGTAGTGGACAGTCTTAGAAAAAAATGTGGGATCGCCACTTTGTGATTTTTGTCACAGTTTCAGTCTCCAACCATACACCTTTTCAAAAAACTTGTGTTGTGTAAATAGACCACCGATGCTCAAGCAGTGGAGATGCCTTTTACAATATTGGACACCATGTTGTTGTTCCTTGATGGTTTGTGCTGTGACATAATCTGCCATTACCTAATGGACCTCTAGGGCACTCTTTTGGACCTGGGGGTCAAGGGTCACCTTGCTCAAGGTCAGTCTTGGGTCAAGGTCATAGGATGATTGAACAATGTCAAAGTGATTGGTCGAGGTCAATAAAACATGGATTGAAGATGTTTATTTACCAAATATTATCCTTGTATGTTTTTCTGGCATGAGGAGCTACATTTTGCCCTAGGCATTTTGCCTCAACAATGCACTGTTATAAGAAATATAATAGTTGTTGTGAATTTGGTGATTATGGTAATATCAACCACATGTTTGTATGCATTGTATCTTGGGCATGCTCTGAACCGAAATTCACTTCCTGCAAAGCCAGATTCGAAAATAATTGTTCATTGTTGAGCGACCACCGTTCAAGTTGATGGAACGTTTCTGAACTCATTCGTCTTCCTTTCCGACATTGATCTTTCAGACGTTTCTAACTGGCTACTTCATCTTCTTTGTGTTTATCACTCAATGGACACTGGACAAAGGCAGTGCAAAGTAGATTGTGGAGCAATCAAAAGAACTGTAACATAGTATGTCCAACGTACCAGCTCAAGTTGGTTCGAGTTCCCTTCTGAAATTATATGATATCACTCATCAACCAATGGAAATTATCCTTGAGTTTGTTTTTATTGTTCTGTAGGAGAGCTGGTAGTTTTGTATTAAGTTCATGGTCTAATATCAGACTGTTTAGCAAACTTCTCACAAGAGATGAAGATATACGCTTGCAGTCAGGGTCCTGGGTCCTATTCCCGCTCTGTCTGGGTTGCTTGGACCTTTGTTGGATAGCAGTTTCAGTTATCCTTCACCTAATTGCTTTGTCCTACTTCTGACATAATTAACCTACCAGAATGCATTAATCGTGGAAATATCTAATGTTCAGGATGTAAAGCCACAATCACAAATCAATTTATTCGACAAAAGTTTGATATTTTTCTTATATTCAGTAACATTGGATAAAACGTTAGCCTACATTTATCTCTTACGGATAAGTATTGTAGATTCTTTGCTCCAATATTTCCACAAGTCCTCGCTCTCCTAAAATGTATACTCCGACCGCCAATGCCGTACTTCTCAGCCGTCAACTTTGTGTGGCATCAGCAATATTTCAACCGGGCGACTGACAAATGAGCGTCTCGCGTATGACCTTTGGTGCTTGGAGGGCTTTAGGCCCTCAAAGGAGATGAATAATTTAATACAGAAAGTTTACAGGCCATGTTCAATTAGGAGACAGTTGAGTGGCCCTATGCTTTTGCAGCTCTTCCCTGCTTGTAATCATATAACCGTATTACTGGAAATTGCATGTTTGCTCTTATTACCCGCTAATGTCCCCAAAGAATTTAAACACACCGAACATCTCCTTGTATGTGTGTTTTTAGCGCGGAGTGTACCTATGTAGGTATTACAAGGTATATATACGTACATTTTACCTCGCTGGGTTGCCAGTCGCTGGGTCACGGGTTTGAACCCCGACCTGGCTAGGTCACACCTGGACTAATGTTGGACAGCAGTTTCAATCATCCTTCACCTCATTTTTATGTCCTCCTCCTGTCCTAATTAGGCTACCAAGTGCATGCAAACATTTTTTTTAATACCAAATGCTTTTTGAATAGAAGTTTGGTTTTCCCAACAGTCATGACAATATAGCTGTACAGTACTTCTACAAATCCTAATTGGAATGATATGAGCTTTACTTTTTAGACTAGTGTTCAGTGGCGGATCCAGACATGGTATCTAGGGGGGCGGGTGTTGTTTCGGCATTTGCGGGTTTGCGTGGTGGCTTTTCGGCATTCGTGGGCCCGTGTGGTCCACATTTGTTTTAAAATGTTACTTCCTTCTCAGTGGTCTAGGTGGGGACATGGGCCATGCACCACTGGTGTTTGGAACTTCGGATCTAAACCACTGTGCTTACCTCTCACTGTATTAATAATATCTTATTATATCAGATATCCACTTCTGTCTATGATGTGATTAGTTGTCCAGGTTTTCCTATCAAAGACTGACCGCATAATGTCATTGTCAGCAAAGACAAGGTTATATGGTTAATTCTGTTATATCAAAGGAAAAATTCCTAGGACTGGTTAAGTGAATTTGGGAGGTTATGGTCTCTGACACACAGACATTTTCGGTGCAATTTGTGTCTGGTTCAATGTTCACCAAGGTCAGTGCAAATCATCTTGAAACACTGCTTTAGTCTCTCCACTACTCCTCTAGTCACCACTGATTTCCATTCACTTAACTTCAAAGTGGTGATATTATATATCTGTCTATTGAATGCTTCTGTCTATCATCCTAGCTGTCTATGTCACCATCTGTCTATTTTTCTATCAATCTGTCCATATAATTATCTATCTTATCAATCATTCTCTCCTCCTAAATTATCTGTCTGTCTCTGTACAAGTGCTTGCCATCGTGGCCCTCTGTCAATACACTGTACACCTGCTGTATATAAACCAGTCAATTTGTCTATATAGATCTATCTTAATATCCAAGATTTCTGTATCTATCTATGTATCTGTCTTTCTATCTATCTGTCTATCTATCTGTCCAGATCCAGCAGGGGAGAGGGTCACACTTCCTCAATGCAGTATTCCAATAATATCTATCACTATCTTCAGAACTCCCCAAGAATGCTTGTCATGTTGGTATCTTTCCGTCTGTCAATCAACTTAACCTTTCTACTTCTTTTATCTGAATATTTATCTTTGAAAAAAAACTATATATTTTGGAGGACTCAGCATTGTCAGAAACACTGCGCAAGCTCATTGCTAATTACAAATATCTTGTACAAGGAGACTACATGGCAGTCACATTCTTGTGCAATGCATACGTAAGTCGTATTATTGTCAAAACATGACAAAGAGTGACTGTATTGGACTGCAGGCATTCATAAATCCAATACCTTTGACAGTTTTTCTGTAGCTTTGGGGCAAATGAAATAAGTGACTATGTTAAAAGGTGTCAACTGGCTTCAAGGAAGAATTTCACTTGTTCAAGTTAAAAATAGCCTTGAGCCATGGTATTTTCCTGTATACTGTAGGTGGTGTAACAGGACTGGTATTTGGGAAATCATACTTTTTGATCGGAACAATTCTTTCCTTTCTGTGTTTTTACCTTCAGCGAACGAAGTTCGAATCGTTCGCTGAAGGTATTGTTATCACTTTGGTCAAAAGTTGTCCGTCCGCCGGGCGGGCGGTCGGGCGTCCGGGCGGCGGGCGGATAGATAGTTTCCGGGCCAGGACTCAGCCCCTGTTGCATGTACATGGATGAAATTTGGTACACATGTAGCCTGTATGGTCTAGTTGTGCCTTTTGATGGTCTGATTGATGGATATTTTATACTTTGTGAAATATCGAGAAAAATAAAAATAAATTATTTTTTTCATTTCCAGGGTAGGACACCACCCCTATTATATGCACATGGATGAAATTTGGTACATATGTAGCCTTTATGGTCTAGTTGTGCCTTTTGATGGTCCGATTGATGGATATTTTGTATTTTTTTAAATATTGAGAAAAATATCAAAAATTTATTTTTTTTGGTTTCCAGGCCATGAATCAGCCCCTATTGCATGTACATGGACGAAATTTGGTACACATGTAGCCTGTATGGTCTAGTTTTGCCTTTTGATGTCTTATTGATAGATATTGTATACCTTTTGAAATATTGAGAAAAATGTAAAAAAAAAAGATTTTTTCAATTCTTGGCCAAAACTTGTCCCTATTACATGTAAATGGATGAAATTTGTTACACATGCCACCTATATGATAAAGATGTGCCTTTTTTGGGTGTGATTCATGGATATTCTATACATTTTTGAAATATTGACAAAAAATATTAAAATTCTAATTTTTTGTTTCCAGCCCAAAACTTGGCCGCCATTGCATGTCCATATATGAAATTTGATATATATTACCAATATAATATTTTAGTGCCATTTGGTGGTCTGCTTGAAAGTTATTTTTAATGCTTTTTGAAATATTCCGACCCATAGCTCATAACCTATTCCTTGTTTATGCATGAAACTGGTACATAATATGTGTGAAATGGTCTAGTAAGGCCTTTCCATGGTTCAACATACCCTGCCAGGGCATCCAGGCAGACGGGCATATGCCAGGGCATATAGATAATTTCAGACCAAGATTGGGCCACTATTGCAAATACTACATGCAATTTAGTTCATATTTCTTTTATGGTGTAATGATGTCTTTTTAAAAATGGCCAGTGTTTTTTCGCTGAAGGTTTGCTGCTACGCAGCCTATGTTTATTTGTTTTATTTACAGTATCGAACCTTGTCGCAATGATACAGTACTTTTTTTTTTTAAATATTACTCTTGTTAGCTGTCATAAGCTATTCTTATCTGACCGTATATTTTTGTCTGTGCATTCCTTAAAGCTTATCCATTAGTTGTGCAAAAAGAGAGGACCAGTTCACTGTGAAAAATACTTTGTGACTCACGATAACCTTCTCTGCACTCAACATGGGATACATACAGGCTGTTTGGTTAGTCATGAACAAGAGAAGGCCTTTTGATTTGTCTTAACTGATTCAAGAATAAAGATCTGATGTAGGCCCTATAGTAATTTCGTTTTACCAACAAGCGGGATCAGTCTCCTTAAATCAAATTATCATTGAAAGTATTGGGTGTGATCATGACAAATCATCAGCATGATAACCACAAAGTTTGAAAAAGATTAGAAGGTCAGTGGTGACTCCATCTATGTTTATAAGCTACTGGTTGCTGTTGGGGACAGTGAAACTTGGTATACTGTATCATCACAAGGCCACAACATGCAGTGAAATTCAGTCACCAAATGTGCAGATTCATTCATGCAAAAAAAAAAACAGATGAAAAAGAGTGATTGCTCATTATGGAAGCAGGGTTCTTTGCATTCACAAGACCTCCATGAATATGCCATACATTTCCTTCCAATCTAGTTTCTTTCGTTCTCATTTTAGTTCTCTTTCTCGCTGACATCACTTCTTTACAAAAGGATAATGTGTACTTTATCGTGACTCAGAAAATGCTAAGTTGTGAATTTTTTTTTTAGCTTTAAAAGAAAATGTCATTTTAAAAAATATGGAAAATGATATAGTTTTTTAATAACAATGGAATATATGCCAAACGTGTGACAAAACTGTATTAACAGAACTATTGCTCCCAAATTCCCTTGATTGTTCCGTAATATTTTAGCCTTGTGCAAGATAACGCCCAATTCTGAAAGTTTTTGCGAAATCGAGGGATTACAGTCTACTCCTGAAGGTCATTATTCTCAATGATGGATAAAGTCTTCATCCCATTTCTTATCAGATGATTTAGGTCTAAAGCTGCAAAAAACGTGTGTCCTTGGTCAGAGCCTTAAGGCTGCTCTTAACAGATGAAGACAGTTCAGTCTAGACTATATGTATATCAGCAATTATTTATTAGTTTGATGATTGTCCTTAAGTTTTTCTATCGTGGCTTTGAATTCATGGAGACTGGCTCAGTTATAGCACACTGGGCGATTTAGTTCTGGGACCCCAATTCAATTCCCGGACTGGGCAACCCATGTTTACAAGATGAATGCTTCATCTTATGCCAAGAGTGCACTTTGCCTTGTATCATTACCATTGTTCCTGCATGTCCTGGTAAGCATTATCAATGCGAAATACAGGACATAGTGCCCTATAATCAACCCAACCCTCTTTTCAGCTTTAATTAAGGAGTTTCATGTTTGATGCAAACTATTCAACAAATTCACATTTTGCTCATAAGTTCTTGCCATCCAGTTTTTTAACTTCTTCAAACTTTCCTTGTAATTCTACAAAAGCTCAACCTAATTTTCATGCAGAAGAATATTTTAATATTCAACCGTGAAGACATTCTGTTGCCATCTAGAATTCAAACTATTGAACAGTTGGTCAATGTTTTCCACAGCTTGGCAGTCTTTTTTACTAGGAAATGCCAATGAGCCAATGTTTTTATTTGGCTTGCAATTAGCATTGAATCTGCAGATTAGGAGTTAACTTCAGGAGGTCTGTATTTTCAAGAGTTATTCCATCCTTCTTATTCTTGTTCCATCTTAGTGGGTGGGTTGGTCTAGTGGTAGCGTGCTGTACTGCCAATCGCTGGGTCCAGGGTTCGAATCCAGCTCTTGCCGGGTCACCTGAGCCTAATGTTGGACGGCTGTTTCAATCTTCCTTTGCCTCATTGCTGTGTCCTCCCCCTGTCCTAATTAGCCTACCAAGTGCATAAATACAGGATGTAAAGCCCCAATCATCCATCAATCCATCTCATTCTTGTTCCATCCAAGGATAATTTAGGTCTAAAGCTGCAAAAGTATGTCCTTGGTTAGAATAGGCTGCTATAGGCTTTTCTAATGTGGCCCCAACTGCTACGGGAGAACCTCAGAATAGTTCAGCGTATGCAAAAATTGAAAACACCAGTTTCCAAGTACTAATTAAAAGATTTCCATCATATTCTACCAGAATGTGCCCAAAAAGCAACAAGCATCCATATGGCAATTTTCAACATTAAGTCTGCCCCAAGACTCACCGAATTGAGCATTCACATCACAATGTCTTTCTTGCTAATATGCTAATTCCACGTCATTAACAACGTGCCCTAATTGACGAATGGAACATAATTGCCTGACCTTGGCCTAACGACTAAGAAATTAGCCTTAATTATTGTCCCAGTTTAGATTCCCAATAAGAGGGGTATTTTTATTGATAGACCTGCAACATCCTCACTGGATGGTACTAAGGTGAATTGATGAACACAGTTTGAAATGACCAGATTCAGTGGCGGATCCAGAGAGAGGGGGGGGGGGGTTTAGAGGGTTCAACCCCTCTCCCTTGGGCAACTATTTAAGAGTTTTAAAAAATGAAATCCCGATAATTTTATAACATTTTCATCTGTAAACATCCCCCCCCAATCCGACTTTTTCTGGATCTGCCCCTTGGATAAGAGGGCAAAAATTGGATCTCTCGGGGGGGGGGTAATAAATTATTCCTTGGCCATTTTAGTGAAGAAGATAAATTCTTTTTGGGCTGCCTTGAATTGAGTAATTTCTGGTGGGGTGTTGTTTGATTTAGAAACATATATTTGAGGACGATAGAAATATTATATCTTGCATGAGTGGTACTATTAATGAAAGTATAGAGAGACAATTTATCTGATATCCATTATATAGAAGACAACATTTTTGCTTATAAATTGTCCATTGCTGTATAGATATCAACAGTTTTTGTAATATCAATTTTATATTATTTTAGTATTGGATTATATTTGTGCAGTTACAAATATAGAATGATAGGACCTACATTTGTATAGTAGGTCTACAAACCTCTATATAGATGACTTGAGTCCTATTCTCTTAGAATGGTCTCAGACTCAGAATATGCTCGAAGGCTTCTGTTTTGTGAGTACATGTTATTGTGGTCTTACAAGAGCCATGCATTATGCCTAATGAGTTCCTCTTATTATTTTCTTGGCTTTTAGCCTCAGAAATTCTACCTTAATGCCTCAGAGTGCTCCAAAGTGCCCCAGAGCTAGTCTCTAAATGAATGCGATGCAGGCCATCTAGGATTTTGGTAAAAAGCAAAGTGAAAAACCGTGTCTTCTTTTTGTCTTTAAGTGCACATGCGGTTCTTTCGCTTTCATAAGCCGTTTCCTGTCCTTTTTGGTTTTTGGAATCAAGATGCAGCTTGAAAGTCATATTTCAGTGTCGCAGTTTTAAAAGTGGATATGTAGAAAACTTTTATTACATACAATATAATAATGGTATATTGTTAAACCATCTTATGTAATTGGTAGTTGAATTTTAGAATTTATTATCAGCAAATAAACTATAATAACTAATTGTTCAAAATGTCGGCTATTCCTGTCAGAACACTCTTGTTTTTCGCCTGACACCCGCTATTCCAGATAGGATCCTCTTGTTCAAAGCAAAATGTCCACTATTCGTATAGGAACACTCTTTTGCAGGACAAAATGTCTGCCATTCCAATTAGAATACTGTTGTTCATGGCAAAATATCTACTTTTCGTAAAGGAACACTCTTGTTCACGACAGAATGTCTGTTATTCTTGTGAGAACACTCTTGTTCAGGACAAAATGTCCACTTTTCCAGTTAGACAGCTCTTATTTGCAATTCTAATTCGAACACTTTTGAGTCTTAACTAATGTTGCAAGCATAATTTTGTCTTCTTCTTCTTCTTAGTGTGATTAGGCCTACCCATTTTTAATTGGAATGTTTTGTTTTCTTTGATCATGTTTTACACTGTATGGTGGTACATCTCCAGACACAACAAAAATGGCAGTGCAAATGTTTGTGACTGTCGTGATGCAACGTCACGTGACTTCCTCTTTGGTGACCTGTCACATGACCTGGTTTTGACCTTGGGTCAGAGGCGTGACCCAATTAAATGCACCTTCTTTCCTTATATGGTGCTGTTTTGCTTGTTACTCTAATGACTGTCCTTTTCTTTACAATCTACCTAATACTAGCACGCAAGGGCTGGTTGTGTTCTTGGATTTCTGCAAATGGTACTAATAATGAACAACGCCTTGGTGATCATGCTAGTTATCAAAATAATCCCTTTATTTTTTCATATAATGTATCATTGTATCTATTATGCAGTATTTGGTGTTAAGCTTAACAACATAATTACCCGGAGGTTCCCGATTGTGGAGTCTTTAAGTCTTTAACCTGGCTCAGACGAGACACTGAGCAGAAGGATTTGTCCATTTTGTCTCTCTTTCCAATCACATCTGCCAGATATTCCATGAAGGTAAGGTCGCAGAATTTAGAATCTATGAAATTGAAATGATGGCATCCGGAGTTTATCTCAATTTCTACTCTCTGTATGGTCTTCTAATTTCCCCTATGCCTTCCTATGGCCATCAAGGTAGAACTCTCCCCTTTTCAATGCCATTGCATTCTTCTAAATGTCAGAATAGATGATAATTAGTTTAAAGCTAATTCCTACACAATGCACGATAGGGCAGCACCTGCATCGTCTCTCCCAGCTGCTCCCTGCATGTTGCACAGGCTTAATTCTTGTGACTTAATGCTTGTGATACTTAAAAAACAGTGCCTGGGCTGGAGTTGAACCCAGTACATTCAGAGAGACAGGGAAAGCTACTTATCCAACCACATTGCAGGTCACCAGTTTCTGGTACATTAAGCAAAACCCGAAGTCCTTTAGAAAATATCTCTTTCTATAATATAATTATGTTATTAGTGAGGTGTTAAGTTTGTTATGCAACATTGTTCAAAATGTGGGACTTGGTTTTTACTCAAGGGAGCTCTTTTGTTAACAACAAAGAACCACAAAGAGACAAGAAAGTAACGAAATATCGAAAATTGGAAGAAATAGGAAGAGGGATAGAAGAAGACAGAAATAGAAGACAATCGCACGCAGATGTTGTCACTTTGTATCAATTAGGGAAAATCAGAAGATTGGTTTTCCTAAATGAACATGAAAGAAACACTATCCCTTGAAATAATTAAGTTGGGAGAAAGTGAAAAGACTCAAGCAAAAGACAACAGCAACAAAACTTCAGAGAATATAAGAAGTTAAGAAAAGGCTGGGGCAGAAACTGAGATGATGATCACGTTTGAATAGGTAGCGTGTTAGGCTGCCAATCGCTGGGTCCAGGGTTCGAATCCTGCTCTGATGGGTCACCTTGGCCCATGTTGGTCAGCTGTTTCAATCATCCTTTGCCTCATTGCCATGTCCTCCTGCTGTCCTAATTAGCCTACTAAGTGCATACAATGCATACCTACAGGATGTAAAACTTCAATCATCCATCCATCTGGATGAATTTCGTTAAGGTGTCAAATGGTATGTTCTCCTGGAAAATAACCTCACTTTCATCACTTAAAGCAGACAAAACATGATTTAAGTACATGTCGTTCGATGACTAATCATTAACAGCAGTTAAGTATGTTAATTATTGAGGACAAATGATCTGCTATTCCAGTACGAGCACTCTTATCAGGACAAAATGTCCAATTTTCCTGTTAGTACACTTTCATGTGCCATTTCAATTTGAGCTTTTTTTAGTCTTGACTAATGTTGCAAGCAAAATTTTGTTTTTAATTGGAATGTTTATGTTTTCTTTGAACATGACTTGATGGCACATTTCCAGACACTACAAAAATGGCAGCACAAATGTGTGTGACTGTCGTGATGCACCATCATGTGACTTCCTCCCCGGTGGCTTGTCACATGACCTGGTTTTGACCTGGGGACAGAGGCGTGACCCAATTAAATGTACTTTCATTCCTTATATGGTGTTGTTTTGCTTGTTACTCTAATGACTGTCCTTTTCTTTATGATCTACCTGATACCAGCATGCAAGGCTGTTGGTGTTCTTGGAATTCTGAAAATGGTACTAATAACGAACAACTCCCTTGTGATCATGCTAGTTATCTAAATAATCCCCTTATTTTTTCATATAATGTATTTATTATGCAGTAGTCAGTGTGTTCAGCGTTTAAACAATGATAAAAACATCATAATAACTCGGAAGATCTATTTTTAATGGAAGACCTATTGTTTGGCATAATTTTTCCAAACCTGTCCTGAGCGTTAAGGGAATACATGCTCCTTTTAAACTTTGTCCAGGAACTGTCAATATTTAGGAATGACATATTTACTTAAAATGGACGCCTGCTGCCCAGGATGAATTTCCTAAATCCCATGCCCTCAGGAAGGTACTTACCCTTTCAAACCTTTCAGTTCTCTTCTCAAGGCATCGCACTTACAAAATTACTGTACATTTAAAGATAATTAACCGACATCTAATTTCTAATTCAAGAAGGCAGAAATAAAGAATTCAACAAATCATTCAGTGCTCATTTACAGACTATTATATATAACCCTTCAAGTATATTTATACCAACTACAACCTGCTATGAATCTTTATATCAACTGCAGTCTGCTATCAATTACTGTTATTCTCCTTTTGCCAGGCATCTGACCGCACATGACAAGAAAACTTTTGATGAAACATCAGAAGCAAAATAACACTTCCGCAAACACTACAAAGAACTCTGGATATTTCTATGCTGAAGCAGAAAAGCTTAGGGCATAATTCATGAGGATATCACATTGAAAAGGGATCCCAAGCCAACAAGACTGTTGAAGTGACTAATGACTATATAAGGCTTGTCTTTTATCAATTTTTTCGCCCGGAGCGTGGCATTACAAGATGATGATAGTATCGAGTAACAGAGGAAGTTGCGAACCTCATGAAAAAAAGGCACCGGTTCACAAGATGTGGTTCATCCTTATCCTTAAGATTTTTTTAATTCACATGAACGTGTGTTGTCCACATCGATGAGTGCAAAGGTCCTCCATTGTTCCTCAACTGGACCAGGGCTAGAAAAATGTAAAGAAAAAAGATTTTTCTGCCATTCAAAGTGACATTTTTGGTGCACAATTTTTCACATGGTCCATTTAAGTAGATTGGGAGAAATTTCAAGGCAAAGTCATGTTGCAAAATTCTCAATGCCTACTTATTCATGCGAGATACTCATGACTCTTGAGGTGACATACTTAACTACTGTTAATGATTAGTCAATAACCGACTTGTACTTAATTCATGTTTTTTTTTGCTTATAGTGATCATTGGAGACCTTAACTAGATACATGTAGATGGATGGACAGATGATTGGAGTTTTACGTCCTGTATGTATGCATTGTATGCACTAGGTGGGCTAATTAGGACAGGAGGAGGACACCAAAATTAGACAAAGGATGATTGAAACAGCTGTCCAACATAGGCCCAGATGACCCGACAAGAGAAGGATTCGAACCCTGGACCGGGTGATTGGCAGCTTAGCACGCTACCACTAGACAAACCCTCCCCTTCGCCAGAGAGAGGTTCACCTGCTGCTGCTCCCACCTGGTCCAACATGATCATCATCTCAGTCTTTGCCCCTGGCTTTTCTTAACTTCTTATATTCTCTGAAGCTTTGTTGTTCTGTCTTATTTGAGTCTTTTCACTTTCTCCCAACTCAATTATTTCAAGGGATAGTGTTTCTTTCTGCAACTTTTGGAAAACTGATCTTCTGATTTTCCCTAATTGATACAAAGTGACAACATGTGCGTGCGATTGTCTTCTATTTCTGTCTTCTTCTATTCCTCTTCCTATTTCTTTCCACCTTCAATATGTCTTTCTTTTCTTGCCTCTTTGTGGTTCTTTGTTGTTAACAAATGAGCTCCCTTGAGTAAAAACAAGTCCCACATTTTGAACAATGTTGAATAACAAACCTAACACCTCACTAACAACATAGAATATGATATTTTCAAAAGGAACTTCAGGTTTCATAATGTTTCTAGCAACTGGGAACCTACAAAAGTAACTTTGCCTACTCCCTGAAGATAGTGGGTTCCAGCTCAGCCCAGTTGCACTGTATACCTGCCTCCCTACCCACCTATACCTACCTACCTGCCCCGCTTCCTGCCTAGTAGGCCTAATAGACTCTGGTTCCTGTGCCTACTTTACCAGCAAGCAAACTAACAGTAGCTGTGCTGTTATGTTGACAGTAAAAGTGTGTGAAGCTCAACAACTGTTACAAATGTCATACTGCTTGCTCTTATAACAGA
This sequence comes from Platynereis dumerilii, assembly GCA_026936325.1. Taxonomy (NCBI): domain Eukaryota; kingdom Metazoa; phylum Annelida; class Polychaeta; order Phyllodocida; family Nereididae; genus Platynereis; species Platynereis dumerilii. The sequence continues at coordinate 35,576,136 of JAPTHN010000006.1, read as the reverse complement.
AAACGTGTCACCAGGGTCACCTTCCTCGTATGGGAAACCTTTCAAGTGAAGAATCAAACAGAGGAGTTGCCGAGGATCACACGTCGGATCACGCTGACACGAAGTCGTGTTGTGACTTACTTGTGAGTGATCTGTTTGTTGAGTCACGTTGATGAGTCACACGGTGTCAATTTTCTCCGGCTTCCTATCACTCCGTATAAGGTCGGTGCCAGGTCATCGCATTTGTAAGGATTAGTCTCTTATCTGTGTGGAGCCCTCAATGTGCAGGTTAATTTCCTGTATTAACTTTTGTGTCTCAGGTAACCTGGGGATGTCAATACATATTGGTGCTTCCTGTAGTTCCTGTACATCCAAGAGTTCACAAAACATCTGAAGAAGTAAGGAGAGTAAAGAACCAGTACTGAGTACTGTGTACTAAGTATTTGTCAGTTCTAATCAGCTTACGTGTGCAAGACGTTCCCATAAATATATATTGCAACTTGCAAGACTGCTCGGGCAATAATTGCACGCAGCTTAAATTAAAACACTTTTTCTAGCGATCATATGGATGAAATTTTACCAGAATTTGATTCGATATGGGTGACTCCCATATCGACTTGAGATTTGCTGCATCCATTCAGCAACGCCTCTCCGGGTCCTGATTGGCTATTTCGAAGAAAGGTGCGTAGACGAGTCCACAGGCCACCGACGAATCTTCCATATTCTCACACATGATTTACTGGTATTGTGTTAAAAGGACATTAGGAAAGAAGTTGGAGTCGTAAAAATAATTATCCAACATCTCATTGTTATTCGTAATGGCCTTCGTAATCCAGGAAACGTATCGCAATTATCTCCTGAACCGATGTATTACAATTATGTTGATATTTGTGCAGCGAAAATGTCACAGATTTTATCATTACCTTAATGTCATTTATATCAGACGCTGCAGGGCTATAATAATATCTGTATAAGAGTATTATTCCCCACCTAACAGTCATTATTGTATGGGACATCATGTAATCAGGAAGGGACTTATCCTCTGCCATTATGAGGCAGGATTACCTGCAGGAAGTGGGATGCTCTTCTTGGTAACAGACAGTTGCTTTATTGTGATTGGGGATAGGCAAAGTGTATCAAAAGCACTATTCAGTTGGAGCTAGTAGGTAATATGACATGCCAATATTACTTATTGAGATGGTCATTGGCTCATTGCCAGTCAGTGGAAAGTAGCACTACCAATGCAATATACATTTTGGTCTCTAGAAATAGGAAGGAGGAAGGTTAGCTTGGTCGGTATTGCTTTTTGCCAAGTCCTGGTTCGATACCAATTCTGGTGATCACCTGATCTTTAAATGGACAGCAGTTTCAATCATCCTTTGCCTCGTTGTCATGTCCTCCTCCTGCCATATGGAGTGCATAAATACAAGATGTGAATTCCCTATCCATCAATCGGGAGATGGAAAACCTTGGCTAAGTTGAATACAAAGGAGACAACAAGCCTTACGTCATTAACATGCTTTTAGCCTCTTAACCTGGCCTTATTTTACCGTCACCAGACGTTTTATCATTGTTCTATCCTGGATTTTAAATAACAGTTTCTTTTCCTGTGCAATCGGAACTTTTAATGCAACTTTTTAAGGAACTTTTAAAGTTACCTCATACAATGAGGGATGTCCTGCCCCAGAGGAGGAATTTACAACTGCAAGTTACAAGTCACAATATTTATGCATTTCAGCTGCAAAGAGCCTGTGACACAGAATAAAATTGTATATGTTGGAAATCCATTATATTAATAGTATATTATGATATTGTGTAATATAACTGAATTTTTGAAAGTTGTCAAATCATTGTATGATTTTCAACTTCTTACACAGATGCAAAAAACTTTATACGTCAACTTTCTTTCGCATCTGTGGAGAGAACATCCACATCCACTGAACAAACCACGTGCTTCTCAAGAATTAAAAAAAAAAGAAGTACACCATTATGTATCCATAAGGAACTGTGAGGCATTGGGTCATTGACTTTATGTACAACCTGTCTGGCCTGTTTTTGAGTAAGATCTATACTAAATTTATGACAAAATATTTATAAGGGGGCTTAACTTCTAAATTTCAGCTTTATGAAGGTTGTAAAGTTTTTCTTACACAGTGCATTTTATGCTTCTCATTTCAGTACCTTTATGGTTTGCATGTGTGAATGTATTAAAAAAGTATTAAATTTACTTAAGAAGCTGGCTTGAGTTTACGATACCTTTCTTTTTGCTTGTTTTTATTACCACACTGCATCTGTTTTTGTCAATGTTCTTTTGTATATTCGCATGCAGACATGAAATTAGTTCTGATCGTAAAAGAAAATTGGTTCGGGTAAAAAACAAGTTGTGGTAATCAAAAGTTTTCGTTGAAATGAGAAAGAAATGCTTTCGTGTGATTTTATTGCAGATAATATGGCTTTTATAGGCAGATAAGAAATCGCAAATTACTCGAACAACACAAAAAAGACTTGAAATCAGTCTCATTGCTTGTAAAATACCTTGATTTCAGTAGCGTGTAGTTTTCAATTCTTTCTTTGATGTCTGTTTAATGTTTGGAAGTTTCGTTTAGTCATTCCTTATATTCAGTACATTTCTCATTGCTGAGATCGCTGAAAGGATGATTGGGTTTTATGTCCTGTATTCATGCTTATCATGCACTCTGGTAGGACATAGTTCGGTTAAGTCCAAAATGACAACAAAAAACCGGCAGAGTTCGGTTAAGTCCAAAATGACAACGTAAGACCCTCAATCATCCCTTTAAGTAACCCCCTTAATATCTGTTTCTTCGAAGCAGAACTATGAAGGCAAGTCAATATGAGACAGAAAAAAGCAGGGTATCCATTTTCTAATGTAAACTATTCCTGACATGACTTTGTCTTTTTTTGTGGGATTGTTATTCTCATAGACCTACTGGTAAATTGCTGAGGTCAATTTTGAGTGTTAGGGCATTCAGTGATTCAACAGTAATTGAGAGGTCATTGACCTCTAACAATTGCGACGGTAAACATGCAATGCTACTTATTTCCTGTCATGTAATAGTCTGGCATCCTCTGCAGGCTATTTCCTTGGGCAATATTATAGCTTTACTTGGCTGAAACATGGGATTTTATTTTCTATTTAAAGTTATTGAAGTGTTGCACAAAAAAATAATTTAATAGAGCCATAAAACTTAATGCAATGTATAATATTAGCTTCTTTTCTAACATCTCCTGAAATTTCAATATTCAATGTTTTGTACAGTATAGGTTCTAAATTAACAACATAAGACATAAATATATATATATATATCATCTTCAGACTAAAGATATAGATTTTATTTTTACTGAAGTTAAATTCTGTACCCTGTAGGCTATTGCTTTGGAAGGTTACAGATAATGTAACCTTTCATTTTTATCTTTTAGGTATTATCTGTCCTTCAGAATGATCCTGTCCGTCTTTTTATGAGAAGATACCATTGTACCATCTTCATAACTTTAGTGGAACTTCATAAGCTTCTTTCCTTTTAGTGTGGCCCTATGGGATATCATAGACTGCATCTTTGGTCTATATTATCCTCTTATATACTCAGCCAATGCACAAAGAGACTCAGCTGCCCTTTGGGTCTATCAGAAGCAGCTGCTTGTTGCAAATGACCCCTTTGAAAATACCTTTGTATAGGGACATGGACAACCTGTCTACTACAGAGGCCAGGGCCAGTTGTCTGAGAAGCTGTCTGAAAAGCTGTCATGGTTTGGATAGGTCTGTACTCTATAGGGTTGTCCAAACTGTCTGTGGCATTTCTATGGTTTCTATAGGTCTGTAGTGGACTGGTGATACAGGACTAAAGACTAGAGTAGTATAGGTCCATTTGGCACAGCTGACAGGTCTAGGGTTGGTCTAACTTACTGGACTTAAAAAGATATTCACTTTTCCTGGATACTGAAAGTGTTCTGCCGCTATTCACTGACGTTCAGCTGCTATTCACCGAGACCGATCGCCGTCACTGATATCCAACTGACGCCTTTCAGTTGAACCGCTTCATCCGGACTCCTGTTTCGCAGGCTTGTTTCTTTGACTGTCTTCAGCAATGATCTTCATTGACAATACTAACTTAAGATTGTTTCTGAAACCAGCCATTCGAATCCGTACTAAACAGACTATGCCATTGTCTTATCCAATCTCACCTTTGCTCTTCCTAACACTGCTAGCCGACACACACTGACGCTGCAGATCCCCTGATGCTATTCAATGACTTTTTACGAACCCCTTCCATTCACAGTTTTTACTCAAAAGTGCACCAACAATGCAGTCCCTGACCTGAAGGCTGCCAATGTCATTGAACCAATGGAGGAGTGTAGACTAGAGCAACAGGACATTGGTATTTGCTATTGAATCCACTAGGTGTCCCTTCCTTCCTGTGCTCATCCTGTCTCATCCGCTTTGAACCAGTCAAGCAGGAAGTCAACACAAGACAGACAGGAAGTACTCCCTCTCCAGGCCAGTACAGGTGATAGAAGCAATAGAGATGCAAACAGTTCAGAGGAAAGAAACTTAAGTTGTTTTTATTGATGTCTGCAGAATAAAGCCTCTTTGTCATTGCAACCCAATGAAGAGTCTTGCATCAAACAATTCATGGAAAAAAACCGTATTTTATTTTTGGATGAAGTGTCATTAGCCGAGATACTCTTTTGGTTGGTCATTATCGTATATGATTATCGTATATGACCTTTGAAAGCTTTTGTAACTTTAGTAAACAAAGCCTGTTATCTACAACAACTAGAATCGCAAGCGATGTTAATGTGACCACCAGATGGACTATATATATGTAGCGCATTATTCCTTCAAACAGGCAATTGACAGCAAAAACAGTAAATGGCAATGCCAGCCAAGTTCATATGCTGTGGTTTTCAGTGGTTTTCCGTGGTTTTCCTTTTCAGTGGTGGCCAGTTGCATAATAGTGGTAATATATATTCACTGCCATCTATGTCTCAGATGAAGAGGGGGCCTTTATTCGAACGGACCTCTTCTCAAGGGGGTCTTTTATTTCAGAGAGGCTTATATTCAAGGGGTCCTCTATTCAATGGGGGGGGGGCATATATTCAAGATGGGCCTCTATTCTAGTGGGGCCTTTATTCGAGGGGGGCCTCTATGCAAGTTGGGACTTGACCTTATGCAAGGGGTGCATTATTTGAGGCCTTTATTCGAGGGGAGGGGCTCTATTCAATGGACCTGTATGGAAGTGGGGCCTCTATTAAAAGGGAGCTTGTATTTGAGGGGGTCTCTCTTTGAGTGCAGTCTTCATCAGAGTGGAGCCAATTGAGTCTATTCAATTTGGGCCTCTACTTGACATGGTACTTTATATGAGGGGGCCTCTGTTTGAGATGGCTTTATTCAAATTGAAGTTGGGCCTTAATTCACTGGGCCTTTATTCCTGTAGCCTCTATTCGAGTATATATGGTACCAGATTCCCATGGCTCCGTCTATATATCAAACATTGTAGCACTGCAACAAAACGCTCAGGTCAGTGCTCTGTTAATGCAGTGCTGTAATGCAATACATTGATGAATTGTTGTAATGCAGTGCAATAATGCATTGTTGTAAGGTAGTGCAGTGATGCAGTGCTGTAATGCTATGCAGTGCAGTAATACAATCCAGTAATGCATTGCAGTAATGCAAAGCGGTGCAGGAGAGGTAACTCAGGTAATACAATGCAGTGTTGTGATGCAGTTCTGTAATGCAGTGCTGTAATGCATTGTTGTAATTCAGTGCCGTGCTGCAGTGCAGTAATGCATAAAGGGGACTACCCATTTGTCCGTGCTGCGTGCTCTGAGTTGCATGCTCCGTGTGCGTGAAAAATAGAACAACAATTAATTGCACTACATGCTATTCTTTGGTCCACTCCGTGTCCATGTTCACCTGCGTGGAATTCCGAAATCAGACAGGGAGCGATTTTTTTACGCACACACGGATGGGTTTCCCAGGGGTTTATCTTGGTCCCAGGCACTGGTAAAATTTTGCCAGTAATTGCCATACTCAATTGCCTCTTTGAAGCCACCACACTTCTATATTCCAATTCAAACCTATTCCTGAACTATCTAAACAGCAATAAGTGTCATATTTGGAAGATGCAGGCCAAATTCCAATTTAACACAACACATGCAAAGCTAAGCAAATAAAAGTGGGATTTAATAAGCCTATACAAAATTAATTTGGATAGTAACAGGCAAATGTATGTTTTGAGAAGACCCTCAACTTTTTGGCGCAAATTATATTGTGCTTCAAGTGTTGATTGCCTGCTCATCATTACATCAGTGCAAAGCAAAAATCTTAAATGTAGGCCTATAAATTTCCAGATGAATCATTTTGGCACATGAGGTGTCAAAATTGGACTGCCCCCCCCTCTTAAGACCATTTCAATGTTTCTGTTTCACTTTTTTCTTGATTATAAATTTTTTATCTAAAGGGAGACAGAGCGCTCAGACTGATAAGTTTGTTTACATGGCATGAGGAACAAGGTATAGTGAACATATAATTTGATAATCAGGCCAGGCTATTTAATCCATGCTCTGAAGAATTATAAGTCAGATCATATAAAATTTTTAATACTGACTACCCAAAGATGTAATAATTTCTACAAATAATATTAATCAAAACTCACTTGACAACCCCCCCCCCCCCTTCCTCTCTGCCAGCTGCTGCTGGGGTAAGTCTCTGTGGCCGGCTTTTTGTATGGGAAAGGTCACTGTCCAGTGTCCACACACCCTACCAGCCCCCCCCCTGAACAAAAGTCACTTTGGGCTTATGTACATTATAGCTTACTAGCATAATACCCGTGAAATGGGGGTGAGAGTGGGGAAAAATATTAAAATTTTAATTTTGACCATAAAACCCAGCCTATAGATGTCCTTCTTGCGGATGAGAAAAGGTAGCATGCAAGTTTTTTTCGATGGGCACCCCTGTCTGGCTGGTTAAGACGAAGGGGTCCATGAATTTACAGTAGGATGATAGATAGACAGATAGAAAGCTAAACAGATAGATAGATAGATAGATAGATACATAGGCGTACGGGACGCACGATTTTTGGGGGGGCGAGCGGCATTTGCCCGAATTTCGAGATCTAAATTTAATACCATTTCAAATGAAATAGCCTGGAAATCACTAATTTAAAATAGTTTTTACCTAATCATCTGCCCAAATTTTTTAGCCTTTTTGCCCGAATCTTACTGTTCCCCAAACTTTTGGGGGGGCGACCGCCCCCCCTGCCCCCCCCTCCCATACGCCTATGGATAGATAGATAGATAGATAGATAGATAAGGGAAGCCGTATTGCATCATCAATTTGATGTCAAGCAGATCAGCTGATTAATTTTGTAGAGGGACAATTAAACCTGTACAAGTAAGTGAGTAATAATAGTTTCATAGGCCTATTCAACTGCCCAGATGTTGTGATTATTGTTGTTGAAGTGTTGATTGTTTATTGGGCCTACAGCATGCACCTTCTGAAGCCATGATAATGCATACTGTGCATACATGTATATATGCAAGCCATAAATTCTTCCTGAACACTGCACAGATTAATTAGGAATGTTTACATACCTGTATGCACAAAGTGAGCTCTCATTGTGTCACCAATTGCCAGTGGAAATCACACATTCAATGCATCTTTTATTCTGTTTACACAACTAATTCTGCAGGCCTAGTAATAGATGTATATTTTGAGAAGACCCCCAATATTTTGACTCAGCTGATCCCATGACCTTACTTGAGGGACCTTCTCAAAAGCAAGCAACCCAACTTTCCCAGAAAAGCCAAAGCTCTTAGCCTATCAGAGGCCTCATTTCTTCACTAGGCCACACCCCCAACACAACCAGGTGTGCAAAGTTCACAGACTTTTCTTAAGGTTCAGTGGCTGCATGACCAGCACACTGGTCAGTAGCCTTGTCTATGGCTATTGATTAGAGCTTTTTTTCCTAAGGCATTAACAATTGTAAATCTCCTTAATCTCAAAAATTACTTAAGGCCAGAAGTGGATGATCAATATATACTGCACCACATGCTATGTACAGTGTATTTCATGGCCTCTGGTTATTCATTTTTGTCAAGCTTCTCAAGATTTGAGTGACAAAAATATAACTCATTCTATCCCTTATTGAGTTTTTGAGTGAAAATCCCATAATTATGTAGAAATGCAATCAGGACTTTCTTTGACATTGAACTTTAATTGGTCTGGGGTCACCAAGTGCAAGATATCTTTGCCTGTGGTTCAAGAAATGACCACTAGAGGGCACTGATGCTTTGTTGTGCAATATAATTCAGTGGGGGCCCATCTCCAAATTCACCTGTCATAGTTACATTTTTGGCCACTAGAGGGCCCTTCACCTGTTTATGTTTCTGAAAAGCTGGTCTTGTGGCTCCAAAATGTTGACTGTTCATAATGATGAAGTGCAAGCATGTGCAAATATACCAAAGATGCCAGATGATGTGTTTTTCTATGCTAAGCAGTGACAACTAGATGCAGCATATGCCAAGGGATTGTCTGGCCCATGGATTGCTGTCCAACAGGGACAAGATGTCGGCCAAATAATTGAAGTGATTTACAAAAATAAGTAAAGATTTCCTGCTGAGATCCCCCCCAAGTCCCCCTGATTATTAAATTGTTGCCTCTAACTTAGAAACACCAGGCTGTTAAATGTATCCCCACCAGGAATGATTTATTTCAGGATCAGACTGTTCAGAAAGAATTTGTTTCATCAGAAGTGAGCAAGAAATTATTTACTAAAAAAAAAATTCCAAGCCCTCCCCCTCCCTGGATATGAAATGGTCACCCCCTTACATCAGAAATTATGTGTTTGAAGACCAGACTGTTCAGAAAGAATTTGTTTCATCAAAAGTGATCAAGAAATTAATGGCCAAAAAAAAAAACTAGAACGGAGTGCATAAGATGCACAAACGTAGCTCTGCTACCAGTGCACGACATCGCATTAAAATACTGTGCAACCACTTGGTAAACATTACATCCATTGGCAACATTACACCCATTGGCAACATTACCTCCACTGGCAACATTAGACTCACAGGCAACATTACACCATTGGTTACATTAGACCCATTGGCAACATTAGACCCATTGGCAACGTTACACCCATTGGCAACATTACACCCATAGGCAACATTACACCCATTTGCAACATAACACCCATTTGCAACATTACACCCATTGGCAACATTACAACAATGGGCAACATTACACCATTGGCAACATTACACCCATTGGCAACATTACACCCATGGCAACAGTACACCCCTTGGTAACATTACACCCATTGGCAACATTACACCTATGGGCAGCACCACACAATTGACAACATCACACCCATCGCAAAATGACACCCATTGGCAACATTACACCCATTGGCAACATTACACCCATTGGTAACATTACACCCTTGGCAAAATTACACCCTTGGCAACATTACACCCATTAGCAACATTACACCCATTGGCAACATTACACCCATAGGCAACATCACACAATTGGCAACATTACACCCATTGGCAACGTTACACACATTGGCAACATTACACCCTTGGCAACACTACACCCTTGGCAACATTACACCCTTGGCAACATTACACCCATTGGCAACATTACACCCAATGGCAAAATTACACCCAATGGCAACATTACGCCCAATGGCAACATTACACCCAATGGCAACATTACACCCATTGGCAACATTACACCCAATGGCAACATTACACGCAATGGCAACATTACACCATTGGAAACATTACACCCATTGGCAACACTACACCTATTGGCAAAATTACACCCATTGGCAACATTACCTCCATTGGCAACATTACACCCATTGGCAACATTGCACCACTGGCAACATTACACCAACTGGCAACATTACACCCATTGGCAACATTACACCATTGGCAACATTACACCCGTTGGCAACATTACACCCAATGGCAACATTACACGCAATGGCAATATTACCTCCATTGGCAAGATAACACCCATTGGCAACATTGCACCACTGGCAACATTACACCAACTGGCAACATTACACCCATTGGCAACATTACACCATTGGCAACATTACACCCGTTGGCAACGTTACACACATTGGCAACATTACACCCTTGGCAACACTACACCCTTGGCAACATTACACCCTTGGCAACATTACACCCATTGGCAACATTACACCCAATGGCAAAATTACACCCAATGGCAACATTACGCCCAATGGCAACATTACACCCAATGGCAACATTACACCCATTGGCAACATTACACCCAATGGCATCATTACACGCAATGGCAACATTACACTATTGGAAACATTACACCCATTGGCAACACTACACCTATTGGCAAAATTACACCCATTGGCAACATTACCTCCATTGGCAACATTACACCCATTGGCAACATTGCACCACTGGCAACATTACACCAACTGGCAACATTACACCCATTGGCAACATTACACCATTGGCAACATTACACCCGTTGGCAACATTACACCCAATGGCAACATTACACGCAATGGCAATATTACCTCCATTGGCAAGATTACACCCATTGGCAACATTGCACCACTGGCAACATTACACCAACTGGCAACATTACACCCATTGGCAACATTACACCATTGGCAACATTACACCCGTAGGCAACATTACACCCATTGTCAACATCACAGCCATTGGCAACATTACACCCATTGGCAACATTACACCTGTTGGCAACATTACACCCATTGGCAACATTACACTGATTGGCAACATTACACCCATTGGCAACATCACACAATTGGTAACATTACACCCATTGGCAACATTACATCCATTGGCAACATTAAACCATTGGCAACATTACACCCATTGGCAACATTACACCCATTGGCAACTTACTCCCCATGGCAACATTACACCCATTGGCAACATTACGCCATTGGCAACATTACACCTATTGGCAACATTACATCCACAGGGGTGCCCCCACCCTTTGGGTAACCCACAGAGGTGCCCCCACCCTTTGGGTAACCCACAGGGGTGCCCCCACCCTATGGCTATCCCACTGGGTGCCCCCACTTATTTTATTTGGAAATACAGAGTTTGGCTGCTTTTGAGACATCCCCCTGGACTATTTGGAAATACAGAGTTTGGCTCCTTTTGAGACATCCCCCTGCACTGGCCTTCAGTATAAGCCAAGGCAGTCATGCATATCCAGTCTGATCAAATATAGACCAATGGCAGAGCTACAAGTCTGGGGGCTGTCTCAAAACACACCAGTTGCCAATAAAAAAACAATAAGGTAGACTGTGCCACTAAAAAACCCTGAATTACCAAAGTGCATCAAATACCCTTTTTTAGCATTGGGTCTTAAGAGCCGCGAGTAAGGAGTGCAAAGTTAGGTGCATACAGCAAGTTTCATGACTGGCAATCAAGTGGATCTTGTTCTATTCCTCCGCAAAAATGTGCGTTGAATCGTACGATTTCTAAGTGACCACAGCCATGCTGGTGGTCACAATAAATTCTCAATACATTGAGCAATACTTGAGGCAAAAGAATCTGTGAAAAGGAGGATAATGCAACAACACGAAGCAGAATACCAAAGTGTGGCAATCACTGGCAATCAGTGAACACAAGGCCAATTGGTGCACAGTATTTCATTCTGGTCTGATGGCAACTCCGAGTCAGCGACTTCTGTTCTTAATTCGGCCAATCAATTGATCTGCCTTTTCTCCCTTGGCTGGCTGCATTTGGAGATTTGGTAAATGGAGATTTATTCGGCTTGCTGCTTTAAGAGTTGTTGGTCATGCTCAGATTCAGTCTTGGTCATTCCTTGGGACCGGTTGCTTGGGACCAGTCTAGTGGCTCCTTTTTAGGTTTCCTTCTTCATGAGTTCCCTAAAAGAACAGCTCACAATTCGACCTCACATTGTGCTAACTGCAAGCGCATTACAGGTGATTTCATTAGTACGCGATTCTCAGGTTCTAGACACACCAAATACATGACATTTTTAGTTAATCTGATTGGTTTAGGAACTACAGAGCGTCACACATTTGATTTATCAGACGTAGTATGTGCTGGTTTAGCATTGTTTCCTAACAGCCAAGTGTGAAAGACAAGAATCGCATGGTAATGAAATCACCTGTAATTTCACTCCCTCGATGCCATGTCATGCCTCGCTTACAGATTCTTCAACCTTCCGAAATAGTCCCCCGATTTATGGGTCCTTGAACCCCTAGGATTAATACTGCTCAAGATGCTTAAGGCAGATGGATACTATTACTGAGATTGATTGATTCTAACAAGACGTAATAATGACTACATAAATATACGGATGATCAGAACGCTAAGATGAAGGTTAAGAAGATAGATGTTTAAAGCTTGATACGAATAGCCTTGTCAGACAGATAGAAAAGAATGGATGGAGAGATAATAGTCTGTTGATCGATACAAGTTGCCTAGGATGGGAATTAAACCTTCATCTCAACAATTACAATTAGCAATGCAGTTAGCTTACGCAAGATGGTATGATAAACAGACTGACAATTAGAAACTACTTTATCTTACAAAAAATGAAGGACTCTCCTTGAAATGTGCATCCTGAGATCAAAAATAGCTGCCGAAAATATCAAAACAGATTCCAGTGAGTGAAGAATGAAGAACAATTAAAATGGTAAACCCAAAATCTCCTAATGACTTTCAGATGAATCTGAGCATTACACTCTACTCCTAATCTCAGGTGCAATATTTTGTATCCCATATCATACTCAATGCCAGCCCACTTAGCCTTTCTTAGTGCATTCTTCATCTTTCAAAAGCAGTCGCTTAGCCATATATATATGTCTTCTCAAAGTTGTCTTCCAATAAGGACAACTTTGCTACTGATTCATTGTATATCAGCCACAAATAGAAGCAAATATGAAGCTGCTTTACTCAATAAGTAGAGATATATATCATGGATCTATGGCTTCAATTGGGGTTAATTGCAGCGTCTGAACATATAATATGAGTCATGATATTTATATTGAGAGGTCTTTACAGTTGTGGAAATAATTTGCAAAGATAGAGATCAGTTCGCTGTAGCTAAAAAAAGGAAAGGCTGCATGTAAAACTGGATGTGAACGAGAAGCAAAATTTGAAAATTGTACTAAACTTCAGCTTGTCTGTTGTTACATTCAGAAGACCTTGACCATTTATGTGTTGCTGCAAGTTATCAGAAATGTTTGTATCTCTTCAAATGTATAAATACTGTAGGTAAAGCCCATTCTATCCATTGAAGGATTCATACATCTTCTTCTAAACCTAACCTCCTATACCTGACCATAAGGCCAATGGTCCCCTTATTCCTCCATCCTATTCACAGGATGTGTTGGCACGGACCTGTTTCGGCAGAGGGGGTATCCTGTTACTTTACCTAACACAACTTTGCTGTCCTCTCATAACGTGCTCCTTTTTATCAATAAGTTCGCTGGAAAATCACAGGTGCTAATGGTGCCTTGAAACTCCATAGCCTCATAAGTACTCTTCTCCTGCTATTCACATGTTTCATGTCTCCATGCTAATGTCATGTTCTGATTTTAATGTTTTTAAATCTTTTGTTCAAAACTTTGAAAAATTAGCACCAGTCTACTACAAGTTTCCATAGTAGAGCTCAATTGCATGGAACTGAAAAGCAAGAGTGGTTTTTATATCCTGCTTTTAAAATTGCTTCTGACGGTTTCAAGCTCGTTCAGGCATGATGTTCAGCTTTCAGTTGTTTCTATTTAACTTTTATCTATCATAATTCAAAACTTGATAGTTTTCTTAATTTGTGGACTCTGTCAATTCACATTCAACATATTGACAAGGATAACCAATTAAACTATTTTTTAATTGTATGCAGAAATTGCATGAAAATACACCATTAGTACTATGTCTCAATGTACCAGAATGTGCAATTTGATGACATTGGAACACCACATTATATTACTTGGATTATGTAACTTGAGTAATATCAGAATGTCTTATTAATACGAAGCACTCCAGCTTACAGAGACAAAATTATTCGTCCAAGAACCTGCATCTGAGCCGAAATGTTTTGGAATAATGATTGAAAGCTTGTCAAATCTGTTGCGGGGATAATCATTGGAAATTCAAATTTGCTTCCCCATTACATAACACATGTTTTAATTGAGGAGCTGTTGGGTGGAGTTCCTTATTATGCATGGACTGACAAACTGACAGGGAGATAGACAGCTGATGCTGATGTTGCTCAAACTTGCCTCAGATTTTTTGATTGAACATTGTAATGTCAATGATATAAGTGATTTTACCATAAAATGTAAGTGCTCCAAAATAATATATCAATAGGTAGATAGATAGGAAGATATTGTTACATAATTTGGTTTAGAAATAGATATTTGGATTATAGTTGATAGATTGTTGTAGATTGTAGAGTGTGGATGGTACGACCAGTTTTGGCTGCTCTTGACGAAAGATTGAAGAGATTCGAGGGAGATCAGTGGACCTCAGCATGTTACATATCTGTATTGTAACATTTGAGGAAAGTTTCCTGGTAACTGATGAACAATGGCACTTCATACACTCTTGACACTGTTCAATGACTTTTTTCAAACCTCTTTCAAAGGTTTTCACTAAAAATTGCTCCAACAACACTGTCACTGACCTGAGGACTGCCTCTGTTATTTAGCCAATGGAGAAATGTAGACTAGAGCAACAGGACGCTGTATTTGTTATTGAATCCACAAGGTGTCTCTTCCTTCCTGCGCTCATCCTGTCACATCCGGTTTGAACCCGTTAAGCAGGAAGTCAACACAAGATAAACAGGATGTACTTCCTCAGTAGGCCTGCAAACAGTCCAGAGGGAAGAAACAAAGTTCTTTTTATTGATGTCAGCGGAGTATTGCTTCTTTGTTATTGCTACCTAATCATGAGTCTTGCATCAAACAATTCATGGAGAAAAGAAATCTTATATTATTTTTGGATGCAGTGTCATTAGCCAAGGTACTCTTTTGATTGGTCATTATCATATGTGACATTTGAAAGTTTTTGTAACTTTAGTAAACAATGTCTGTTATCTACAACAATAAATTCTCAATACATTGAACAATACTTGAGGCAAAAGAATCTGTAAAAAGGAAGATAATGCAACAACACAAAGCAGAATAACAAAGTGTGGCAATCACTGGCAATCAGTGAACACAAGGCCAATTGGTGCACAGAGTGTTTCATTCTGGTCTGATGGCAACTCCGAGTCGGCGACTTCTGTTCTGAATTCGGCCAATCGATCGATCCGCCTTTTCTCCCTTGGCTGGCTGCATTTGGAGATTTGGTAAATTGAGATTTATTCGGCTTGCCGCTTTAAGAGTTGTTAGTCATGCTCAGATTGTGTCTTGGTCGATCCTTGGGACCAGTTCCTTGGGACCAGTTTAGTTGCTCCATTTTAGTGGCTCCTTTTTAGGTGTCCCTCGTCATAAGTTTCGTGAAAGACTGGCTGGCAATTCCATCTCACAATGTGCCAACTACATGTGCATTAATTTCTCCCCCTCAATGCCTTGTCACGCATCGCTTAGAGATCATTCAAGCTTCTCAAATAGTCCACCGATTTATGACTCCTTGAGCCCCTAGGATTAATACTGCTGAAGATGCTTAAGACAGATAGATACTATTACTGAGATTGATTGATTCATAGGAAGATGTAATACTACATAAATATACGGATGATCAGAACGCTAAGACGATCTTTGTGAAAGCTCAGGGGTACCGGAACAGGGGGGGGGCAGGAGGGGCAATTGCCCCTCCTGCCCTTGCCCAAGGGGGGCAGGGGGGCAAGGGTGCCCTTTTGATCTTAAGGAAAAATATATTATTTGGCCTTATTTTATCAATTTTAGGCACAACAAATTAGTAAGTACAAATATGTATATATTCAAGTTATTATTAAAATCTCGATCTAAATTTTGTCACATGAAATTGGCGCGAATATGTTTTGCCCTTTTTCGTCTGTCCGCCCCTGCCGCCTGCGATTCCTTCCGGCACTCCTGTGAAAGCTGGATACGAATAGCCTGGTTAGATAGATAGAAAAGAATGGATGGAGAGATAATAGTCTGTTGAAGAATACAAGTTGCCTAGGATGGGAATTGAACCTTCATCTCTATAATTAGCATTGCAGCATACCATTACAAGATGATAGGATAAATCGATTGACAATTAGAAACTACTTTATCTTGCAAATGAAAGACTATCCTTGAAATGTGCATCCTGAGATCGAAAACAGCTGCCGAAAATATCGAAACAGATTCCAGTGAGTGAAGACTGAAGAACAATTCAAAGGGAAGACCAAAAAATTGCCAAAATCTCCTGATGACTTTCAGATGAATCTGAGCATTAAACTCTACACGTAATTCCATATACAATATTTTGTATTCCATATACTACACAGTGCCAGCCTACTTAGCCTTTCTTAGTGCATTCTTCATCTTTCAAAAGCACTCACCCAGCCATATACAGTCGCTTCTTTGAGATTTCTTTCAATTGGGACGTCTTTGCAACTTATTCTGTGTATATCAACTACAAACAGAAGCAACTATGAAGCTGCTTTGCTCAATAAGTAAAGCTATATATCATAGGTCTATCGCTTCAATTAGGGTTAATTGTGGTGTCTGAATATATGAGTCATGATACTTATTTTGAGAGGTCTTTACAGATGTGGAAATAATGTGCACAGAAAGGGATCAGTTTTGCTAGTTTGAGAAATTAATGACACATCATAAACCTAGATGTACACAAGCAACCAATGTAGACATTTTACTGAACTAGCCAGTAGCCAGGCTGTTACTCATCTCAGACGTTGACCAAGTTTATGTGTTGCAATTTCCAAAAAAAACTTTATTTATCTTCTCAAGTGCATAAATTATGGAGGTAAAACTAAGTCTATATTTCCATGAATCCATCCATACATTTTTAAATCCATTAACCATCTGATTCATGCCCATATGGCCATTGGTCCGCTTTCTCTTCCATCCTATTCACAGGATGTGTTGGCACGATCCTGTTCTGGCAGAGGGGGTATCTTGTTACTTTACCTGACACAACTTAGCTGTCCTCTCATAACACGCCCCTTTTTATCAATAAGTTTGCTGGAAACTCGCAGGTGCTAATGGTGCCTTGAAACTCCATAGCCTCATAAGTGCTCCTCTCCTGCTATTCACATGTTTCATGACTCCATGTTCATGTTGTGTTCTGATTTTAAGATTTTTAAACCTTTTGTCCAAAACTCTGAAAATTAGCCCCAATCTACTTCAAGTTTCCATAGTGCAGCTCAATTGCATGGAACTGAAAAGCAAGGGCGGTTTTTGTATCATGCTTTGAAAATTGCTTCTGACGGTTTCAAGCTCGTTCAGGTGTGATATTCAGCTTTCAATTGTTTCTATTCAAATTTTATCTATCATAATTCAAAACTTGATAGTTTTGTTAATTTGTCGACTGTCAATTCACATTCAACAAATTGACAAGGATAACCAATGAAACTATTTGTTAATTCTATGCAGAACTTGCATGAAAATACACCATTAGTATTATGTCTGAATGTACCAGAATGTGCAATTTGATGACATTGGAACACCACATTATATTACTGTTATTACATAACAGTTAAATCAGAATGTCGTATCAATGCAAAGCACTCCAGATTACTGAGACAAAATTGTTCCTCGCAGAACCTGTGTCTGAATTGAAATGTTTTGAATAATGATTGAAAGCTTGTCAAATCTGTTGCGGGGACAATCATTGGAAATTCAAATTTGCTTCCCCATTACATAACACATGTTTTAATTAAGGAGCTGTTGAGTAGAACTCTTTATTATGCATGGACTGACAAACTGACAGGCTGATAGACAGCTGATATTGATGTTGCTCAAACTTGCTTCAGAGTTTTGTAATTTGAACATTTTAATGTCAAAGATAAAAGTAGCTTTAACATGAGATACAAGGTAAGTCCCCCAATATTTATATATTGTTGGCAGGAGGATAGATAGATGGGTGGATACTATAAGATTAGAAATATAGTTGTATTATATTTGGTAGATTGTCATAGATAGTTGATAGCCGGGCCGATTCTGGCTACTCACAAGGAAAGATCCAATATGAGAAGAGAATGAGATCAGTAGACCTCATGATGTTACATATTGGTACGAACCTTACATATCGGTATTTATCCCATTCGAGGAATATACTAACTGACACACACTGGCACTCCAGACACTCTTGACACTGTCCACTGAATTTTTCGAACCTCTTTCATCGAAAGCCTTCTCTGAACATTGCTCCAACAATGCAGTCACTGACCTTAAGGTTGCCTTTGTCATTTACACCAATGAGAGAGTGTAGACTAAAGCAACAGGACATTGGTGTTTGCTATCGAATCCACTAGGTGTCTCTTCCTTCCTGTGCTCATCCTGTCTCATCCGGTTTGAACCGGTCAAGCAGGAAGTCAACACAAGACAAACAGGAAGTACATCCTCAGTACAGGTGATAGAAGCAATAGAAATTGCAAACAATTCTGAGGAAAGAAACAAAATTGTTTTTGTTGTAATTTGTGGAATATTGTTTCTTTGTTCTTGTTCGAATAACCTATCACTTGCCTCGAAGGATATTGTGGTGTTTTACTTCGTGGAAAATCATCATGATTTATTTTTGGTTTTTGTGACTGGTTCAGTGCCAGGGTTCTCAAATTGTATGTTTTCCAATAACATGTGGCTCTCATTGAAGGATATTCTCTTTTGTCAGTTTATGTCATGGAAATCTGACTGCATGCACAGTTAATGATACTTTCATCTGCCATTCGATGTGATTGTGTGTGGTTCACAGGCAATAGAGATAGGGCAGACAATACACAAGAAGAAAACATGAGTTGTTTTTTTATTGACATTTACAAAAAGATCTCCGCGTATTTGTGTGCTGTAATTATTGGAATAATGTACGAACCTCAGGACAAAGCTGCTCTGAAAGAACAAGGAAATAAGCAACACTGAAAAAAGGTACAAATGATTAAAATGGAAATTGGAACAAAGAACACATGGTTCCAAGAAAAAAATCTG
Source organism: Platynereis dumerilii (assembly GCA_026936325.1). Taxonomy (NCBI): domain Eukaryota; kingdom Metazoa; phylum Annelida; class Polychaeta; order Phyllodocida; family Nereididae; genus Platynereis; species Platynereis dumerilii. The sequence continues at coordinate 35,557,015 of JAPTHN010000006.1, read as the reverse complement.
AAAAGGGCATCGAACTGTACTTCATGCCGAGTGACATTCATGAATAAGATTATTGCTGTGAAAATGACAATACCCTCATGATCATTTACATCTCCGACTGACGCTTTCCTAACTTTTGTACAGAACATCTGTTATCTACAATGATTGATCCCAATACACTGAATATTCTCTATATAATGAATAATACTTGAGGCAAAATGATAAGTGAAAAGGAAAATAATGCAACAACGTGAAGCAGAATTACGAGAGGGTGGCAATCAGTGTCCGTAAGTGAGCACAAGGCCAATCGGTGCAAGGAGTGTTTCATTCTGGCTGGCCAGCATCTCACGAGTCAGCGACTTCTGTTCTTAATTCGGCCAATCGATAGATCTGCCTTTTCTGCCTTGGCTGGCAGGAAATGGAGATTTGGTAAATGGAGATTTATTCGGCTTGCCGCTTTAAGAGTAGTTAGTCATGCTCAGATTCAGTCTAGGGCGTTCCTTGGGACCAGTTCCTTGAGACCAGTTTAGTGGCTCCATTTTAGGTGTCTCTCTTCATGAGTTTCCCGAAAGACTGACTGACAATTCTGCCTCACAATGTTCCAACTGCAAGCGCATTAATTTCTTTCCCTCGATGCCTTGTCAGGCATTGCTTAGAGATCATTGAACCTTCTGAAATAGTCCCCCGATTTATGACTCCTTGATCCCCTAGGATTAATACTGCTTAAGATGCTTAAGATAGATGGATACTGTTACAGAGATTGATTGATTCATAACAAGATGTAATAGACCTAATGACTACATAAATGTATGGATGATCAGAACTCTAAGATGAAAGTTAAGAAGATAGATGTGAAAGCTGGATACATATAGCCTGGTTAGATAGATAGAAAAGAATGGATATGGAGATAATAGTCTGTTGATGAACACAAGTTGCCTGGGATGTGAATTGAACATTCTTCTCCGTAATTAGCAATGCAGCATACTAACACAAGTTGATAGAATAAATAGATTGACAATTGGAAACTACTTTATCTTGCACATGAAAGACTTTTCTTAAAATGTGCATCCTGAGATCGAAAACAGCTGCCGAGAACATCAAAACAGATTCCGGTGAGTGAAGACTGAAGAATGAAGAGCAATTTAAATGGAAGACCCAAAAGTTGCCAAATCTCCTAATGACTTTCAAATGAATATGAGCATTACACTCTACTCCTAATTCCATATGCAATATTTTGTATCTCATATCATACACAATGCCAGCCTACTTAGCTTTTCTTAGTGTATTCTTCATCTTTCAAAAGCAATCCCACAGCCATATACAGTCGCTTCTTTGAGATGTCTTTCAATTGGGACGTCTTTGCAACTGATTCTGTGTACTTCAGCTACAAATAGAAGCAACTATGAAGCTGCTTTGCTTAATAAATAAAGCTATATATCATGGGTCTATGGCTTCAATTGCGGTTAGTTGTAGCACCTGAATATATGAGTCATGATATTCATTTTGGGAGATAGGTCTTAACAGTTGTGGAAATAATGTGCACAGAAAGGGATCAATTTTGCTAGTTTGAGAAATGAATGACACATCATAAACCCAGATGTACACGAGCAACCAATGTAGACATTTTACTGAACTAGCCAGTAGCCAGGCTGTTACTTATCTCAGACGTCGACCCAGTTTTTGTTGTTGCCATTTCTAAAAATAACTTTATCTTCTCAAGTGCATAAATTTTGGAGTTAAAACTCATGCTGTCCATCCATGAATCCATCCATCCTTTTCTAAAACCATTCTCACTCAGGAAACAGATCAGCGAGATTCCGCGAGATAGTGTTGCGACGGTGGCGCCAGCAACCAAGCTTGTCATTGCGTTCGTGACTTTCATAGCGTCGAGATCGGAAAAAACCCAGCATGGCTGACGAAGAAAATGGACCTGAAAACTCCGTGAGGAAGGAGAAGGAGAAGAAAAAGGACCCTAAGAAGACAGATAGTGCACCCAATGACAATAATTTGTCCGGGAATGCTGGTGCTGGGCCGTCCGGTTCTAAACCGCGCACGGTTTGCAAGACACTAAACATGGCCGACATCATGAACAAGCTCAGTGCTGTCATGGAAGAGAAGTTGTCGGATCACATGGGCAAGATTGACCAGAGGCTCGAAGAATTCGAGCAAGGGTATGAAGAGGAATTGGATGAGAATGAAGCCTCTGCGAGTGTGGTCAGTGAGTTGGATTTAGACCAAATTTTGAGTCGAATCGACCCAACGAGTTCTGACGAACGGAGTCATGCACCGCTCGCCACTGTCAATAACAATGCTAATGCAAATGGCGGCGATGTGAATGTCGAAATTGCGCAGGAAAAGGCAATTTCTGAAGGTGCCACTGCTTCTGCTGGTGCAGGAGATGATTCTAATGATGTATGGCAGAAGATTGCCGACGAGTTTACTCAGGATGACTCAGTTGGGGTAGAAATTAATGCAGCATTGGCGGAAATGGTGAATGCCCTCTTTACCAAGAAAATGAATGAAGAGACCATGAATCAGAAGATGAAACATGTGCTAAGGCCGAAGAATTGTCCTAAGTTGGTTATTCCAAGGATAAATCATCTCATCTGGGATAGATTGAAACCCCACACGAGATCTTTTGACATTAAGCTTCAAAAAATTCAGAATTGTATTTTGAAAGCAGCATGTGGAATTACTGATGTACTGAGTGTCAATGGGACTGTTCCTGTGGCTTCTGTCAACACGAAACTAGTCACTTGTTTGGCTATGCTTAGCCATGGGCTTAGTGAGTTCAACATGAGGCGACGAGACCTGATCAAGCCAGACCTAAGCTACGTATATAAGAATATGTGTTCATCACAAATTCCGGTTACAGACGAGTTGTTCGGTGGAGATCTTCACAAATTGATGAAGGATGTGTCGGAATCACAGAGAATTGTGAATAAGATGACGCCCGGCCGGGGATCTCGAGACTCGAGAAATTACAGTCATGGACCACGTCGAGGCGGACGTGGCAAGTACTATCGTGGTCGAGGCAGAGGTGGATATCACCCTTACGAGAGGCCTTTTTTAGGGGAGAGTTCCCAGTCCAGTCAGCGGGACCAAGGCGGATCCAAGAGAGGGAACAAGAATTAGCTGATGCCAGTAATGGCGATGTGAGTATACCTGATAGTCTTATAGGAGGCAGGTTGAAATTCTATATCCATAATTGGGAAAAACTGACATCAGACAAAACCATTCTTGAAACAGTCACTGGGTTGAGAATTAATTTCTCCACTGAAATTCAGCCTTATTACAGGCACAGTCTTAAATTCAATGAGTCAGAATCTGAGATAGTGGCAGAGCAGGTTAATGACCTGGTGTTGAAAGGAATTGTGCGTAAATCTGTCCATGAAGAAGGAGAAATTGTCTCTAACATCTTTCTCAGGAAGAAGAAAGATGGTTTGAAATATAGAATGATTTTGAACCTAAAGCCACTCAATAAAAGTGTTGAGTATTTGCATTTCAAAATGGATAGTCTTGAGACAGCAAAATGTCTAGTACGGTAAGACTGTTTTGTAGCATCTGTGGATTTGTCTGATGCCTATTTTTGTGTGCCGTTGCATGACGAATGTGTAAAATTGGTGAAATTCGAATTTAGGAAAGAATTGTATGAATTCTTAGCAATGCCACAAGGGTTAGCATGTGCACCACGGGTGTTTACCAAGTTGCTTAAACCATTTTTTGCTACAATGAGAGAGCAAGGCCATACATGCATGGGGTACATTGATGACTCGTTGATAGTGGGTCGTACATTTGAAGAATGCAAATTAGCTGTTGACAGTTTAGTCAGTGGATTCGAATCTTTAGGATTTGTGATTAATCAGAAGAAATCTGTCATTACTCCAGTACATGAGATCACATTTCTGGGCTATATCTTGAACACTAAAGATATGACAATAAGACTTCCATCTGACAAGATTGCTCACATTGTTGATGCTTGCTCTGATTTGTTGCAGAAATCATGGATTAAGCTGAGGGAGCTTGCACAGGTGATTGGTTTGATGAATGCATATACTAATGGGGTTGAGCACGGTAAACTGCACTACCGCACCTTGGAGAAATTGAAGGCCACTGGGTTGAAGATGAACAAAGGTAATTTCAAAGCTGAAGTTCAGGTGGATAATGCTAGTAAAGTTGATTGTCAGTGGTGGATCGATAATGCAGAATCTAATGTCAAAAGAATTAACCATGGCAATCCTGATGTGGTTATTTACACTGATGCCTCAAGTGGTGGTCTTAGGAAAGAAGGTGGATGGGGGGCAAAGATGGGCTCCCTATCTGCAGGAGGCAGATGGTCCTTTGAGGAGAGTAAAGATCACATTAATGTGCTTGAGACGAAGGCTGTGTATTTGGGACTACAAAGTTTATGTGGTCGTGAAAAGAATGTGCATATCCAAGTGAAATCTGACAATAAATGTGCCATCACATATATTAATGACATGGGGGGTATGCACTCCCAAGAATGCAATATCATTGCGAAGGACATATGGGAGTGGGCCATAGAGAGAGAGATTTGGGTCTCTGCAGCCTATGTACCCGGGTCAGAAAATGTGGCAGATGAAAAGAGTCGTATCTTTCATGATGAGACTGAGTGGAAATTGAATGAGGATGTGTTTAAGTCAATCATTGACCGATGGGGTTGCCCTGAAATAGACATGTTTGCGTCTAGATTAAATTATCAAATTGCAAGATATGTTTCATGGGGACCTGATCCTAAGGCTGAAGATATTGATGCCTTCACACTTGATTGGTCTAAATTGTTCATTTATGCTAATCCTCCTTTCAGTGTATTGACGAGGACTGTCCAGAAGGTGGAGATGGACCAGACGAGGGCGATACTAGTGGCTCCGATGTGGACGACACAGCCGTGGTTTTCATCTGTGATGAGTCTCCTGGTAGACGACCCAGTACTCCTGCCAGGAATGGACAGATTGTTTCACCTACCGTATGCTCCGGACAAGCGACATCCGCTTCGTCCGAAGATGATGGCATGTCTCATTTCGGGAGATCTTTCAGATTGCAAGGCTTATCAGAGGAGGCTATCTCCATTATGTTACAATCCTGGAGGCCTAGTACAAAGAAACAATACAAAAGTTACATACAGCGATGGGAAAAGTATTGTGATGCAAGGCAGATTGATAAAGTTCGTCCGGCCGTAAATCAGGCCATTGATTTCCTTGTTTATTTGCATCATGAGTTTAATTTAGGTTATAATGCGTTGAACACTGCACGAAGTGCACTTTCTTGTATATTGCTTTTGGAGGGCAGTACACCCTTTGGACAGTTGGAACCTGTGAAACGGCTTATGATGGGGTTTTACAATTTGAACCCGCCGAAACCACGTTATACACATACTTGGGACGTTAAGGTTGTGTTGGATTTATTGAAGTCATGGTTCCTACTGTGTGATTTAAGTTTAAAATTGCTCACTTTGAAATTGACTATGTTGATTGCACTTGTGTCGGGTCAGCGGATCCAGACATTGAGTTTATTGAATTTGAATAATTTGTCCAGGGGACAAGATTTTGTATTTACATTTGACAAAGTGTTGAAGCATTCTCGAGGGGGCAGACCTTCTCAGACAGTTCGGCTTTCGCCCTACGCGGACGAAGCTCTTTGTGTGGTGACTACTTTAAGAGACTATTTGATAAGAACTGAATCACTTAGATCTGCAGATAAGAGACTTTTAATCAGTTTTGTGAAACCACATGGACCTGTGTCTACGGACACCATAGCCAGATGGCTGCGTGAGGTTATGGGTAAAGCTGGAATTGACACTAATGTGTTTAAAGCGCACAGTTGTAGATCGGTGTCTAATACTAAGGCGCACAGTGCTAATGTTCCCATTGATACAGTGCTCCAAACCGCAGGTTGGAGTAACTGCGATACATTTCAATTGTATTACCACAAGGCTGTTGTGGATTTTGGTACCGGTGTTTTGAGTTAACTCAGGTTTGAGTTAACTGATGTGTGATATTGTTGGGTAATAAAGACGTTGACTTTGAATTTGTCTTCGTGTCTTTAAACATCTCGCGGAATCTCGCTGATCTGTTTCCTGAGTGAGAATCGGCAGTTAAACGAGCACTTACCTAAGTGTGATGTTTGACGGAGATTCTCACGAGGGAAACAGCATCAAAATTGTCAAAAAATGACGCTTTTAAAAGTCGCGGTTAGGAATATCTTCCTTACGGTTGTTTGTATGATTTCAATACAAATACCATTGTTCTTAGAAGAAAATTTTCTTTAATTTGAATGGTAGAAAGCTATATTTCTGAAAATTTCTCATGCTTTAGTGTTTTGGAAAGCTTGAAGTGTTTGACTATTATGACAAAATGTTTGGAAAAATCGATTCAAAAGGTCAACTTCTGCCTAACTTTCACATAATCATTAGAATAAAACATAAGGAACACTTCGCTGAAGAAAGTAGAAAATGCAATATTTTTTATGGATAGTGATTCATCAAATTCAAATGTGCAAATTAGCATAAATTACATGTAAATATGAGAAATACAACAGTTCATTGAAACACCGCTCTGCCTCTGTCTTTCTTCTGACTACAAAATAATGCCATTAAGCTTTTATCAGATGATGTAGTAGACCATATCCTCACTTTGTAGACTTCTTTGAGTTCCTAAAGTTATATTAACATCCTTTTTTTGATTTATCACATTTAATCCGATAAAAAAGAAAATATCTCGGCACAATTGAGACTTCTACTCAATGGAAACCATTGATGTTGGTATTTAAATTAAAGCTCTCTTTCTGAGGAATCTAACTGTGCCATCCATAAATCATTTCAATAGAAATTGACAATATTATTCATAACCGCGAATCGCTAATAAATGACCTAATACTGAAATTTCAAGGCTGTTGTGCCACCCTTTGGCATTGGAATATTTTCCTAAAATTTTAGATGGGTTCTTTTATGATAAAAGGGAATGACCATGCAAAAGTGCATGATGATTTGAAGATATAGGGGCAGATGATGCACCCTACCGGGTACTCACTTTAGTCCGAGCCCATGGGACAATAAATGGAGGCGGGTTGTATCCAGTATTCTATGCTGGGGCAACTGAAAGACCCTGGGCATTCCTGAATTAATAGGGTATGTGCCAGACTCCCAGTCTTCTCATCTCATCATCATACGGCGATCGCCTGCCTCGATATAGCCCACTAAGGTGCTGCAGAGGCGTAAAAACACAAGCAAACAAACAGCTTCGAGTTTCCATAGTGCAGCTCAAGTGCATGGAACTGAAAAGCAGGGTGGTTTTTTATCCAGCTTTTAAAACTACCTCTGACAGTTTCAAGCTCTTGCAGGCATGATGTTCAACTTTCAGTTGTTTTTATTTAATTATTCTATTCTATCAACACCATAAAACTTGCTAATTATGTTAAATTATGGATTCTGTATCAATTCACTTTCAAAATATTGACATGATTAATCAATTAAACTATTAGGTTTGTTGATTTTATGCAGTAGTTACGTAAAAGTATGTCATCAGTACTATGTCTGAATGTTACAGAATGTGCATTATCGTGACGATGGAACACCACATTATATTACTGGTGTTACATAACAGTTAAATCAGAATATTTTATTATAGAAAGCACTCCAGATTACAGATAGAATTATTCCTTCCAGAACCTGCATCCGAATTGAAATGTTTTGGAATAATGATTGAAGGCTTGTCAAATCTGTTGCGGGGACAATTGTCGGAAATTCAAATTTGCTTCCCAATTACATAACACATGTTTTAATTAAGGAGCTGTTGAGTGGAGCTCTTTATTATGCAGGGACTGACAAACTGACAGGCAGATAGACAGCAGATATTGATGTTGCTCAAACTTGCTTTAGAGTTTTGTAATTTAAACATTTTAATGTCGATGATAAAAGCAGTTTTGCCATTAGATACAAGGTAAGTACCCCAATATATATATATTGTTGGCAGGAGGATAGATAGATGGGTGGATAATATAAGATTAGAAATATAGTTGTATTATATTTTGTAGATTGTCATAGATAGTTGATAGCATTGCCAATTCTGGGTACTCACAAGGAAAGATTCATGAGATGAGAATGAGATCAGTAGACCTCATCATGTTACATACCGGTATTTATCCCATTCGAGGAATATAAAAACAGACACACACTGGCACTCCAGACTCTCTTGACACTGTCCAACAAATTTTTTTAACCTCTTTCATAGAAAGCTTTCACTAAATATTGCGCCAACAATACGCCACTGACCTTAACGCTGCCTTTGTCATTTACGCCAATGAGAGAGTGTAGACTAGAGCAACAGGACGCTGGTATTTGCTATTGAATCCACTAGGTGTGTCTGTTCCTTCCTGTGCTCATCCTGTCTCATCCTGTTTGAACCAGTCAAGCAGGAAGTCAACACAGGACAAACAGGAAGTACTTCCTCAGTAGGCCGGTACAGGTGATAGAACGAAAGAAATTGCAAATGATTCTGAGGAAAGAAACAACATTGTTTTGATTGCTAATTGTGGAATATTGTTTCTTGGTCCTTGTTCGAATTGCCTGTAACTTGCCTCGAAGGATATTCCGATGTTTTACTTCGTGGAAAATCATCATGATTTATTTTTGGTTTTTGTGACTGGTTCAGTGCTCGGGTTCTCAAATTGTATGTTTTCCAATAACATGTGGCTCTCATTGAGTGATATTGTCTTTTGTCCGTTTTGTGTCATGGAAATCTGACTGCCTGCACAGTTAATGTACTTTCATCTGCCATTTGATGTGATTGTGTTTGGTTCACAGGCAATAGAGATAGGGCCGACAATACACAAGAAGAAAGCATGAGTTGTTTTTTTGTTGACAATTTACAAAAAGATCTCCGCTTATTTGTGTGCTGTAATTATTGGAATAATGTAAGAACCTCTGGACAAAGCTGCTCTGAAAGAACATGGAAATACCCAACACTGCAAAAAGGTACTAATGATTAAAATGGAAATTGGAACAAAGAACACATGGTTCCAAAAAAAAATCTGAAAAGGACATCAAATGGTGCTTCATGCTGAGTGACATTCATGAATAAGATTATTGCTGTGAAAATGGCAATAGCGTCATCATCATTTACATCTAAGACTGAAGCTTTCATAACTTTTGTACAGAACATCTGTTACCCACAATGATAAATTCCAATACACTGAATATTCTCTATATAATGAATAATACTTGAGGCAAAATAATGATTGAAAAAGAAAATAATGCAACAGCATGAAGCAGAATTTCGAGAGGGTGGCAATCAGTGTCCGTAAGTGAGCACAAGGCCAATCGGTGCATGGAGTGTTTCATTCTGGCTGGCCAGCATCTCACGAGTCAGCGACTTCTGTTCTTAATTCGGCCAATCGATAGATCTGCCTTTTCTGCCTTGGCTGGCAGGAAATGGAGATTTGGTAAATGGAGATTTATTCGGCTTGTCACTTTAAGAGTTGTTAGTCATGCTCAGATTCAGTCTTGGGCGTTCCTTGGGACCAGTTCCTCGAGACCAGTTTAGTAGCTCCATTTTAGGTGTCTCTCTTCATGAGTTTCCCAAAAGACTGACTGACAATTCTGCCTCACAATGACCCAACTACAAGCGCATTAATTTCTTTCCCTCGATGCCTTGTCACGCCTCGCTCAGAGATCATTCAACCTACTGAAATAGTCCCGCGATTTATGGGTCCTTGAGCCTCAAGGATTAATACTGCTTAAGATAGGCCGATGCTATTACTGAGGTTGATAGATTCATAACAACTTAACAAGACATATTGATGACTATAGATAGTGTGGAGAAAGTTAATTTAGTAAGATAGATGCGGAAGCTGGTTACGAATAGCCTGGTTAGATAGATCGAAAAGAATGGATGGAGAGATAATAGTCTGTTAGGATCTTTACTTCTTATATTGTTGTGCTGATGAATACAAGTTCTCTGGAATGGGAATTGAACCTTCGTCTCCACAATTAGCGGTGCAGCATACCAACACAAGATGATAGGATAAATAGATTGACAATTAGAAACTACTTTATCTTGCAATTGAAAGACTATCCTTGAAATGTGCATCCTGAGATAGAAAATAGCTGCCGAAAATATCGAAACAGATTCCAGTGAGTGAAGACTGAAGAACAATTCAAAGGGAAGACCCAAAAATTGCCAAAATCTCCTGATGACTTTCAGATGAATCTGAGCATTACAGTCTACACATAAATCCATATGCAATATTTTGTATTCCATACACTACACAGTGCCAGCCTACTTAGCTTTTCTTAGTGTATTCTTCATCTTTCAAAAGCAATCACCCAGCCATATACAGTCGCTTCTTTGAGATGTCTTTCAATTGGGACGTCTTTACAACTGATTCTGTGTACATCAGCTACAAATAGAAGCAACTACGAGTCTGCTTTGCTCAATAAGTAAAGCTATACAATGTATGTCATAGGTCTATCGCTTCAATTGGGGTTAATTGTGGTGTCTGAATATATGAGTCATGATACTTATTTTGAGAGGTCTTTACAGATGTGGAAATAATGTGCACAGAAAGGGATCAGTTTGCTAGTTTGAGAAATGAATGACACATCATAAACCCAGATGTACACGAGCAACCAATGTAGACATTTTACTGAACTAGCCAGTAGCCAGGCTGTTACATATCTCAGACGTCGACCCAGTTTTTGTTGTTGCCATTTCTAAAAATAACTATTTATCTTCTCAAGTGCATAAATTTTGGAGTTAAAACTCATTCTGTCTATCCATGAATCCATCCATCCTTTTCTGAAACCATTTACCCTCATATTCCAGACCATATGGCCTTTGGTCCGCTTACTTTCTCATCCTATTCACAGGATGTGCTGGCACGAACCTGTTTTGGCAGAGGGGGTATCTTGTTACTTTACCTAACACAACTTTGCTGTCCTCTCATAACGCACTCCTTTTTATCAATAAGTTTGCTGGAAACTCGCAGGTGCTAATGGTGCCTTGAAACTCAATAGCCTCATAAGTGCTCCTCTCCTGCTATTCACATGTTTCATGTCTCCATGCTCATGTTGTGTTCTGGTTTTAATGTCTTTAAATCTTTTGTTCCAAACTTTGAAAATTAGCGCCAATCTACTTCAAGTTTCCATAGTGCACCTCAATTGCATGGAACTGAAAAGCAAAGATAGTTTTTGTATCAGGCTTTGAAAATTGTTTCTGACAGTTCAAGCTTCTGCATGGTGATGCTGTGGTGATATTTAGCTTTTAATTGTGTTTATTTGATTTATTCTCTTTGATTCTTTAAAACTTGATAATTATGTTAAATTGTGGACTCTGTGTCAATTCACACTCAATTTATTGACAAGAATTAATAAAAAATGAAACTGAAAGTTAATTTGGCCTGATTTCGGCAGCAGTTATGTAGATATGTGCCATTACCATGTCTGAATATACCATAATGTGAATTACCGCAAAATTGCAACACCACATCATACTTCTGGGATTATATAACCATAGTATGCATCAAAATGTCTTATTAGTAGAAGCTCTCCACATTACAGAGACAGAAAATTATTCTTTCCAGAACCTGTGTCTGGATTGAAATGTTTTTGAATAGTGATTGAAAGCTTGTCAAATGTTGCTGGGACCATCATTGGAAATTCAAATTTGCTTCCTCATTACATAACGCATGTTTTAATTCAGGAGCTGTTGAGTAGAGCTCTTTATTATGCATGGACTGACAAACTGACAGGCAGATAGACAGCTGATATTGATGTTGCTCAAACTTGATTCAGAGTTTTGTGATTTGAACATTGTAATGTCAATGTTATAAGTGATTTTACCATAAAATGTAAGTGCTCCAAAATAATATATCAATAGCTTGGTAGATAGGACGATATTGTTACATAGTTTGGTTTAGAAATAGATATTTGAATTATAGTTGATAGATTGTTGTTGTAGAGTGTAGAGTGTGGATGGTACGACCAGTTTTGGCTGCTCTTGGCGGAAGATTGAAGAGATTCGAGGGAGATCAGTGGACCTCAGCATGTTACATATCTGTATTATAACGTTTGAGGACCGTTTCCTGGAAACTGATGAACAATGGCACTGCAGACACTCTTGACACTGCTCAATTACTTTTTACAAATCTCTTCTGTTAAAAGTTTTCACTAAAAATTGCTCAGACAACACTGTCACTGACCTGAAGACTGTCTCTGTTATTGAGCCAATGGAGAAATGTAGACTAGAACAACAGGACATTGCATTTGTTATTGAATCCACTAGGTGTCTCTTCCTTCCTGTGCTCATCCTGTCACATCCGGTTTGAACCTGTCAAGCAGGAAGTCAGCACAAGATAAACAGGAAGTACTTCCTCAGTAGGCCTGCAAACAGTCCAGAGGGAAGAAACAAAGTTCTTTTTATTGATGTCAGCGGAATATTGCTTCTTTGTTATTGCTACCTAATCATGAGTCTTGCATCAAACAATTAATGGAAAAAAAATCATATTTAATTTTGGATGCTGTGTCATTAGCCGAGATACTCTTTTGGTTGGTCATTATCATATATGACCTTTGGAAGCTTTTGAAACTTTAGTAAACAATGTCTGTTATCTACAACAATAAATTCTCAATACATTGAACAATACTTGAGGCGAAAGAATCTGTGAAAAGGAGAATAATGCAACAACACGAAGCAGAATAACAAAGTGTGGCAATCACTGGCAATCAGGGAACGCAAGGCCAATAGGTACACAGAGTATTTCATTCTGGTCTGATGGCAACTCCGAGTCAGCGACTTCTGTTCTTAATTCGGCCAATCGATCGATCTGCCTTTTCTCTCTTGACTGACTGGAAATGGAGATTTATTCGGCTTGCCGCTTTAAGAGTTGTTAGTCATGTTCAGATTGTGTCTTGGTCGTTCCTTGGGACCAGTTCCTCGAGACCAGTTTAATGGCTCCGTTTTAGGTGTCTCTCTTCATGAGTTTCCCTAAGACTGACAGTTTAATGGCTCCGTTTTAGGTGTCTCTCTTCATGAGTTTCCCTAAGACTGACTGACAATTCTGCCTCACAATGTTCCAAATGCAAGCGCATTAATTTCTCTCCCTCGATGCCTTGTCACGCCTCAATTAGAGATCATTCAACCTTCTAAAATGTGACCTGCTCCACCAAAATGGGTTCAAAGTCGGCCTCTTATATTCAGTTGTGAAAATGACTTTATTCTACTGGAAATGGGCTTTAAAATTATGGTTCATATGTTTTGATATCTCCATCCAATCCAACGATATGGCACCTCAAACATTAATGATGCGAAACATCAAACTTGAGTAAACGGCATTTTAATTTCCCGCCTTTGCAATGAAAGAACTAAAAAAATCAAGAAGAAGATCCATTTTAGATCATTTAAAATCAATTTCTCGTAAAATGGTCTTAATTATTCAAAGGAAATATCTTTTGCTAGAAAGTGGTACCAACAGCTAAAAAAGAGCGAAACATGACCTTTTGACACATTTTGCTCATTTCTGGGAAATATAAATTGCCTACTTTGAACTCATTTTGGTGGAGCAGGTCACAAATAGTCCCCCGATTTATGGCTCCTTGAGCCCCAAGGATGAATACTGCTTAAGATCGATGGATACTATTACTGAGATCCTTTTTAATGGAGGTGTGTACACATCTCCATTTATGCAGTCACTTTGACAAAATGGGAAGTTTTGGCGGGAAATTTGAAATTTGAGCATTTTCAGAATGTCTTTTGGGCCTTGACTTGGCCATTTTGTTTGGAGAAGTTTGGAGTCAAGAATGCACCTTAGCTTGATTATAGAGCAAGCATCTGGCATGGAAATGAATAGCCGGCATGTTGTTATTTGGACGTGACTTCGTTTTTATCTTGCTTGAATCCACTACGAGTAGCATCACACATTGTGTATTGGCCACTGTGCCAAAACTATTGCACCTGTATATATGATATTTGGCACATGAATGGGTCTTGTAGAATATATGTGTCTTTTGGTGTTCATATTTAAGCAATCGGTACTGTTTTTGGAAAATATTGGAAATTAAAAATAATTGTTTTTTTTCCTTTCCGGAGCAGAACTCAGAAACAGTTGTATCTATGAACATGAAAATCTGCCTTATTGTGAGTTAAATACTCTAAATGTGCCTTTTGGAGGTCTTAATGCTCTTACAGAAATTAGAAAGAGCAAATTCAGCAAAAATGTGAAAAAATATTATTTTTTCTATGCTCCAGGATTCCGTCAATTTTGGAGTTAGACCTCTGAAATTTTGCATATAGGTGTCTAAATTATACCTCTTTAAATTGCTAAACTGATTTTTAGGGCCAATCCTTTGAAGTTTTCATAAAAACAAAACAAAAAATGGAAAAAAATTAGGATTTCTGACTTTTCTTCTAAATTTTGGTTTCTCACAAATTAATGGTAATGAATAAATTGTTAACATATTAGTAACTTTTATAGCCAGATATAGTGTAAATTTTAGGGATGCACGGATATCCGGCACAGTATCTGGTATCCGGCCGGATAGTGGAATTTGCAGGATATCCGGTATCCGGCAAAATGAGGGTATGAGAACCGGATATCAGAACCGGATATCTGGCATGTTCAAAACTTAATGAAAGGCTAAAATTTTGATAATAACCAAAGGAAAGTTACCATGACAGAGTCAACAACATTATTTCACCATCTTCAAAATCAGAATTCAGTTAAAGAAGAAAACGAAAAACATTCCATCAGAGGAACAGTCCTCATGCCGGACCGATATGTCTCAGCTCTCATAAAAAAAATTCGTAATCAACCACAAATGCCGAAAAACTTCCTTTTTTCGTATGTTTACTATCCGGTTCCAACTATCCGGTTGCTATCCGGTATCCGGCAGTTGGTGTTGCCGGATTATCCGGTATCCGGTATCCGGCTATTTTCACTATCCGTGCATCACTAGTAAATTTTGTGTTGGAACTCAGTTTTGTCTGAGCCCAGTGTCGGAGCCCATTGGATTTTAATGGGTGTACCGATGTAGGTAAAGTTCAGTTACATCCAGTGTGCCATACTGAGACACTTAATTCATTAGTGGATAGAGTATATCTTACTCTAAGATTCCCAGTCTTCTCATTGTTTATCATATATGACATTCACCAAAATGAATGTGCAGCTCCTGCCACAAAAAGGAGGTTGAGCTACCTGGCCGATCACACACATATCCATGCATCATTTTAAAGCTCTTTCCAAATTCTTTTATGACATTTATTGTTTTTCCATATCGCATCTCCCACATGGTCATTTTGTGGCCTGAAAATGGATTATTTGTGAAATTCTGAATTTAGCACACAATATATTAACAACATCTGGTACTTGGCACTCTGGGAAATAGTCATTTTCAGGGGATATGAACTTCAACTTAGTACATTACATCACCTCCATTTTGAACCCCTGGGTTCTTGTTATCAATAAGTTTGCTGGAAACTCGCAGGTGCTAATGGTGCCTTGAAACTCCATAGCCTCGTAAGTGCTCCTCTCCTGCAATTCAATTGTCTCATGGCTCTGTGCTCATGTTGTGCTCTGATTTTAATATTTTTAAATCTTTTGTTCCAAACTTTGCAAATTAGCTCCAATCTACTTCAAGTTTCCATAGTGCAGCTCAACTGCATGGAACTGAAATGTAGGGTGGGTTATTGGAATAATGTAGGAACCTCTTGACAAAGCTGCTGTGAAAGAACAAGGAAATAAGAATGTTGACATTCATGAATAAGATTATTGCTGTGAAAATGGCAATGGCTTCATCATCATTTACATCTGAGACTGAAGCTTTCATAACTTTTTTACAGAACATCTGTTATCTGTAATGATAAATCCGATTACACTTAATATTCTCTATATATTGAATAAAACTTGAGGCAAAATAATGAGTGAAAAAGAAAATAATGCAACAACTTGAAGCAGAATTACGCGAGGTTGGCAATCAGTGTCCGTAAATGAGCGCAAGGCCAATCGGTGCATGGAGTGTTTCATTCTGGCTGGCCAGCATCTCACGAGTCAGCGACTTCTGTTCTTAATTCAGCCAATTGATAGATCTGCCTTTTCTGCCTTGGCTGGCAGGAAATGGAGATTTGGTAAATGGAGATTTATTCGACTTGCCGCTTTAAGAGTAGTTAATCATGCTCAGATTCACTCTGGGACGTTCCTTGGGACCAGTTCCTTGAGACCAGTTTAGTGGCTCCATTTTAGGTGTCTCTCTTCATGGGTGTCCCGAAAGACTGACTGACAATTTGGCCTCACAATGTTCAAACTGCAAGCGCATTAATTTCTCTCCCTCGATGCCTTGTCACGCCTCGCTTAGAGATCATTTAGCCTTCTGAAATAGTCCCCCGATTTATGACTCCTTGAGCCCCTAGGATTAATACTGCTTAAGATGCTTAAGATAGATGGATACCATTACTGAGATTGATAGAAACATAACAAATTAACAAGACATATTGATGACTATAGAATAGTGTGGAGAAGGTTAATTTCCTGCAGTTAATTTAATAAGATGCATGTGGAAACTGGTTACGAATAGCCTGGTTGGATAGATAATAGTCTGTTAGAGCTTTACTTCTTGTATTGTACTGATGAATACAAGTTGCCTAGGATGGGAATTGAACCTTCGACTCCACAATTGGCTGTGCAGCTTACTAACACAAAATGGAAGAATAACTAGATTGACAATTAGAAAGTGCTTTATCTTGCAAATGAAGGACTCTTGTTGAAATGTGCATCCTGAGATCGAAAATAGCTGCCGAGAACATCAAAACAGATTCCAGTGAGTGAAGACTGAAGAACAATTCAAAGGGAAGACCCAAAAATTGCCAAAATCTCCTAATGACTTTCAGATGAATCTGAGCATTACACTCTACTCCTAATTCCATATGCAATATTTTGTATCCCATATCATACACAATGCCAGTCTACTTAGCCTTTCTTAGTGTATTCTTCATCTTTCAAAAGCAATCACCCAGCCATATACAGGCACTTCTTTGAGATGTCTTTCAATTGGGACGACTTTGCAACTGATCCTATGTATATCAACTACAAATAGAAGCAACTATGAAGCTGCTTTGCTCAATAAGTAAAGCTACATATCATAGGTCTATGGCTTCAATTGGAGTTAATTGTGGCGTCCGAGTATATGATATTGATATTCATTTTGAGAGATAGGTCTTAACAGTTGTGGAAAAAATGTGCACAGAAAGGGATCAATTTTGCCAGTTTGAGAAATTAATGACACATAAACCCAGATGTACACAAGCAACCAATGTAGACATTTTACTGAACTAGCCAGTAGCCAGGCTGTTGCTTATCTCAGCCGTCGACCAAGTTTTTGTTGTTGCCATTTCTAAAATTAACTTTATTTTGCTTCTCAAGTGCATATATTGTGGAGGTAAAACTCATTCTATCTATCCGTTAATCCATCCATACCTTTTTAAATCCTCTCTTTATATCCAATTCATGCCCATATGGCCAGTGGCCTGCTTACTTTTCCATCCTATTCACAGGATGTGCTGGCACGAACCTGTTTTGGCAGAGGGGGTATCTTGTTACTTTACCTAACACAACTTTGCTGTCCTCTCATAACGTGCTCCTGTTTATCAATAAGTTTTCTGGAAACTCGCAGGTGCTAATGGTGCCTTGAAACTCAATAGCCTCATAAGTGCTCCTCTCCTGCTATTCACATGTTTCATGACTCCATGTTCATGTTGTGTTCTGGTTTTAATGTCTTTAAATCTTTTGTTCCAAACTTTGAAAATTAGCGCCAATCTACTTCAAGTTTCCATAGTGCAGCTCAATTGCGTGGAACTGAAACGTAAGGGCGGTTTTTGTATCATGCTTTGAAAATTGCTTCTGACGGTTTCAAGCTCGTTCAGGTGTGATATTCAGCTTTCAATGTTTCATTCAAATTTTATCTATCATAATTCAAAACTTGATAGTTTTGTTAATTTGTCGACTGTCAATTCACATTCAACAAATTGACAAGGATAACCAATGAAACTATTTGTTAATTGTATGCAGAACTTGCATTAAAATACACCATTAGTATTATGTCTGAATGTACCAGAATGTGCAATTTGATGACACTGGTACACCGCATTATATTACTGGTATTACATAACAGTTAAATCAGAATGTCGTATCAATGCAAAGCACTCCAGATTACTGAGACAAAATTGTTCCTCGCAGAACCTGCATCAGAGTTGAAATATTTTGGAATAATGATTGAAAGCTTGTCAAATCTGTTGCGGGGACAATCATTGGAAATTCAAATTTGTTTCCCCATTACATAACACATGTTTTAATAAAGGAGCTGTTGAGTGGAGTTCCTTATTATGCATGGACTGACAAACTGACAGGCAGATAGACAGCTGATTTTGACGTTGCTCAAACTTCTTTCAGAGTTTTGTAATTTGAAGCTGTTATATTAGGCCTGTTTTTAATGCTAAAGACAGATTAATGATTCTAGTAATTGTATCATAAGACATTAGACTGATTTGTATATCTCTATGAGTATAGGTCAGTGCCATTGTCAATGCTCAGCTGCTTTTTACAGTAACAGGATCCAGGAATATAAATGGTAGATTCAAATTACTGCCATTGCTGCATTTTTAATTTATTTTACAATGTTTACGAAATGAGAAATTTAAAATCCATCAGAAATGGTTGTTCAAAAATGTCTTTTGGAAAGCCAGGTTATTTTTTAAAATCACAAAAATCTTAAAAGCTCGGCTTGTTGTCTGTAACATCCTTTGAGTGCTTCCATTTCCTTGATTTGACATTTGCGACCATGAATGACAGCCCCACATACTTTTTAGCCTTGAAAATGTCCAGGTTGATCAACACGTGATGTTCCACCAGGTTTCAGTCCTTCAAGGCTAATTCATCTTGACAACTGTGGATTTAGACTCAACATAGTATCCTGGAACTTTGTAAACAAGAAGTTTTGAAGTAGATATGTCCTTGTAGTTGGGAATTTTGCAGTGCTGAAATTACTGATTTATATTGTCTTGGCGCCTATTACCTCTTCAGGTAAGTGCAGCCCTCTAAGCCAAGTCCTGGGCACTCATGAGGGATGATAAATTAGATTAGATGAGAGAGAGTCCTCAATAACAGAATGTTACACATTGTCCACATATCGTTTATTTTCCCTGCACAGACACTGATACAATAGGTCTCCAATTTAATGTCTCATCCAAACAGCATCCTGCTGGGATTTTGCTCTTGAAGGTCCAATGAATATATTTTGAGTTCCCCACACTGTAAATTTTGAATTTTGACTTAGCTTAATTGATTGAGATGGTTGCACAATTCCTTTGAGCCAAGATAGCTTGTTGTTTGCAAGTTATAACAATAGAAAGATTATCATAACTCAAAACAGCAAGGTATCATGGCTCAAACAAATTGTGCAACCATCTCACTCAATCATTTGAGCTAACTCAAAATTTCAAATTTTACGGTGCACCCAGGGTTCAAACCCATGCAGGCAAAGACCTTATGCGGTTCAGTAGAGCAGTTTTGGACTGTAACAACTCGGCCTTCCTGCTCCCTAACTCCCACCCCTCTTCTTTTCTTAATTAGCGCTGTGAAAAGTTCTGCAAAAATACGACAAGTAAAGCGTCAACCTTCCTTTCATCCATTACAAAAGACTCAATTGTCTATTTTGGTATATTTGCCGATGCCGTCAGTGTTCCCTTTAACTCCATCATGTCCATGTATTATTATTTCTTTCGGATGTGACGTAAATATACATTTTCAGTTCTGTTTGAGAGTATTTTGGAGTTTTTCTGAAGGAAGCAGAAAGCACGTCTGAGAGCTATATTACCTCCAACATAAGAGAATGGCACGCGCAGTAAAAGTAAACAAAGAAAATGGCTGCATTTATATTCCACCTTTGAATCAAACTTTATATCTGTGATTCTCACGACATACTAAAGACCTTGCAAAGAGTTT
The DNA here is from genome assembly GCA_026936325.1 of Platynereis dumerilii. NCBI lineage: Eukaryota > Metazoa > Annelida > Polychaeta > Phyllodocida > Nereididae > Platynereis > Platynereis dumerilii. The sequence continues at coordinate 35,537,032 of JAPTHN010000006.1, read as the reverse complement.
TGTGTAATATCTCGTTTGTGGCTGCCACGCCCAGTATTAAATTTCATATGGTGCGGTAATTAGTAATTACCAAGATAATTGAGTTTTGTTATGTCTTGATCTAAAGTCTGAAAAGCAATGAATTTTACAGTTGATTTTAGAATAAGGTGTTTTTACCTGTTAATGTGATACAAAATGAAGCCATTTACCATGTCCTTATTTCAGTACAGTCTTGACTCTTGAGATCTTCGGTAGCTTTGAGCTAATTTATTTCCTTTGTTGGACATTATATCAGTTGTCGAGTTCTTAACAGTTAAGTAGGTACACAATTCAGAACAATGCTTTACACATGTTCCTGCTTTCCTCATATATGCTTTCAATTAACATGTTTCAATCACTGAGGGTTTGAGGTGCCTTTACCTCAACACATGTTGCAACTGTTTAGCCTCAATGTTTATACCCAGACACAATAACCTAAACAGTTGGGCGGAGAACGCATTTACACATTTTGACAATTTTTTAGCCTTTTTTCTTAAACCAGAGGAACCTCTCACAAAGTAAGAGAGATCTATCAATAATAACCTCCTGATATTAGTTTGCCATCCCAAGTTTATACATTACTAAGAGAATGCAAAAAAACTTTCAAAAGTTCTTGCAAATTGGCCATTTTTTCAAATGAATGCATGGGGTATTACCTTACAAATTTCAAAGGCTTTGTGCCACCCGTTTAAACTAAAAAGGAATGAGCTGAAATTTTACTTGTTATGTGATTGTTTTACTAATGATATTATTATTGTCATCGATTTTGAATTTCAAATTAAGGATTTTAGACTGCATTTTTGCATTCAATTTTGAACAATCTTGATATCACTGGGGCTTCTGAACCATGTTTTTGCACATTAGTCTTAGAATACATTACTTTGCTTGAATATTATGAGTGCAAATTACAGGAAGTGAAACTTATATCCCTCACTCATGTATCTAGTTACATCTATTTCTCTGCCCATCCATTGTTTTCGCATCTCTGTTCTTATAAGTTGTGCTGTTCTTCTGCATTTCTGTGTTTTCCTTTCCTGACTTAGTGTTTTTCTATCGGTATTCTTTCTTCATCTATCTCCTTCTATTTCTGTTTTTGCAGTTTTTGTTTCTGCTTTTTGTAGTTTTTGTTTCTGTTTTGGCATTTTTTTCTTTCTTTTGATCTTTCTTGTGTGTAGTAATCCTTCACAACAGTGACCTCAGCTTTGCAAAAGCCTTGGGAGATGCAAAAAATACTCTTTGCTGGCTTTTTCAGACATTTATATTGTGAGCCCGGAAGCTTTGGAAGGTATTCTGCAGTACAGTTGCCAGATTGGATGAAGGGGAGGAGGGTTTGAAACTTGATTTTTTGCATCCGTTCGACATTACCACTAACAGACTTAAACAGAGCATTCAGAAGAAGTTTACTCCAAGGATGGATGATTGGGGCTTTACGTCCTGTATGTGTGAACTCAGTAGGCTATTAGGACATGAGGAGGACACGGCAATGAGGTGAAGGAACATTGAACCAGCAATCCAACATAGGCCCAGGTGACCCGGCAAGAGCCGAATTCGAACCTTGGCCGCAGAGATTGGCAGCCCAGCGCTCAACCATGCACTGAGCTAACCTTCCCCCTGGTTTGCATCCAGGATTCAGTGACAGTGTATGGAAGCCCAGAACTCCCAGACCAACTGAGCCGGATTATAGGACGTTTCACCGCTGGGACTTTTCACCGCCGGCAGTATTGGGACGTTTCACCGCTGGTTTATAATAATGTTAGTCAAGTAATAATTGTATTGTATAAGCCTGATAAGCCATAAAATAGGCTTAATTCAACAAAAACACGCACAATATTGTCTGTGTTGCTACTCTATCTATGATCATCTATTTTTTTGTTACTTTGTAGCAAAAAGACACAACATTTGTTGTGTCTCGATTCACAAGTTACCACATAGCTAAAAGCATACAAACTAACAACGAAACATAACTAAATGGACAATGTGATTACCAGAATAACAAAGGATAACAAAATTCACTAAAACCAATTATTACTTTAATAACCAAATAGTGAAATTGACTGCCGGTGAAACGTCTCATACTGCCGACGGTGAAACGTCCCAGCGGTGAAACGTCCTGCTACCCTAAGCCGAACTCTCCTCCTAGGACCCACCTTTATTTCACCTGACAACCATTGTGATGTGTGAGTGGCAAGTCTTTGCAATGGAGTCAGCACATACACAATCATTATTCTGCCAATTCACACAATGCTACTGGAGAAATAAAATTAATTCACGGAAAGTTAATAGGAAGAATGTTTTTGAAAAGTTTTAAAATAAAACTGAAACCAAGGCCAGAAAGCTATGAGGCTGAGTTTGTTTTAACTTTTCTTTAACCATAGCTGGAAATGGCTTCTTGCTGTTGGCGCAAGGCTCAATGGTGATTGCACTGTTGCATTTAAATTGATAGAAAATTCATAGTAAATACTTTCAGAAAAGGAGTAAATCTGGAAAAGGAATTGGAATTTTCAACTATGTGACCACTTGCACTACTTTTACCAGAGATAAAACAATTACTTTTTTGGTCTTCCCCAGAAATGATATTCCATGCAGTTTCTTGGAAACGTGATATTAAAAACTTAAATTGAAATGCATGAAAAATGCATGGAACTGTAAGAAAGAAGGCGTGATATTGAATGCTTGATAGATTCTTTTTTGTGTTTTAATGAATATATTAATATTCAACGGCTGTGTATGTGGTTTGTCTTGAGAAATAAATCATTGATTTTGTACAAACTTGAAATTAAATGTATGCATTGAACAGTTGATAAATTAAACGTATGCTGTCATCATGCTTAAACTATCATTTGTATGAATAAGTTTAGAATCGTATAGATCCCCATATATAATGTACTTGCTTTTATACTTTATAGTGTATTCGTTTCTGTTGCTCTCTTTTGAATTAGTAATTGTGGACTAATAAAAGAACACATAGTTTTATTCATATTATATTAATGGCCTAAAGACATATATTTGAAATTTATATTTTATTTTTAATGGGGGAGGGGTCGATTCAGCTGATAGCACTCTAGTCTATCACTCTACCAGGGTGCATAAATACGGGACGTAAAGCCCAATCATCCATCCACCTAATCTTGTTATGTAATCTAATACTCAAAACTTCATGAATTTAGAAATTATAATTATTAGAAATTCTCCCCTTCATGTTCAGCTGAGTAGAAGAATAATATTTGAATTTAAGAAAATGTGAGCCAAGGGTGTAATTTTAATATCAAGACATTTATGAGAATATCTAGAGATGAAGCTGTGTTTATTATTATCTTAACATCACAAAAGACATGAGTTGAATCATTGGGAATATAATTCAGTGATGCAGAAAAGAACCAAACAACAGTTGTTCCCTTTCTCAGTAGAAGCTGGTTTCTGCTCAGTGCGTCTCTTTTCAAGGCAAATGTACCGTTAAACAGGTATTGTTTAAGATGCTCTGTTGAAAAGATTTCTTGAACATTCTTTTGAATCTTTTCTCACAGCAAGGGTTGTAATATTTTCTTTTCTACTCAAACCTTTCATCCATATGCAATTTTCCATCCAGGCTTTACCTTTTCACTCAAATTTTCCACTCAAATTTTCGACTCATCTCCTAGCTTGTAATAAAGAACAACATGTGTCATGTTTCTGTTCTTCTCATATTATGCCAAATAAATTTTATTCCATTTTCATTTTAACGTTATTTGAAAAATGTTATTTAACCTTCTCGTTCTCTTGAAATGGATCCTCTTGATTCGTTTCTGTTGATTGTAATTTGAGAAATGTTTAATAAACAAAACTCAATGAGGATCTGTTGCTTGAATTGTTATTCATGGATAACATAAAGAGATCCAGACAGATGGATTCATAGATTAATTTGATCGATTAGATTGGTCTGGCAGATAGATAGATCGATGGATTAGATAGATAGATAGATAGATAGATAGATAGCTAGATAGCTAGATAGCTAGATAGCTAGCTAGATAGCTAGATAGCTAGATAGATAGCTAGATAGATAGCTAGATAGATAGATTGATAAATAGATTGGTTGATTGATTGATTGATTGATTGATTGATTGATTGATAGATAGATAGATAGATAGATAGATAGATAGATAGATAGATAGATAGATAGATGCATTGATACATTGATGGATAGATTGACTGATTGATAGATGGATTGATAGATGGATAGATGGATAGATAGATAGAGAGGTAGATAGATAGGTAGATACAGTTGTGCTTGAAAGTTTCTGAACCCCTGACACTTCTTACCTTATTTGTGCACACCTCTCTAACAAACACAGGAATAGCTTTTAAAATGGGTTAATAATAAACTGAACACCATCTTTTATGTGTTTACATATATTCATAATGAATAATGACATTTGAATATGATTTTATGATGAAAGTCTCGAAAACTGTGTGTTCAAAAGTTTCTGAACCCTTCTGAAACGTATGCAAACAACAATTTGTATGGCCATATTTTTCTGAAGTAAATGCTTCCAAACACTTCTTATGGCTATGGACTAAAAATTGGCAGATTTTCCATGGGTTTTTTGACAATTCTTCAAAAGAGTATTTTCTGAGCCCTCATACACTGGTGGGTCGTCTGACGTGAACTACTTTGTCAAGTCTGACCAAGGCATAATTAATGTTTTTGATTGGGAACCTGTCCAGGCCATTCCAGAACCCTAAATTTGAGGGATTTTAACCAATTTTAATTGGATTTGCTTGTATACTTTGGGTAATTGTTCTGCTGGAAGACCAACTTGCGTCCAAGTTTCAGGCTCATAAGTAAAAGCTTTACGTTTTCTCAGTGCATGTCTTGATTTTTCTCAGAATTCATTGTGCTATTAACTAAAGTTTATTCTCCCGTCCCATTTATAGCAAAACAACCCAATACCATGATGGAGCCAACGTTATCTTTCATAGTTGGGAGGATGTTATGTTCCTTGAAAGTAGCACCTTCGGGACGCCAGATAAAGCTATTTTGATTGTGGCCAAAAGGTTTGATTTTTAATGAGTCTGTCCACAGGACATGGTTCCAATAATCCTACAATTCATCAAAATGTTTTTAGTGAAGTACAGCCAGGTCTTTTTTGTGCGTTGATGCCATGATCAAAACGGCTGTTTCGGACATCCGAAAGGTGCTACTTTCAAGGAGCATAACATCCTCCAAACTATGAAAGATAATGGTGGCTCCATCATGGAATGGGGTTGCTTTGCTGGAAATGGGACAGGGGAACAAACTATTGTTAATATCATGATGAATTCTGTGAAGCATGAAGGTATGCACTTAGAAAACCTGCAGCTTTCACTTATAGGCCTGAAACTTGGACCCAAGTGGGTCTTCCAGCAGAACAATTACCCAAAGTATACAAGCATATCCAATTAAAATTTGCTAGAATCCCTCAAATTTAGGGTTCTGGAGGCCTGGACAGGTTCCCAATCAAAAACATTAATTATGCCTTGGTCAGACTTGACAAAGTAGTTCACGTCAGACGACCCACCAGTGTACTAGGGCTCAGAAAATACTCTTTTGAAGAATGGTCAAAAAACCCATGGAAAATCTGGCAATTGTTAGTCCATAGCCATAAGAAGTGTTTGGAAGCATTTACTTCAGAAAAATATGGCCATACAAATTGTTGATTGTATACGTTTCAGAAGGGTTCAGAAACTTTTGAACACACAGTTTTCGAGACTTTCATTATAAAATCATATTCAAATGTCATTATTCATTATGAATATATGTTTACACGTAAAAGATGGTGTTCAGTTTATTATTAACCCATTTTAAAAGCTATTCCTGTGTTTTTTAGAGAGGTGCACACAAATAAGGTAAGAAGTGTCAGGGGTTCAGAAACTTTTAAGCACAACTGTAGGTAGTACTATTAAGACCTTGCAAAGTATTTTGAATGACAATAAAAATATTATCCTCTGACATCAACAGACATCGCATTGTTCTTTTAAAAAGTTTTACAGTAACCCTTTTTCGTCAGTCATACCTTTGAATTGTTGTGTGACCCGGCATAATATCAAATCATTATGCGGTAAACCAAACTCCTGAAAGTCTGAATTGGCATGCTTTATTGTTCCAAGATATATTTGAAAAAGAAAAAGGTTTAAAACATAGAATGTCGAAGGATTTTTATACCAATATTTGAAGGACGTGAATTTTCAGCCTTTCGATTAGAAAGCTGATCACCAAATTCTACATTGGGTTGTTTAAAAATTTTTGAAATGTGAACGCTTTTGTTTATTCAGTTTGCAAGAAAAATATGTATAACATTTATAGCATTTAAAATTTGATCTATGATATATAATGTGACATTAGCTTTGATGAATAAGCTATTTCTGAAGTTTGTGACTAAGTGAAAAATTCGCTAAGGGTAGGAAAAAAAAGAAAAAAAAGCCATCATGCAAATAAACGAATTGAAGATGGCTTTCAATTCAAATATTGCACCTGTCAAACAAATGGAAAATGCAACACGAAAAATGATTTGAAAAACTCTTGAGTCCTCTTTAAATTGTATAAAGGCACGTTTTTTCTTCAAAGCGAGTTGAATACTATTCCTACCCTACAATTACCAGTGGAAATACTTAATATAGTTCATAATCAAGACTCATGAATTCCTACGCCTTCTGCAACTTTCCATACATTTCATTCTGTGTTTGCTAATCAGTAATCACCTGTGCCTTCATAAATAGCAAGCATTCGAAGAAAAACAGATGTCTAAAACTGTGTAAAACATTTGTAAAACAGTATGGAACAGAAATATTGGTGCAAGACATGGGGTGGGGTGCAGGGGGGCAAATGATACAGGCAGGTACAACCCAGGATGGGTTAAGAGCTACGAAGCCCCCTATGGGGAAACAGTATACTTTCTTCTAAATATTTCTGTCTAAATAATGTATATGTCTCTTAACCCCCAACCTAGAACACATGTCTGTTGTATTGTGATATAAGCAGCACAGGATGGATGCGTTAACCTGGGGAAAGTCATAGGTGTCATTTCTGGCCTTGTGGTATACCTTTGTACGATAGATAGGTGTGTGTTGATGGATGGATGATTGGGGCTTTATGTCCTGTATTTATGCAATTGGTAGGCTAATTAGGACAGATAGGAGGACACAGCAATGAGGCAAAGGATGATTGAACCTACCATACAACATTGGCCCAGGTGGCCTGGTAAGAGCAGGACTCGAACCCTGGAGCCAGCGATTGGCAGCCCAGCACACTCACTACCACTGACTTTACCCTCCCCAGGTGTGTTGATGGCTAAGCATATAATTATTTGTATGTGTAGTGTATTCGCCTGTTTTGGCGCCATTGTTCCGCTCTTACAGCGACCCGCATTTTATGTTGTACACTTGCGCTTGCGCACGGCTGAGCGCGGCAATAAAGCGTTGGGTTCCATGAGAGCAAACCTCGTGTTGTGTTCCTTCCAATATCTAAAACTGGCGACGAGGATCTACGGGGAAGAATGGCTTATTCTTCATCTATTGGACCTTTCAAGGAAGGAGAGGAGCCGTGGGAAAACTATGAGTTACGGCTGGAAGCGTGGATGGCTGTAAACAAGATCACAACTGTTGAAGCAAAACGAAGTGCTCTGATTGCTGAGATTGGAGCGGCCACGTTTTCTACCCTCAAGGATTTAGCTTACCCAACGGCGGTGACAGGAAAAACATATGCCGAACTTATTGAACTGCTCCGTGGACATTACAAGATACTGACCACGCCGATGGTTTGCAAGTTAGCATTGCATCGGAGGAAACAGAAGGAAAACGAAACGATCAGCGATTACATCGCGGCCCTGAAGAAAATTGCAGCCCAGTGCAATTTGGGAGACGGATTAGAAACGAGATTGACGGATGCCTTTACGTTTGGAATTTACAATAGGCAGATCCTCAAGAAGCTTATTGAGGAGTCTCAGAAGCCGGACTACACTTGGACGAAGGCCACATCTTTGGCTTTGGCCTTGGAAGTTGTGAACAAGGATTTACAGGACTTTCCATCGGCCGGTGGTTGTGGCGGGAAAGTGTACCACGTGGCGTACCGAGGCCGAGGTCGCGGCCGGGGTACTCGTGGAAATTCCAATTTTAAGCGTGGGAGAGGATCTAGTGCTCGTGGATCTACATCAAGTCACTCAGGTGCTGCAGTTGGAGGTAAAAGTGGATTGGATTCAAATTCTAGTGACAGTTGTAAACATTGTGGTGAACAGCATGACAGTGCAAGTTGTGGGTTCAAGGGAGCCACGTGTTTCAAGTGTGGCCAAAAAGGACATGTAAAGAAAATTTGCAAGAATGCCAAGGTCAGGAGAAGTCGACAAGTCAGGTACATGGGTGAATATGATGACAATGCAGATGATGATTTATGTGACTCTTTTGAAAACTTGTTCAGAGTAACAGAAGTGAACTGTGTGAGCCAAGCTAAGTGTGCCGTACCGGATGAGTACGTGCAAGTGTTAAACGTGAATGACACCCCTGTGCAGTTTGTTGTTGACACAGCATGTCCAGTGACCATTGTTTCGCAGAAACTTTATGAGAGACATTTTAGCAAGGTGATTCTCAGGAAGGCAGACATCAAGTTGAACAGTTACTCCAAGCACTCAGTTCCTGTGCTGGGGTGTGCGGATGTCAAGGTCACTTACCAAGGTCAGGAATGGAGTTTGATTTTGTATGTCACAAGTGGAAATGAAGCAAGTTTATTGGGTCGTCAGTGGCTGGAGGCAATCAAGCTGGACTGGCGTGTGTTCAGGTTGCGCCCTGAAACCCCAGTGAACATCGAGACACTTCTCGAGGAATTCAAGGATGTTTTCGAAGATCGAGACCGACCAATGTCACAGTTTAAGGCCGACATCAGGATCAAGGAGGGTGCCAAACCGGCATTCTTCAGACCACGTCCAGTACCCTTTGCGCTGCGTGAGGGCGTATCACGTCAGTTGGATGAATTGGAGGAACGTGGTGTTATCTCGAAGATTGAGAGCTCGGAGTGGGCTGCTCCGTTGGTTGTTGTACCTAAAAGTGACAAGACGCTGAGACTGTGCGGAGACTACAAGGTGACGGTTAACCCGGTGGTCCAACCGGATTCGTATCCCTTGCCAAATGCAGAGGATCTGTTTGCATCGCTGGCTGGAGGGGAGGTATTCACCAAGCTTGATTTGAGTGCCGCCTATCAACAATTAGAACTTACAGAAGGTTCTAAGCCATTTCTTGTTGTGAACACGCTGAAAGGACTGTACCAGTACAATAGACTAAGCTTTGGCGTTACTACAGCTCCAAGTATTTTCCAGCGGACCATGGATCAGGTGCTGGCTGGGTTGGAGGGTGTGACATGTTATTTGGATGACATTTTAATTGCGTCTTCGAGGGCGGACCATGTCTCCAAGGTTAAATCTGTGTTGGAAAGACTCAGGAAGTATGACATGCACTTGAAGTTGAAGAAGTGTTCGTTCATGATGTCCCGTGTTACGTATTTGGGTCATGAAGTCTCAGAGAAGGGTATCCAGCCCACTGAGGAGAAGGTTGAGGCGATTCGGAAGATGCGAGCCCCGAACGACCTGCATGAACTACGAGTACTACTCGGCATGGTGAATTATTATGGAAAATTCATGCCGAATCAGGCGACGTTACTGGCACCATGGTATCGGTTGTTGAAGAAAACAACTGCATTCAAGTGGACCAAGGAATGTGAAATTGCGTTGACCAAGGTGAAGAAAATTCTGACGAGTGACAAGCTCTTAGTGCACTACGACTCCACGAAAGAGTTGTTATTGGCATGTGATGCCAGCCCTTATGGGCTCGGCTGTGTATTGTCTCATGTGATCGATGGTGTGGAAAGGCCAGTGGCCTATGCATCAAGAAGTCTCACTGTTGCTGAGCAGAACTACTGTCAACTCGAACGAGAGGGTCTTGCTATCATCTACGGTCTTACCAAGTTTCACAAGTTTGTATATGGTCGGAAGATTACCATTGTCACGGACAACAAACCAGTCACCCGCATCCTGGGGTCAAAGGTGGGAATACCCAGTCTAGCGGCTTTGAGACTCCAGAGGTGGGCTCTTATTTTGATGGCACATGATTACGAGCTGCGCTACCGAAGTGCTAAGGACCATGGAAATTGCGACACGCTGAGTCGATTTCCGGTCGGAACAGACAAGTTGTTAGCTCAAGAACTTCCAGTTAACTATTTCGCGGTTACTGATCAGCTGCCGATCGATGATAAGAAGATAGCTGAAGCTACGAAGAAAGACCCTGTTTTGATCAAGGTCATGAGTCACACCATGAGCGGCTGGCCGGCGCACTGCAACGACGAAAATGTGCGACCTTACTTTAACAGGAGAAATGAACTTTCTGTTGACAATGGGTGCTTGTTGTGGGGTATGAGAGTGGTCATACCACCATGTTATCGTGAGAGACTTTTGGAGGAACTCCATGCAACTCACCCTGGTATTGTCAAGATGAAGGCTATGAGTCGTTCGTATCTCTGGTTCCCAGGCCTGGATGGAGCCATTGAGGATGTTGTGAATGCTTGTGAAGTGTGTCAGTCCATGCAGAAAAGTGCACCAGCTGCACCACTGATTCCTTGGGAGTACCCTAGTAGATGCTGGGAACGGTTGCACATCGACTTCGCAGAATTAGGCAAGAACAATTTTTTGATTGTAGTGGATGCCCACACCAAATGGCTCGAAGTGTTTGAAATGAGGAACATTACAACCGAGTCGACCATCAAGGTCCTCAGGAAGATGTTCGCGAGTTACGGGCTGCCTGAAGTTTTGGTTTCTGATAATGGCCCCCAACTCGTAAGTGCAGAAATGGAGTCATTTTTGAAGAGGAATGGAATTCGTCATTCTCTTAGCCCCCCATACCACCCCGCCACGAACGGCGCGGCGGAAAGGTGCGTTCAAACAGTGAAGAATGCCCTGAAGAAGTTCATTCTTGATAAGAATGTTGGAAATGACATTAGTGCAGGATTAGACAGTTTCCTGTTGAGATACCGTACTACCCCCCATGCCACCACTGGCATGTCCCCAGCCGAGTTGTTCTTAAAACGTACACGAGAACCCGATTCACATTGCTTCGCCCGGATGTCAGTGCTGATGTCAGGAGTAAACAGGAGTACCAGAAGAAGGTGCATGACTCATCTGGTACTGTGTCCCCCCAAGTATTTGCGGTGGGAGAAATAGTGCGAGTTCACAATGTGTACGATGGCATGGAAAAGTTTGTGAAAGGAGTCATCGCGAAAGTCATTGGCCCCTATCGTTACCTAGTGAAAACTGGTAACCGTTGTCGTTATGTTCACACTGAACATCTTAGGAAGACTGGTGAGTTGGAGTATGCCGACGCCAGAGTGCCCAATGAGCGAGATGACATCTTATCCCCTGATTCCCTTGTCTCAGCTTCCCCCGTCTCAAATGAAGTGCCCCCTGTTCGAAATGAAGTGCCCCCTGTTCGAAATGCTGTGCCCCCTGTTCGAACCGAAGTGTCCCCTGTTCGAAACGAAGTGCCCCCTGTTACATCACAGAGAAATTCGCACGTTGCAACCCCTCGAACCTCAGCAAGGACAAGACATCGACCCGAGAGGTTAATTGAGACAATGAAATGAATTTCATTAAAAACTGAGACAATTTGGTTAACGACTTATGGACTTGAATTTTGATTGTGAGATTGAATATGGTTTTGATTTGACTGTAATGGTGATTGCTAATTGGTAAACAACTTGAAAATTGAACTTGACTATGGTATTGACTTTGGACTTGGATTGGTTGTATCGGTTAAAAGTTTTAGTTTGAAGTTCTAGTTTAGAGTTGAGGGTTAAGGTTCAAATTACGATTGAGTTGCTTATGGCTTACTACTTATTGTTATAAGAAGTTACCTAGTTGTCATATATTGGATTTCAGGATCTAAAATACTTATTATACCAGTACTGTTCTTAATACTGTTCGTAATAATGAAGTTCAGGCAGAATTAAAAATTGTAACTAGAAGTGTTCGCTGTTAGACATTGTTGTTATAGCAAGTTGTCATTTGACTTATTCTAGTTGGTGCTAATCATTTCTTAAGGTGCTTAAAGTAGAGTAAGGTTGTCTGTTGCTTGTATCCAGTTTGGAAGTAGCTTGAGTAAACTAGTTGTAAATTCTCCGTCATGTCTATTGAGTAAGGTAAAATCTACATGATTTAAGTAACGAAAACAAAAACGGAAATTAAGTTCAGCAACTTTATTGTTATCCATGAATTTGGAGCGTTTTCAAGTTAGTGTGGGAGAATGTAGTGTATTCGCCTGTTTTGGCGCCATTGTTCCGCTCTTACAGCGACCCGCATTTTATGTTGTACACTTGCGCATGCGCACGGCTGAGCGCGGCAATAAAGCGTTGGGTTCCATGAGAGCAAACCTCGTGTTGTGTTCCTTCCAATATCTAAAAGTATGTAATGTTTTTACCTTCAGCGAACGAAGTTCGAAGAAGGTATTGTAATCACTTGGGTAAAAACGCTGTCCGTCCGCCGGGCGGGCGGGCGGTCGGGCGGCGGGCGGATAGATCGTTTCCGGCCCAGCACTCGGCCTCTATTTAATGTACGTGGATGAAATTTGGTACACATCTAGCCTGTATGGTCTAGTTGTGCCTTTTGATGGTCTGATGAATAGATCTTAAATACTTTTTGAAATAATTAACAAAATATAAAAATTATTTTTTTTCGTTTCCGGGCCAAGGATCGGTCATTATTGCATGTGCATGGATGAAAGTTGGTACACATGTGGCCTATATGGTCTAGTTGTGCCTTTTGATGGTCTCATTGATAGATATTCTATACTTTCTGAAAAAATGAGAAAAAATATAAAAACATATTTTTTTGTTTTTTGGACTAAGACTATTGCACTATTGCATGTACATGGATAAAGTTTGGTACACATATGGTCAAAATGGTCTAGTTGTGCCTTTTGAAAGGTCTTATGGAAAATATTATTTACTTTTTGAAATATTGAAAAAAAAAAAAAAAAAAATGGATTTTTTGTTTCTGGCCCAACATCCGGTCACAATTCCATATACATGGATGAAGTTTGGTACACATATGGCTTATATGGTCTAGTTGTGCCTTTTCATAGTCTGACAGATGGCTTTTCTATAGTTTTTGTAATATTGAGAAAAAATATTTAAAAGATTTTTTGATATCGGAGCCAAAACTTTTGCATATACAGTAATGCAATTTCTAAACAAATCACCTATGCTATGTAGCAGTGCTTTTTGATGCATATAACACTTTATGAATCATTGGAAAAACTTCAGAAAAAAGAACAGCGTTGTATTTTTTGGTTTTCAATCGACATCTCATAACCTGTATTTCGTACACGCATGAAACTATACCATAATATGCGTAAATTAGTCTAATAAGGCCTTTCCCTGATTTTACGAATCCTGGCAAGCAGATGGGAAGATGGCAGGGCAGCGGGCAAATAGGGATAATTGAAGGCCACTACTCGGCGGCTATTGCATGCCTATATAAGCAATTTCGTAAAAGCACCAATTTTATGATATTATTGTAATCTTCTAAAGGTGTTATTCGCTGAAGGTTTGCTGCTGCGCAGCCTATGTTTGAAAGTGCCAGCTGAATTAAGAAAGGCATAATGGATAGGGTCATTGGTGCGATTTCCCCAACCACAAATTTAGACATGTCAAAAAAGCGAACATGGAGCGACACAACTTTACTACATGACTGGAATAATATTTATCCTACATTGACACTAAAATTTGGACTATAGCTCTAAATATACATACTGTGCAAGGGAAACATAATTTATAATCAGTTCATTTTCAGCCTGTGACTATGGCATCCTCATTATTGCTCCACATTGCTTCTTGGATTGTTTTGTTCAAAGTACCAGCAATCCCGACATTATCCCGTTAGGTATTCAATTACATTTTGATAATCGAAATCTGCTTTACGATAAATCTAGTTAGATGAAAATCGAATTCCTCAAAGGCCTGATACAGCCCAAGGTCTGAGCTGCTGGTTTCCTGGGCCGGTTAAAAGAATTTCTGAATGCAGTAAAAACGGTGTTGCAAGACGTTCTGATGAATTTTAAGTTCTGAACGTCAGGAGAGAGTATGTATTGTACCTACTTTTCCCTGTAATGACCATGGGGAAGGGTTGGTCTAGTGGTAGCGTGCTGTGCCGCCAATTGCTGGGTCCAGGGTTCAATCTCTTGCCAGGTCCCCTGGGCAGCCAATCGCTGGGTCCGGGGTTCGAATCCAGCTCTTGCCGGGTCACCTGGTCCTATGTTTGACGGCTGTTTCAGTCATCCTTCCCTCATTGCCGTGTCATCCTCCTGTCCTAGTTAGCCTACCAAGTGCATAAATACAAGACTTAAAGCCCCACTCATCCATCCATCCCTGTAATGACCACTCTTGTGAGCACTTAAAATACTCTTGAGGAGGTGTAGTCTCCAGCCGGTTTTCTGTGAAAATGGACAGAGTGGCTTGCCCGCAGCGACACAAAATCTGGATTTCCAGCAAGAAAAAGATAAATTTTTTGGATGACAAGAAGTGACATTTTCTGTTGTCTTCCATAATTTCCATTGAGGTTTTGAAATTTGGTTGACCAAATGGATGCATGAGATTTCAGTCCTCTGGCCTGGCCTTGCCATATTGTACAGAACTGCTGAGTCAGCCTATATGACCTTAGGGCAATGGACTCACCAGTAGCAGACATACTGGGGCACATATAGGTATCACCAGTAGCAGACATACTGGGGCAATATAACCAAAATCAAGTCAAGGCCTTCTGGATATGCAAGGTAATGTAAGAGGCAGATGCTGAAGGTCCACTCTGTGCTTTCAACAGCTGCTTAAGTTGCTTTTCAATAGCTTGGGTGTTCATTTCCTCTTGCCTCAGCATAGACCACCAGCTGGAATGTTCCCATAGCTTTGAATGCTTTTGATATCAGAACAATACGTGAATAGTGAGAGAAGCATGCTTCTAGGGAAAAGAAATGTTTGGATGTGGGGGTTTGAAGTCAAATTGAACTCAACCAATCCTATTCATAGGAGAAAGCCTGGCCATGAGCGTCAATGTCAATTGGTGGTGCATGCATTCCTTTTTTTTTTCCAGGAAAGATATTTTGTTTTTCTTGTCTCTAGTATTTTCAAAAGTACTACTCTCTGAATGAACCTGCTAACTTCATATGCACAGAAAGTAGGTCACGTTTGAACTTGGCCAATCAGTGAAGTTCTCACAGAGATGAAATTTGTAAGAAAATCTCTGATTGGGCAAATACTGATATGACCCACTTTCTGTAGTTCATTTTTTGAAAGCAGCCAATCAGAGAACTTCTCACAACTAGGTTAAATTTTGCAAGAAAATCTCTAATTGCCCGAATCCTCAAATGACCTACTTTCTGCCAGGTTCAGTTAGCAGGCTTAGTCTGAGGTTGTTGTCTTTAAATATATTAGTGACGAGTTAAGAAAAATACTCCTATTAGGCTAGGGCCATTCTCAAACAGCCGAACATCATCTCTAATTAATATTTCCCTGGCTATGACTCCTGTCAGTCTGCGAACTGTGAACGCCTTGCACTCAGTCTCGACTGTAGGCTGATTAAGTCGGACCAACAAGTATTTCTTTTTTCTTTTCCCTTTCTTTCTTTCATTCCTTCTTCTTTGCTTGGGGTCTTGGTAATTTCCATTTAGCTTTGCTTTATCAATATGCAATGACTGCTGTAGCTCTGAAATATTCATATGTCCCTGCAGTAGGCCTACCCACAGCCAATGCAAAGCTTATCTCTTCATATCCCACAGCATCTTGCAATGAATTGCTAAGATTTTATTAGCCCGAGTGGTTGGGTGTATTTCCTTTAATTCTACTGTCAATACAGGCCCAAGCCCAAATAAAGAATTTTTTCCTTTATCTCTAATGGCTGTTTCAATCATCCTTCACTTCATATGCGTGTCCTCCTCCTGTCCCAATTAGCCTACCAAGTGCATAAATACAGGACGTAAAGCACCATATGGACCAATCATCCATCCATCTATCCATCCTTTATCTCTTGTTTATTCAAAGGTATATTACAATCTGAATGAGTCCACTAACTTCATCTTGAAAGTAGGTCACGTTTGAACTCGGCCAATCAGAGAAGCTCTCGCAAAGGTTCAATTTGTAAGGAAATCTCTGATTGGCCGAATTGTCAAATGACCTACTTTATGCCCAATTGAAGTTGTTACTTTGAACATACTGCTGACAAGTCAAGAAAAGGACTCTTATTTGGCCGGGGCCTGATTTTTGCTTAAAATTAAGTAGATGTATAAAGCCTGTCTATAGAAATGACAAAATTATTGGTTGTTATGTCTGTGATTCAGATATTTTTCAATACCATGTGAAGGACCCAAAGGCTGTCTCCATCTAAGCCTCTTACAAATACACAAAGAATGATATTGCATTCATAAAAGAGGATAAACCAGAAAATAGGATGGGAAAAGATGGAAAACATGGAACAAAAACAAGATTTAGTGATTGACTGAGATGGAGTATGAGCCAATGGTATCAAGTAAGATCCAGTATCTCTTTTTGGGAAATTGTAGATGAAGCCAGTAGCTG
This sequence comes from Platynereis dumerilii, assembly GCA_026936325.1. NCBI lineage: Eukaryota > Metazoa > Annelida > Polychaeta > Phyllodocida > Nereididae > Platynereis > Platynereis dumerilii. The sequence goes on along the minus strand of JAPTHN010000006.1, from coordinate 35,520,405 downwards.
TTAGACCGGCAGCCCAGGGGCTCTAGCCTAGTCGAACGAGGTACCACTAACGGAGCATATGGGTATAAAGGGAATAATAAGGCGCACCAGAAAACCCATTTCTGGCGCGGCGTATCGGTCGCGTTTACCCCTGGCGGCCATTTTCCAAGATGGCCGCCATAAAAATAGGTGCATGCAGTTTTTGGTCTAGATCTTTAATGGCTTATCCGATTTTGATAATTTTTGGGTCAAAATATATGTATTTTAATATTCCCAATGCAATGATGTCATAAAAATTTCAATATTGTCAGCGATTCATGCTTTTTTTAAGAATCAAATGCAAAAAAAGTGAAAAATTTGAAAAAAAATCAAGATTCTCTGGCAAAATAAGGCATTATAGTCAATGAATGGTTGGTTTTAGGGCAAAAATAACATCATAAAAAACTTCCTGACATACAGAAATACCAGAAACCATGTCTTATTTGTTGCTGTGTGACATTTAGTGTTGAAGATATTCCCATTTACATGACTGGTCACATCAAGTGAGAATTGTGACGTGACGACGTCACGTTTCAGCAGTGGTGCATCTTATGTGTCTGATTTGGCATAACTCTCCAACAGCTTATCAGATTTTTATAATTTTTGTGTCAAAATTTATATTTTTCAATATGCCCAATCCAATGGTGATGCCAAAAATAGGAAATCACAAGTATTTTATATTCTTTCTAATGATCACTTGTAAAAACAAAATTAAAAATTCAGGAAAAATTCAGGATTTCCAGGCAAAACAAGGCATCTTATGACTTGTATTATTGACTTTAGATTAAAAATGCCACCTTTAATCAATTCCAAATGTTCTAGAATATCAGCAGGTATTCCTATTTTGTTGCCATGTCATTTTTGGTCTTGATAATATTTACATTTATGTGAGAGACCAGGTCAAGTAAAATTGTGGCGTTGTGACGTTATGTTTCCGCAGTGATGCATACGTTTGTCTAATTGGATGTATATCTTAAACATATTATCAATGTTTTTGATCTGCGTATTAGCATGGTGCATTTTCTGCTATTATGCAGTTTTGTCAATAATAAGTATTAAATTTATGCTGTTTTCATGGTCAAATACAAAAATGTGAAAAAACACTTAAATCGCACATAATTATCATTGGCATTGTTGTTAATTGCCATATTGGTTTCAGACTGAAAAATTAAGCCATAAAAAAAATCTCACCTATTCCATTCTATTCCTACAACCAACCATGCAATGATTGCATACAATCCCCCATCTCTTCTTTATCAATGAATGGTTCACCTGCAACACCTGGGAATGTTCCCAAGCTATTGATAATTCGCAAAGTTCCTTGTAAGGAACACGTTGAATTATCAAGATTGGTCCAACACAGATAGTTTACACTTGGCAGCAAAATTATTATTTTTTCTTCGTTGTTTCACATTTTTAGTGGAGGTGAGTACCCATCTCCATTTATGCAGTCACAATGAGAGAATGGAAGTTGTGGTGGGAAATTTGAAATTTGAGCATTTTCAGAATGTCTTTTGGGCCCTGACTTGGCCATTTTGTTCGGAGATGTTTGGAGTCAAGAAATAAGTATAACTTGATTATAGAGCATGTATCTGGCATAGTTATGAATCGCAGGCATGTTGTAATTTGGACAAGACTTCCTTTGCTTTGAATCTTGATTGGATGCACCGTTAAAAAATTATGTGAATTGTGTCTGTGTATGCAAATCAGCTGTCCACCATTTTGTAAATCATGTGTGTTGTGTTCTGTGTATGAAATGAGCTGACCTGGAAGTATGTCATGGTGACATTTGGATGTTTATTGCTCAGTTTACTGACCTTGGAATTTATGTTATCATAAAACTAGGTCACAGGAGATGAGATGTCAATAGTTATACAAATTTCCAAGTATTTCAGTTAAATATAGTGTAGGATGTACAATGTATTGATGGATAGAATAATTATCGACAGATTGCTAGCTAGATAAATGGATAGATAAATACTGCTAGATATATAGCATGGCTGGAAAAGTAGGGAATTCGGGCATGTCATTGCCTGGAAATCTCTAAATCTCACTTAAAATTTTTGAAAAAAGGTCCAAACTTCTGACTTGGAAATATGGAGGCTTGATTTGCGAGAATTCATGGGCAATGTTATCGTATTTCATCAAATTGCCTAGAAATTCATATTTTTTCTAGCCCTGGACAGATAGAATGGATGGATTTTATGAATTAGCTAAATTGCACCACCCGGATAATCTATCCTAGACAAATACATTGTAGGTTTGATATGTCAAATTATCATAAATTGACATAATGCTTTCAGATTCAACAATGTCTAGAGACTCTAGTTCGATTCACATCTTCACAGCCCTATCAGCGTGCCTCGGCGGCCCAACATCGGCCCAAAGCCGGTCCGATGCTGCTGACATCGGACTGACGCCGGGCCAACGCCGGACCGCCGAGGCACGCTGACAGGGAGCCAATTTTGTCCTTAAATTTGAGGTATCACACTCAATCTTTACATCAAATAGCATGATATCCATGCAGATCTGGATCTGTCCAGAAGTGATAACTTTCTGGGCCTTACGGTTGCGCTCCAGCGGCCATTTTCCTAAAAGTCTGGAAGTTAAACATGAATTGATCACATGAAGTTATGCTGATCGGTTCAGTATCGGGAGTGGTTCGCTTTATTTAGCAGAGGCTGTGCTGGAGTGGATCGCATGAATTAGATGGATAGATTATAAAGATGAAATAGGTAGCTTACACTGATTACAATAGTTAGATAGATAGATTACGGATTTATCAAAAGGGTTTGGTAAGCGTGAGCAATAGGATGCAATTTGGTACTTGTATTATAATTTGTGACATGGTCCAACATGTCCAGGAGGGGTTAGGGTCAGCTCAGTTGGTAATGCACTGGTTTGCCAATCACTGGGCCCTGAAATTTTGATGGAAAGAAATTTCAATCATCCTTTGCACTCAATTGCTGTGTCCTCACCTGTAATTACCTCACATAAATACAGGACTTAAGGCTTAAATGGTCCATCCATCGGTCCAAAATATCCATGCCAATCAGACATTTTTGCACTCTTCAAATTAGCTGGCAGTGGTACACTAATTTACGGGTGTATAGACCAGCATAATTAGTGATAGATAGATTGATGGAGACATATGGTAGGTACAGCCCTCTGAGTGCAGCTCTGGCCTCTCACAAGAGTTGATTGATGAGATGAGAGACAGCAGAATGTCCTCACATGCTTCACATTTACCTATGTGAGAGATCCTTTAATTGCCCTACAGACACTGAAGCAAGCAATTGCCAATTTAATGTCAGATTCGAACTAGAGTTTCCAGCCAGTTAACTGTAACAGTTAACTGTTTGAAATAGCATTGAAATGACATTTGAGTCAACTGAACAGTTAACTGTTAATCTAACAGTTAACTGTTTTATCATGGTGACAGTTTTAAGGCTATTTAACATTTTTGACTAAAGATGAATTGAGCACTTAATATTATGTCAAAACTTATAAATGGCACACACAGGAATGTTAAAATTGTGATAATCAGGACAATATTGTTCATATTTATCATTGGAAAAGCATGATCATAGTCTTGTCAACGACCTATTGTTATCTGTTTATGCAGTGAAAAGTGAATCATCTGTAGTGTTTGCATTTTTTTCATCCAAAAATATAGTTTAACCAGCAGAAGAGGTCAAAGCTAGTTATTAGCTCATATTTGCTATCTTGAGGCATTGAATTAGTCAATCCCACCAAACCTATAACTCCCATAACATGCAGTTAACTGGCAGTTAACTGTTAACTGTTAAGAAATGAAACAGTTATACTGTTTGGCAAGTAAACAGTTAAATTGGAAACTCTAATGTGAACAACATCCAGCTGGGGTTTTGCTCATGAAAGTCCGCTGAGTTTTTCTGGTTCCCCACACGGGGTTTCGATGGGAGTTAAAACCTTCAACGGAGAAGGCACGAATCATAACCGCTCTGCCACCTAGCTGCCCCAATGAGAAAGTAAGATCTTTATTGACATGGTTGTATGGAACTAAGCAGGTCTCAGGATATATTATATGACAGCTGGGTGGCCAAGTGTTTTCAGTCCTGAGGGTCTTCTTTGCCTGGGTTCGAATCTTGGGCAGACAATTTAGAATATTTTCAATGTACTCTCAAGATCAAAGTCCCAGGTGGATGTCATTCAGATGAGATGTTAAATCATTGGCCCTTTCAATCTTTTTCAAGTGGAGTAAACATGTAGCATGTAGGCCCAGAGGACATTTGCTCTATCTGCCATCTCATTGATCAATCTAAGGACCCACTCCTGTTAAATGGCTGCACATGTGCATACCATATTTATCTATCTGATATCTATCTATCTATATCTATCTATTTAGATCTATCTATATCTATGTAATATCTGTCTATGTAATATCTATCTATCTAATATCTATCTATCTACTTATCAATGTCTTCAGAACCATATCTATCTGAATAGTTATACTTATAGCAGTGCTGGACAAATTATCTGCTGGATTCAGAGGATTTGAACTAAGACAACACGCCACCTCCATTTAGCAACCCGTAGATTCTTGTTGGATTTTACCATAGAAAAAGATACAGCATAAACTACTTAAAATTGACAAATTGTCCTAAAACTATTAAATATGGCATGCATAAATATACATATTTAAATTGAAAATTATGAAGATCTGATATGTTTTAATGATTCACAACTGATAAGACAAATGTATGCAAAACAGCGGAAATATCATGTCACAACGTCACAATTTTACTTGACCTGGTTGCCCACAAAATGTAAATATCTTCATCTCCGAAAGTGGCAAAGCAACAAATCAGACATACTTGCTGATATTTTGGAACATGTGAAATTGATGAAAGGTGGCATATTTTTACTCTAAATTTAACATTACAATCATCAAGTGGCCAACCAGCAGCAACAATATTTTTTGGTCTTTGGTGGGTCTCCTCATCATCTGTATTTACAACTCATCTCATGTCGTTATCATACTCTATACCTTTTTATAATAATACAATGTAATTCAAATGATGATGATGATGAAATAAAATAATTTTTCTGTCTGCCTGTGTGTCAAAGTCAATGATGCAAGTCATTAGCCTTGCTTTGCCTGGAAATCCCAAATTTTTCACATTTTTGACAAAAGATTATAAGAAACAATATAAAATACTCATAATTTCTTCTTTTTGGCATCACCATTGGATTGGGCATATTGAAAAATATATAATTTGACACAAAAATGATAAAAATCTGATAAGCTGTTGGAAAGTTATGCCAAATTGGACACATTTATTCGTGAATGCTGATAAGTGATGTTGTGACGTCACGATTCTCACTTGATGTGACCAGTCATATAAATGGGAATATCTTCAACACTAAATGTCACACAGCAACAAATAAGACATGGTTTCTGGTATTTCTGTATGTCAGGAAGTTTTTTATGATGTTATTTTTTCCCTAACACCAACCATTCATTGACTATGATGCCTTATTTTGCCAGAGAATCTTGATTTTTTCCAAATTTTTCCCTTTTTTTGTATTTGATCCTTAAAAACAGCATGAAATACTAATAATATTGAAATTTTTATGACATCATTGCATTGGGAATGTTGAAATACATATATTTTGACCCAAAAATTATCAAAATCGGATAAGCCATTAAAGATCTAGATCAAAAACTGCATGCACCTATTTTTATGGCGGCCATCTTGGAAAATGGCCGCCAGGGGTAAACGCGACCGATACGCCGCGCCAGAAATGGGTTTTCTGGTGCGCCTTATTATTCCCTTTATACCCATATGCTCCGTTAGTGGTACCTCGTTCGACTAGGCTAGAGCCCCTGGGCTGCCGGTCTATGTCTTATGAAGCCAGCATTTGTCCTCTGAAGCCAGCATTTGTCATATTAAGCCACTTTTTGTCTTATTTTCCCTGCTATGTTATTTGTCAGATTAGGCCAGAGAGACAAATGCAGACAAATCTGCTTATTTGTAAGATGTATTGAGATGGAGTTGGGACAAGCCTGTGCATACATACAAGGTTTCAATCTATTCAATATAGGAGGCCTAATAGGATGAGTAAATAAGATATTATTGCCTTTATGGTATGGATGTCATGTTTCCATATGAGTGGTATCTTGTGTTCTGACAACTATATCTCTGGTGTCGTTGTGATTATATTGTAACTATTTCTGTTTTTGCATTTATCCAGTGTTTTTAGTTTTTATTTAGAAAGGTTTCTGAAAACAAAGAAATTCAAGAATATTGCTGCTCATCTCACGTCATCTCATTTTATCCCTCTTTCATCTAGGCGAGCTCTCAAATAACTCTTATGAGTTCGAGAGCCACCAACTAATACTGTTTCAATTTGCATATTGTTTTTTGCGAAGAAATAAAGAAATAACGACCATGCCATTAAAAAAAAAAAGAAATGGCGGAGGCCTTTGTTTGTCACTTAGCAACGAATGCCATTTTGAAATTTGAAAGCCCAGACTCCTGTTTTTCACAAGACATCCACTTTCAAGAAGCCCTTAAGTAGATAAAACAGCTGATAAATATTAAAGCTGACAGGCGACAGCTTAGGGTGACTCCTCGTTACTTTCAGTGAGAATTTCATAATTCTCCCTGGCTGTTAACCAGGGAGGGTTGGTCTAGTGGTAGCGGGCTTGACTGCCAATCGCTGGGTCCAGGGTTTAAATCCAGCTCTGGCCGGGACACCTGGGCTCATGTTGGACGGCTGTTTCAATCATCCTTCGCCTCATTGCCGTGTCCTCCTCCTATCCTAATTAGCCTACCAAATGCATAAATACAGGACGTAAAGCCCCACTAATCCATCCATCCATCCCTGACTAATTACCTCAAACAAAAAGGCATGGTCGATACGAACCGCAATATGTCCGAAGGAGGGAAGAGCGTTGCAGAAGATAGACAGTTTTTAGCTTATATCAGGTTCAAGTAGAGATAGGATATTGTGAATGTGACGATTCTGACAGATATTTCTTTGTAATTGACCTGTGAGAACTTGTGATATTTCTATCTTGGTTTTTTTGTAAGTTAGAAAGTGGCAGATCCTGAGTTTATACGCTGTCTTATACGTATGATACATTCCTCGGACTAATTCATAATTGATAGCATTTTTCATGTGTCTTCTGATGCTATTTATGTAGCACCTGAAGGTTGTTTCCTTGAGGTGCTTGAGTTTATACAGAAGGAAGTCTGTATTTGTCTTTTGATTGCTAGCCAGGAAATTACACGAAAGTCAATTTAGAAAGGTGACATAAAGGCGAAAAAATTAATGTTGTTGTTCGGATAGCGCATAGTTTTCTGTTTACTGAAAGTGCATAACATTTAACAAATATTTGACATGCAAGGCAATTCAATGTAATTGTGCAAGCCAAGTCAGTCTTTCATCGCCTGTCATGGCGAAGGAACCACGGACAACGTTTGGATCTAAATGTATCACAAATTACTGTGTATATATGTTAATGTTATGTAAAATAATTGCTATTGTGTTGTTTATATTAATTAAATCAATTGTTTTTTTCTTTTCAGACCATTTAAGCGTAAGTGATGAAGGACAGGAAGAGTATGACCCAGCGGAACCCACGGGGGAACTGGCCAAAATGGAGGTAGGTTGATTCAATTGTATATATTTTATTTTTATACAAATTTCAACAATGAAAATCTGAGCAATATAGCCCATGTGACAAGTTCAATTAACAAATCTTGCAAAGAAATATGTGGTTATTATATATTTACATGGCTTCGTAGTGAAACAAGCCATTGGACAGAAAACTGGCATTATTTTATAATGTTAGATTCTGGAAGCAAGCTAATTTTTTCAGGCTTGTGATTTTTTTATAGCCAGATGAATCGGGGAAGACCCAGGTAAATTTCGCCATTGTTTGCTGCTTTCTGATTTGCCAAAAACCATATATCTTCGTCAGGCAATCTGTATAACAAAACATGAAATCTTAGCAAAAAAGTTTCAAAACAATCAAACTTTGACCAAGATACTGGCAGACTTTTTTTTTACATGGTTTAATGGCACAATTTGCCTGGGTGACAGGGGTAAGTTCTGCCATATGATGGGTCAAGTTGTTCCGCCTAATTTACTGCAAGAAAAGTCTGTATTTCACATGTTTCTGCGCATGGATCATAGATATTTTGGCATGTATGGCTGATATATTAAATAACACTACTCGAACATTGATGACCCAAGTAAAAGAAAATTCAAAAAGTGGAATAAAACTATAATTATTTCTTCTTTGGAAGGAGACATATCTCATGTGCTTGGTTATTCATTTCGCCCAAATGGTATACGTAGCACCCAGTTGCACAACTTGCCCTGTGGCATAACTTACCCCGGTCTCCCCTACATCCATTTAGTCTCTTTTCGCAATTAGTCGTTACTCGTACATATTCTGACTGCCTTTATACTTTTACAACCAATAACGTATTCACATCATCGACATTTACAATGCTGTTGCTCATGACAGGCTCATAACAAGCTCATGATTCAGAAGGAGATTTGTCTTTGATCGAAACGAACCGACCTTTGAATCAAGACCGCCCTTTGTACTCCTTTTCGCTTCAGATTAAAAATAAAGGAGTTATCTCTTGTCCTTTTGCTGTTTGATAAGCTTATCTCTTCTCACAGAATGCCCATCACATCCAGGGCTTGTTTCTAAATAAGGTTGTTTCAAACTTCAAATTCAAAGTTTACCAAGATAATTCTCAGAGCATCTTCTCAGTGCTTGGGATAATGACACGTGTGCTCCAAGAATGGCTAGGCCTGCCTTTGTTTTGAAAGAGTATTTTCAAAAGAATAGGTTTGAAGAAGATTTTATAATTTTTTTAATGAATGACACAAACGAGTGGTACCTGATCATGGACACTTTCATTTTACCTGCCTCTCCGAACTGCCAACTATCTAACTTTACTTAATTATAACATCACCGTCTTTTATTTGGTCTAAATTGAGGAAGATCTATTATCAGATAATAACCGCTAATGGAGCTTTTGTCTCTAAATCTATTGTTCTGAGCAACAAAATCAATCGGCGTTTACTTCTTCAGTAACTTTTCTCTTTCCCGGGCTTCCCATTTTCTCTCATTTCGCTGTTCTGTTTTAATTATTGTGAAAGCGGTCTACAATAGGGGAGAGCGGGGCACAGTGAGACGGCAGGCACAGTGAGACAAAGACCGTAGCGTCTAGCTGGTAATGTTTACAGATCAAACCTCTTTTGTATAGTACAAAAAGTAAGTAAGTGAGAGACTGTCCTACATCCTGAATGCCTACACTGCATATTGAGACTGGAATTTCAATATTTTGGTTTTTAGCCAGTAAAAGTAAATAATTTTGCTAAATGACTTTTTGTTATAATTCCCGAGAAAAATGGTATGATGCAAATCAATCCACAGGGTTTCAAACCTTGGATCATGTGTCTGAGTTTAGTGAGATGATGATCCACAATGCATACATCCGGTCCGCAGGATTCAAAAATTTTATTTAAAAAGCTGCTTAGGGCACAGTGAGACAGTTTGAGACGGGGCACAGAGAGACATTACAAATTACACTCCTAATGACCTGAATGTAATGCATAGCTCACAATTCACCATTAAAAACAAAATGTCTGCTATAAACTACTGATTTTAGTGAGTCATATCCGAAGGGAAGCATCAGAAAGAATTTTGATTAGTATGTAACAGGTGCGGCAGGTTAAATAAGTCATGCATGTGTCCTGTCCAATGAAGTTTGGAAACATGCTCAAAAAAGGACCTAAATGATTACCTTGCCAGCTGCTTTTATTAGAGTACAGTAGTTTGTTTAGCAACAATTGATAGAACAATTCCGCAGGTCCTGAGGTTCGGCGGTTATGGCAGCAGGTGCTCTGTCTCACTCTGCCCTGCCTGCTGTCTCACTGTGCCCCACCCACAGGGAACAGTGAGACACTTAACGAGCATGGACATAACTCAAAATTTCTCCAAACCTGTAAGAGGTAGGAACCTGAAACTACTGGACAACATACCCAACGTCATTATCTATAATGTGGTCCTGATCTCATTTAACTTGTTACTGTCAACATTTTGGAACACGTGAAAATAAAAAAAGTGTCTCACTGTGCCCCGCTCTCCCCTACCGTTGGTGAGGTTCTATCATAAAAAGTTGAAAACCATTTTTTGATCCTCTACTATTCTTGGTACACTACAAGGAGATTGAGGAAGGCATTTTCAAAATAAGGCTTTGAAGAGGCAACAATTGTTTGTTGAGAAAGATTTCTGGCAAAGTAAGAGAAAAACTGTCACCGTCTGTATGATTTTACATTCTTGTTTTAGGCCGAATGCAGATCCATTTTAGCAACCAGACATCAATGTCACGCTGACAACAATTAGGATTATTTGTCTTTTCGCTTTGATCACACTGCTTTGTCAAAGTTGCTTTGTCTACAGATACCTGACACAAGATCTTCAAAGGATGCTAAATTAATGTACCAACAGTACGACTCGACACATCAAAGTGATGTTGATGATTTCCTCCGGTATCAGCTACTGGCAGTGAAAATTACTCTTTTTTTTTTTACAGCCTGCCTTTTTTGTTGTCACACAGTTCAGGATATCGACTAACAATTACAACCAAAAGAAAGCAAGAAAAATTTCAATCACAAGTCCTGCTCGAAACTTTTTACCCATTAGTCCACTACATACCTAATTGCAATGTAACTTTTTATTGCCTTTAATTGTGAGACAGATCAGTATGATATCTCATTATGCTCTCCCTGAGGCTCCCTCTACGTAGTATGAGCGGGCATATGTTTTCAGCTTGTCTGTCTGTCTGTGTTGCATTTTCAGGCCTTTTTACTTCCGAACTTCACGCTTCATCAGTTAGCAATTAAAAACAGGTGTCTCCGCTGTTGCAACACTGTTGACTAGGTTGCACTGTGGTGTTAATGAATAATGATGGTGCTCATTGCCAATATTTCACACTTTTCTGCCCTTCCTTCATGGCATGATGGTGCTGCCTCTGGTGATATTTAGGAAACTAATACAACTTTGAAATAGATTTAAGTAAATCCAAATCCTAAAATATTTTTTCTTTTGTTTCAGGAGAACCTGATGGTTGGTGCTAACACTCTCTCAGATCATGTTCTTAACAATCGCCATAGCAACTCTTCCTCGACAATACTACGTAATACGGTGTTGCCCTCTCGGGGAAATCTCAAGAGACAACGATCGCCATCGCCATCTAGTATTCAAGTAACGCTTCACGGAAAAGGGCGCCATGTCCAAGAAAATGGCCCGTCATCTGTAAGTTTGCAATTTCCTATTATCCCACAAGCATGCAGGTCAAATATATTAAACTGTTTCTTAGTTACTCTGGTTTGCCTCCAATGGTCTGGGGTTCAAAACCCGTCCTGAGCACTCTTTGAGGATAGATGATACCATCCCAGCTGAATGTTGTTTGAAATGAGACGTTAGATTGGTGGCTCCTCTCAGTGTCTAAATATTATGACTATTTTAAGTGTAAGACCTCTTTACTACTTCACCAACTAATATTTTATGGAGAAAATAACTGTTGGAAAGACCACAGCTCCTTGGAAGATACCTTAATATCCACAAAAAAGAGGTTGGCATACATACTTCTAACCTCATCTGAAGAGTGGCACTATACTGTTTATCTCAAATAGACCAAGCTAGTGGAAATTATTAAATGACAGGTGTACAACACTGTATACAATATGTAGATACTGCATATGATTTTGGTACTGGCACTTTTTTCACATAATCTAATTCATCCAATATAGAATGAGGAGAACGAGGAAAATAAGTAGGGCTGGCTTGCATCACATATTATCAAAATAATCTGAGATCAGAAGGAAGGAAATGTCATTTCTCTTCTGGAAATGAAGGTTTCTGACAGCACAGGTGTGGTTGGCAGCCTTCAGCAGCTGACGGAGCGTTTTTCGACAGCGTTTCCTAGCCTTTTATCCTCTCGTCTTCCACCTTTCTGCTTGAATTTAACACGCTATGTTTGAAACTGATGTCGAAAGTTCACTGCGCTGAACTGCGTTGAACTGCTTTTGAGCTTGATAGGTTTCTCTTGTCCACTTCTGTCCACTGCTATCCAGTGTAATAAATGTCAGACAGATTGTACAAAATGTCAGGATGAGGGCCAAAATAATAAATGTGGTCCTTTGAAGAGCACCCGGTGCATCGCCATGAGCAACCGCCCACAATATGTGACCTTGTCGTACTTCACTGCTGTATATTTTACACTGAAAAGCACAGACCACACACAACCAAAGAAAGGAAGCACTAATATCACATTGCTCCTGAAGAGAATATTGTACAGCATAGTGAAAAGGCACTATTTTTTGAAATTCGTATGTGCCAATATCTTGTTCAAAGTCATACTTATAGTTGACCGTAATATCCAACCATATCAACATGACATGTTGAGGACTCACAATCCTTCTTATCTCTCCTCCCATAAAATATGCCTCACAATTTGTCAGAACTTATGGGGAGGGTGGTAACTCTTGATAGCTCTCTGGACTTCCTATCGTTGGGTCTCGGGTTCGATACCAGCCCTCATCATGTAACCTGGAACTATGTTGAACAGCAGTTTCAATCATCCTTCTCCTCATTGCTGTTGCCTCCCCCTGCCCTAATCGACCTATATGTAACCAAATGCATAAATAAAGGACATAAAGGATAATCATCAATCCATCAATGGTCAGAAGTTCTGACTCAGAACTGGCCTTGGAGGGCAACACCTACCTATACAGTCCACCATGCAGATTCCACCTGCACAGCTCTGCACAAATCTATGGCCAATCTGTTAGCATCTGATGAACCATAAATCTGACTCCAGATGAATGGAATGACTGATGTGACCTCAGATCAGGTGTCATTCATCAAAGGACCTGGTGCTTGCCTGGAGGGCCTGAAGGACCTTTTGGACCTTTTCAGCCCCTGTGGACCTCAACAGGTGCTTGGCAAGCTCTCTTATGCTGCTTGTGCTTGTCTTGTGGCTGTCTTGTCAAGGGCATTGCAGGTGTGTTAGGGTCAGAAGGGTGAGAGTTTTCACAGCTGCCAACTGTCTGCCTAGATCTGATGAATGTCTTGTAAGGAGATTGACCAGGAGATTGCTGCAGTGCTGGCACTGTGCTGCAGGTGGCATCTTGGTGGCTGTGGTGTTAGTAATTCAATGCAGTAGGTATATTAAGCAGTATAGTTTTTAGTGTGGTCTGTGCAATATACAATAGTATAGTCACCAATAAGAAATGATTACTACAGTAAAACCCAAACTGTAAAGTACGACTAGTAGACTACCCCAGGAGGAAGGAAGAATCAGCCACTACTTATTACTTAACCCTTTCACACCTTTTGGCTCCTTCCAAATCACTTCTTACCTTTACCTACTTGAAACTACCTTTTAAAATAATATCAAATTTACATTAAATCAATACCAATTCAACCTCCATTAATCCCATTGTGTCTGACTTATTTGATAGTGTGCCCCTCTGCCAATTGCTATTACATTCCCACTGTCTTAATAGAGTTCTTAATATGGGTTAAAGTTGTTGTGAGGAGTGGGCGGTAGTTGTAAGGAGATCTTGCGTGGAGAGAGAAAGGAGGGCAAAATAGGTAAACGAAGGACTTCTGACAGAACATTTTCTTATTTTATTTTGGATTGTACTGTATGTAATTGAATTTGAAAAGCCATGGGTGTTAGACTGCTATTAAACTACAGGAACCGGGTTGGGTCTCCGGTCTGAGCAACGATGTTAGATGGATGTTTCATCCTATGTCTAGTTTGCATGTCACCTCATTACTGTCATCCCTGCTAGTCATTAAGCTTAGTCGATGCTGAGGCACCCATGACAGCTATCAAGACTTAGTGCCTGCCATGATATCCTTTCAAAACAGAGTCTCAACAATGTCCGCTTCTCCTTCCAAACAAACTTATATTTTGACTCCGACTCCACCCAAAACCCTCCGACACCGCGTCTTCCACTCTCAACTCTTGACTCCTACTCCAAAGCCCTGAAACACTTCATCACAAAACACACTCACTGGCTCTTTGCTTTCCCATGCAAATCCAATATATATATCAATAACCCATGCATTCTCTTCACTCTTACATTGCCTTTACTGTGTTCTTTTGGCCACTTCCTGCAACCTTGCAACCTTGCAAGATGTTTTTCTACCTTCCTCAGTCCTAACCTTAATGTCTTCAGGGACACTGTAAGTTGTCCAGCTTTAGTTCAATTACCGATGCCATCTCGCGACAGCTGAGGCCTTCCGACTGAAACCGCCAAATAAATACTGCCGCAATCTTGTGGCACGAAAACTAAAGCCATAGTTCACTGATGCCACTGGACTATGAACAGACATCACTCATACTGAGAGACCTTCCATTGAAAGATACTTGCCCATTATGCCCAATTTAACTCAGAGAAATATGATGTATTGGTGTTTCTTATTGCCAAACAAAGTTACAGATAATGAATCATAAAGAAATTAGGAAGTTAGGAACCTTTAGTTTCATATTGTCAAATTGATGTCAGTAAGCAACATTTGATTTGATTTTGTCAAGCTGATGTCTATGAGGAACCTTTGGTTTTGTCAAGCTGATGTCAATGAGGAACCTTTGGTATAGTCAAGCTGATGTCAATGTGGAACCCTTTGTATTTACAAGCTGAAGTCAATGAGGAACCTTTGGTATTGTCAAGCCAATGTCAATGAGGAACCTTTTGTATTGTCAAGCTGATGTCAACGAGGAGCCTGCGGTATTTACAAGCTGATGCCAATGAGGAATCTTTGGTATTGTCAAGCCAATGTTAATGAGGAACCGTTGGTATTGTCAAGCTGATGTCATTGAGGAACCTTCGGTATATGTCAAGCTGATGTCAATGAGGAACCTTTGGTATTGTCAAACTGATATCAATGAGGAATCTTTGGTATTGTCAAGCCAATGTTAATGAGGAACCGTTGGTATTGTCAAGCTGATGACACTAAGGAACCTTTGGTATTGTCAAGCTGATGTCAGCAAGGAACCTTTGGTATATTCATGCTGATGTCAATGTGGAATCATTTGTATTTACAAGCTGATGCCAATGAGGAATCTTTGGTATTGTCAAGCCAATGTTAATGAGGAACCGTTGGTATTGTCAAGCTGATGTCAGAGAGGAACTTTTGGAGTATTTTTATGCTGATGTCTCTATGATTCTGGAACTGCCTGTTACACCCTGTCCGGCATAGGGTACAAATGGGACTCCATTTGAGTGAATTTGGCTAGAGTTGCTCAGAATTCTGAACATTTTGACGCGGTATTACCAAGAAGGGGATGAAACCGCGACAAGATTATAGCGGACATTCGTGAGCTGTGAGTGAGGCAGGAAGAGCCCTACCGCTTCAAAAGTACTTCCGATGACCAAACAATTACAGATAAATTATTAGATCAGTTATATCTTCTTAACAAAAATTACAAAATACATTGCTTTGGCAGTTAAGATATGCAGTAATTGAGCAGATAGAGACAAGATGGCTACAGATTGATATGTGGAATGACAGAACTGCCAGGGTGGATCATATCTGTGGTTAAGCTGCGTGTGATGGTACATTCATCTTGCATATCTTGGTATATTTGCGGAGGGGAGTGTTAGTTTTGCACATACTCATGATATGTAGCATTTCGTGAAGGAAATGGGAGGGGACACAGGATATGGGAGAATACATGTGATATGGACATGATATGTACAAGAAGTGTATGGCAAGGCATGTGCTTTTGTTAGTTAAGATAATAGCTAGGGTGGCACAGTATTTGTGTGGTGTAGGTAGCACTGACATTTGTTGGTTACAAGGCCATGAAAGAAAGTAGGGTACAATGGAAACCGCGAAGTTGTTTATGAATATAATGACTGAAGAGATAGAACCACATATTTCAATAAGTTTTGATATTATAGTGACTTAGTGACAAGCTCTGAGCATATAAAACCAGGCATTGGTGACTGTCCCATGTCTACATCCTTGTGTCTATTTGTAATGAGACATTGGTGAGGAAATAAAGCATTATGTCAGAACCCTCAAAACCTGTGTCTCACTACTGCACAATTGGATTATGTACATTTTCCAGTTTAGTTGAGCAAAAGTTGATGATGAACCAATAACTACTTTCTGTTATTCCACAATTTTCCCATGGTTGTACCCTGACTTATCATTCTCCTCATTTCTTTTCGATTTGAAATCAACAAGTTAAGACATACATATTCTTGAAGCAAAGTATAATACAAAGCAAAGTAGAATACATGTATACACACAATTACACAACCTTTCATTGCAAAAAAAAACAACACCCAACTGCATTAGTGTAGCATAACATTTCTTTTATTCCTGGCTGAGTTGTCATAACATGTCAAGAGTCTGTCAGTTCTGCTTGTCATAGTTAGCATAGTGTGTGGTTCAGCTGGTGCAGATCCAGAAATGAGAAATGACAACAGATATAAGAAGTGGATTTAGAAATAAGAAAGAGCATAAGAAGTAGGAAAATACATTAACTTGTTAGCCAAGTTGGTAAGACACCGGTCAACTTGGTCTTCTTCACTTGTGGTCCAGGGTTTGATTCCAGGTTATTAGGCAATTTATTGGTGGACCTTCATAGATATAATGTGCCACCTGATGCAGACTTCTCCCTGTCAATTTTGGAGACTGCCAATCAGAAAAGTTCTTTAAATATGTGACCTTTGAAAGAACTTCTGATTGGCTGATTGAATTGAACAGAATTGAATTGGTTTTTTTGTAAAAGGAATTTGTGTCTTGAGTGGACTTGATGTCAAGTGGTAAAGTGTTCCAATACTTAGCAACAGAGAAACTTTTGGCAATATATCTACTTATAATTTAGGCCTAATACTAACCTGCCTACACTTGTAATAAGAAAGAGTAAAAGCAAGAGTAGCAGAAATATGAAATAGTTTTCTCAGCCTATTGTTTGTTGCAACATCACAACATTTTGGCTTTCTCTTTTCTCTCCTGCTGGGACCTGTTGGGACCTGCTGAGAAAAGGAATACAACAAGGGGCCTGGCTGTCTCCTGTACTATTCCAGGGTTACACAGTAAACATACAGAGCAGTCCTGTCAAGTATGCTGGAATATCTTATTTCTGTGGCGTACAAATATTTTGTGCATTTAGTGTGCAATAAGTGCAATATTCTGTGAGACTGAGTTTGTGCGAATAAATTTGTATATTCTTCCGGAGGTCCTGGGTTCGCATCCTGGCCTGACTACCTTGACCGCACCTGTGTGTCCTTTACAAAGATTATTCCGCGTAGGTGCTGAACGAGAAGTTAACTTGGTTGTTTCTTGTACGCATTGCCTATGTTGAGGTACGAAAAAGGCCCCACACTTGGAGAAAGTGGAGTATATATATTATACACCAATGGTATATATACATAGCCTTGTCATCTTACTAGGCTGAATTCTGTATAAACGACGCCTTTTCTTGGAAATTGAACTGAAATAGGCCCTATTGAAAGGAGCGAAATGACGTGTCCAAAGGCAAGCTAATAATAAGTAAGCCATTCTTTTGGTCTCTTTTTCGATTTGCTGTAGCGTATTTAAGTTGTTGATCTGTTGAGATACCAATCACTTGAATGAAAATTCTACATAGAAAATAGGTTAAGAAAGTCTCCACAAGCACATGTAGGCCTATACTTGTTGCAACTGCTGTATAGTAATATTAAAGTGGATATCAGTCATATTTGGGAAATAGAAGAGATAACAGGAAATCGAATATAGAGAACTTAGAAATCTGGTATTTCCCAACTGACAAAGCTATGACACTAAGAACCACAGGAATGACAGGTAGCAGTTTTAATACAGCTGTCAATCATTTCTAGTAATGACACCACCTCTTTAGATTGTTATTCTTAAGAAATACTATCTTCTAACAAAAATATCACCATCTAAGAACCTTTTCTTGGAACATCAGGCTAACAAAATAAAGATATCATATTTTTTCTAAGATCAAAATTATTTACAGGTAAATTGTGGTCTTTCTGGCATTATTATTCTTGTTGTTTATAGATTATTTACAACTGACATTCAGCCTGAATGATTTGTGAGATAGGCCCTGCTGGCGAAGGCCGGGGAAAAGTGAAGTCAAAAAACGTATTACACCAGAATAGTTCACACACCAAAACATATAGCAGAAAAACTCCCAAGAAAAAAAATTAAGACTCAGTAGGCCTATCTACAATTATGAAATGGATTGTAATGGTCGATTTTTGAAGGAGTTTGTAATTTCTGGCCGCTCTTCTGTTGAAGTTAGCCTTCATGCAGCAGTTTTTAAACAGATTCAATTTGTATCAAGGACAATAACTTTCACCGATAAAAGTTGATTGGTCAATTTTTAAAGCGATATTGAATATACCATTAGGATTAACGGATTTCAAGAACGACTTAAACTGATAATAATTAATAGTTAATATTTAATTTAGATTAGACTTTTTGTCATAACTGTTCTGAATTCTACCTTCAAGTTGGGACATTTTTCATTGTCTACAATGAATGTAAATGCCATTTCTAAATCTTTAAGATCAATAATCAATCAAAGAAAAGCAAAATCAATCATTTGCCACATCGATCATCACTAATCGGATAACTAATCGGCCCTTTTAGTTGTAACCCTCCTTAACAGTTCGACACAGGGGTACCGCAATGACCTCCAATTTGACCTTGCACTATTTTAAACACATTTTTCAAATGATTTTGATGTCCCTGCTTTTATCTTTGCTACCCCATACAAGTTGAGGTCCTCTGCAGTGAAGTGATAAGACAGAAGCAATTTGTGAAAGTTCCACTGTCCAAAAACAATAGGCTGAGGCCTTCACTGGTTCCTGACCTGAGGTGACCTCTGTTGACCTAGTAATAACATCCGGGCATGTCATGTGACCTTGACCTTGACAGATGCCTCTGATAGTTCCTGTCACATGACCAGTACTACCCTTTGGCCCATTATGTAAGGTGAGTGATAGTGGCAAACACTTGATGTATTTGGTTCAGGTAGTGCCCACTCAACACTGGTCTTGTGATTCTGGATAGACAGATAGATAGATGGATGGATAGAGAGATAGAGAGATAGAGAGATAGATAGATAGATAGATAGATAGATAGATAGATAGATAGATAGATAGATAGATAGATAGATGCAGTTGAGGTCAAAAATATGCATACAGTAAAACAGAAAATAGTTATAATGTTGCTGCAAATTATTGAAATTAAATTGGTCTGTACATCTGGAACATCTGTGCCTTATTTCTTGCATATTAACCTTCTGAATCTGAATTTTACTGCAATTGGTCACTTTTGCTTGTGACAATGTCTCTACTGCCATTGTGTCTAACATCAAAAAGTGCTTTTCAAAAGACTTTGGATATTCCAAATAGCACTATGAGGATATTTGAAAAGGTCAAATATCCCCCAAGACGCTATTTGGATATTTCATCAGACCCTATTTCATCAGATGATATTCCATCTTAAGCTTTGGCTGACCGTATTGAGCTTTGGCAGACCGTATGGAGCTTTGGCACACCGTATGGAGCTTTGGCAGCTACCAATTATTCTACGGGTCCTATTTTTGGTTCCAAAATATCCAGCAGAGGGGGCTTCAACTTCAGAGGCCCTGGATACATGCTGCACTTCATTTACATTGAAGTGCCCTCTTTTGTTGTAGAAGAGATGGCAGTGCATGACAGCCCAAAGTTCTAACAAATAGTGTCCGAATAGTTCTAAACCATGAGACACTATTTGGTCACTATTTGATGTAGAACAGATGGCTGTCAATATACTATGACAAAGTTTCTAACATAGCACATTAGAGCTTTTGGAAAAGTTCAGTAGAAAATGTGGCTTGGTTGCACTTTTTGGATATTTCGTTAGAGATATTGGCAAAGCATGGTGAGGGGAGTAGATATTGTGACCAAGACCTATTTTAGTTTCTGGCATGCAAAAAGCAGCCCGATTTGCAAATCGGGCATGTAGATCTTCCGGCTGTAACAACTTTCACCAAATCATAATACTTCTTTACTTTAGCTATTTTCTGTCTGTTTGTATGCATAGTTTTGACCTCAACGTTAGGTAGATATGGCAAGTGCAGCCTCTAAGCCCAGTTGGGGTGCTCGCAAGGGTTGATTAATGAGATGGAAGAGCAGAGAGAGCAGGGGTCAAAAATCAAGACCACCCAATCAATTAAGAATCAACATCCCTTAATCAAAAATCAAGTCCAACCTTAAATATGGGCTAACCCAAAATCTCCAAAGCAATCCTGAAATCAAGAAACCTGTTCTTCTTAAATGATCAATCACCTTTCCTGGCAGTTGGTGGTCTGTAATCATCGATCCTTTTCTGTTGTGGTCTTCAACTGATCCAGCAGTAACAAGGGGTAGCTGCAGTTACCCTTATCAGTGATCAGCATGCAAGGTTGGCAACCAATGTACCCTTAGTGAGTGATTGCCCACTTGCATGGGATAGGGTAATTTAGCAGGGATTTTACCCTTATCAACTGCCAGCTTACACAGCATTGTCCAACTGTTATTTTGCTTGTTTGCCCCATTGTGAAAAAGAGTGTAAATGTCCCGGGGTAGATGTGATCTCTTTCAAAAGTTTGTCTCTGATTGATATATAGTATTTGTGTACTGTACCTTGTGGGAATGTAACAAATCTTTATGTCTGAACAGTATTTTTGCTCAGAGGAGGCTTAAGAGCACTCTAAAAATGTTGGGACAAAATTGTTTTTTTAGATTCAAAATGGTTTTTTGAAAAACCAAATTTCAATGCAAAACCAACATGGATTTTTAACAAAATTCATTTTAGTTTTTTCAAAAAACCATTTTGAATCTAAAAAAACAATTTTGTCTGAATTTTTTTAGAGTGAGGACAAACAAAGACAACTTTAATGAGGCAGGGTGCACTCTTTGCACATGATGAAACATCCTTCTAACATAGGTTTACTGGAACCGAACACAGGACCCAGAGGTTAGGAGTATATATATGTAAACTTTCAAGTGATATGTGATGTAATAATGAAGCAATTTGTTGTAAATTACTGCAATGAATGATGACTTAAGTACCGTAATATGGGGGTGAATAGGGACAGAATTGGGCCTTTTTCTGTAATAGCATGGGGACAAATCATCTCAGAATTCTAGACATAGTGTCAAAATATGTCCTGGCCTCAGTTCTAAATATCCCCGGGAGCTCTTGAAGATATCTCACTTTTCAATTATTTAGGCCCAGAAAACCGTTGTCCCTATTCACCCCTCACTTTGGGGTGAATAGGGACAGACTCTTATTTCCACAACCACTACTTCCTATCTTGTCTAGATGGTTGACTCTTGTGAATAAACATCAGAAAACGTGTTTAATATGAAAAAACTTTATATTTAATAAATCTGAAATTCTATTTCCCGTAAAATAGGCATTATTTAAAAAATTGGATAAATTACAGAAAAATATAAAAAACTGTAGTTTTTTGAAATTTTACTGATGATAACTGATTCTGGACAAAATCTACTACAGATGAACCCATCTTTGAAAATTTAACCTAAAAAAACATGAAATTGAGTTTAAATGAAAAATAGGTGGTCTTTCCTTGATATTTCTGGAACTCTGCAGAGGGTTTGGATCTGAACTCATGACCGTGGAGGCAGAATCTCATATCTTGTCCACTGTTCTTGTCATTTCAAACTATTTGAAACCAGTCTGTGTCAAAATTGCTTTTCTTTTTATGTTCATCTCTTTGAGAATTCGCCTGATTTCTGTAAAATTCAGGTTTACTGCAAATTTTAAGGCATTTAACCTATATTCATGAATTTTTGTCAGTTACAGCAAATGTTCAACCATCTAACTGCCATCTCCAAGATGTTTTTGATAATACCCCATCTCTGGTTTGGTTTCTGGTGCAATTATTATTAGGCCTACTGCTGTCCCTTGACACCCCCAAAATTAGCCTAAAATTGCCTTCGGCTTGGTTTTATTTGAATAACATACGTGCTAATAAAACTATATCAGTAAATTTCGGCAGAGACGCCCATAACTATATAATAAAAGAGCCCTGTGAGTTTAGTGTTTGTAGCTCTTATACTTTTTGTGCCAGAACGAAAGTTTTGACCACTTGCGAAAATCTAAATTCTGCAGGCATAGGTTTAAGGTGCTGCAGCTCCTACCTGCCTGCAGGCTGAAGTGACAAAAACCCAACAGATGATTCAGTAGTATACCTACTAAAACTGTGCCAAAAATCATGTTTCTGAGTCAAGTAGAAGTTGTCCGTTTTTGAAGAAATAAAAAGTTTCTGGTTCTGTCCCTATTCACCCCCTTGTCCCTATTCACCCCATATTACGGTATTCGTAAATTCTAGCAAATTACAGCAGCATTTGACTGTGCCTTGCCTTAAGCAAACTTGTGGAATCTGTGTAGGGCAATCTCAATCTATTAGAAAATTGAGATTGATTAGGGTTTCGGGGTTTCTTTCTTTTCAATATCTTCCTGGTAATCGATAATTGCAAAGTGATTTTGTGATTATGTCTCTACTTAACTGCTCTTTATTCCAAGCAGGGCGTCAGGACACTTTAGATTGACTCTTGACTCCTGACTCCTTTCCCCGTTTAAAACTCATGGATTCTTGACTTCCCTACTTTCAAACTACGAATCCAAATTTCTACTCTCGACTCCGAACTCCCGACACCGATATGAATGTCCCTGATTCCGAACGTCTCCTGAACTATTAATTGATTGAAAGATAGATGATTGATCAATAGATAGATAAATGAATGGATACATAATAAGGTAGAAAGACAGAAAGATTTATGAACATTTAAATCAGGGATAGATAGATTGACAGGTCATTGATCAATACCAAGTTCAACCAAATTAAATGGAAAAAGTCCTTTTAAAATTCTTCACCTTAATCTTTTTTTCTTATCAGTTTCCCAGAAGTCAGCTTCAATATCCAAATCTATGGAGAAATCTGTGGAGATAAACCTCCTCCACAAAATACTGAAACTAATCTATGTAATATGATTAAATATCAAGGGGACTAGGCAAAATACTTAGCATTTTGGGGCATACCTCGATGCTTCTGGAGATACCTGGAAGTTCTGAAGATTTCTTTGATATTTCTGTGAATTCCTGGTTTCTGTGTTTATGAGAAAGTGTGATGCTATCTCTACACAAACTTAGTACCTACAGTACAAATCGTGAAAATATGGCCTGTAACCCTTGGTATCTCTTTAGGCTGTGTTGCTCTGAAATCATCTCTTCGTCCTACAGTTTCGTTTAATTCTTGACCAGATAACTAGAATTTTAGTTAATTTATCTCATTGTTTCTTCTTTTTTTTGTTGAAATCTCAGTGCGAAAATAAAGACAAGACGTAAAACCCTAATAGTATCACTTCTTACAATTGGTCTTCTACAATACTATCAAGCTCAAAAGCAACGTATATTTCTGATTTTGATGCAAATTTACCATTCTGTATGTTTCAGTCATATAAATTATATCTATGCTCCCAGTATTGCACAGTATTGCTGTGCTATGATGCATTGTGATGCTATCTTCATTAACCAAACAAAGAGAGAACCCAGAGCTAAGCTGAGACCTCAGATATGTTCACAAAGTATTGTTCTGTTTGCTCAGGTAATAGGCAGCAGGCATGGGACAATAGGGGCATCAAAGGGGGCTATTTATACAAGGGAAGGTATGGACACAAGTATGAATGGAAGTAACATGATATGTTGGAAGTAAGGAAATACTGATATAGGTTAGCTTCTTCAGAATAACAGAAGCTGGCTGAGAAATTGTGTTTGTTCACAGGAATTGACAGGATGGTTTGTTCAAAGAATATCCCTAGGTTTGTTCATCTCACAATCTCCAGATATATAGGTCTGTGGGCTTGATTCTGAGTGATTCAGGTTGATTGTGTCATTTCCCTAAGGATGCTCACCTTACACTATGGGTTGAGGAGGTTTTGGCACTTGTGGATCTGGTGATATTTTTCTTCAGACTAGGCCCTAACTTCTTAGAAGGTTATTAAGTGATAAAATGTTGTCATTCGTCTCTGTATCCATCCACCTATAGGTTACAGTCGTGGAAATACAAATGATCACCAGAATGCACCAAAGTTATCCTTGTGAGGCGACACTCCTAATCCTATATTTCATATGTTTTAAGTTTGTTTCTGGGCTTTATCTTGACTTATTTGCTGATTTTTTTAGATAGGCCAATGCAAGGTCTAAACTTAAACCATTTGTGATAACCATATTGCACCAAAGTAACTGAAAATTAATTACCTGTGTGAAATTTGTGTGAATGCGTACAAAATTTGTACGAAAACGTATATACGTACTACAGATCGGCTCTTTTTTGTGAGTTTCATGCATAGAATTGACGTACAAAATTTGTACGCTGCGCAATTGCTAGTGTATAGGTTAATAATATTATCCTTCTTCACTTTGGGTGGTCTGTCAGACCCTGTCTATTGGCAATCCACAGTACAATGCACACCATACCTAACTAATCACCTGAAAAACTCCCTTAGTAATCTGAGCTTTCTGGGTGCATGGTTGATCTTTGGGGTGATGAGAACCAAGGAAACCATTTGTTAAGCTCATAAAAAAACAGGTATGATGTAGTATTTTCTTACAACATAAATAGCAAAAACACATAAACAATAAAATAACACTAATCCATGTGTAAATACAGAGGATTTCCTGAACTGGTATTGCCTGTACATTGGTCCCTATAGATGCCCTACCTGCAAGCACCCTCTCTAAAAATACTTATAAATGTATTGGTGGGTATCTACTAAAGGTACCTGCACTGTAAAATTTCAATTTTGAGTCAGCTTAAATGATTTAGTGAGATGCCAATTCCTTTGAGCTAACATAGCTAGTTGTTTCAAGTTATGGCAATGGACAGATTATCATTTAACTCAAAACGACAAGCTGTGTTAGCTCAAAGGAATTTTGCAACCATCTCACTCAATCATTTTAGCAGACTGACAATTTCACATTTTAAGGTGTCAAAACTATTTCTTCACTTCCTCTGACTGTGATGCTAGACATATTTTTAATTCACTTTCCCAGTATTATCATTATAGTGGCACCTCCAGGTTGGTTGCCCTTTGATGAGGCCTTCTGTACTTTATTTATGCACTAATGTTAACAAAGCTCAACAGGACATAGAGGACAGGCAGGGACCACAGGGGCTCCAAAACCAATGTGCATGACGTTAACTTATTACTTATTATATAATGAATGTATTCTATAATTTTTGCGCATGAACCTGGTAAACAATTCTCACCTTTGACTCAGTTCTGTGTCTTTATCCTTTGAGTCATTTTGTAAATTGAATATCAATGTTTTTGGATAATGTTGCATCGATATATCACGGGGAGGTTGCCCATGGGAGAGTTCATGTTTCATGTTGCAGGGACCACTGTATGCTACAGAAGGGCTACTACATTAAATTTTATCATAATTAGCACTTAAAAACACTGGAACAGATTAAACTGATCCTCTTAAGTTCATTTTATTACCACATTATCAGACTATCTATTGCTTATGATTTTTGCAGCAGTACATTTCTATAAAGTTGCAGTGATCATAACCACAAAACAGACTTATCTGATCCTAAGTTCATATTTTAATGCATTCTTGAAGAAGAAAATTAAGAAATGCATTGCTCACTGAAGATAAAAGATAACATCGCAGTTTTAAAATTAAGTTATTCTCTTCTGTTTTCTTAAGTGTCTCCAGGGACAAAATAAAACACTTTGAAAATGAGGAGATAACAGAAAAATAAACAAAAAAAAATTATTTATGACTTATGATGACTCTCCCCCCCTCCCCTAATTATTATCAATTTTAGGCTTCATGGACCACTTGTCAGTACTTGACCACAATACCTTTTTGTCCTGAAAAAGACCATTATTTCTGTAATTTGACCATACGACCTTTTTCTGCTGAGAATATCTGTCTACCACATCCCAATGATAGGAATACCTCATACCAATTACAATATCACCTATGATTAATTTCTTCGGTGTCATTATATAGATCATAGATAGAGAGCCTTATAGATATTTTTCCTTTACCATATTTCAAATTTTCAATTAGTAGCACAATTTATTTGGCAATAGGAAATGTCTTTTCTTCAGATGAAAACTTGATATTGAAACATATATGATATATCCGTGATAACAGTGAAATTCTAGGAGCAAGACACCAGAAGCTCTTATTTGAAACCTTCGAAATGTCTAACAGAAAATGGAGCATCAACATCTTTTAGAATTCTTTACTGTCGTTAGTTCTACAGAAGAAGCCTGCAAGATATTTTGTTAAGCGGGCAAGAATGAGGATAGAATAGCTAGATAATATTATGTGGATAGATAGATAGATATAGATAGATAGATGGCTGGGTAAGTAAAAGATCATCATGGGGTAAATGTGTAAAAATGAGGACTCCTGTTCTCTCTCTCTAGCAAATACAGCCCTCTAGATAAGCCCAGTTCTGGTCCTTGGGTGATAAGACTGCCACTTTTGCGGTCTTGAAGTGGTCTCTCGTGGAGGTGCGGTCTCCCCTCGGGGTGCTAATTGCATGAAATACTACTTAATGCAGGAGGAAGGCGGTCACATGAGGCAAGTAGACTTATAACAAGAGGTCTTATAATGCAGGAACCACTGTATTTTTAAATTGACAGATAGGCCTGGATGGATAAATAGATATTCTACCAAGGAAGGTACATACAAGTAAGAATTATAACTGATCAACCTTATTTTTCTTTTGTGGGAGCAGAGTGTGAACAGTTGGTGTAAATTAGTTTTGTAGAGTTTCAACAATTTACAAAGGGCTGCAGACTACGAGAAGTTAGCGGAGCTGTAATTTTTGCAGAGGATGGCCTTGGTGCTTGACTATTCTCATACATTAGTTGAAGCTGTTCCACCCTGCTGATTACATTTACCTGGTGCTCGCATCTGTTTTCAACAAATATTTTCTTTCTCCGCCCTTTCCCACCTTTTCGCAAACAATCGAGGCAAAAAATAATAAACTTCCAAACAGTAGAAACTACTAAAAAGCCAGCGTTGCTGAAAAAGCAATAAACTCATCGACGACGGGTAAATATCTTCCGCACTCCTTTTCGCAATAGACGTGAGAGAATTTATTGGCTGCACCGGAGGAGTGCCTACATTTCGTGCTCCCCTTAAGATTCTTTCGCTACAATTAGACGGCTACAAAATTCCAAGGATTTTCTCACTGACAAGAGACTGGAAGAGACTTGACGAGACTGAGGGGAGCGACTTCATTACTTTGCAATTTCTGACATCTTTTGCAACCGCTCTGACTTTATTTTCCGCATGTTGATGTCCGCTTCATTGCCGCAATACGAGTTATCGGTGGTTTTGAGGTTGATTTATAATTTTATGGATCTTTTGAGACTTGAAGGTATATAGATAAGAGATGCATGGAGAGATAGAGAAATACAGCTCTATAGTTAGGGCTATAGGGAAAGATAGATCTCAGGCTGTCGTAAAAGTAGCGCAGCGACACTAGGAAGAATCTCAGTAGAAGTTCCTCCGTGGCCTAACGGTTAAGAGTGCTTGTTTGCACGACCACTGGCTCTGAGGGCGTGAGTTTGAATCCCACCCCGGAACTCAATTTAGTCCGAGCCAATGGGACATTAAATGGAGTGGGGGTTTCATCCAGTGTTCTGTGCTGGGGCAACTGAAAGACCCTGGGCATCCCTGAATTAATAGGGTATGTACCGACTCCCAGTCTTCTCATCAATCATCATCATACGGCGATCACCAACACTGGATGGTGCTACGGCATGGGAACCTTGGGCAATGTTCCTGTATCCTCTGCCCATGGACACTGCTCAGTGCCTGCCTTGAGCTGTATTCAGTGGAAATACAAAACCACCTTCCCTTTTATGATATCCCGCTATATTATATATATATGCGGGTGTCAAATGTACTATGATAGTATCCAAGCATTCCTGTATACAAAATAATCAAATGCGAACTGCAGCAGATGGCAACTGCAGTCAAAAAGCTATTGAAGGGCAGTCGAAAATCAACTTAACAAACCAAACCGTTTTCGCCTGTTTGATGTCAGCCGCAGAGTAAACTTCCAACAGCATAATCCTCTAATTCCTTGCAACTCCAGCACGGGCAAGAGAATCTAATTCGTGTAATAAGGTTGTGCTATATGACAAAATTGGATTTGTGCATGGACCTTGCAACCGCGAAGCTATTTTGGAGCTTCATTAAAACTTCAAAAAGCCTGTAAACGGAGATTTCTTGAAAATGGCGTAAGCAGAAAATTTTTCGTCCAAAAATATGCTTAAATTTAAACTTACATGATGAGCTTGTTATGGGAGGTAATGGGCTTGGCAGGCTCACAGACAAAGCACAAAGCTGATGATGAAGACTGCTCTCAGCTTATACAGTTGCTCTTAAGCACGCCCCTTTGTGAATTACCATTGAATAATGAATTCCATGTTACCATCGAAGAATGCAGAGTAGGCCTACTTATATTCTGCTGTATGTGGCCATCAATGACCTCATAACAGGCACTATCCATTGCATTGAAATGAACTGTCAATTTGTCAACGAGTAACTTGTGACCTCATTGATGAGTGCTGTAATGCAGCACGTGACTTGTTTTGACAGCAGTGAAAGTATACAATATGACGTCACGGATTGTTTTGAGTCATAGAGAATAAAATGGAACGGATATGATATGACCTCACAAAGAACAATTCTGTAAGCACTTGTCATTCGTCGGCTGTAAATATGTCTCGCGGTATTGGCTACAACAGCACTAATATTGCCTGCACCACTGATGCAATGCTTGCATCAACCATTGCATCCTCCCCACGCAAGCCCTGCTAAAATGGACAGGGCTTTCTGCTATTTCCAACCTCTTCTGTGATTGGCTGCTTTTTAGGTCATAAGCATTTTGCAGGCAGATTTAGTCCGATTATGGACACTTAGAGGATTACTGGCAACTTAGAAAAACAGTGTAAAACAAGCAAACTTTCAAACACTTTCATTTCAGAACTGTGAAAATACATAATTCAATGGAATTTTCGGAACTGTGATAGCACCTTTCAACAATACACAATTTCTCAATTTGTAACTGTGTGAAACAGAAGCAACAATTTCAAACTGTGATGTAGCAGTCCCTGATTGGCTGAGCCAAAACTGGGTCAGTTAATTAAGTATTCATGAATTAGCAAAGGTTATGGGCCATTTTGTCATGGCATGACTTGGGATGATGCAACCATTGAGGTTTCCTACTGCATCTGCTAACATGGCCATGAAATTTGTATCAGGGGTTTTTAAGCTGGATAGGTGTCTTAATCTTGCAAATTAAAGTAAGTACACCCCCTACTCCATTGGAATAACATTGGGCTTGGGATGTACTTTCGTCATGCAAACCTTCTCAAAGGCCTCATGGCAGAGTTTAAAATTATAGCCAGCCTTGGTTTTGTCCAACCCAACTCTCCCAAGCACCCCTTCAGAAGAAGGGAAAGACAAAAACCTTCATATATAACATCTGGGTTTGTTGGTTTGGTAACTGCTTAATCTCTTTACAAACTATGGTTAACACTTTCTAACGGACTCTGTGCTCAAGTGGCCTGCCAGCTGTCAATCCAAATGTTTCTGACATTTTCCTCCAACAAGAAGTGTTTAAAGTGGCTTGAAAGTAGTTGAAACAACAAATAGAGGATGAAATAGTGAGGGAAAAACTGTGGGATGTTGTCAGAGTGGATTAACTCCAAATGAGGTCCCAAAGTTAATATAGTTTTGTTTCCTCCTATTCTGTTAGATGCATTAAACGTGTTGGGAGAACCAAAGACAGTCTACAACAAGATATAATGCCATCAAAGACAATGAATGTAATCGTTTGAAAATTCTAGCAACACTAGTATATATTCTTGGTAGTTCCCTTTTACGGACTTTTCAATCAAATGCATTTCACAAGATTTAGGTAGGAAAACGCTCTCCTAGATAATATTAGGAAATTTCATATCACTGGAACTAAATTGTGAGTTAGGCAGCTGTGAATGGTTGTGTGTCACAGCTATACACAGGTTTATTGCTTTTAAAATGGTTGCATCCAGGGCAACATAGTTTGACAAAGAACAATGTTTGTTATTAGAAATTTCAGGACATTGTCTATCGCCACTGTATGGCCTTTAGAAGCCGAGTATAGTGATTGGACCCCTTCATGAGGTCATTTAGTTTAAGAGCCACTCCACAGGTGGATATAGTACTTCCTGTAGCAATTACACAACCTCCATGCCCTGTCTTTCTGCTAAAGGTCTTTGATAAGAACTCAATTATATGTATGTTGTGTAAAGGCACCCGAAGAGGTGACATGTTTAATTTCAATGTATTTGCTGTTTAAAATTAATTTAGACGATTGGAGGTCTCTCACAGTAGATAAAATAACTGTCTGTCCATCTATCTGTCTTTCTACTGTGTCTATCTATCTATCTATCTATCTATCTATCTATCTATCTATCTATCTATCTATCTATCTATCTCTATCTATTTATCTATTTATCTATCTGTCTATCTATCTATCTATCTATCTATCTATCTTGCTAATATGTATGGCTATCTATCTGTCATGTACACTTGCTTGATCAAAAGCACTGCACAGGGCTGTGCTCAAGGGGAAATCTGTTGAAGTAATAGTTTGGTATTTATTGCAGTGAGCGCTAAAAAAAGACAAAAAATTACATTTTTTATCAGGTGAGAAGTTCTTGTTTGAAAGATGGGGCTTCCCTGGGGTGAGCTGGATGCAAAATAGAAGAAAATCAAAAGAAGATAGAGAAGAAATAGGAAGAAATGATGCAAAAGTGATAAAAATGTGTATAAAAAAGTAAGATCCTCCCTGATGATTTGTAAAGCTGACAAAAAGTGCAGCAACATCCAGGAGTGTGTGAAAACAAGTTAGGGGTGCCATAAACTATTGAGATAATGTTATTCGCATTATAGATGTGAAAATAATGTAATCCTGATTGAGTTACATAGAAAAATATCTTGTTCCACGGAGGGAGCTCTCCTCTCGACGCTCACTCAGATTTTCGTATACGATTTGAGTTATGAGCCGTGGTTGCCAGCTGCGATCCTGAGAAATGTTTTCTAATATTCGCAAAGATGTTTTTCGGCATATTTTTGCATATATATATATATATATATATCTGATATGATATGTACCTGATTAATCTACTAGTTCATAAGGTCCACATCTTACAAGATTCCTTAGATTCGTACGCGAATCATATTTCTGTGAGTTCTTAATCTCAGAATGCGGAATTCATTCACGTATGATGGAAATATATTTACAAGATATCTTTGAGGTCAACCACAGCTTCAGCGATGTCATTAATTTTCCTGAAGTATATTCTTGAGTTACATTTTAAATCAGATTTTTATTATATATCTTTATCCCAAATGTGGTTTTCCCACTCAGGAAAAGCTCACTCAAACTGTTATGATACACCCTTCTCTTACGCCACAAGGCTTGTGAAATCCTGTAAAAATTCTGGCTTGTAACACTGGAGGTCTATATATGGCATCTCACTTTTCATTCAAATGATGCTTTGAATGCATTTCAGCCTATATACATAATGTAAAACTCGACTATGTCGCACCTGGAAAAACTACAATTGTTTTTAAGATGCCATAAATATCTGATTCAAAAGATTTTTACGGTTAAATCTGAATTTAAGAATGAAATTATTTGTGTGAGCCTTGGGAGTGTTGTTACATGCAGACTGAAATCTAATCTTGGCATGATGATTTGTCAATGAATGGTTAATCAAGGACTCAATCTGGGATTGATGGCTTTCCTTTCGATTTGGTTTTTACACCTGCTTTTAATTGCAAGTACAATTAAAATCATTTTAAATTTGAATAAGTCTCTGTTCCGAATGTTTTCCATGGCATTTCTGCTTTGTATCATTCA
This sequence comes from Platynereis dumerilii, assembly GCA_026936325.1. NCBI lineage: Eukaryota > Metazoa > Annelida > Polychaeta > Phyllodocida > Nereididae > Platynereis > Platynereis dumerilii. Next base: position 35,488,321 of record JAPTHN010000006.1, on the reverse strand, counting down.
GTCTTTTGGAAAGGTAACTGTAATGAATTCATGATCATTCCTCTTTATGATTGAATTGTTGCCAAAAGGTTAGTAACTGGCAGTCTGTGGTAAGTGTTGCCTTGAGATTTAATCTACCACCAGGGGAGCCACATTCTGTCACAGCACCCCCTACATTTACACCATTTGAAAGTCATGTGATGACAGCCATTATGTTCACAGCTGCATCCGTTGAAGTCTAATTATAGTTCAATGGCTCCATCAATAGAAGTTTTAAATGGTCTGAACATGTCTGGAAAAAGTAGGGAATTCGGGCATGCCATTGCCTGTCTAAATCTCACTGGAAATTTTTGAAGAAAGGGCCACATTTCTGACTTTGAATTTGTCGCTTGATAAGCGACCATTTGTGGAAACGTGAGAAATTCTGTCGTGCTTAATCAAATTGCCTGGAAATTCACATTTTTAGCCCTGGGTCTGAAACAAAATATACAGGCAATGATATAAAATTATGAGTGAAGTAATTGATAGTGCTGGCCAAACTTGCACTCACTCAGATTCTCGGAGGGAACTGCCTCTCCGCTAGGGCGAGAATGAGTGCTGGTAGGCCTTTAGAAGTTTCTTTGCGATGTGTCCTGCTTTGGCTAGTTGTTGACTCGGACAAGATCGCAATGAAAATATCTAACTCTGCAGATCTATGGAAAAGGTGAATGACACAGCTTTTTGCAGGGGCGGACTGGCCCTATGGGCCAGAGGGCAGTGCCCTGGGGCCCAACACCTCAGGGGGGCCGAAATTATAAAAAAATGGTGTACAATCTAATTCCGGGCCTATTAGAAATATTAAAAAATCTTCAATTCAAACTTGACAAGCATAATAAACAATGAAGGGGCACCTCTCTCAGTTTTTGATATGGTCCACTAGGAGGGTCCCTGAGATCATGCCTAGACTTTCGGAGGTCTACTTTGTATGGGCCCCCTATGACCCCCCCTCTTCTGTATCGCCTACTCTCTGCCCCTCAATTAACAGTATAAGGGAGGAATGAGTTCCTCTGACCGAAAATTGACTTTTGAACTTCTTGTATGAAGATAATTTTCAAGTCAGTGATATCACAAAAGCAAGGGCCCACCTGTTATCATACAGAAGTTTTTGTTTAATTTCATACTAAATGTATACATATACTACTCATAATTTCACATCATAACATGCAATCGATACTGAAAATGTCGCTATTGTGATAATAGGGGCCCGCCAATGATCTTGCCCAAGGGCCCGCTGTGTGGCCAGTCCGCCCCTGGCTTTTTGTGATTTTGTCAATGCACTGACTAGGCTTAACAGGACAGGCAGGGACCACAGTAATCAGGCGAGGTGCACTGGATGAAACATCCGTCTAACATGGTTGCCCAGAGTAGGAATCGAACCCGGGCCTCAGCAGTTAGCAGCTAAGTATCTAGACTGGCAAATACTATGCTAGACCCCAGGGCCCAGGCCCAATGGTAAGGGTGAAAAAGAATCATACTAGAGTCTTATAACTTTTCTTTGACCTAGTTCCAGACCAATCCTGATTGGCCTAATTGGTAAGTGCGCTTGTCAACTGGCTTTGAGGGCGTGGGTTCAAATCTCACCCCGGGAACTCACTTTAGTCCGAGCCCATGGGACATTAAATGGAGGCGGGTTGTATCCAGTGTTCTATGCTGGGGCAACTGAAAAACCCTGGGCATCCCTGAATTATTATGTATGTGCCAGACTCACAGTCTTCTCATCTCATCATCATACGGTGATCACCTGCTCGATATAGCCCGCTAAGGTGCTGCAGAGGCATAAAACACAAACAAACAAACAAAAAAACAGACCAGTCCTGATCCTGAAATTGTTTGTCTTCAGCACCCAAAGCAACAAGCAGTTCACAGATGATGCATCCTCATTTTAAAGGTTTTTTTCAAAAACACTTCCAGATTTTTAAGTATCTTCTTTAAGATTGATAAAGGAGGAGAGCACACCTGGAAGTGACAGTTGAAAGAACGCTTCTCTTTGAAATATGCGGATAAAATGAAGGAGTGCATCGAGAAGAGACAGGAGTGCTGAGACATCCCATCCCGGGCTATCTGTACTATAGTTCCACAAGATGAATCGCCTTGTCTAATGATATATGAGCCTGGGAAGATTGGATTTTGCAAAAGCTGTTTTGCAAACGTACAAATGAAGCCAGGGTATTGTGGGTGTGCTATTGGGATTGTTGTTGTTTGGTTCTTAGCGGTTTCAACAGGCATATTTATTTATTTTGAGAATAATGTGAAGGTGATTTAATTTTAAAGGTCCAAAGATCAGTTTGGTTTTACCCTGGGAAGCTGCCTTTTGAAATAGAGGCCTTTCTTGAATAAAGGCTCCTTGAGTCATTTTGCCATGAGCCTATGGCCCTGAGCAATGGCTGTGCTGTGGAGAATAGGGAGATGGCAATGTGTGCTGGATGCATCCTGTAAATCGGTCTATCTGAAATAGAGGACCAACTCAAATAGGGGCCAGACTGGCAGACTCAAAGAGAGGCCAAATTCAAAGAGAGGCCAAACTCAAATAGAGGCCAAACTCAAATAGAGGCCAAACTCAAATAGAGGCCAAACTCATATAGAGGCCAAGCTCAAATAGAGGCCAAGCTCAAATAGAGGCCAAGCTCAAATAGAGGCCAAACTCAAATAGAGGCCAAACTCAAATGGAGGCCAAAATTCAAATAGAGGCCAAACTAAAAAAAGACCAAACTCAAGCGGAGGCCAAACTGACTTCGTGACTCAATAGACAACCGACTCAATTAGCCTTGGGACTCAATTAGAGGACTGACTCAGAGGCCTGAATCAATCAGAGGCCAAGCATAAATAGAGGCACAACACAATCAGAAGCCCTACTCAAAGAGGGGCTTGACTCAAAGAGAGGCTTGACTCAAAGAGCGGCTTGACTCAAAGAGAGGCTTGACTCAAAGAGAGGCTTGACTCAAAGAGAGGCTTGACTCAAAGAGAGGCTTGACTCAAAGAGAGGCCCGACTCAAAGAGAGGCCCGACTCAAAGAGAGACCCGACTCAAAGAGAGGCCCAACTCAATAACGGGCAGACTCAGAGTCCCAACTGAAGGTCCAACTCAATTGGATGCCAGACTCAAATGGAGGCCCAACCAGGGTACAGTAGCCTGTTTCAGTTGCGAGCGTAAGCTACAACATTTCACTTGAGGTGCTCTATTTCACGTCCTCGCACACATGCATTTTTGAAGCAGACCTGCACAGTCCTGCTGAGGCAGCAGCGCGGACCTTAGGGGCAACTGCTCTAGTGACCTAGAAGCCAATTCGATACCCAATTCGATACCCAATTCGATACCCAATTCGATACCCAATTCGATACCCAATTCGATACCCAATTCGATACCCAATTCGATACCCAATTCGATACCCAATTCGATACCCAATTCGATATGAATTTCGTCAGTCTGCAGCCTCGCTCGCTCGTCTACTTGTACAGTAGACTGTGTTCACTCAGAGGCCCAACTGAATAGACAGACTATACTGGCAAATAAATGGAGAGGAGCTTGCAATCAAGTAAATACCAGAAGTAAAAACAACCTATCTAACAGCAGACACAAGACAAAATCAAAATGGCTGTGTAAAAACAACAGACAGTCTTCAGTTTCTTAATTGTCAAATTATAAATTGAGCACTGTTTTCTGAGAATGGATGACTGACTAATTTGACTTTCTAATTCCATTTTCCCTATTGCTTATTGAATGTCTTATCTGCTCTTGTTAAAACTTCCTTTAATCCTTTTGACTATGGCAGTGTGTAATCTATAGGTAATATACCAATATCCTGTGCTTTAATTGTCAATATTTCTTTTTTCCATGCTTTCGTGTAATAGGACATTGGAATAAACAAAATTCGATAAATATCATTTAGAAATATTACATTTTTGATTAACTGCCTGATGCCATGATGATCCATGATGATTGTGGCTGATCAGATGCTTCATTGCTGCGGTTTAGATAGCTCAGTCCTTCTGCTATCACTATGGAGCTTTGTCATCCATCAGATTCCATCATTCAATGGTTTTCATAGAAAAGGAATTTCTCCTTGAAATTCTAAATTGTTTTTTATCCAGTGGCAGTCAGAAGCTCAGAGCTGGATTGTCTTAATAATCACCCAAGGATGTGAAGAACTATAGGCCTATAGAATTGTAAAATAATTCCTTGATTTTTATGAAAAGTTAACTGATGATAGCCAAGAGATTTCAGATAATGAATCCATGGATAATCTGCTCTGATGATATCCATCATAATTATCCATAGGCTAGTACACTTTCATATCCCATCACTGACATTATTCTAGATAATGGCAACAGTCAAATAATTATGCCTCCCCCCTGGTTGGAAACCAAACCTATTTCCTAATGGATTGCACCCCTGTACAGCTCTGTCTGATTTTGGTGTGGTTGGGTAATAGGCATCCTGTATTTTTGCCTTGAGAAGGCTTTATGGGACAGACAGGGACCACAGAAATGAGGTGAGCTGCGCTCTTTGGTACAGGATGAAACATCTGTTTAACATGGGTTGCCCGGACCATGGCGACCAGGAATCAAACCCGGAATCCCGAGGTTAGAAACCTCGCACGCAACAAATCGAATGAGCTGGGTCCAACCAAGCCCTGTGCGATTTTTAAAATAAAAACCGGTATATATGATGATTTTCTTTTTTATTCAAATATCTTCACTGTTTGCCATCAGCTATACTTCCAATAAACATCCAATAAACAGCACGTAACTGTGACGTAAAGCTCGTTCATGCGAACCAAAAATCTGAAAAGTTTTTTCAGTTCCCATTTAGTTTGTAGCTGAGAGAATTTGGTGTTTGTCAAGGTACATGCTGTTTATTATTGCAGGAGATTTCCCTATGCTTGGAGATACTATTGGAGATAATACTGGTAACCTCACTGCTAAGAAAAATAAGCTTCAGGTATGAGAGAATTCCGGCTTGTTATTTGTGTGATATGCTAAAGTTCTGCGATAACGGCATCTGCAGCATCTTCGATCACCGATTGATGATACCGTGCTGCAAGAATGTCGGCGCACTCTGTGATGTTTTACCTTTGGATCACTGCTAGATATCCTCAACAAAACTGCTTATGGGATGCATTCTCATCTGATAGATCTATGCAGACAGTCAGACACATGATCACACATCTCAGTGTGATGGAGGATATTTGCGGATTGTACGATAATAATTGGAGAATCAATTTACCATTTACAATTTAATTCTCAACCGAGTTTTTGCTTCAATGAATGAAGTACCTGTCTGTCACCAATCGCTGGGTCCAGGGTTCGAATCGAGCTCTTGCCCGGTCACCTGCATTGGTCTTTAACCTCATTGCCATGTCCTTCTCCTGTCCTAATTAGCATATTATGCGCATGAATAAGGATGTAAAGCCCAAATCATCCATCCCTTTGTTAATTGATCTCTCAGTCTTTCAATTTGTGATTCTCTTCTATTATTATGTCTATCCGTGTGCCTCTGTAGATCTTCCTGTCTTCTAGTATTTGCTCCTGGCTATGCTGTAATGGCATAAGCCCACCTCTACTCATATCTAACCTGTGGCTGACCTCAGGGTTAACACACAGATTGTTTTATGCCTCCTAACAGCTTCTGGGCATACAAGGCAGTGCACTATATGTAAGGGGAAAGACAATATCATAGCGTTACACCTTACTGTGGTGTTCATATCTGGTATCGTTGTTTCATACAGTGCGGACTCACATGAAGTGGTTTGAATTTATGCAAATACGGTCATAATAGGGTTTCGGCTGTGTGTTTCGGATGAGAGATGGGCTTTATGTCCTGTATTTTTGTAATGAGTAAGCCGAAAAGGACAGGCAGGGACAGTGGCAATGAAAGCTGCGAATCGAATCTGGGTCTCGGAGATTAGCGATAAAAGCGCCGGGCGCTAAAATACTGCTAGGCCAGCATATCTTGGACATCTGCGGTTTTCTACTATGGCTAATCTACCCATTTTGGATTATTTATCTCTTTTGATATCCCCCCTATATAATATATATCACTTCAATAAATGGCAAAGTAGAACTATATGAGAAAATGGAGAATAAATTTAGGATTTTTCACAACTGACAATGCCATAAACAAATTAAACATGTTTCTTATACATCTACCCTATATATATATAGTCATGCATCAAGGTGTTGCATAAATCCCTTTCCGAGTTTCGGAATCCGAAACATTAAACGGCTAAAGACGTGTAGCTATAGAATGTCTATCGGATGTCTCCATCTCTTTAGCGTTAAAAGATGCTAATTCTGAGTGACGCCAAGGCCCCTCTTTGAGACAGTCTCCATATATCACATTATCAGATTAAGAGCTTTATTCAAGGGCACTGCCATCTTAACTAAATGCAACAGATAAAGAGGACCTTGTGGTGTCTATGGATAGTTTGGTGATCTACTGCAAGTTCTACAACAGCTGTGTGTTGGAATCTGAAGGGATAGATATGATAGAGGTAGGCTAGGTTGATAGAAGTTAGGTTGCGGAGGGAGGGTAAGAGATAAACCTCCATAAGCTTCAATACGCTATAATGTAATCTAGTAAATCTGATAAATTATCGTAATGCAGAAATGGACGGATAGAATACAATGCAGAATGCAATGTCAGTCCGATAGAAGGAAGATTTTTTTTGTTGACGGACCTACGGATAGATGTTCTCGCAAGTTTGGGAATGTTTCTTCAATATTCAGTGCACCAGTATGCAAAGCTCATTTCCAGAATAATAGTTTTACCTACTGCCCTGCCTGCAAAGAGTATAGACTAGACAGCGGATGGAATCCGCACCTCCATAGCTGGATAGTTGGGTTGCCTCCTGTCCCCTTAGGCCAATGTTGTGTTGGGGCAACTGAAAGACCCTGGACATCCCTGAATGAATATGTCTCATAGAGACAGGCAGACTGTGTAGGGCAACACAGAAAGCAATTTCATTGGCTACCTGTTCCTACTAGAATGCAATCGAAGCTGATGAGTACAACCTCAAAGGCATTGAACGACAAAGCACCAAAGTACATTCAGACAGTTGTGCAGCTGAAGCCCAATGGGAAACATAACTTTATATGAATTCATATCTTGCAGTGGCGGATCCAGACAGGGTCATCTAGGGGGGGCCCGGGTGTGTTTCGGCATTCGCGGGTCCGCGTCGCAGCGTATTTTCTTCAAAATACTGCTGTTAATCTCAGTGGTCTAGGGGGGGCCCGTGCCCCCTAGGCCCCCCCCTGTATCCGCCACTGTCTTGTAATTAGAATCTCTGAAAGCTCATCAGTGAAACCACAGAATTGTCTAACAGCATGTTTTTCCAACAACCATCACCAAAATACAGCTTTTTGAAAAGTTAATTAGGAACAAATGAAGACAAAATTGTATTTATTGTGTAGAGTGATGTTGACTGTGCAGTCTCTTTGGCAAACATACTCGACATGTATCTTTTGAAATGAGAACTTTTAGATACATGTACATAACTTGCTATTAAGTTATATGCATCATCACCTCAACTTGATACTTTAATATTCCTGAGCCCCCAAAAGACACTTTAATGAAGGACAACTACACATATTTAGAGAATAGATATATATAGGCCTACAAGATGCATACATATGTAGATCAAGTTGCCAGGAACTCCCCATGTTATTATTGTTGAATTAATAAAAAAGTATACGTTGTGAGATATCATTATATTGTAAACTTGTAAAAGTTGAACAGTTTTCAGAGCTGTGTGGTGTGCAACCACATTTCTCTTTGCTGATCGGTTGGTTTTGAGTGATGGCATGATAAGTATCAAAATGAAATTATGTGTGAGTAAAATTGCTCAACAAAAGCATTGTGGATGAGAGACCAATGAAATAGGTCATATATATATATGTAATATCTATATAAACAATAAATTGTTGTGACACTGAGGAAATCCTGAATGCCAAAAGCAATTACTTGTATTGATAGTTTATTTGACACTGACACAGCTCATTTTGTAATTGCTATCATTAGACGCTACCTGCCAACCTAAGCTAATTTCCATCAATTGATATTACCTTGACACTGACTGAGCTCAATGAGTATTTGCAATCATTAGACACTAGCTGCCAACTCAAGTCAATTGAGTTGATGCTTTTTTTGACACATCTCAATGAGCAATTGCAATCAATAGACACCACCTGCCAACTCAAGCCAATTGAGTTGACACTCTCTTTGACACTGTTCAATTAGTAATTGCAATCAATAGACACCACCTGCCAACTCAAGCCAATGGAGTTGATGCTTTTTTTGACACATCTCAATGAGCAATTGCAATCAATAGACACCATATGTCAAGTGTCAGCTCAGTTACTGCTCAGTAAACAGTATATAAAGAGTATCAACCTTGGTAGCCTCATTCAGTGTACTTCAAGACATACAGTTGAGAGGAACAGAAGAAAGGGCGATGGCTTTTGTGGACATCTTGACAAAAAAGGTATTTGTTGTTATTTTATGCATTCTACTTGCTAGGCTCAGTGATGTGTAATTCTTGTTATTTGTAAGCTGTATCTCCATAAGCATATATTGACCTTGTGGATTGTGTAGACTGTGCCACAGTCCAGACATCTTGTGGTATTTGCCTATGGTCTTACTGATACTACACATGTATGTATGTATGTATGATACTGATAAGTAGGCAAGGTAAATTTCTCATCACTGTATTATAAACTCATCACTCTGAAAATTATGAATTCATATCTTGTAATTTCATATGACAGTGGCAGCAAATGTTGCACATAGAAAAGACAGTAAAACTTGGCCCTTTCTTCTGTTCCTCTCAACTGCATGTCTTGAAGTACACTGAATGAGGCTACCAAGGTTGGTATATATATTTTCAATAAACACAATTCTATGGTCGATTATTATGCCAGAAAGGTCTGAATGCAACCACCTCAAACGTCCTTCGTTTTAAGGACGGCGGTCCTTCGATTTAAGTATGGCCACCACTTTCTCCCTTCTGAACTGAAGAGGTTGTACTGAAATCATAGGACGACCATCCTGAAATCGTAGGACGTCCTGAAATCTGCGGTCGGCCGCGACCTGTTGACAATTAATTTTGACGATTATAGGACGTTTCACCGCTAGGACGTTTCACCGTCGGCAGTATTGGGACGTTTCACCGCTGGTTTAAAACAATGTTAGCCAAGTAGTAATTGCCTTGAATGAGCTTGATAAGCCACAATTAAACAAAAACACGCCAAACATTGTCTGTTGCTACTCTATCTAGCTACATGATCTATGATTATCTAAGTTTTTTGTTACTTTGTAGCAAATAGACTAACATTTTGTTATGTTTCATTTCAGATGTTAGATGTAGCTAAATGTATGCAAAGTAACAAGAAAACGTAACTAAATGAACAAAGTGATTACTAGAATAACGAAGGATAACAATATTCACTAAAACAATCAACTAAGTGATACTTTTCAAGTACTTTAATAACCAAATAGTGAAATTAACTGGCGGTGAAACGTCTCACACTGCCGACGGTGAAACGTCCAAGCGGTGAAACGTCCTGCTACCATTTTGACAACAGCATTGCTATCTATCAAATGACAACAGCTGAAGCGCTGGACAAAACGGAAGATTTCTCCGGTTATATTAGCCGTAGAAACACCAAACAAAGTGCAAAATGAAGCAGAGAAGATAGCCAACAAGATAAATATGAAGATTAATATGACAGACCTTATTTTCGATCCATGTGGCCTATTTAATCCAGCAATCAGATCGAGATTTCAAGTTTTCTGTCATTTTAGAGACCAGTGTCTCACGAAATATTCGCCCCGCGAAAATCGCGCACCTCTCCGAAGTTTTACGACGATTGCCGAAGTCAAGACTCGCCAGAGGTCGCCAGGGGTTCTTCCTGGAAGGGCGCTCGCTTGGAGGCGCTGCAAGCAGTTTGGGAACCAGCCAGACTGACCAATCAGATCGCTTCAATCCGACGGGGACCCGGCAAGACTACGCCGATTATGACATCAGCCAAAAGTTGCCGCATTCCCATTTAGAGACAGGCGGGGGCAGCCATATTGAATTTGTCATGATTCCGGTGCGTCGCTGTGTCAAAAACGCATCGAAAATGTCCGATTTCTGGCTATTCTCGGCATTGCGGAGGTCTATTAACAGACATCACTGATAGATCTATCCCTAATCTATCATCCACATCACTCTGACCCTTTAGGATGCTGCGTGTGCAGAGCTGGAGGCAAAAATTGAGTAAATCACTATATGTTATGTTACCGAGCGTGGGAAACCAAGGCTGACGGATCAGGTGGCGTAGCCGTCCAATCCTCCATAGCCCACTGGGCTATGGAGGAATTACCTTTTGAATGGTTGTCTTACAAAAACTCCGTCATAACTAAACTCAGGAAGTCAGAGAAGGGCATATCGGTGAGCTACCACAGGGGAGATACCTGAAGCCTTGACCCTGCTACTGCTGGAGGGGACAATACGAGTACCCTTAACCATTCTTGCTATGTTTTGCTCACAGTTATCCATGGACCTTACTTGAAAAGTTTTTTCCTGTTGGTGTTGCAAGAGGTTAACTATTAGATAATCAGGGGGGGGCCATGGAGTTTTCCTGGACGGGAAGTTATTTAGTTCACGGAAATGCTGGACCGAATTATTTCCCTCGATTGTGCGGTGTCCCAAAATATTTGTTTCTAAACCAAACAATACTGTATTTAGAAATACCTCCCAGGAACTCCAATCAAGATCTAATTGCTGCGGCATGCTGCCCTCTCATAATTTTTTTTTTTTTAAGGAACTCAGTATTGGCTTCCATGATCAATTTGAGTACTATTAGATCTTTCATCAGGTATCCAGTATTTCTTTTTCTCGCTTAATTTCAGTCTTTGTGGTATTTCTTGTGCATGCGAGACTTATCGAATTGCTTCGGAGTACATTTGCAATTAGTGTTGTCCTTGGGGAATAGACATCCGGTCCCACAAAAAATGAAACAATCCCAAAGGATACATCTGTTATAGTCTGCATGCAATTGGTCCTTTCTTCCTTTGATATGGACTAAAATAGCCACACAATACAAGAGAAGTTATTAGAAATACCTTGTGAAGTTGGACTGCTTTCTTTTCAATCATCAGTACTCTAATGTTGTCTGACAAGTAATAGTTTCTGGAATTGACATGAAAAGAACTTGTGTAATGAAAACACAAGAGTTGTAGAGGAAAACCATAATGAAGTGGTTTGAAGGATGTTGAGAAGCCCTGAGAGATTCAAGGTCAGTTGACCGCCTCTGTTGTTAAGTTGGTGGCCCTTACGGTCAGCGTAGACCCACTAATCATTGAGGCCACGATTTAATATATGTCTCGCCTAAACACTAACTTCCCTATATATTTGATTTGATTTCTTGGTCATGAAGTGAAATGTGAGATTTGTGGTGAGCGGTCCTGTATTATGGATGCCTTTTTTTCCGAAGGTGCATTGTCCCGAGGGTCCACTGTTGTGAAGATCCATTGTTCCGAAGGTCCGTTGTTTCGAATGATGCACCTTTTAGCACACTGGTTCATACAGGGATCTTCACTTCACCCTTTGCTTCATGTTTAAGAAGGACCGTATCTTTTGCTCGTGAGCTCTTTTCACATCCTCCTCATTCTGTGAACAAAAGACGCATGTCGTAAATTGTTGTTCAATTAACTGCTAATGAGTTTGCATAATAACTCATGATGAGCTTATTATGTCCCTGATAGCCCTTGATTGTCTCTATTCAATAATGAACACAGAAATTATGACGCTGTAATTTCTCCATAGGCATATTAATTTGTGCTGGGGACATTCTGTTAGCTTCTGTGAAAGTCATAAAACTAAAAAAAGAGGAAATTATAAGATAATTAGTTCATCAAATTAAAAATTTCCACAATTAACAATGATTTACTCCTAGAAGGAGCTGTACACCTTTCTTCCTTATTCCATTTTCAAACTTCTCTGCTGATAATTATAATTTGTCCATTAAAACTATTCTTCCCAAGTTTTCTAATCATTCGTCTTGTTCTGAGGTAATCATGTGGCATTAATCTCTAACATAATATCAAACAAACCTCATGACTGGTGAGCATCAAGAATTGGTTTAAGTTAACATGTGTCATTTCTCTCAATATAGCAAAACTTTCCACAGAAAAACCTTCCAAGACAAAACCTTCCGTAGAGAAACCTTCCACAACAAAACCTTCCATAGCAAAACCTTCCAAGACAAAACCTTCCAAGACAAAACCTTCCAAGACAAAACCTTCCAAGACAAAACCTTCCACAGCAAAACCTTCCACAACAAAACCTTCCATAGAAAAACCTTCCACAACAAAACCTTCAACAACGAAACCTTACTGCAAAACCTTACACAATAAAACCTTCCACAACCAAACCTTCCATAGAAAAACCTTCCAAGACAAACTTGGGCACTGCACAGAATAACTTTTCCACAGCAAAACCTTCCACAGGAGAACCTTCCACAACAAAACCTTCCGCAACAAAACCTTCCACAACAAGACCTTCCACAGCAAAACCCTCAACAACAAAAACATTCCAAACAAAACCTTCTGCAATAAAACCATCCACAGCAAAACCTTCCATAGAAAAACCTTTTAAGACAAAATCTTCCACACTGAAATCTTCTGCAACAAAGCCTTCTGCAACAAAACAAAAGCTTCCACAACAAAACGTTCCGCAGCGAAACCTTCCATAACAAAACCTTCCGCAACAAAACCTTCCACAACAAAACCTTCCACAACAAAACCTTCCCCAGTAAAACCTTCCATGGAAGTTATACAAACCTTGCGGAACTTTGATACAGATGATACAGAACTATGTAAGGATAGCAAGGCCCAGATTAGAACACCTTCTCTTTTTGAGTTCACTTAGAACTTGTTAGGACTGCATGGTAAGGTTCCCACTCCTTCACCATGGTCAAATTCAAGGCTTTATCCAAGTTTATCCAGACTGCCAAAGCCAATTTTTAAGTTTAAACCACAATTTATAAAGTTATGCAAATTGGAAGACCACACTGCAAAGCAAATTCTGACAAAGAGATAACGGACAAAACAAAAAGGGGAACAACTTCAGCATAGTAACAAAAAACAATGCAAAAAAGCATAACTTCTACAAAACAGTTATGGAAATAGCTACTGAAGTCTCATAACAGTTGCAAAAAGGCTTTATGCTTTGTAGAATGATCTGGTCCTGCCTATGGTATGCATGGGCAGTAACTAGTCTGTTTGTCTGCTTGGATGTGCATAGAAACAACTGGTGTTTCCATAGAACAATGTGGAAGGGCACTGCACAGAATAACTCCTCTTTGTATGTTGAGGGACTTTGTATTCTCACTGTTATTTCTCATTCTGGCTATAGTATCCAATGCATAATAATTACACTGTTTGTTGTTATAATCATAATTCTGATGAAGCTTGGTACGGTCTGTCTACTGTTGTTATAAACTGCGTATATCATGTCTTTCTTGTATATGATGTCCCTCTTTACAAAAGTGTATCGAGCACTTTAATTTTCTGTTGCTGTAAACAGTGGCGGATACAGGGGGGCCTAGGGGGCACGGGCCCCCCCTAGACCACTGAGATTAACAGCAGTATTTTGAAGAAAATACGCTGCGACGCGGACCCGCGAATGCCGAAACACGCCCGGGCCCCCCCTAGATGACCCTGTCTGGATCCGCCACTGGTAAAAGTCAGGGGTTCTGCATTTAATGGCCCCCTAGCCGCCCTCGATCTGCTACTGCTAATGTGGTGAGATAAGAACTAAACTAACCAGTTTTCATGAAAATGCATAGTAACTGTTATATATTGAGACCTGACTGTTCGCATTACTTATGGTCACAGAGGGTAGCCCTGCAGTACATATCTTCAAGAGCGTCATCCCTTGAGATCTTGTTAGGTCACTCTATGAGAAAGACAGGCTTGATGCCATTAATAAATGTTTTGTTCATCTGGTAAGATTGGATAGATATGATAAGGGCAGCCCTCTAAGCCCAGTTCTTTGCGCTCATGAAGGTTGATTGATTGGATGTGAGAGAGTGGGAGTCCTCAACATGTTACATGTTTACCCCATGTGAGGGATATTTTACTCGCCCAGTACCTGTAGACACTGATACCAGGGACCACCAATTTAACGTCTCATCCGAATGACATCCAGCTGGGATCTTTTACTTGCCAAAATAGACCAAAGTACAATGGAGCCGAAATTTAGAAATATGTTTCGTAAATTCTCATCGGACAACAAGATCTGTAAAACACAGTTTTCGTCATCGTCATGATGATGCAGATTGGGAATTTGGTTAAAATTTAAGTCACTGAAATTGAAGTTAGAACCTCAAATCAGCAATAAAGCCACTTGCCTTATTATTGATATATAGCCTAGGTAATCCGCAAACTATGCAGCATGGAAATGCAACCTTCAGGCCTTCACATTAACTTCTCATGTATATTTATTAATGTCTTTGCAGGTGAAGAGGGAAAGGGAGATGTCCCCGAGAGGAATGTTTCAAGAGAATTTCCTGGACAAGCCAAATTATTGCCACGCCTGTGCATTCGACTGCGTTGATATAAAGGTAGCAATTAATTGAAATATTAAACAGTGTTAAATATAAAAGCAACCCGGAAATACCAAGAACAACTAGTAATCAAAGTAATTTAACTCAGTAATAGGAAGTCAAATTATATTTCAGAGAAAAACTTAGAAACTGTATCGTAATTAAATAGAAATTTGGAGTTGGGTTCTGTAATAATGCCAAGAGGTACTCAGAAAAACAGCTACGAAACAAATACTGCAATTATATCGCCAAGAACAACTCAGTAATGGCTTATGTAATGTATTTTCAGGGTTTTGAGCAGCACATGAGTAGTCCCATGCACCAGGGGCGGATGCAGGAGATGATCAACATGCACATGAGGAAGACGGACCAACAGTTAGCTCGTATGAAGGCCGAGGAGCACCTCCGCAAGATAGAGGGGAAGGCCAAGTATGTTCAAATTGCATTTAATGGTTGTGTCAGAGGTTGCAGCAAAAAAAAAACCCATTATAATTTGGACCTTTGTCTCATGAAACTAATCATTATGGACTTCCATAAGTCAGGATTAAGCTTATACAGTTTTAACATGATAGTCGTTAGTTATTAAAGGATCTCACTGCAGCTCCTCATTGCCCATCAATTTTAAAAGAGGGCCACATTGTAAACTGAAATTTCCCAGCCTTACAGAAGTGAGTGCAAAAAATTAAAAAAGAACAGGTACTATAGTAAATTTTCAAAAAGAACATTAGGTACTATAGTAAATTTTTAATCATTAATAATTGGTGAATTGAAAGAGATCACTGTGCAATGTTCATTGACATCAAATTTCAACAAAGGATATGGAAGGAGGTCAGTGACTCTTTAAGATATCTGAATATCCAGGACTAGTCCTTGTTATCATTCTTTTAATGCAATGAACTTTCACTCTTTTTCTCCAGGGAGGATTACTGCCGAATATGCGATAAGAGATTTCCTGGAACTTTTGTCCAACATCGAAGAACACAGGAGCACAGGGTATGTATAAATGATCTCAACAAACAGACTAAACGAAATGGTGCAACTTTGTCACTTAGAGACGACGTAAAACAGTTGTAAAATTGCTGTATCTGGAAAACTGTCATTGTGCAGCCACACAGAAGCATTTTTCTGTTTCACATAAAATACACAATCTTGAGTATAGCAGGGAAAAATGTATAAAAGGCCAATAAGTTTTTACAATGGGTCATTAAGTTTTTAATCGCCATTTCATATCTACTTTCAGCGCAAAGAGCGTCTCACTAAGAGAGGGTGCAAATTATGCGACACAGGCAGCTATCAGCAATATCCAGACTATGTGAAGCACATAGACTCCGAAAGTCACAAGAAGGTAAGAAGATATAAAATATATGATTTGTAGCCATTATTGTAATATGGGAGATCATTGAGATGTATACACACTTTTCTGAGCAACTGTATATTGAATAGTACAAAAAATATCAAAATAAGTGTTGCATTATAATTGACAAATTGTGACATGTTTGATAAACAACAGTATAGATTAAGGTCGGTCTATGTTATTCCATTGGAGTGAGGCCTTATCATACTCTGTATCTTGCATCTTTTAGGTTTCTTTTTTAATTATCTTTACCAAAGCTTTCTGGCATTTTCTCACAACTACAAAGGTCCCAAAAATGTAATTTCTGTGGAACATGTAATGCATATACACAAAGACATAAAGTAACATATTCGCTCGAGTCACATGGGAAAGCCTCAAAGCTCCAATGTTAATTTTACATTTGAGTAAAGTAGGTCGTTTATTACTAATGAAAAACACCATTTTCTGTGACCTGAGAAGTTACTACTCTCCCTTTATGGCAAGATGTACTTAGGCACACAACATGACTCCCTTACGTGTGATAACTGATCACCCGAAGAGCTATTAACTAATTCCCTAAGACATACAGTGCAAGTAATAGAAGTAATATAATTTAGTTAATAACTGAAGTGAAAGAAAGGAAGAAACATCTCCTGAATAAGACATGAAGAACAGAATGGAAATTGCAAGTTTCAAATTACCAGATCATTCAAAATTAACTCCACCTGATGAACTCATGATTCATGAACCAATGGAAAACTTGGAAGCAGGCCTTAATTCAACAATTTTCTCTGAAATAGTTTGCAAAGAAGAAGCCAGCAAAGTCATTTCTCTAAAACTCTATCCAGTTTCATCAGACTCATCACCTAACCATTAGTGAATCAAAGAAACTGAGCTAAAAATCAAAAGCAATTCAAATGTGGCTGGCCTTAACCCCTAAACCAGAGTACAGCATATGATATACTCCTCTGTTTTAGAGTAAAGCAATCTATAATTTTGTTGTAAATTTTCCTATTTTCCATCCTCAGAAAAAGGAGGAACTGCGAAAACAAGGCTCGCAGCTAGGAGACACAGACAAGTCGAGCAGTGTGGACGAAGATAGAGAGAGTTTTGCAGATGCAGACAGCATACAAGATGCGGACAGCGCTGCGGACGTGGACAGTTTTCCTGATGATCTCGAAGAATTAGTCACAGTCGATGCTACAGGGATTTACAATGATGAGGAGCATGAGGTATGGGAAAAAGACATCATTTTTAAAACTATCTATTATAGCCTGATTGTGACAAACAAGACCTGATATAGAAGTTCTCATTTACACAACGCCAGCTGTGCTGTGCACAATCTTGCAAGGCCAATATACTTTTCCAATTCTCAATCAAACTGTATAGATCCTGGAAAAGCCCAGGGCAACACAAATAGAGGTCGAATTTGTTAATCTCATTGCTCTCGGACGTTGGTCGTCAAATCAACCACTATTACTCTTCTTTAGTTTAAATCAGAGGCATTGAGATGACTATGAAAAATAAAATTTCATACATTTTTTCCACCTTCAGGGTACCGATGATGAGGACGGACTGAAGAAACCGAAAGAGAATATTGTGGTTACCATGACAACCGTCACAACAAATGGAACAAGCAGTCAGGTGATGCAACACCCTAGCAACGAACCTCCAATGTTGGTTGCTAATGAGATCTCAAACATGAATGATGCCAGTGATAAGGTAAAAACACAGCTCTCCTTTCAGTCAACCGATTTTGTTAAAATTTCATCCAAAAAAAAAAGTCCAATGTTAAAGCTACAGGTAATCCATCCTTAACGTCAAAAGTTACATATTCATTATCTGTATTGTTGACCTCGCAACGGGAAATCCATCTCTGCAAGGGGTCAACTGGGTCATACACTCTCATATAGTTTGTTTTGGGAAATGTATAACATTGACTAATAAACTGTATTAAAATTTAAAATATCAATTTTTTCCATTTTCAGTTCCCTAACAATGTCCTAACAAGTCTTCAAATTCCTCAAGGTAAGAATCTAAATTGTCTAAAATGCACTTTTTCATCTTCAACTTCCAAGTACTTTTGAGAATAAGCTAAAAGATCTTACACCAAGAAAGAGTGCACCTCTCATCAGTGGCGTCAGTTCCTATGGGGCTGTTCGGGCAGATGCCCCACCACTTTTTTCCCAAAAAAGGGTAAAAAAACTCAGAGCTTCCGTAACTCTGCTGTGCACATGCAAAACTTTTTAATAATTGTCATTTGTCAATACCCCACCACTTTATTTTGAAAATGACGTAACTGCCTCTCATCATTGGTGTGGTCCTTGCCCATCCTACTAGGCCTACTCAGTAGGGGAGGCGGGGGTCAGAAGTCACAAAATTCAGAAAAAGGCCCAGAACAGAGTAGGTGTTTGTTAGATCTGAATGACCTTTGGCACAATTATGCAGTATTTAGTTGACTATAGTTGTATCACATGATAGCTGCTGTGTTGTAAATAGGCTTTAGTCAGTTCACAATTATTTAAGGCAAAGTCCGCTGTGACTTTTTAGTTTTTACCCCATGTCAGGGTCAAGAAGTCACAACCATGGGGTAACAAGTCACATGCAATTGTTGTGAACATACAAGATTATATGAGGTAATATGCAGACCTAGACTTGATAGTCATCCTTGTGCATGAAATTTATAGTGAGCCTTCAAACACCATCGGCATGCAATGACAATGCACCATCAGCAAAGCCGGCATCAGAAATTGCCCAAATTTTGCGAAATGAAATTTTGCTGCAATGCTTTCTCATCAGTATTATTGATTATGGATGATGATAAGATTATAAGCTAAAAGCTTCTAATGTGGAATATTTTACTTTCCTTACCACAGAATACTGGCTTCCCGGTACCCTATGGTAAAATATCACAGTGCTGGGGTGAAATGTCACAGTGTGACATTTCACCCCTCAGCTGTTTTTTAAATTCAACAGATGATCCTGGCAAGTTGGTGGCCAAATGGCCAAAAATGGGTTCACAGCAAGAAAGACAATTATCCAAAAGACCTTGAAACAGTAGCACAACTTCCTATGTCACAGTGACCAGACATTAATAGGGAAAGTTCAGAGTCGATAAAACCTGTTTGGGATTCCAAAAATGCATGAGGTGGGTATAAACCCACTTTGCACAATGAGTATAATTTTCATATTCCCTGCAGACATTCTTCTCATAAAAGTGTCCCAAATTATGATTTAAGCTTAAGAATTAGGTCACTGCAAGTTGGTCAAAAAGGCCTGTGACTTTTTACCCCTGTGACTTTTCACCCCCTCTTCCCCTACATACATACAGGATGTAAAGCCCTATCACCCACCCTCATAAGTTAATTACAAGCAATACTTATTTCAGCCTAGCTTCAATGAAACGGTTTAACAAGTATTCATTCTTTTCTTCCACAGGCCAAGAGTATGTTATCCCTATCACTGGCTTCTACTGCAAACTTTGCCATAAATTTTTCACAAAAGAATCCACAGCAACCGTGACCCACTGTCTGTCGCCATCTCATCATATGAAATACCAGGTTAGTTGTTTCAAGATTCATAAATCCATAATCCAGTAAAATCATGTAATTGAACCGTCTAATAATTATTATTCCACGACTATTAATCTATATATGGCACAACAAACTCCCAATGCAGATGGAATCGTTGACTAAACATTTGAAAACTATTAGATGTATATAGATCGATTCATCACTATACAGTATGGCCACTATGGTGTATACCTTAGTCCATCTATAAATTCTCTTCCGAAGTTAATCGACTTTAATTAACGATGCAGATTTGCAATTTTTATCTTATGCCCTTTAACCAACCCAACTGTCTTATTTTAAATTTCAGAAGTTTCTGGAGTTGCGTAAACAAAAAGAAAATGGTCGCCTTGACAACGTGTCTGGGGCAGATGATGCAATAAAGAGCAACAGCACTGCGACAGGGGAGAAAAAGACTTCTTCGCAAAAAGACCTGCGAGTGCAGTTAGTGGACATTAAGGACATCCTAGAGACGAATAACAACAACAAAAACAGAACCAACGCCCTCTATGGGAAGGTGGAGGATGTAAACGGAGCAGTAAAAATGGCGGGGAGCCAGGGAACGCAGGGCGTAAACAACAACAACCAATCGTTGCAAGTCAGAAAGAGGGTTGCTTTCAACCACAAGAACCGAATCATTATAATTCGCAAACAAGTGGACGACGATAATGAAACTGAGGTTGAAATGGACAGTTGCCATGACAACCACCATGACAACAACCCTTGCCACCACCAGGGAGAGGAGGGTAACAACAACAACGATTCCATTGCCATAGCAACAACTAACGGCCAAGTCGTCTCGAGGACAAACGGCGTTCTGGACTCCCACACCGAGTGTCAGCAGATATCCTAAGTGTATTTGTTGCGATTTGTATTCGAAATTCAACTCAGACTGACATTTTCAATACGTGGAGTTGGAACGAACTGAAAATATGCCATTAAATGCCAAGTTATATATATTATGTCAAAATGTTGTGCGAAAAAGTGATTGCTTTTTGCATAAATTATAAAACAATTTGTTACATATCATTTCATTTCTAATTATAGATCCGTTAAAGATATATGTACTCTTCAATTCATGATGCTATGTTGGTGTGCTGTTGTTAATTTATGGGTTCTATTGAATTATAAATTAAGTATTTTATCCCAAAATGTCCTAGGCCTAGGTCACTTCCAGAAATCCTGTATGAATCGACAATTGCACTTTGGAGATGACTTATACTGTCTGAATTTATGACACTTGCAGTTTCTATATCTTCTTTATGTTAACTTTCTGAGCTAAATCTCCTCAGCAATAGTGAACCTTTGACCATAGAATATTTCTCTGTGCCCTGGGACCGCGGCGTCCATATGCTTCTATATTATATGCTAAGGCGTACACCTGACATTACCAATTGTATATTCATGCTATCACTCTACTGGTCTATACTTGATAATGAACACATTGACTGTTGTGGTTTACCATTTACCTAAGCAATGCCTTTTTAAATATTTTCCACATTGACATATTGAGATCAGCCTGATGATACAAACTTGTCTCATTGTTTAAAGGATTGACAAACTAAGTTTAGGCAAGCTATTTGAACGGGAGCAAGAATGGATGATATATATTTGACATGTATCAAAAGAAATATCATATTAAAGGTGATTGGTTTGTATAAAATATTATATTCCTGCACACATTTTCGCTACCCACAAGCTTTTTAAGCACATATTGCAAGGAATGAAATTATCAAATATCAAAATCAAATATCAGTCCTTCCAAGTTAATAAATATTTGTAAAACTGGTAATGAAACAGCATTAGAACCTTGCAGCTGGCGTGTAATTGCAAATAGATTCAATTTAAAATCAATTGCCAATAATCTCAATATACTTATCTTAGCAATGATCACATTTGCTTGAGCACTGCACTTCACTGCTAAACAATGTTGTGAAAGTGAAATAAATTTGGGACAATGATTCTTGAGAAACTACCAATATAAACACACCCACTTTGACATATTTTGCAAAGGCTCAGTTCTGATATCATAAGTTGGTCCTTAAAAGTGTGGTTATTTTCAAATTGTTAATTATGTAATTTCTTCTTAAATTTGGTTTAATTGTGAACAGTTTAATAATTATATTGAATTCAAAATATAAATAGTATTCTCAAGATCTCTACATGTAAACCTTGTACAATTAATAAGAATTTTTATCAAAACTCAAAAGATTAGTCATTGATTGTCACATTATGCTTGTGGTGTCATAGATTATGGCGTATATGTTTGAAGCTCAAGTAAAAGAGCAGTTATTTAAGTATAGAACAGATATTTTAAAATCAGTTAAGTATAGAACAGATATTTTAAAATCAGTTAAGTCAACCGGTGAAATTGCTTTAGCTTAACAAAGTACAAGTAACAGATAAGCAAGAAATCAATCCTATCTATCTTCAATAAAAGTTCTCAGAATTTTTAGAAACATTTGTATTATTTTTACCTGTCATTATTGTTTAAGTATTTTCATAATTGTTTAATATTGTGAGCAAACCTAATTAGTATTGGTACACTATGCACACGCTATAAGGCTTCCATGTAAAATATATTCCACAAAATCCACATAAAAAAATATGTGTAAAATTTATTTAGATTTTTGAAAAGGTGTTTCTTGTTGTTTAAGGAAAATTGTTGTTGGTGAATTATATTTTTTGTTGTCAGTTTGTGATTTTTCATTTATATTTACACATTACTTAATATCATTTGTAATAGTTATAGTTATGTTTAAGTTTGTACTAGTAGGTGCTTGCATTGAGTTTTTGATTTTGTTGACCCTTTGAAAAAATATTTACAATATGTAATATTGTAAAATATAAAGAAATTATTCAATATGTATTCAGTTAGAATATTTGATGTCTATCAGCTGGAAAATATGCTTGTCTTTTGGTTGTCAAGCCCACGAAATGTTTCAAATTTCTGTCCGTGATGTATAAAATGTTCTCAAATATAATACTTATGAAATTAATTAAAGCAAAATCGGGTTCACCTCTAGTTTGGCTTGCTGACATATTTTTTTCAGATAACATTATTTATTGAAAGCCGTTTTATAAAGGCAAAGGCCTCCTCACTCAACTGGAGTGAATTGTTTTTTTTAGGCTACTGTTGTTTGTCATATGATATAGTTATGATTTATTTCATGAGATACCCTGGTTAACAATTCCGAGTCTAAAATTATCTATATCTTACTGTTACTGTATTATGCATTATGTTCAAATTAATTTATTGCTCTTAATGCTGTGGTCTTTAAACATTCGGCCTAATTATAATATTATTATTTTAATATTACAATCTGCAAGCCATAGGCGTATGGGAGGGGGGGGCAGGGGGGGCGGTCGCCCCCCCAAAAGTTTGGGAGACCGTAAAATTCGGGCAAAAAGGCTAAAAAATTTGGGCATTTGATTAGATAAAAAATACTTAAAATTAGTGATTTCACGGCTATTTCATTTGAAATGGTATTAAATTTAGATCTCAAAATTCGGGCAAATGTCGCTCGCCCCCCCAAAAATTGCGCGTCCCGTACGCCTATGCTGCAAGCAAATTTACTTTACAAATATATATCATATATATGCAATACTGAATCTGTGGAAATGTGAACGGTTACTAAATTCATGAATGAATATTGAATTGTAAAATGTTGTGTACTGTCTCATATTACAATGTACTTCACAAATTTATAAATTTAATTTGCACATAGGTTATTCGAAGGAATGTAGATCGAAACAAGGTGTAAATTTCGAAAATATTTTATGAAGACTATATACAATCAAGCAATATATTCATGGTGTTTTTGATTTATGAGACCTAAAATTGTAAATAGAATTTTCTGAGTTTTTTTTTTTCAGTGTTCCTTGACACGTGCATGTGACCTTAATTGTGACCAGTGTTGAGTGTATCCATTTATTCACACTATTCCGAATAAATGTGTATATTTTGTATGGACACCTTCCATCAAATATTTGTCTTATTATTTCTATATTTTATGAAGGCCCGACATAATTGATTTAAGCTTCCGAGATCTCAAGTAATTTTTTCTTAGGTCGGTGTGACGGGGGAGAAAAAGCTGTAGGCCTAATCTCTAAGTTTTATTATAATGTTGATTAAGAAAAATTGTGGGATGACTAGATTTTTGTTTTGTAGGCATAAAATCCTTTGGGTGGGTGGACCCAGGAAGCTAAACATCAATTATGTCTGGCCCTATATATTAGATGTTATTTTGAAGAGTACCACCACCTGGAGGCTGGGTAATACCATAAATTTCAATACGACAACATTCTTTGATGAATACAATTACCAAGAAAAACCTGAAGGGTATTTGGTTACCAATACTAAGTAATCATGAAAACAATTCGGACAACTTTTCCAATTACTGGAAGCTGTCAAAAGTGAAAAAGTGTGGCATATTCCTTTCGTTGTTTCACTTAAAATTGACAAAATTTATTTTGGACCAGCAAACTAGACAAGAAACCCTTACACAGAAGAAACTTGCAAAATTCTCAGCAGCTTAATTAACCCGGATGTACTTGCAAGCAGGTATAGATGTAGAAAGCAAGGGGGCAGCTGCCCCCTTAATAACTTGCAGATAAATTGACATTGACGTCAGGCAAAAAAGGGAAGAAAATTTCAGGCAGAAATTCCAATTAGAAAAATAATGTACTGCTTCCCAAATTGATCATCTCTGCACCCGTGCATATAGTTTTATCAATTTCCACATTATTTAAGAAGCCTCGTTGCAAACAATGGAGCATTTTGAGGATTTTAACACCAGAGGGCACACTTGCCTAAGCCATCTGCTAACAGCACTCCCTAGCGGCAATCAAACTTTACCTAAGTGGTTTACAATATAGGGCTCCAATGTTCATACTTCAAACAAGCACATACTCCATCTCCGCCCCACATTGCCACATAGCCACATCAAATTTTTAACAAATAGCAAAAACGAATGCACATTGAAGAAAGAAAATTTGACAATGTAGATATCATTTGGAAAATATTTGGCTTTAATTTTATACCTAGCTTATCCAAGCTATAACAACAAAAACCTCAAATATAACAATCATTACAATTTGTCCACTTCATAAAATATGGCTATTGGATTATCCTACAATATGAAATATTTGTTTCAAACCAGATTGCTCTATTTTGACAATGCATAAATAAACCATAATAAATAAACCATAGACCAGAGATGACAGAATTTACTGGATAGCATTTTCCTGAAAGTTGAAAAATAACAAAGAATATATTTAACAATGTTCAAGGGAAATCTACTTCCCTGAATATGGGAATTCCCTAAAACTGTCATTAATGAGATTTATTTTGTTCTGAACAAATCCAACTAATTCCATAAACTGTATACATATTATCATGTATATGGATTAATTGACAATTTTAAATATCAACCAGTGACACATATAACATTTTGTAACACAATGACTTTTCAGGTAAGAAAGATAAGATGTACAGACAAAATTCACTGTGGGTTATTAAGATATAAGATTGCATTTCACCAAGTTGGAAAAAAAAAACAAACTTGTAGGCAAGATTAAAAAATACTTTTAAGTAACTTATCCCGTAACAATTACAAATATTACACTCTTCTGTACATATATGACCAATTCATTAATATGTAACCTGTCATGTATTACAATCATAGAAATACATAGAACGGACATGAGGCTGTATGATGCCACCTCAAGATGAGGTCACCAAATCCGCCATATTGGAACTGCCCTGAGACATGATGTCACAATAGAATAATTATGATGTGACGTCATGCCATTGTTATAAGTGACATCACAGTTATTGGTGACGTCACAGTCCATTGTGCCAGTATTCAGGGCAGTTCCAAGATGGTGGATTTGGTTGCTTCATCTGCCAGAGCCTCATGTCCCTTCTATGTATTTCTATGATTACAATGGTGGCCATAACAACATGACTTCTGAATGTTGAGATTGGGGCAGCCACTCAAGATATGCATTGAGTAGATATTTTGGCTTGGTTTGCCAAATTGTCAAAAGGCGATCTTTAGATTTGACTTGTTCACTGACAAGTGCTTGGAGTAGAGTCTCTGTCCGAGGTTGCAGTTTAGCCCACGATTTAACCATAATGGAGGGGCTGGAGAGCATTGTTTTTGCATAAGATTCAAGCCGAGGGATCACCTTCCCTTCCAGAAGGAAGCGACCGAACCATTTGAAATAGTCCAGGCCTTCAGGGTAGTCCAAAGAAACGGGTACGATAGGCCAAAAGTGAGGACCAAAAGTGGAAGTCATGTGACATTTAATCGTTCCAGAACTAGCGTGATACGACGGCTCGGGATCGTCCAAAGGTTTACCCATGATGCAATTGTGAGGTGCAAATACGGGTAACCAATCCTCCTCGACCGCACAGACGCCCTTCATGTACATCTTGGAGGTCTCGTCAATCTGTTGATAGACTACGAACTCCTTATCTTTCTTGTACAATGCTGAAGCAGGATGAATGAACACGGGATCTTCCAGTGCGATGCACTGATAAGCGTTCTTCAATTTCTTGGCGTCTTCGCTGCCTTTCGGAGGTTCCGTCATTCTCTTGGCTACGTGGTCGGCCAATCCTGCGAGGACAATCTGGCGCAGAAGTTTCGCTTGCAAGTCATTTGGAGGTTCCATTTTCGGGTCTAACACCAAGTTGGCATCAGGGATCACAGAATTCACTGAAATCCGAACAAAATGAAGTTCTAAGTCAATGTGATGACAATAGCTATAGGCTTACTAACAAATTTCACTGTTTCTTAGGATGGGTGGATGATTGGGGCTTTACGTCCTGTATTGATGTATTTGGTAGGCTAATTAGGACAGGAGGAGGACATACAATGAATGCATCGGCAATGAGGCAAAAGATGATCGAAACAGCCTTCCAACATCGGCCAAGGTGACCGGCAAGCGATGGATTGAACACGGCACCCAACGACTGGCAGCCAACACTCTACCACTGAGCTAAAACTCCATCCTCACTATTTCTTACAAGATTTGCAGTAAATTTTATACAAAAAAAGAACACAGTTATTACAATTTCATGTGTATGCATGTGAGACTAAACAAATCAGCATTTTCATGTGGAAAATCAATCGAACTTATACCATATGACTACATTATTACATATCCCTACATTATAACAAAAGCCATAATACAAGCAAGGAAATTTAAAATTTAAGGTAAAAAAATTTAACCATTCTGAATCACTGAAGATGTTATATTGAAGTTTTTATTTCTTCAACAGGATTAATAAACTGTGCAGTCTAAAAAATACTCACGAAACAATAAGTCATATAATTAGTACTAATTACACTGCAGTACACACCTGAATTACTCAGTTGTTGTCTCAACTTCCTAATCTCCACCATGGCCTTGTAGCGTAGTCCGTGGTGGAGGCAGAACTGAGGGGTGCAACCGGCGTATTCACACGCCCCAACAGCTTTCAACAGGAGCATCAAGTCTCCGAGGAGTAAGGATTGTCCTGCCCCCGACCAACTTTTTCTGATCGCTGCTAACCTGGAGAGGAATGGTAATTGTGTTTTTAAAAATAAATCAGCATGAGAACCAGTTTCTCATAATTTTAGTTTTTTTTTACATTGTGTACCATGGTGTGGTATGTCAAAATCTATGAACTTTACACAAGTTTTATTCAGACTGTCATACACCTGTATGAATCATACAGATTTAGGAAAAAAAATTCTATAAAGTTTTTATGAGTTAACAGAAATAAATAAAATTGAGAGCAGCGCTTTTCCAATTTAATCACTGCACAATTTTAAATCCTTGTCTAATTTTACCAAGAAAAAATATTCAGAAATTGAATTTGAAAACTTCATAAAAAATCAAGGTATTAAAGTAAGATTGGAGATTTTATCGTCAGTGCAATCAAGCCGGAAAGTTTATAAGTTCAGAAGATCATACCTCATTTTGTGTTGGTTCTGCGCTTCTTTCTCTTGCTGGTTTCCTCCAATAGGTGGCTGCGAGTCAACGAATATCTCTTGGACGGCGAGAGCAGCAACCACAGCAATGACGTAGGGTAGTAAATCGTGCTGGTGGCCGAGAGCGAGCATTTTGCCGTAACGAGGAGCTACTGGAAACGAGGCCATGGCTCTGCCGAGAGACGTCAATTTCGTGCTGACTGTGTCTTGCTTATTGGAACTAGAACTCGTAGGTTTCATAGATTTTTTGCTGCGTTCTTTATCCTCAACCTTCTCAAGAGCTCCCAAACCAATCAGCAACTTCTCCGCGACTTTGAGAGAGTCGTCATCAGGAGGGGTCGGGAAGGGAAAATTAACGACTTTATCGATTCCGATGTCTTTCATCTGGAGGATCAAATCGTCTACAGGTCTACGAGCTATCTCAGGCGGAGAGAACAGAGCAAACTCATCATTGAACACAGCCGATGAGTACAACCTATAGCAGTGGCCCGGCCCCGTTCTACCAGCTCGACCGGCTCTTTGGTTGCTGGAGGCTTTAGAGGTCCACGTTACTTTGAAAGTAGAAACGCCCGTGACTTTATCGTAGAATTTCGTCTTCACTTTGCCAGTATCTACGACATACTTGATGTTAGGGATGGTGATGGAAGTTTCAGCGACGTTAGTAGCAACGACGCAAAGTCTACTTCCCTCAGGAGGCGGTTCGAACACTTTGGCTTGCCGATCTGGAGCTAGTAAAGAGTACAAGGGTAGAACATGAAGAGGAGTGTCCGAACTATTTGCACTCTCTACTACATCATCCTCATCATCATCATCTTGCAAATCCATGTCATCAGATATATCACCAGCGTCATCGTGATCGTCATCTAACTCGCCCTCCTCCGTGTCGGGCAAGATGGAGTAACGATCCAAGTTAATGTCTGGTAACTTAGATTTGGGCTCGTTTGCTTTATCCTTTTTCCGTCTTTTTGCTTTTGGACTCCCTTCTTCGTCAGATTCAGAATTCTGTGCTGCTTTCTTGTATGGAAACATCCTTCTCAATTTCGCACATAATGAATGTACCTCTTGTTGACCGGTGACAAAAACAAGTATCCCTCCCTCCGGGAGCTTGCGGTGAATCTTACAAACCTTTTTGTACGCCTCACCAACGTAATCTTCGAGGGGGGTGCGTTTGTTGAAGTGGATACTGACTGGGTATTGCCTTGCGTCAACTTTCATCACAGGGGGAGGAATCTTAAACAATCGACCGTTCTCCGTAAAATCTTCGACTCGTAACGTAGCTGACATGATGATTAATGTAAGAGGATTGCCCTTCTTGTGACGTAAGGGAACTATCCGAGATAGGAGTCCGATTAAGATATCAGTATACACACTCCTCTCATGAGCCTCATCTACGATGATCACTCGGAATTTACTCAGCAAGAAATCTTGCTGTACGTGCTTCAAGAGCACACCATCAGTCATGAAATTGATTTTCGTCTCGTCCGTGACATTCCCCTCGTAACGAATCTGGTAAGACACTTCGTGCGACGTCAATCCCATCTCGTGAGCGACTCTCTTCGACATCGCCACGGCAGCGACTCTTCTGGGCTCCGTGACTCCTATAATGCCTCCGCCGTGAGCGTACCCAGCCTCGTAAAGAAACTGCGGGACCTGCGTGGTCTTACCGGATCCCGTCTCTCCACAAATTATCACAACCTGGTGTTCATTGATAGCTTCCATCAGGACCTGCTCTTCGCCAAGAATCGGAAGTTGCAGTCGACTCTCCTGAATTTCGGGAGATCTTTCAACCGGAATGTTAACTACTGGCGTTCTTTCGACCGTGTTAGCTTTTACTTTAGTTTCTTTCTCTTTCTGTAAATTCTCGGATTCACCTTTCAGCGATTTATCTTTACTTTTCACTTCTGATGTAGTTGCTGTTTGTGACTCATCACTTTTTTGTGACTCATCATTTTCTTCCGACTCAACACTTCCTTCATCACTACCCTCGTTTTCCTCAGCATTCATCTCATCATTATCTTCGCCCTCTGACTCGTCAGTTTCCATATCCGAAGTATCGATACTACTGTCACTGTCGGGAGGAACATACTCTTTACTTTTCTTCCTACTCCCTGCGATTGAGTTGATCTTTCCTTCGCCATCCTTCGACTCAGGTTGATATCTTTTCTTGTGCGTTTTACCAGAGTACACCTCAGTGGTGGAGGTCAACAGGGCTATCTCTTCCTGCGTAGCTTGAACTTTTTGCAATGCTTCTAACAGCTCAGCACGTTTGAGTTTCTTGTCCTTTTGGTTGACGACACGCTCTAACTTCTTACGCTGTTTCTTCGACAACTGCTTGACTTTCGGCACATTTTCCACCTTAGCTTTTGTGGAACGTTTCTTCGAGGGCAAGACCAATGCATTGCTGTCTGAATTGTCATAACCGTAAGCATCCTCATCTACTCCCTCGATAGCAACCTGCGAAACAAAAATTCATATACATTAACTCGGTCAACATCAACAACAAATTGATAACACTATTCACAGTGGATGACACAGGTGATAACTTGATAACTTGGTGATTGGTCTGGAAAGGAATGCATGTTTCTGAGTTGGGCCTCATGCAGATCATGTCACTGCCTCAGTGATGTCACTGCCTCAGTGATGTCACTGCCTCAGTGATGTCACTGCCTCAGTGATGTCACTGCCTCAGTGATGTCACTGCCTCAGTGATGTCACTGCCTCAGTGATGTCACTGCCTCAGTGATGTCACTGCCTCAGTGATGTCACTGCCTCAGTGATGTCACTGCCTCAGTGATGTCACTGCCTCAGTGATGTCACTGCCTCAGTGATGTCACTGCCTCAGTGATGTCACTGCCTCAGTGATGTCATTGCCTCAGTGATGTCATTTTTTAAAAACAGCACTTAAGTGCAGTAGGTTTCCAAATCATGCAAATGACTTAGAAATGTGCAAACTCCAAAGTGAAAGTAGCAGGTATTTTTTAGGCAACCTGTCCTCAACTCACTTCGATTTTCTTCTCTTCACTTCGGTCAACAACCACTTCTTGTTGCTGCCTTGCTTTCCAGTTGTGTCCCGTCTTATTTCTCCCCATTTTCACCAAGAAATCTCCACTACACACATGTCAACTTTCCTGTCAAAATCGACCATGTGCTTTCCCTGGCATGGCCTCTTGAAAAAACGTCAAAAATAATTATTATTATCGAGCCTAAAATTACTTAATCTATATAACCTAGTCATCAGTTTAATTTATGTAAACACGGGAATTATGGGTAGCAATTATATAAGGGTAATTTGGTAGAAATAATTTATTTTACATCTGACAACTTGCCTCCCACCTCACTTCCGCCTTGGAAAATGACAACAGAAGGTTTGTTTTGACCAGGTGCTGGCTTGTTTTCCAGCTGTTTATGGGTCTCCAGTGGCTCCTTGGACATTGAATGGTGTGTATTGTTTTGGTCTTTACCACAAAGTTTAAAGATCTGATCCCAATGAATGAATCTCATCTGTAAATTCCATTTGATTGCAACACGAAAAGTGGCACTGAGTGACAGTACCTACACAGTCCAGTACAGCTGCATGTCACTGTGACTGTGTCACCTGTCATGTGTCACTTCCAACAGGTGTTGCAAGTCATTGCTTCTGATTCCACAATCTCATTCTAACTATTCTATTATTCAATTTGCAAAATTGCAAAGTAAATATGGTATGAATGACGGTACGAAGTCTAAATAGTGGATGTCGATAACTATCCCCGGTTAACTATCATTGCTGAAGGCCTATCTCTGACTGCATGCCATGATGAGCAGCCATGCACTCTGTATACTGTTGCACCAGTAATCCTCTAGAACCTCTTGCTTCAACAGGTCGAAGCGCATCCGCAGTTCGAAGTACGTACGTCGTTCGAGGTACGTCCGCCGTTTTAAGTATGCCCGTACCTCGAACGAAGTATGGTGCAGTTTCAGAGAGTTGATGTGAAAATCGCCTGAATTCTCCAATGTTAAGCTTTGTTCCTCAAAGGTGGCTTGACTAACTTTTCCCCAGGAATATTAGGCATGATTCCAGACACTAATAAAATCATTTGACTTAACTGGACACCCAAGAGAGCCTCCGATCTGAGACGCATCAGTGACGGCCGTCACAAAACGCACATGTTTCTCTGCAGTTTTGACAGTGCCAGGTGTTCTGACACATGGAATCGATAGTAAAACATCCAAGGCAAGTGTGCTAGTAAAATTGTTGCTTTCCTATGTGGGCAACTTATGATATTTCCACTAAAAGTCAGCAGCATGCAATACATACTTCAATCGAAGTATGGAAACTGTTATGAATCATGCGGGCGCTCAATCTGATCAAGCTCCAAGAATTACAGCGCACCGTAGAACGAGGTACGCCCGTACCTCGTTCCAAGTATGCTTCAAACTTCTCTGGATAAAATTCGTTTTTTTGTTGAATGCCCACATGAGACGTGAAAAAGAACTTACTCACCTTCAAGACAAGTAAATTATCTAATAATTCGGACAGTATTTAGGACTGGCAGTGCTCTAGTAATCCCAGGTGAGCGATTTTATGCAGCATGTTTACAAATCGTCTACACTTTTCTGCCGATTTTTCTGCGTTTCTAAAAGTTGGCAAGGGAACCATTTTGTCAGATTGATTTAGCAGGTTAAAATTCGTGCTTTAAGCAAGTTTCCACTGAGGATTTATGTGAGATATTGAAGAAACCAAAGAATTTGTTCTTCAGCTCTCTGAAAGTTGACCATACTTCAAACGAAGTGCAGGCATACTTCAAAGGAGGGACGCACGTCGATCGTACCTCGATCGAGGTACGTACTTCGATCTGCGGGTGCGCTTCGACCTGTTCAATATTGTGATAACAAATCGGTTTGTGTCACTGCCTCAGTGATGTCACCGCCTTAGTGATGTCACTGCCTCAGTGATGTCACGGCCTCAGTGACGTCACGGCCTTGTCAGTGATATGTTAGCCTTACTGCTGAAGTCACTCCTTTGTTGCTAAGCCAGACATAATTGATTCTTGGCTTCTTGAAAAAAAAAAAACTCTGAGAAGTTTGTGATGTCACTGATGTGAAAACACTAGAACTCACTGGCTAGCCCGAGGACTGGCGAACTCAGTGTATTTCCAAGCGTTTGGGCTTCTAGCTAGTATGTTGCTAAATAGTTCATTATTGACTCTTGTGAGTTTAACGTCCAGCCTAGATCTATGACAACCATAAGTGCTCATAAGATACTTAAATTGTTCTTTTTCTTTCAGAGATGTGAGGACTTCCTAATTCCTAAGAAGAACAAGCCACGAGCCAGGGGACCAAAATGTTCTTCTCAATCACGGAGCTCACAAGATGGCTCGGAATGACAATATTCGAAATATGGCTTCATGTTGTGACATTCTTCATATTCACGATTGTCGCCGTGTTAAAACACGAAAATGTTGTAGACACTAGCTGGTGGAACGTTTTCGTTCCCCTATTTGCCTGTGATGGACTGAATGCCTATTTCTGTTGGATTGTGTTCATACGCATGTACAAGGAGCAGCGATACAGAGTCGGAGGACTGCGATTATTGAGTTCTATCGTTCTCCTGGTGTGCATCTTTGTCTTCAAGATTCTGTTGTGTCAAAAACTGAGCCGCAATATGGATTTCTCTTACTCTGAAGTATTTGCACCGATCTTCGTGGCTCTCCAGATTCTCATGGTTCGCGCCTGTGAAGCTCATTAAACGGACTTCATTCTTTGATTATCATTTGTGCATTTTGTGAACTTTGTTGCCAAGGCCGGACATAATTGATTCTTGGCTTCTTGAAAAAAAAAGTACCTGTAATCTCTAATCTCTATTTTTTATCTCAATTTAATAAGATTTGTGGTAAGCTGAATTTTTTTTGTAGACAGAAAATCTGTTATGTCGGTCGATCCAAGAAGTTAAATATCAAATGTGTCTGGCCTAATTGTATCATTTTCATCCAGGGTTGGTAATTTTTTTCAGATCAAGTTATTTTTAATCATGTTTTAAATCAACTGGAAGTTGATTTAAATACACGATTAAATCACCAAGATTTGAATCTGCAACTCTGTTTTCATCGGTGTTCACAAGACCTTTCATTTCTTGTAATTTATGTTCATAATTTCATTATTTATTTCCAAGCGATCAAAAATGCTTATGGTATGCACAATCATAAATACTGCACTGTTCTATTGCAAATTTCAAACAATTATGTGAAGATGTTTGTAAATTAAAAACAGACAAATGGTTAAATGACATGTTTTTAGCTTTTTTATATATAATGTTTGATTTACAACCATATTGTCGACAAAAATAAATACGAGTCTGACAAGACTTAACATCAACACAATAGAACAATGATTGTTTTTTGAAAAAGAATCATAAGAAGCAAAAAACATTTCAAGATCTTAAGCGTAATTGTAACGCCAAGATCTGTGAAGTGAGGCCTACGTGTATATAAGTTCAGATACATAATATTACTTACAGTATATATTACACACAAAAAGCTGTTTCAACAATGTCACGAGTGTTTCACAATTCCTTAGAAACACTTTTCAGTATTTAAATCCGGCATCTGCATAATATCAATATAAATATTTTAATCCACACATACAAAATAATTACACCTGTCAAAGGCGTATCATATGCATAATGATAATCATATTTATACAATATCATTGCATATTCATAAGTAAAATAACATGCATGCCAGATAATAAAAGTTGCGCAGCCTTTATCAAACTTGAAAATACACTGCATACATTTCCAGTCCTATAGGTAAACCCTTCCCACCCTGTAAGATAGGATATATTTGTGATACACTTGAGTGACGGCTTGTCATTCAACATGTTCAACCTTGAATCGCAGGCTTTATTGTCAGATTGGGATTTATTGCCCGATAAGGCCCAGAACTTCAGAGTCACGAGAGTTGAGGAGTCAAATTTCCAATTAAGTGGAGACAAGAGTCAAAAGTCGGAATATTGGCTATGTTCAGTTCTATTCAGGAAATTCCTCCGCTTCTTGATCGGAGCATCCCAGAGGATTACCTCACAAGTGTTAGGGTATTTTACTGTTACAGAAATATATGCTTACGACTCAAAAATCTCTCGAGCAATAGCAATGCATTTTTGACAATTCCATTGAAAACTGCTTTGTAGTTGAAAGTGAGGGTCCGGAGTTGCAAGTTTTGATAGGGATGGGAATCCAGAATGATCGACTTAACAAAATTTGTTGAGTTTGGAAAATCACGAGTTGGGGGTCGGACTGCACTCCAAAGCCCAGCATAGGCCAATATGACACCGCCAGTACAATCAATGATCAACAAAGCTAAGAAATAAAAGATGCAGCGAAAGAATTAACAATTTTGATACGGATTCTCTTTCGCCAAAATAATGATTCGTAAAAGTAAATTAATAATTTCAGTAACCGGATTACAAATGCCTCAGAAAAACTAAACAGAGGCAAAAACTTACAACCACTTCTCCCTGTTCTTTGACATAGGTACTTTCGATTCAAAGCAACCAAATTTTTTACGGATTGGATAACTTGTATAGCCTATCAGCATAGACTTAGGTTTTAGTGACAATTGTCAATGGCTGTGTTACAAAAGTTTGAAGAACAATAAACTTGAATTAGCCGGCGAACATGGAGACAGATCCAGTAGCCCAATGTTAATTTATCAAGGACTTGGGTCGCGAACCAGGCTTCTGACTTGTCACTTGCGAGGTTTGCATGTGTGATAATATCTTATCATTTTCAACAGTAAATACATTATTGTTTATATGCACTAGACATAACATATGGGCTATTTGCGGAATACCCTCTCAGTGTTAGGGTATTTTACTGGTACATAGTCAGAGTCTTTGTCCACCCGTTGTCGGACTGATTTTTGCA
This sequence comes from Platynereis dumerilii, assembly GCA_026936325.1. Taxonomy (NCBI): domain Eukaryota; kingdom Metazoa; phylum Annelida; class Polychaeta; order Phyllodocida; family Nereididae; genus Platynereis; species Platynereis dumerilii. The sequence continues at coordinate 35,452,928 of JAPTHN010000006.1, read as the reverse complement.
CTTCGTCTAAAAATGCGGATTGTAATGAATCGGAATCCTGGGCGTCTTTGAGGAGGGCATCCGTGCTTGTACTTGGCTCCACGTTAGCAGCTGCGATGGCCCTTTGGAGACTTGCGGGTAGAGCTGAACTGGGGTCGGCTACTTGCTCCCCTGAGGGCCCACTCATTAACTGAAAGATCAAAAGTTTTAGTTATTTCACCGACCGCTTATTTTTCTCTTAATTAAAATAATACGCCTAGTTAAAACTAAAGTTATTTCACCAACAACTTAACTTTCTTCTCAGAGAATAATAAGGTTATTGCAAGAATAATTCTGGCTATCCAAGTCCGATTCTACATCTGTGTCTGTGTTTTATAATGTCAATTTGAATCTAAGGTCTGTCTCATTTCTAACATGGACAGTCGTCGTCAAAAATCTTGACAAAAACGGCACCAAAACATAACAAAAGCGTAATAGACAAATTACAAAATAGCTATTCTACCCGTGAGTATGTGTATTTCTACTGTGTGACCTGTAGATCCTGAGAAATCTGACCAAACAACAGTTCGCATGTTGTGAGACAAAACTGCAACTCACTGACACAAAACAGGTGAATGGATAGCCTACAATTTGCAAGTGTCAGGAATTTCAATCAATCTGAACTAAAAAGTTCTTCTCACCTTTCTTCGTTTGGCAGGCATGCCATTTATGTACGCGTCACTGAAGGGAGCTTGGAGCACAGGTTCTTCTGTTTGGCTCTCAACATCCCCGGCTATGACAGGTATCCACTCCTGAAAAATACACTTGCTTAATCAATTGACTGTCACCTGACATATGAAGGAATTATTGGAGCACGAATAATGCATTTAGATCGATGATTGGAGAACCAACAAATACAATTTTGTGCTAAGGAGTCAATGCACATCTCTTTTTGATACCACCATCCAAATGGCACCAGTAATGAACTCTTGCAGTAAGTTGAAATTTCACTGAACATGGATGGATATATGGGTGGGGCTTTACGTCCTGTATTTATGCACTTGGTAAGCTAATTAGGACAGGAGGAGGACACAGCAATGAGGCGAAGGATGACTGAAACAGCCATCCAACATAGGCCCCAGTGACCCGGCAAGATCTGGATTCGAACCCTGGACCCAGAGATTGGCAGTCCAGCACGCTACAACTAGACCAACTAGACTCCCCCCCCCCCTGACTGAACATGACAATGATAATATAGAAATGGATGAAACTAGAAGGCACACAGGTGTGCAATGGGCGCAAGAGAGGGCCTGTGTGATACCCATGGGGCCATGGGGATTTAGATGTATTGTATGGAGTGGAAACAAACATCATTTAACGCAAAATAATACACGACAGCAACAGATCAGATGAAGATCCATCAGACCTCTTAGGAGCAACCCCCTTAGGAGCAACCCCCTTAGGTGCAACCCCCTTAGGTGCAACCCCCGAGGTGCGACCCCCGAGGTGCGACCCCCGAGGTGCGACCCCCGAGGTGCGACCCCCCGAGGTGCGACCCCCCGAGGTGGAACCCCCGAGGTGTGACCCCCAGAGGTGTGACCCCCCCTAGGTGTGACCCCCCCTAGGTGCGACCCCCGAGGTGCGACCCCCGAGGTGCGACCCCCGAGGTGCGACCCCCGAGGTGCAACGCCCGAGGTGCAACGCCCGAGGTGCGACCCCCCGAGGTGCGACCCCGAGGTGCGACCCCCCGAGGTGCGACCCCCGAGGTGCGACCCCCCCGAGGTGCGACCCCCGAGGTGCGACCCCCCGAGGTGCGACCCCCCGAGGTGCGACCCCGAGGTGCGACCCCCGAGGTGCGACCCCCGAGGTGCGACCCCGAGGTGCGACCCCCGAGGTGCGACGCCCGAGGTGCAACCCCCCGAGGTGCGACCCCCCGAGGTGCGACCCCAGAGGTGCGACCCCCTAGGTGCGACCCCCGAGGTGCAACCCCCGCGGTGCAACCCCCCCGAGGTGCAACCCCCCGAGGTGCAACCCCCCGAGGTGCAAACCCCCGAGGTGCGACCCCCCGAGGTACGACCCCCCGAGGGGCAACCCCCCGAGGTGCGACCCCCCGAGGTGCGACCCCCGAGGTGCGACCCCCTAGGTGCGACCCCCCCAGGTGCAACCCCCCGAGGTGCAACCCCCCGAGGTGCGACCCCTGAGGTGCGACCCCCTCCCGAGGTGCGACCCCTGAGGGGTGACCCCCCTCCCTGAGGTGGCCCTGAGGTGACAGTGATCCCCCCCAGGTGACCCCCCTGAGGTGACCCCCTGTGAGGTGACCCCCCTCTGAGCTGACCCCCCCTGAGGTGACCCCCCCTGAGATGACCCCCTGAGGTGAACCCCTGAGCCTGAGGTTTGAGCTAGGTTTATAAAATCTATCTATTTACAGATGTATCTGTCTATCTGTCTTGTCAATTTTGCAAAAGCAATTTTTTGAGAGACAATACATAGCTTTAATAAATTAATTCAAAGCCTTTAGAAATGCCAGTCAGTGTCACTCCACATCCATGCTATCGTGCTATCTACGAATTATCCACTAGGTGGAGCATTGTGAAATTCTGCTGCAACCTGCCCCCTGGCGTTTATTGACATTGGCTTCGTTGCAACGGTTTTTCCAGGTCGCACATAATGTACCATTTTCTAAACATTTCGAGCGGTCGATGGACTTGCAGATTACGATGGATTACTTAATACACAGAGATTTACAGACACTGACAAATGATCCCAGGCGAGATTTAATCATTGTGGTAATAAATAGCACACTTTTTAATGCCGTGGGCTCTTGTGTACAGTGAATTCATCGTCCATAGGCGTTGCTAAGGTAGGACATCAGGTATTTCCGGTTTTCTCACTACAAGAACGGGCAGCTTCGCGCCCATTAATGAGAAATCATTCATAATAGTCTAAACTGGGCTACATTTTCCTTACATTCTTTCATTTTCACATACTTCTCATTTGTTTAATATGAGTGCCATTGAGCGGCCAGCGGCAAGAAATGTCCTTAGAGGGATGCACTTTCTGGCACTCTGTCACTTTCCATTGTGTAAAGATCTATCTACATATTTCTAATAGTAAATGTTATCTATGTATATCGCTTACCTGTGGCACCACTTGATGCCATGACTGAGAACCTAGTCGAGGGGTGGCTCGCGTTCTACCTGTGGGGGGAGCAGGAAGAGAGTTGACGATGGCAGAGGGTAATCTCGGATGCCCCACTCTCACTGGCCCATTCACACTTGCCCTTGGGTCTTCCGAACTCTTCTGAAAATAGCAAACAAATTCACAATGAACAGTTGTATAGTTTTAACACTCCACTTTAACCTTGTTAGCTCTCAACAGAGTAGCTCTGTTGAGAGCTATCATTTTCGAATCGTTTGTCATTAAACAGGAACTCATGGAGACAGTTGCAAACTGTCCTGGCAAACAAATATCGGATATAATAACAGTTAACTTATCTCAACCTAAATGACAAATTTATAAATTATCATGAATTGCCACAACTTCAGTTTTCTCTTTTGCAGTTTAGTTCTATAAATACCTATTTTATAACATCAAATTGTTCTTTCCTTAAATTTCATGCAAGTGGACTCAGCTGACCTTCATTATCAGCATAACCAAGTAAATATTTTCAATTAAATATTTTCACATAAACTTCATGATAAGACTGGAAAACTTGCTATAATCAAAGATCAACAAATCAACCTACCGAGTCTCCGCTAGCTGAACATGAGGGAACTTGACGAGCCGTGACTGGGGTCTCAACATCACTCTCGGCCGACATGTAGGACCCTTCGGAGGGGGAGGAGTTAGGACTGTGCTCCATGGCAACAGCTGGACTGGCACCTGGAATAAAAGAAAAAGAGAAATACAATATTTATCAGTTTGCAAAGTAGGAAAGAGTGACAAAATGATTTCAAAAGTTGGTTCAGTCTCAGGTCGGGATAGACAAGGACTCTTGAAGACTAAAATCCATTTTGAAGACAAGTTATTCAAAACTAAAATAAAATTTACATTTTATGCTGGCCAGCCAAAGGCTGAAGAAGAACTTCTGATTTATACAACTTTTTGGAGAAGTTTCTTGGCCTCCTAACACAACCAATATTTTGGCAATACTTGAGAACATGTTCATTGATTGTGTTAGTGGAGTGATATCTAAATTTAAACAAATTAAGAATATGAGGTTCAATACCTTTGAAAAACTGTATTTTGCAAATGTTGTTCCGATACTAGATTATGCATCTGGGGTATGGGGACATAATAGTCATATAGAAGGAGATAAAATTCAAAATAGGGCTATTAGATACTTTCTTGGGGTTCACAATAAGGCAGCTCTTTTAGGCTTAGAGGGAGATATAGGTTGGAGTAATTGTAAAATTAGACAAAATGTTAACATGATTAAACTTTGGAATAGGCTTGTACTTATGGAAAATGATAGACTCACAAAAAAGGTATTTGAATGGGATCTCAAAATATGTAAAGGCTGGTCTAAAGAAATTTTAGAAATATTTCAAGACTGTGATTCTGTTGAAATATTTTATGAAAAGACTGTTTGTAATGCAAAAGCAATTGAAAAGAAGCTTAACGAGGATCGTAATAGTGTTTGGTGTGATTTGCTGTTGTTAAAACCAAAATTAAGAACATACAGAACATTTAAGAGTAATGTTAAGACTGAAAGTTATGTGTTTATGGAAAATAGAAAAAGGAGATCATTAATGGCCCAAATACGCCTTGGTATACTACCACTAAATATAGAAACGGGCAGATTTAGAAACCAGCCAGTAGAAGAAAGATTATGTCAAATGTGTGAAGATAGCTCCATAGAGGATGAAAAACACTTTATATTGAATTGTTCAGCATATAATGATATTAGAACACAATTATACAACAGTATAACCTGTAATAATTTTACTGAATTGGAACCAGCACAGAAATTTGTATATATGTTTAAAAATGAGCCGAATCAATTATGTAAATACATTGAAAAATCATGGGAAATAAGAAGTTTAAAGTTATACAATATATAAGCTGTCATTTGTTTGTTTGAAATTGTAAGTTGTCACTTACGTTAATTTGTTTAAAGTTGTAAATTTTGACTCTTTGTGAATTGTTGGCACTGTACGCCTGGATTTTTATTTTGTAACTGTCATGAAGTGGTAGATAAGCCCTATTAGGGCTGGGTATTTTTACTATAATGAATTTTTTATGAAATGTAAATGTACTGTACCTGCCACTATAAACAATAAAAAAGTTCAAGTTCAAGTGTTCCAAGCAGACCTACCTCTCTTGATGTACTTGTCGCACTGTTCTGGGGTCATAGTAGCTGTGGGGAGAAGGCGGTTGATCTCTGTGGTGGTAATGCCCGTCATCCACTGCTGAATACCAGGGTTCACGTCTTGTGTTATTGATCTCTGTAGAAACAAAATTTATTTTAAGCAAAGATTGCAAACGGATCATTTCTAGATACAGTGTACACCCGAAGCTGGGAGACTGGGAGTGGTTTAAAAATCTTATCTGACAAAAAATTCTTAAAAGAAAGTCAAATGAGTAAATTGATAAACCTACAATTCTAGACTGAACGAAGCGATGTAGATCAGCTTCTCCTCCTCGGAAACAATATCTAGACAAACCCAAAAACTCCCTTATAAAGGCCATGGCTTTTGTCTTCAAGGGTGCGCCAAAGGTAGCATCATCTGTAAAATAATACGGATCATATTAAAAAATCTGTGATGGGTTATTAAACCTGTGTTTGTTGTATAAAATTTGTGACATGACTAGAAAATTACAACCAGGTACCAGTCGGCATAAGGATAATGTATCACTCACAAGCGGGTTATTGTCAGTTTACACATTCTCCCAATGTGTGGCATTTTCTACTAGCCCACCATTGACATTTGATAAAAGGGACAACCAACTTAATATTTGCAAATGGTAGACACAGCAGAAAAGATAGAGAAACTTAGAGTAAAGTTTGGATGCAAGAATCAATTCAAATATAGAAGGGGGGGCATCTGACCCTCATTAAACATTGAGTTTCATCAAAATGTTTGAATCTGAGTAAAAGTTATTACAATCTATACAAACAAAGGTGAAGCAGATTTTAGAATTTACAAACCAGTGGCGTTCATGATGAATGTGATGATGTCCGTCAACTTCTGACGAAGGAATTCGTTCATTGTTTCTACAAGATTAATATCCTCCCGACCTTCAAATTCAGCCTGAAATTACAAGAAGTCCATCATATAAATCAAATTAATATCAGGGTGCTCATGTTTTTCATCTAATAAACATGATAGCTAGACATATATTGCGAGATTCAGCTCATGAATGTACGTTCTCGAATACACGGGGCATTGTCATAGTGCTGGACATCGTTAAATTTTTAACGATACGATAATGTCACAATAAATTTGTAATGATACACGATATTTATCGCGATAATTGATCAGCTTCAGTCATGCAAAATGCGAAGTTTGGATATAAATCCTGTCAAAAAGTATAGTTCTTGCCATGAAAATTGTCATTTTTGCACAAAAATTGGTAGAATTTCACGAAAAACAACAAATTTTGTCATGTGCAATAATCGTGATGTCAGGATAATATGTGAAACGATTATCACGATAAGTCTGTGAACCGATATATCGCAATATATCGATTTATCGATAAAGCTCTATGGGGCAATGTAGAACAGATGGATCTACAGAATACAGGTGGAAGGATCCAACATCGATGTTGCACGTAATTTCTTTTGGCGAAGATGTCGGCGATTTTTCGTCGAATCTTTACAACACTAGTTGAAGTCAACACATATTCTCCATTCTACGAGCCAAAACCCAAAATCATGGAGAATAATTATATATATGGAAGGATGGATGATTGGGGCTTACGTCCAGTATGTATGCAGTTGGTAGGCTAATTAGGCCAGCAGGAGGACACAACAATGTGGCAAAGGATGATTGAAACTGCCGTCCAACATAGGCCCAGGTGACCCGGCAAGAGCTGGATTCGAACCCGGGACCCAGCGATTGATGGCCCAGCACGCTACCTCTGAGCTAACCCTCTCTCCCAGTCAGGAAAATGGACATTCTGCCTCAAATACATGGGGCAAAGCAGTATAGAGACACAGAGACGTGTATTTTCATAAAGGATGCTTTTAAAGGGCATATCTTGAATCTTGAAACTCACTAAAGCTGCAGTCAAGTCAGGTCTCATCTCCACAATGAGGCGCTCCACAGCTGTTTGGATGTTCTCCTCGGTGGCAGCAGTGTTGTTCAGGACTCTAGTTCGGATGAAATTCTGCAGAGGGGTGCGCAGTCGACAAAGAGGCTGTGATTGGCCGTAGAAGACAGCCATGAAGTCCGGGAAAGTCAAGTTCTGGGCCACCACATTGAAAGTGTCTGTCAAAAGACCTGAAATACAGAGGGATGGTATGAAACAATCTGGAACAAGACAACCTTCTCCATTGAGTGAGTTTGTGATAGCAATGATAGGGCTCTACATCCTTTATTTTTGCACTGATTAAGCTTCACTGATTAGGGATGGACACAGTTTGCCAAATTCGATACGATATGTACCATCGATACGTTTTTTTGATTTTCGGTTTGTATTGCAATCCGCAAATTCAGCCCGATCCGCAATTCAGTGAATATTTCGGCAAAATCCGCAAGACGAAACCAATCTTGCGGTTAGGATTTTCAGCAGTCTGCCGTGGGTTGGTACCTGGGCACAGGTCCGTCAATGTTTTTTTTCATGGTTTTTCGTATTTCTTGACGAAATAAAGTCGTTTGCGACCTGTTTACATGGAAATTAAGCAAGTGGAGGGTAGGATCGCATCAAACTGAAAGTGTTTAACATCAATTCCGGTTATCAAACCGTCAGAAAGAAACAGTACCATCGATATACCATGAACCGGTGTCCATCCCTATGATTGATAGTATTGACAGGGACCATAGCAATGTTCCAGCTTGGATTTTATTTTGGCATGCAAGATTCTGCAAATCAAGGTCACTTTCCCGAATTGAAGGGCACTTTTCACTAGTGCTCAAACAGCCAAGCAGGAACACTGCCAGAGCAATTGGCTAGCGATTGGGGCATGACGTTCTGAACTTATGCACTCTGGTAGTCTACAGATCCAGGATTGAGGACACAGCAATGGATAAAGAAATAGAAAGTGCTCACATTACAGTGCGTCTCGTCAAGCATGTGAACTGGAATTTAGCACAAGTTCAACTCTTTGCATAAAACCAATGCAAAAGCCTGGAGGAATGGTACTGCTGCCAACCATCTGGAACGAACTTGGAGAGTGACGCTGTAGTGCATTGTTGTGACGTCAAGGCAATTTGGGTCATTATTCTGGTTGCGTCATGAATGTAAACAAGTGAAAATATGCTGCGATTGTCCGAAATCGCTGAAAATCGTGTTAAAAACAGCATTTTAACATCACTAAAATGTGGTGAAGTGATTGCAAAATGGCCAATCTACATGCGAGTATGTGTATTTCTACTGTAGGGTCTCCAGGAGCTGAGGAATTGTACCAAACATTAATTCGCATGTTAGATGAGACAAACTGTAATCCTTATCTTACCCTCTCCTTGGGGAATGTCAAAATTCTGTCCGAGGTTTTGCAAGAAGTCAGCGATAGTGCCCTGTGGTCTCTGGCCGAGGGCTGCCTGGGCCATGTGACTACTTATTCCTTGGACCAGTTCCGCAAAAACTTCATCGCTGACACCTCCCGAGGCAGACCCACTGGTGGAGCCCCCTGGTGCGGAGTTCGATGAAGAGGGTGCTGCCGTAGGTGCAGTAGTTGAAGATTGGGTCGGAGCTGCGGGGTTCATCTGAATTGAGGAAAAGACGGAGCGTAAAACGAAGAGATATCACAATTAACAATATTTGAGACTTTGTAGAGCTATTATCCTTGCAACTACCATATTACGCAAACGTCAGTTTCCTAATTACTTATTGTTTGTCAAAGAAATATCGACGATTACTATACATCAGCAGCATCTACATTATGAAAGAGTGTCATCAGTCTCAAAATAGGTAATATGTAGGAGGAAACAGCAACCTCAAAACTATATTCAACACAATTCATAATCAGAAAAAGTTTTAAATTCTTAACTTATAATCGGTCGTATTATCATTTCAATATTTTTTCAATTCAGTTATTTCTTTAAATGGCAAAGAATCGTTTCACATGTAGTAAAGCACTACCTCTTATTCATAAAACCCCACCCACCAGTGTGATCTACAATAGCGGAACCTTAATTATAACCAATAGGTTGTATATTCTCGAAATCGTTCATTCTACTCACAGGATTAGTTTGGGTCCCTTGTAAGATGTTCATCAGACTGGACATGAAGTTGGGCATAGGTCGGGCTCCTCCAGCCGCAGCAGGGTTGGGCGCAATGTTCACTCTGATCCCGGGAGGCAAATTGCCAAACATTCCAGCTAACGGATTACCAGGACCTGTAATGGATATGAGCATATTTCAGTTTTTTTTTGTTTTCATTTTTGTCCAAAGAAATGTGTGTGTGTGTTTGTGTTTTACGCCTCTGCAGCCAAAGAAATGTATATGAGACTGTTGACTGATGAAATGAGGGAGAGTATGGGTCTGCGGCAATAAAGCGAGCAGAGTTATAATCTCATTAACAAGTTATAAACGAGAAATAGTGAAATACGAACCGAAGACAGGGGGAGCGGTGGTGGAGGAGGTGCCAGTCGTAGAAGAAGATTGTGTCCCAGCAGTTGAGGCAGTGGGGGGAGCCGTACCACTGGGGGGTTGACTGCCGCCTGAAATTGAGAAAAGAAACTAGACGGGAGCATATTTCCATATGCAAGACTAGCAGGGGGTCGATCAGCAGTTTGTTCACCTCATCACTGACTGACATTACTGGCTGACATCACCGGCTGACATCATTGGCTGACTTCATCAGCTGACATCATCATATAACCGGTTGACATCAGTGGCTGACATCAGTGGCTGACATCAGTGGCTGACATCAGTGGCTGACATCAGTGGCTGACATCACTGGCTGACATCACCGGCTGACATCAGGTGCTGACATCATCATATAACCGGTTGACATCAGTGGCTGACATCAGTGGCTGACATCAGTGGCTGACATCAGTGGCTGACATCAGTGGCTGACATCAGTGGCTGACATCAGTGGCTGACATCACCGGCTGACATCACTGGCTGACATCACCGGCTGACATCACCGGCTGACATCAGGTGCTGACATCAATGGCTGACCACCGGCTGACATCAGTGGCTAACCACCGGCTGACATCACTGGCTGACATCAGTGGCTGACATCAGTGGCTAACATCAGTGGCTGGCATCACCGGCTGACATCAGTGGCTGACATCACCAGCTGACATCAGTGGCTGACATCACCGGCTGACATCAGTGGCTGACATCACCAGCTGACATCAGTGGCTGACATGACCGGCTGACATCAGTGGCTGACATCAGTGGCTGACATCACCGGCTGACATCACCGGCTGACATCACCGGCTGACATCACCGGCTGACATCAGTGGCTGACATCAGTGGCTGACATCACCGGCTGACATCACTGGCTGACATCACCGGCTGACATCACCGGCTGACATCAGGTGCTGACATCATCATATAACCGGTTGACATCAGTGGCTGACATCAGTGGCTGACATCAGTTGCTGACATCAGTGGCTGACATCAGTGGCTGACATCAGTGGCTGACATCACCGGCTGACATCACCGGCTGACATCACTGGCTGACATCACCGGCTGACATCAGGTGCTGACATCAATGGCTGACCACCGGCTGACATCACCGGCTGACATCAGTGGCTAACCACCGGCTGACATCAGTGGCTGACATTTGTGGCTGACATCAGTGGCTGGCATCACCGGCTGACGTCAGTGGCTGACATCACTAGCTGACATCAGTGGCTGACATCAGTGGCTGACATCAGTGGCTGACATCACTGGCTGACATCACCGGCTGACATCAGTGGCTAACCACCGGCTGACATCAGTGGCTGACATCAGTGGCTGACATCAGTGGCTAACATCAGTGGCTGGCATCAGTGGCTAACATCAGTGGCTGGCATCACCGGCTGACGTCAGTGGCTGACATCACCAGCTGACATCAGTGGCTGACATCACCGGCTGACATCAGTGGCTGACATCAGTGGCTGACATCACCAGCTGACATCAGTGGCTGACATGACCGGCTGACATCAGTGGCTGACATCAGTGGCTGACATCAGTGGCTGACATCACCGGCTGACATCACCGGCTGACATCAGTGGCTGACATCAGTGGCTGACATCACCAGCTGACATCACTGGCTGACATCACCGGCTGACATCACCGGCTGACATCAGGTGCTGACATCATCATATAACCGGTTGACATCAGTGGCTGACATCAGTGGCTGACATCAGTTGCTGACATCAGTGGCTGACATCACCGGCTGACATCAGTGGCTGACATCAGTGGCTGACATCAGTGGCTGACATAACCGGCTGACATCACCGGCTGACATCACTGGCTGACATCACCGGCTGACATCAGGTGCTGACATCAATGGCTGACCACCGGCTGACATCACCGGCTGACATCAGTGGCTAACCACCGGCTGACATCAGTGGCTGACATTTGTGGCTGACATCAGTGGCTGACATCAGTGGCTGGCATCACCGGCTGACGTCAGTGGCTGACATCACTAGCTGACATCAGTGGCTGACATCACCAGCTGACATGACTGGCTGACATCAGTGGCTGACATCAGTGGCTGACATCACCGGCTGACATCAGTGGCTGACATCACCGGCTGACATCACCGGCTGACATCACCGGCTGACATCAGTGGCTGACATCACCGGCTGACATCAGTGGCTGACATCACCGGCTGACATCACCGGCTGACATCACCGGCTGACATCAGTGGCTGACATCACCGACTGACATCAGTGGCCGACATCACCGACTGACATCAGTGGCCGACATCAGTGGCTGACATCACTGGCTGACATCACCGGCTGACATCAGTGGCCGACATCACCGGCTGACATCAGTGGCTGACATCAGTGGCCGACATCACCGACTGACATCAGTGGCCGACATCAGTGGCTGACATCAGTGGCTGACATCACCGGCTGACATCAGTGGCTGACATCACCGGCTGACATCAGTGGCTGACATCAGTGGCTGACATCAGTGGCTGACATCACCGGCTGACATCACTGGCTGACATCACCGGCTGACATCACCGGCTGACATCACTGGCTGACATCAGTGGCTGACATCACCGGCTGACATCAGTGGCTGACATCACCGGCTGACATCAGTGGCTGACATCACCGGCTGACATCAGTGGCCGACATCACCGACTGACATCACTGGCTGACATCAGTGGCTGACATCAGTGGCCGACATCACCGGCTGACATCAGTGGCCGACATCACCGGCTGACATCAGTGGCCGACATCACCGACTGACATCATTGGCCGACATCAGTGGCTGACATCAGTGGCTGACATCACTTGTTGACATCACCAGCTGACATCAGTGGCTGACATCACCGTCTGACATCAGTGGCTGACATCAGTGGCTGACATCTCACTGGTTGATATCACTGGTTGATATCCCGGCTGACATCACTGACTAACATTGATTGACATCATTGACCATATCATAACTATCAATAGGGGTGCTCCAAAACACAGGAGAGAACTCCAAATAAGAAGAAGAAGAAAGTGTAGCCACCTTGTGTAAATAGACAGTACTACTACTGTGGTTGCCATGGAGATGGTAGACTCGGAACTGGACGACACCTAGTATCCCTAAAGACTAGCCCTGCTAGTCTAACTAGCCCTGCTAGTCTAATTATTGATTTGAACTAGCTTGATACTGAAGTCAACTTATATAAAAACATTTATAACCAGGAATGAGTCTTACCTTGGGGTCCAACGAAAGACTGCAAGATGTTGGAAACCATGTCCGCAAATTGCTGGGGTGCACCCTCAGGAACCTAAACAGACATTTTCAAACAATTAGTCTATAATAATATGATGAACTATGAATTCAATGTTATTTGTCAGTGAAGAACTAACAGATAGACAAATACTTATGATAGGTCATAAATCTTCACAATATCTAAGTTGAAAAGACTTATTTCATATACGGCGCAAAATATGTAATCATTGGCACTTGCCTCGGAGACTGGGATAATTTTCTACAGATTTTTTTTTTGGTAAATCCAGCATTATGAAATACAGTTCGATGAGACTGATTTTAAACTGGTAAGCAAAAAAGATACTTACACCGCCGGCAGGGGGAGCTTGTCCACTTCCAGCGCCGTTTGCACCAGGGGGAGCTGCAGTAGAGGTCGGTACAGCCCCTGGTGGCCCGAACGCTCCAGGGAGACCAGCGGCCATCGCAGCCCTGTGAACAGCAAAATGGTTGCTCTGACAGTGAAGATGAGGATCCGGTCCCGTCGCCCCCGGCATACCGGGCATACCGGGCATCCCCGGCAGGCCCAACATCCCAGGGGGCGCTCCTCCTAACGCCCCTGGTAACCCTCCAGGGAGAATGACAGTGGTTCCGTGAGGTCGCGCCGCCGTCTGTGTCCCAGAAGTATTGGCATTGGGATTGCTGGTATTCGTAGCAGCGTTAGCGTTCATGTTTGTCGCAGCGTTAGAGTTTGTGCTTGTTCCTGTACTGTTTGTCGGAGGAGCAGCGGAAGGGGTTTGCGTTCCAGTTGTGCTGTTTGGGGATCCAGCTAAAAATACAGAATACATCATTTTATTAACTGCAGATCAGTAGTTTTTGTACGAACTAAGGAACATGGCCTGATGAATTGTCCTTCATTCTTCCTCAAATGCAGAGAGGCATACAATATCAGACTGTGAAAAATATACAATCATTTTACTGAACTTCTCAAAAGCCAAGCTGCCAAATTATGTCATGAATGTTTTATATTCTCTGTTAATTTCATCCTAATCACAAACTGCTAACTGTGAAACTTGATGAATATGAACACAACAGATACTACCACAACAGCAGCTCTTATTACGAATAGTTAAGAAGAGTCGTACATTAACTTATCACCATACACGAATGGCATTGTTACTTATGAGTTACTGACAAAGGGAAAGCTCCTTGCATATATCTACGCAAAACAACTCAGTAAATCTACGCGAAACCACACAGTAAGCTGGTGTAAAATAAAGATATTCAAAATTTACTAGTACCTGTAGCGCCAGATGCTGAAGCTTGAGAAGCAGCGTTGGCGGTGGTTGAGTTAGGAACCACATGAGCTGAGATAGAGTTCATCGTGACACTCCCGGGACCGACCTCCATGAAGACAAAAGGGTTTTGTCCCGGCCCACCGAGATTTAACGGGGTTCCTCCGAGATTTAATGCCCCTCCGCCGAGATTGAATTGGCCGCCCAAGTTACTCATCGGCCGTACGTTGATCCTAGGACCGCCTATGTTAAACCCTCCAGGGAAGAAATTGGGTATTGGTGGCACCTGAAATGGGTCAAAGAAAGGTTTAAGTTCCGCGAAAATAACACAGATCTAATACGGTCAATCAAATTTTACAGAAGTTTAAATAGGGAAACTCCTTGTCCATGACTCTTATTTGCTGTCCGTTGTACAATATTTGGAGTCACAAATTGTACATCAATCTCTCGAAGGGATAGATAGACGATTGGCGCTGGAAGTCTTGCATTTATTTTATGCCCTAAGGAGGCTACTTTGGACAGGAGGAGGACAGCGTAGGGCGTGTTTTTTTGAGCAATCTTCACTGAAGTAAAAATAGAGTCGGCACATTTTTTAAACGAAACTACTCCAAATAACTCGTACCTGTGGTTGTCCAGGAGCACCAGGGGGCCTGGCAGGGGCAGCGCCGGCCGGCCGAGTAGAAGCAGTGGCTCCACCTGCAGCAGAAGGCGTAGCACCAGAGGGAGCAGCTGTAGAAGCAGCAGGATTCCGTCTGCCCAAGGAAGGACTTCCACCAGGGATAGAAGAAACATTGATTTGTGCCTAGAAAATAAAGAAATCAAGGTTCATTAATTTCACAGAAAATGGAAGGAGTAAGGAGTTTGTTTTAAATCGTATCTTCTCAAGGCAAGTGCTTGAGAATTGGTTTTCGGGAGGCTTTGACAAATAAAATGTGAGCAGAGAGACCTAGAGAGTAAACATGTAGTATGCTACTAAGATCAAAGTCGAATTTACTTCTCAAGGATATTTAGGGTATCAAACATCGATTTAGCCATTTATCTAGCAAATTTGGGGACAAAGAAAATACAAAGACAGACATTTCATGTGACATCATAGATAGGCAACTCTTCTTGTATTAGTGAAATCTTACATCAAATCTGCAGACAATACAAACATCAAAATCCTATCGCATTGTAATACAAAACATAACTTCTACTCACAGAGACAGGCACAGCCTGTTGAATGATGGCACCGTGTAGCGTAGGACCCGCAGTGGGCTGGGCATAGAGGACTCTAGGTGGAGGAGCTGAAGCGTTGATTCTCAAGTCCGAGATGTTGTGGTAGGCGTGACTGATGTAATGCATGACCTCCATGACGCGAGTGAAAGTTTGCTGGGCTTGTCGAGTTTCTGGACTCTGGAAATCAAGAATGCATGTATAGACATAAGCAGGTTATATAAATCTTAAATTGGCTTTGGATAGAGGATAATGAAGTCTTTTTGAGGTAAGTTCAAGCTTCTCAAATAGTGTGCTCTCTTTTAGAAATCCTAAGGCACCTAAGATTTGAGATAAATTAACTTTACGGTCCAGCCAAGCACTTTGTAGTAATAATACAAAGACACTCACAGTACACAATCCAACTTCTAAGCCAAGTTCTATGATCGAATATGAACATTAACTCACTGCTGTTGATTCGAATTGAGGATCCCTATCGGAGAAATCGCGAATCTGTTGCAAGTAAGGTTGAACTCGTTCATTTAAGGCGAACACTTCTCCAAGTAACTCAGACATCCTGGCTAATGGTGGGTTTCTAAAAAAATACAATAAATCAAGTGTCTTTATTTCAATTAAATTGAATGCGCTAAAAGCCAATTGCAGGCAGAGCAGCAAGATTAGGCGAAGCTTTTTATTCTCTCCTTAAGGGCGACTTTGATAATTATTACAGGAGCATCCAGAGTTAGTTGAGTCGAGAGTACGAAAACTCTAGCGGATGAGGTGAAGCTCGATAATAAAGGAAAAAAAATATGCAAGCACAAAATATCCATCCTGTAAATCCTATCACGCTTTTGAAAAGAAGAGCACAACAGTTGTTTTCATTCTCTACCATTCATAATGTTAGACACATTGACAACTCCTGGTTGACATTCGTGTATTGAAAGTTCATTATAACTTTGTGACTCACATAGCTCTCGAATTCAGAAGCCCTAATAGGAAACTCTCCAAAAAAGTGTTTTAAAGTTATCCATAAGTGAAAAAACAAATTTTTTAGTGGACTTACGTAGGACCTCTAGGTTGATTGGAGTCCCCATTACTTGACCTTTCAGATGAACTCTGACCTTGACCTTCTGTTGCAGCGTTAGTGGCTCCCTCTGTGGTTGTAGTTTGCGTATTAGTTGAAGACTCAGCACTTGTAGTAGCATTACTTGCAGCAGCATTACTTGTAGCAGCGTTATTTGTAGACGATTCAGTGTTCGAGTTAGATTCAGACACATCCATAGATTCAGCTGGGACGCTCTGAGGCGGGGAAGCGTCACCAGATTCGGGGGTACTGGTTTCCATTGGGGAACCACTGCCTCCTTGCTCCTGATTCTGCGGAAAATTATGAGATTAATCTCTCAAGTTACGATATAATATGGATTCATTGATAGAAATTGGGTAAATTTTTATGTCTACACTGTAGTACACTCTAAACTGTAGGAGCAAAAACCCTGAAACCACATCTACAATTATACATGCACTTACCTGTAGCCTATCCAGCACCCTGTTGGCTCGTCTGATCATTCGCTGAGCGATGTTCAACCTGCTCTGTGATTCGCTGACCTGGGGCACATTAATGTGGCCGAGGTTTATGTGAACATCTACGGAGGAACCATCGGCCTGAAACAAGAAATTTATAAAGAACTTGGTCAGAGAAAAATTACTATGCTAAAGGCCTATATATAATATGCACTTACAAGCATCCTTTAATGTGTGACAAATTAATTTTTCAAAATAAAAATTATTTTGTCTATTTTTTTTCTCCTAATTTTTCTAATATAGCAAGAAAAGTTTTTGCAAATTTTTAAAAATTTGATATGAAATCAGTGTGCGAATAAATTTTCTGTGGACAGCATTCTCTAGGTATTTTTCCGAGGTGATATGGCTGAAACCACTGACTTCTAAAATTTCAGAAAATTGAAGTAGGCTTTGCAGTAGAGCCACATGTTGGTCGCCCGAAAGCATGAAGACACCGCCCCGCAATGGACTACATTTGACCTCTACCTCCCCGCAATGGACTACACTTGATCTCGACCGCCACGCACTGCACAGTATGCGGCTTCTATCCAAACTTTAATTTGGTATTGAAAGAACTAAGGATTTATTTTTACTTACAGAAGACCTGGTGGTGACGCGGGCATTGCGTCCTATGTCACCCATTCCGGATATGACATTCTGGACGACATTCTGCACATGTTGGGGGTCAGTGGCGTCCATGGGAAGCGTGAAGGACCCAAGGACAAAACTATGGTGGTCTCGCGCCGCATTGCTACTAGGGGGAGTGGCACTGGCGCCCTCTGTGGCTGTTGCTGAAGTTGATGCATTTGGGCCACGGGCTGACGGTGGTGGGCGGGCAACGGCATGGATGACTTTACCATTCACATCTGAAGAAGAAAAAAATGTTTCAATTTAAAAATCGAGATAACCGAGGTGTTTAAATTTCACGGAAAGAGGAAAAAATATCTTCCAAGACAGAATTAAGTTCTGAAAATATCTTTACTAAATTTCATACCCCAGGGTAAATTTGGAAAATTTAGTATTTTAACAATCAACGATTCAACATGCACCTTTAGAAGATCCTTTCCACTTGCAAATAATTAATTCAAAACATACCAATATTTTGACTCTATCATAAAACTGATATCGTAATTATGCTGCAATACAGAATTTGCCGGTCAAGACGAACATGGCTAATCTTTGTTATAGCCAAGATGAGACTCTTAACATTGTGATCATCTACCAAATTCATTGTATATGAATAGAAAAGATTTTACTGTCCCCAAAAAATTATTTAAAGGAATCATTATTACTGGCCGACAAACATAGTGGTTAGCACGCCAACCTTCTACGCATGAGGACGCAAGTTCAAACCCTGCTCCATCTGTGTCCAGAGGCTATCACTCTAGGGATCACCACGACATGCCGTTCACTAAGGAGAGCGCCAATGGTATCTGCAATGGGCACTATATAAAAGGGCTATGTCATCACTACTATCAGAGCTGTAGATAATTGTTACTTCATTCCTGAGGAGAAAATACTTGAACAATGCTCCCAATATTCTCAATGGTTCACACAACAAGAAATCCTGAGTCTGAAATTTTTTCCCACATTGAGTTGGAGACAATCTCAAATTACCCCCCTCACAAAAATTAATGTCCTTCTAGTTTGTAATGGGAATTTTGCATAAGAAAATAAATATGGTGAAACAACCCGCAACAAACTACAAAATGTTTTCCAACAAATTCAAGTGTCATCTTTCAAACACAGAGATTTTGAACAACTCTAGGATCTTAACCAGAGTTGTCAGTAAATTTTCTCAGCGGCGACCATACATATGAAAATATCTATTGACTACTGTGTTTATAGGCTACATCAGTATATGGTAGCTTCCAATACACGTTACTTAAACAGCCAATTTAATAAATGAATACCCACCAAATTCATTTAGAGGTTTATCGTCTTGCAGAACTCGTCCATGAAATATGAGTCTCTGGGTATCTGCAGTGATTTCCTGAAAATATCAACATCAAACAGATCAGAAAAATTCCATGTGCAATTTGATTTGTGGACATATCCAGACTACGGAGGCCACCATTTAATTTCCGGGGGGGGGGGGGCTTGATGGATGTTTGGGGCTTTACGTCCTGTATTTATGCACTTGGTAGGCTAATTAGGACAGGAGGAGGACACAGCAATGAGGCGAAGGATGATTGAAACAGCCGGCCAACATAGGCCCAGGTGACCTGGCAATAGCTGGATTCAAAGGAGGGGGGGGGGGGCTTGAAGTTTTCCTCGGGGGGAAATTATTTATTTCATGGCAACTTCGGCAGTATTTATTTATTTCATGTACGCAGTTTCCCCAAATATTCCTAAATCAAGCAACGCTTCATTAAGAAATACCCCTAGCAAAAATTATTTAATTCAAGACTGCCCAAAAAGAATAAATTTAGTTATTTCATCAAAACTGAGCAAGGAATTATTAACTTCAATAAGATTCCAACAACCCCCCCCCCCAAAAAAAAACAACCATTAAATGGTCTCCCCCTAACTGCACACAGTGACGCTATTTTTGTAATTGACAAGATAGCCATTATCAGCGATCCATTATCATATATCACATGGTAAAAATATATTGATCACAATGGTTTTCAAAAGAACCAAGCAACACATGCTGAAGGATGGGGGATTGGAATGAGGGCCCTTTGTCTGAAGAACTTATGTACATTCTTTTTTCTATTAATCAAACTGTCAGATCCCATATAAGTTTAGAATACTCCCTATCTCTTACATAGTTTCCTTGTTTTGTTCCCATAAACTTAACAAAGAAATGCACATCTTTTATCAAAACATAATTATCAAAATTTAAATGGCAAGCCAATATACCGAATGCAATCATGCCCACATTATTTTTAGTTCATCGCTAAAAATAACTTGAAAGAAACCCTTTCAAAACTTACAATTGAACTGGCTATTTTCTCTTTGAACTCCTTGACAGTGATCTGAAATAAAAAAGTGAAAATGATATTTTAGAACTATGAACTTGAAAAATAACAACACCAGGAAATGTGTATGTGTCAGATAAACAAACAACATAATAAAATAGGTTATAACTTATTGAATAATCTTACATCATCCGGTACACAAAAGCTTCTGTTCTTCCCATCAAGGGTTTTAACGGTTACTTCCAACATCTTATATCTGTGGCTCCTAAAAGAAATCAAAAGAACACATCATTTATTGTTTGTCACAAAAAATTAAGATAATTGGAGAGTCACAAAACTCACTGAGTCCCACTTCAAAAGATTTATATGACTTAACAAAGCTCCAGGATAAAAAAGAGAGGGAAAATAAAACATGCTAAATTTCAGTGCTTTTCCTGGTCATTAGGCCACACACTACTGATTCTTAGCTTCGCGGACCCGCCGACACAATAGATATCCTCCCGATGGAAAAAAAAAATTGAAATTTTTTTTTTTTTTGACATAAAAATTTTATTTTTTCACCCTTTTTTTTTTGTCCCACCGACCGACCCTAGAAAAAGTGCCTTGAGAGAATCCAAGAATCTAAAGATCAATTATGTGTGGCCTTAGCCACACTGGCATTTTCGAATGCAATCTCAAATGTGGCTAATGAAAATTTCATATTACGGCTGCAAATTAGCCACACATGTACACATTTCACTCAAAATTGGACTGTACACGTGCGGCTAATTGGTATTTTGTCATAGAGGAAGCTCTGTAAATAATATTGAATTCACTGGAAGAGCTATCAATCGCCAAATCTGCAAATCCAGCGATCATAAAAATATCTGTTTGGATCGGGGATTATACAGGGTCACCGACTGATTGTGCAAATAGCAATGACCAATTGTGAAATAGTCCTCCCCACTATGAATATAAGGACGATAATAAGGTGCCGACGAATGTCACGTTTTTGACTAATACCTAAATTTTTCTAATTTTTTTTGCAATTTTTTGGTATAAGTTAAAATCGTGACATTTGTCGCCAACCCACAGAAACGGCCGACTTCCGGCGATCTGACCAATCAGAGAGCCGTATTTTTGACACATTAAACTGCTTGAAGAGTTGTAACGATGCAAACAGAACCCAGAGATATTCATTGTGCTCCCCTTGCCTCTGCCATTGAATGAGCCCGTTAGTTTACCAAAAGATCAGAAAAGCAAGGAATTTGACACATGTCACATATTGTGAAGGTAACTAAATGGCCGGCATTGGGATTGGTCTGATTTGGTCAACTAGGGATTTCAGATCTTTGGGAGTTTTTCGAGAACTTGAAGGAATTTTTTTACAAGGGTGTCATTCATTGTTTCACAGCAGGGGGCTCTTTCAGGATCATGTCGGCTTGTCAAATGAACTGACAGGTACAGTTGCAATGGGGCCAATACACATTGCTTTTGTTTTGAACATTTTCCTGGAAGTTTTTGTTTTGTCCTTGTCTGGACTGAGTCATGGATTTTGGGATCCACACTTCTATTAGGAATTTTGGCAGAGGGGGGCTGTTTTCATTGACACAAACCTTCCCTAACTTTACCTTTTACTTCTGATCAACAGATATGACTTTTTATTAATGGACAATATGCTTTTTAGATGAAATACTCACCAATTTTAGCAGTGACGTACGAAACATAAACTGCATCTGTACCAGCAATGCAGCCCAAAAGAGAAAACAAAATAGATCTTCGCTAGATGGCGCTTGTGCAAATTTTAGCCCCACCTAGCGACGGTTTTATTTTGTCATTGCACCAGACGAAGAAGTTTCCAGTTGCACCACAAGTTATCAGCCAGTTGTGACATAATTACGGCTATTTAAGCACCTAATTCTTGTCTTTAAGTCATTATAAGTGATCCAAAATGTCTGAGGAATGGGATGAAGTGACCGTCTTGAGAAAGAAGGCTCCAAAGTCGGGGCAATTGAAAACAACACAGGTAAAAAGCAAAATGTGGGACAAGCACATTGTCAACAAAATTGGTCAAGTGGCACAAAAACAACTTTAATATGTGGCAGAGATTAGGTAACCTTAGAAAGTGCAAAACAAGTCTGGGCTTGACTTTTGGTAATTAGAATCCAGTACACATGCATTGTGTATTTATTATAGTCATTTCTCTGCCTGAATTATTAAATTAGCCTACATTGACTACAGCAAATATCAAATGCGGATTGCATGCTGGTTTCAATCCACACTAATTAGGAGAGACATTTAGAGAGATTTCGCGGAACAGGTTTGACAAAACGTGTTCCAACCCACGGTTATAAGTAATTACCTGTACCTGTAGTGCATCAAAGGCTGCACGGCTACTTTTAAAACCAATGTGGATCACACATTGGTTTCAATCCACACTCAATAATGCTTGCCGTGCAGTGGGTACAGTAGTTACACCAATTCCTACATCACAGGGCACAATTGAGCTATTTGTGGATGGTCCAAGTCGACAAGTGGTGCGGTAGTGCGAAATGAAGATAATCAGTGTAGGCTACTCTCTCATGAACCATGATTACACTATGAATATCTCTGGGTTCCATTTGCGTCGTTGCAACACTTCAAGCTGTTTAATGTGTCAAAAATACGGCTCTCTGATTGGTCAGATACCTGGAAGTCAGCCGTTTTTGTGGGTTGGCGACGAATGTCACGATTATAACTTATACCAAAAAATTGCAAAAAAAATTAGAAAAATTTAGGTATTAGTCAAAAACGTAACATTCGTCGGCACCTTATTATCGTCCTTATATGCATAGAGGATTAATTGCTTTTATGACTTGGCAACTCCATTTCGCAACAGACAAATTACCCAGTGTGAAAACTTGTTTTTTATTTAACAGTGGCCATATGATAAAGATATACCAACATCACAAGATCTTTGATATTTATTTCATTTGGGGCCTAAATTGTTTTAAGGTTCTCAAATGAACTTTTCGTTAACATAGTCATGTCACCATGACTCAACAAGCTGTCTCTTGCAAAATGCATGTGGTGACGCATCTGTGATGTTCCTATGTGCATCTCATTGGCTCTAAAACAACCAATTATTTTTTGTTACAGGCTATGAGTGCTGCCCAACGCTCTGGATCGGACATTGAAACTTCAAAGAAATGTAAGTTATATTTCAAAGCTTAACTTAATAAATGTACAATAGAGATCAGTGAAACATCAGTTCAACGCATGAGGGTGAATCCAAAAGAAAGCAAGTCATTTCCATAGGTACTGTCACTATAGTTAATAAGACAGTGCAGAGGCTAGTGCCATTGCAGCCTGTAAACAAGACCGAAGTTGACTCATTCAAGCTGACTAATATAACAGTCAACTCAATTTGTATCAATACAACATTAATCTTATTTGTTATCCTACTTCATTTCAATTTCAGGGGCTGCCGGACAAAACAAACAACACTCCATCAGCAAAGACACTTCTAAACTTGACCGAGAGACAGAAGAACTGCACCACGATACCCTGGGACTCGATGTCGGAAGAATTATTCAACAAGTGAGGAACGAGAAGAAGATGACCCAGAAGGAGCTGGCCACTGTAAGTTTAATCCTTAAATTGGCGGCCCCTTGTATCAGTGTCTATGCTTGGCAAGTAAAAGATCCCTAACATGGGGTAAATGTGTAACATGTTGAGGACTCTCGCTCTCTCTCCTATCTCATCAATCAACCCTTGTGAGCGCCAAGAACTGAGCTTAGAGGGCTGCACTTACCATATCTATCTATCTATCAACAAAAAACTGAAGTTTTGAACAATTGTCTTTTGCTGCAGTCTTTAGGTTGATTGGGTGTTTTGCAACTGCAATCATCTAGGGATGAAGTCGAATGTATCAACCACCAAGAACACAAAATCAGTAAATATTGGATTGGACCCACTGCTCCGAATATTATAACCAACCAGCATAATACCCGTGAACTTGGGGTTAGAGAGGGGCAAAATATTAAATATAAATGTTGAACGTAAAACCCAGCCTGTGTCCTTCTAGGGCTTGAGAAAAGGTTGCATGCAAGTTTTTGTGGATGGGCCCCCTATACTTTGGGTGGGAAAGATGAAGGGGTCCATGATACCATGAATTTATAGTGGAATGATGATATATAGTGTTGTTGCATGATATCTGTATGGGTAAATATAGCAATAATGGTATCAGAAGTGAAGAAGTCTGACACATTGACACACTTATCCCAGAAATGGTGAGCTACATAGTTCCTTCATTGATCGTCTCAGAGTTGAAATGGCAAGGGGTTATAACCAATATCTTTTCTGTTTTCAGAAAATTAATGAGAAGCAACAAGTGATCAACGAGTACGAAGCTGGAAGAGCCATTCCTAATCAGCAGGTGCTGGGAAAACTCGAAAGGACATTGGGTAAGTCTTGGACGCCTAACTGGTTAATAACTGCTCTTTATTGATCAGCAGTCTCGGGACTGAACTGCTACCTGGAATGGACCTGGATCCATGAAACATGATGTTATAAACTTATTACATTCACCAAGGGGTCAAATTTCAGCAATATGTTTTGGTAGCTTGTCAATAACAAAAGTGAAGATTCTGAACTAACATCACAATTTACTCCAAAAATTTAGAATTTTGTACCTGAATTTTTGGAGTTCAGACTAGTTATAACAAGACTCCTTCGATACCTTATTCTTCTGAATCTGAAAATTGGAAGTCCCTACATTTTAAGTTAAAGTTCTTATCCGTCTTTTCCTACTTGTCTATTGAATGCTACATCTGTCAATATGTACACATGCAAATGTTTACTGTTCAAATGTAAGGTTTTCCAGTTAATTATGGATTTACACATCATCCTAATGTGAAAATCGATATAAGCTGGTTTTGTGAATTCAACATTGAAATACTTGTTTTTGGTGCAAGAAAAAAACGACATACATTGCTATAGATTCTTCTTTTCATTGATGTTGATGCACTGCAGATGGCAGTAAATCAAGGACTGCAACACTTGTGCCACCTAGTGACCTGAAAATGGCTTTTTGATGATGGTGGCTTGGCATGTGGTCCCAAGTATGCTGCCTGGAGGAGTAAGCTCAGTTGGTACTACTAAGTGCGGAGAACTTTGATTCCTTGTTGACTCCATAGAGGACCTGGACTGATGTTAGATGGAACTTCATGGAAGTTTCAATCACCCCATGCCTCAGTGCTGTTTCCACCTTTTCTGAGCAACCCCCATTAGACGGATGTTTCATATTGTGTCAAGAATGCACCTTACCTCATTACCATGGTCCCTGCCTGTTCTACAAAGCCTTGTCAGTGCAAAAATACAGGATGTAAAGCCCTATAACCACATAGTACAGGACATAGAGCTCCAATTATCCATCCACAGATCCAGCCAAGAATGCTTTGTTTCATATATGATTTAAAATGGGACTTATCTTGTAATTTCAGGGGTCCGCCTTCGTGGAAAAGACAAAGGCAAGCCACTGCAACCAAAAGGGGCCAAGAAGTGACTTGTGGTCGATGGCTACGAGGAGGGGCGCGTAACGGACTCATTTCATTCGCTTAAGTCTCGGATTCCACCTGAAAAGAAAGCCCACACATCGTGTGCGAGGCTGGACACATACGGCTGTCTGTATATAGACTCTAGCAGTGCTGATTGCCCTGTCATAGGACCAGCGTTTGGATTACGTATGATTCAACAACGCCACGGGAGACTTTGCGAACTGAGATGATCCAGGACGGACCCACTAATTAGCCTTGGACCGCAGGTCACAGAAATAAACTTCAATTTATTTTCCGTCATGTTTGTAATTTTAATTTTAAGTACGTCAAATAAGATGCTGGCAAATGTGTACCCAGCTTTTGTCATAGTCTTAAGCTTGTTGTACTGTTTTATGTTTCATGAGCTTAGTCTTACAGCACTAATTGTGAACGTTAATTGTGAACAGTAATTGTGAAAATTAACTGAACATTAAGTGTGGATTGTGATGGTAATAAAGATTTAAATTTTACACTTCTCGAACTTTTAGTAGAATTAACATTAATTTTCGAACCAATCAAAATTTTACATTCTTACCAACCAGGAATTATATTCTTTATTTAGATGTTGTTAAACATATAACCAATCATGGCTTTATATCTTTATAAGTTTCTTAAAAGTTGAGTGTATTAGCATTGTGAGTTAAATGTTAACTAATTCAGCATTTATTGTTTCGACTGAAACTCAAGTTTTAGTTAAACAGTTTTTATGCAATGGTATGTCAAACTATAATAAGTCTTGTTTTAAACATTCATTCTGCTAAGCAAATGGTGATGGAATAAACTTCTTGACTTTTTGTTAAAACATTTAAAAGTGTATGTGTCATTTCTGTTATTGTTTGACTTTGAAATTGTAAGTGGATTTTGTGAAAAATTCAGAATTTGGACGGCATTGAATTATACCCGAGACAAGTGTGTGTTGGTCCGATGGCTAGGACCTCTTATTTGTGGCAAAGTTCAGGTTCAATTTGACATTTTTTCCTTCGTTATATATTACTATCCCATATATGGCTATTGTGATCGTTCTGTGGGCAGCACCAATCTCTGGGTCCTGGGCCCAATTCCAGGTCTGGCTGGGTCGCCTAGACCAATGTTCGGCAGCAATTTTAATCATCCTTCACTTCTGATGTGCATCTGAGGGCCTCCCACAGATCCTGGCAACACTTTGTTGGTTCGTTGATGTGTCCTCCCCTAATTAAGTGCGTAAATACAGTACATAAAACCCCAATCATTTGCACATCCTTTGGGCACTCTTCAGTGGTCTATCCGAGCTTTTCATACAGGTGCAGTAACCTGTGAAGTCAAGGGCCTCATTTCAAAACGTAAACCCTTTCACTGGCCCCATTTCAAAACGTTTCAACACCTTTCAGTGTTGTATCATACTTACTATCTTGCCAGAAATACACCTTTGTAGTTATTAGTATCTTGCCAAATATTGTTGTCAGGTGACTGGTAACTAAGGAGGATTGGAAGAGGGGGGGACTGGGACAAAAGAGAAGGAGGAGGAGTTGAAAATTAAGGAGAAGCAAGCAAAATGGGAGAGTCTGGTAGGGATGAGGCACAGGCGGAGGAGGAATAAACAGCAGGCTACTGAGGAGGAATAGATGGGGGAATTAGGAAACTTAAAACAACGGGAGACTGAGAAGGATGAGGTAGCCAGGGAGGAGGCAGAGAAGGAAGAGATAAGGAGGGGGAGATAACAGGTAAGAGGTTGAGAAGGAGGAGGCTAGAAAGGAGCAGGCAAAGTGAGAGGGGAGTCTTCTCCAGAAGAGTCATGGAGGGAAGAGGTAAAATAGGAAGGAGCAGGCAGGGAGAGATAAGGAAGGAAGATAACAGGACACAAAGAGGTTGACAAGGGAGGAATCAGGAGGGGAATCAGGAGAGGGAAAGGAAATAGAAAGAAGGAGGCACTAGTGTGACGACCAACGGAGATGGCAACTGAGGAGGATTAGAGAGGGGAACTAGGAAAGAGGTAGTTGAAAAGGAAGGAGGAGAAAAGAAAGGAGCAGACAAGGTGGGCGGAGGGACTTATTCAGGGAGGGAAGAGGAACACCAGGAGGCACTAGGGGAAGGAGGGCAATGGAGAAGGAATTGGGAAGATAACTAGGAAACTTCAAACAAATGGGGACTAAGAAGGAAAAGGCACAGGCGAGAAGCCGAAGAGGGAAGTGTTAAGGGGGGGGGGAGATGATAGGAACGGAGGAATGAGACATTGGGAAGGAAGGGGGAGACTAGAAAGGAGAAGGTAAGTCTTCTCCAGAAGAGTCAGAGAAGAAAGAGGAAAAATAGGAGGCGCTAGGGTGACAAGGGATGGAGAAAGCAACTGAGGAGGATTAGAGACTAGGGACAACCTGGTTGAAAAGGCAGGAGGAGAAAAAAGAGGAGCAGACAAGGTGGGTGGGGAAACTTCTTCAGGGAGGGAAAAGGAGGAGGAGGCACAAGGAAAAAGGAAGCAATGGAGGAGGCAATGGAGGAGGCATGGGAAGATAACTAGGAAACTTCAAACAAAGGGATACTAAGAAGGAGAACGTACAGGGGGAGGAGGCAAAGAGGTAAGGAGGGGAGAATGATAGGAAAGACAAGGTTGAGAAGGAGAGGGGACACCAGGCCCATAAGAGGAGGCAAAGCGGGAGGGGATTTTTCATAGGATTCATGGAAGGAATAGAGAAAATAAGAACTTGGAAGGAGGCAGGGAGAGAAGCAATGAGGAGGGAATATAACAAGAAAGAAAGGGCTGACAAGGAAAAGAAACAGGAGGAGGGAAAAGAGGGGAAGGGGAAATAGGAAAGAGAAGGCAAATGGGTGATGAGGGAGGCAACTTGGGGAGAACGAGGGAGGAGAAAAGAAAGGAGCAGATAAAGTGGGAGCCTGGAAGGAGAGACTTTTTCAAAGCAGTCAAGTTGGGAAAATGGAAAATAGGAAGAAAGATGCAAAAGGGGGAGGATGAAGGAATAGAGCAGGCTACTAAGGAAGGAGCAGACTACTAACCCAACCATCTCCTTCCTAGCCAGCTCCTTCCTAGCCATCTCCACCCCAACCATCTCCAACCCAACCATCTCCTTCCAAACCATCTCCAACCCAACCATCTCCACCCGAACAATCTCCTTCAAAACCATCACCACCCCAACCATCTCAACCCCAGCCATCTCCACTCCAACCAACTCCATCCCAACCATCTCCATCCCAACCATGTCCACCCCAACCATCTCCATCCCAACCATCTCCATCCCAACCGTCTCCTTCCCAACCATCTCCATCCCAACCATGTCCACCCCAACCATCTCCTTCCCAACCATCTCCATCCCAACCATGTCCACCCCAACCATCTCCACCCCAACCATCTCCATCCCAACCGTCTCCTTCCCAACCATCTCCACTCCAACCATCTCCTTCCAAACCATCTCAAACTCAACCATCTCCTTCCCAACCATCTCCATCCCAACCATCTCCATCCCAACCATCTCCATCCCAACCATGTCCACCCAAACCATCTCCTTCCCAACCATCTCCATCCCAACCATCTCCATCCCAACCACCTCAACCCCAACCATCTCTAACCCAACCATCTCCTTCCAAACCATCACTACCCAAACTATCTAAACCCAGCCATCTCCACTCCAACCATCTCCTTCTCAACCATCTCAACCCCAACCATCTCCAACCCAACCATCTCCTTCCAAACCATCTCCAACCCAACCATCTCCTACCCAACCATCTCCTTCCAAGCCATCACCACCCCAACCATCTCCATTCCAACCATCTCCTTCCCAACCATCTCAACCCCAACTATCTCCACCCCAACCATCTCCAACCCAACCATCCTTCCAAACTATCTTCACCCCAACCATCTCCATCCCAACCATGTCCACCCCAACCATCTCCACCCCAATCATCTCCATCCCAACCGTCTCCTTCCCAACCATCTCCACTCCAACCATCTCCTTCCAAACCATCTCAAACTCAACCATCTCCTTCCCAACCATCTCCATCCCAACCATGTCCAACCCAACCATCTCCTTCCCAACCATCTCCATCCCAACCATCTCCATCCCAACCACCTCAACCCCAACCATCTCCTTCCCAACCATCTCCTTCCAAACCATCACTACCCCAACCATCTAAACCCAGCCATCTCCACTCCAACCATCTCCTTCTCAACCACCTCAACCCCAACCATCTCCAACCCAACCATCTCCTTCCAAACCATCTCCAACCCAACCATCTCCACCCCAACCATCTCCTTCCAAGCCATCACCACCCCAACCATCTCCATTCCAACCATCTCCTTCCCAACCATCTCAACCCTAACTATCTCCACCCCAACCATCTCCAACCCAACCATCCTTCCAAACTATCTTCACCCCAACCATCTCCACCCCAACCGTCTCCTTCCCAACCATCTCCACTCCAACCATCTCCTTCCAAACTATCTCCAACTCAAACATCTCCTTCCCAACCATCTCCATCCCAACCATGTCCACCCCAACCATCTCCTTCCCAACCATCTCCATCCCAACCATCTCCATCCCAACCACCTCAACCCCAACCATCTCCAACCCAATCATCTCCACCCCAACCATCTCCTTCCAAACCATCTCCACCCTAACCATCTCCACCCCAACCATCTCCATCCCAACAACCTCAACCCCAACCATCTCCAACCCAATCATCTCCACCCCAACCATCTCCTTCCAAACCATCCTTCCAAACTATCTCAACCCCAACCTTCTCCTTCCAAACCATCTCCACCCCAATCATCTCCACCCCAACCATCACCTTCCAAACCATCTCCAACCCAACCATCTCCAACCCAACCATCTCCACCCCAACCATCTCCACCCCAACTATCTCCTTCATAGCCATCACCACCCCAACCATCTCAACCCCAGCCATCTCCATTCCAACCATCTCCTTCCCAACCATCTCAACCCCAACCATCTCCAACCCCAACCATCTCCAACCCAACCATCCTTCCAAACTACCTCCAGCCCAAACCATCTCCTTCCAATCAACCTCCTTCCAAACCATCTCCAACCCAACCATCTCCACCCTAACCATCTCCTTCCAAGCCAGCTCCACCCCAACCATCTCAATCCCAGCCATCTCCACCCCAACCATCTCCTTCCTAACAATCTCAACCCCACCCATCTCCAACCCAACCATCTCCAACCCAACCATCTCCTTCCAAACCATGTCCAACCCAACCATCTCCTTCCAAACTATCTCCACCCCAACCATCTTAACCCCAACCATCTCAACCCCAATCATCTCCACCCCAACCATCTCCTTCCAAACCATCTCCACCCCAACCATCTCCACCCCAACCATCTCCATCCCAACCATCTCCACCCCAACCATCTCCTTCCAAACCATCTCCAACCAAACCATCTCCACCCCAACCATCTCCTTGCAAACCATCATTACCCCAACCATCTCAACCCCAGCCATCTCCATCCCAACCCATCTCAACCCCAGCCATCTCCATCCCAACCATCTCCTTCCCAACCATCTCAACACAAACCACCTCAACCCCAACATCTCCACCCCAACCATCTCCTTCCAAACCATCTCAACCCCAACCATCTCCAACCCAACCATCTCCATCCCAACCATCTCCTTCCAAACCATCTCCAACCCAACCATCTCCACATCACCACCCCAACCATCTCCATTCAAACCATCTCCTTCCCAACCATCTCAACCCCAACTATCTCCACCCCAACCATCTCCAACCCAACCATCCTTCCAAACTATCTTCACCCGGACCATCTCCATCCCAACCGTCTCAAACCCAACCATCTCCTTCCAAACCATCTCCAACCCCACCACCTCAACCCCAACCATATCCACCCCAACCATCTCCACCCCAGCCATCTCCAACCCAACCATCTCCTTCCCAACCATCTCCTTCCCAACCATCTCCATCCCAACCATGTCCTTCCAAACCATCTCCACCCCCACCACCTCAACCCAAACCATATCCACCCCAACCATCTCCACCCCAGCCATCTCCAACCCAACCATCTCCTTCCCAACCATCTCCATCCCAACCATCTCCATCCCAACCATGTCCAACCCAATCATCTCCTTCCCAACCATCTCCACCCCAACCATCTCCTTCCAAGCCATCACCACCCCAAAAATCTCCATTCAAACCATCTCCTTCCCAACCATCTCAACCCCAACTATCTCCACCCCAACCATCTCCAACCCAACCATCCTTCCAAACTATCTTCACCCCAACCATCTCCATCCCAACCGTCTCCTTCCCAACCATCTCCACTCCAACCATCTCCTTCCAAACCATCTCCAACTCAACCATCTCCTTCCCAACCATCTCCTTCCAAACCATCTCCAACAAAACCATCACCACCCCAAACCATCTCCTTCCAAACCATCACCACCCCAACCATCTCAACCCCAGCCATCTTCATCCCAACCATCTCCTTCCCAACCATCTCAACCCCAACCACCTCAACCCCAGCATCTCCACCCCAACCATCTCCTTCCAAACCATCACCACCACAACCATTTCAACCCAAGCCATCTCCATTCCAACCATCTCCTTCCCAACCATCTCAACCCCAACCATCTCCACCCCAACCATCTAAAACCCAACCATCTCCTTCCAAACCATCTCCAACCCAACGATCTCCAACCCAACCATCTCCACCCCAACCATCTCCTTCCAAGCCATCACCACCCCAACCATCTCAACCCCAGCCACCTCCACTCCAACCATCTCCTTCCTAACCATCTCCTTCCAAACTATCTCCAGCCCAAACCATCTCCTTCCAAACCACCTCCTTCCAAACCATCTCCAACCCAACCATCTCCACCCCAACCATCTCCTTCCAAGCCATCTCCACCCCAACCATCTCAATCCCAGCCATCTCCACCCCAACCATCTCCTTCCTAACTATCTCAACCCCACCAATCTCCACCCCAACCATCTCCTTCCAAGCCATCACCACCCCAACCATCTCCATTCAAACCATCTCCTTCCCAACCATCTCAACCCCAACTATCTCCACCCCAACCATCTCCAACCCAACCATCCTTCCAAACAATCTTCACCCCAACCATCTCCATCCCAACCGTCTCCTTCTCAACCATCCCCACTCCAACCACCTCCTTCCAAACCATCTCCAACTCAACCATCTCCTTCCCAACCATCTCCATCCCCACCATCTCCATCCCAACCATGTCCAACCCAACCATCTCCTTCCCAACCATCTCCATCCCAACTGTCTCCAACTCTCCACCCCAACCATCTCCATCCCAACCATCTCCACCCCAACCATCTCCTTCCAAACCATCTCCAACCAAACCATCTCCACCCCAACCATCTCCTTGCAAACCATCATTACCCCAACCATCTCAACCCCAGCCATCTCGATCCCAACCCATCTCAACCCCAGCCATCTCCATCCCAACCATCTCCTTCCCAACCATCTCAACACAAACCACCTCAACCCCAACATCTCCACCCCAACCATCTCCTTCCAAACCATCTCAACCCCAACCATCTCCAACCCAACCATCTCCATCCCAACCATCTCCTTCCAAACCATCTCCAACCCAACCATCTCCACATCACCACCCCAACCATCTCCATTCAAACCATCTCCTTCCCAACCATCTCAACCCCAACTATCTCCACCCCAACCATCTCCAACCCAACCATCCTTCCAAACTATCTTCACCCGGACCATCTCCATCCCAACCGTCTCAAACCCAACCATCTCCTTCTAAACCATCTCCACCCCCACCACCTCAACCCTAACCATATCCACCCCAACCATCTCCACCCCAGCCATCTCCAACCCAACCATCTCCTTCCCAACCATCTCCTTCCCAACCATCTCCATCCCAACCATGTCCAACCCAACCATCTCCTTCCAAACCATCTCCACCCCCACCACCTCAACCCCAACCATATCCACCCCAACCATCTCCACCCCAGCCATCTCCAACCCAACCATCTCCTTCCCAACCATCTCCATCCCAACCATGTCCAACCCAATCATCTCCTTCCCAACATCTCCACCCCAACCATCTCCTTCCAAACCATCTCAACCCCAACCATCTCCAACCCAACCATCTCCATCCCAACCATCTCCTTCCAAACCATCTCCAACCCAACCATCTCCACATCACCACCCCAACCATCTCCATTCAAACCATCTCCTTCCCAACCATCTCAACCCCAACTATCTCCACCCCAACCATCTCCACCCAAACCATCCTTCCAAACTATCTTCACCCGGACCATCTCCATCCCAACCGTCTCAAACCCAACCATCTCCTTCCAAACCATCTCCAACCCCACCACCTCAACCCCAACCATATCCACCCCAACCATCTCCACCCCAGCCATCTCCAACCCAACCATCTCCTTCCCAACCATCTCCTTCCCAACCATCTCCATCCCAACCATGTCCAACCCAACCATCTCCTTCCAAACCATCTCCACCCCCACCACCTCAACCCCAACCATATCCACCCCAACCATCTCCACCCCAGCCATCTCCAACCCAACCATCTCCTTCCCAACCATCTCCATCCCAACCATCTCCATCCCAACCATGTCCAACCCAATCATCTCCTTCCCAACCATCTCCACCCCAACCATCTCCTTCCAAGCCATCACCACCACAAAAATCTCCATTCAAACCATCTCCTTCCCAACCATCTCAACCCCAACTATCTCCACCCCAACCATCTCCAACCCAACCATCCTTCCAAACTATCTTCACCCCAACCATCTCCATCCCAACCGTCTCCTTCCCAACCATCTCCACTCCAACCATCTCCTTCCAAACCATCTCCAACTCAACCATCTCCTTCCAAACCATCTCCAACAAAACCATCACCACCCCAAACCATCTCCTTCCAAACCATCACCACCCCAACCATCTCAACCCCAGCCATCTCCATCCCAACCATCTCCTTCCCAACCATCTCAACCCCAACCACCTCAACCCCAGCATCTCCACCCCAACCATCTCCTTCCAAACCATCACCACCATAACCATTTCAACCCAAGCCATCTCCATTCCAACCATCTCCTTCCCAACCATCTCAACCCCAACCATCTCCACCCCAACCATCTAAA
This sequence comes from Platynereis dumerilii, assembly GCA_026936325.1. Lineage (NCBI taxonomy): Eukaryota > Metazoa > Annelida > Polychaeta > Phyllodocida > Nereididae > Platynereis > Platynereis dumerilii. Next base: position 35,418,347 of record JAPTHN010000006.1, on the reverse strand, counting down.
ACCCAACCATCTCCTTCCCAACCATCTCCAACCCAACGATCTCCAACCCAACCATCTCCACCCCAACCATCTCCTTCCAAGCCATCACCACCCCAACCATCTCAACCCCAGCCACCTCCACTCCAACCATCTCCTTCCTAACCATCTCCTTCCAAACTATCTCCAGCCCAAACCATCTCCTTCCAAACCACCTCCTTCCAAACCATCTCCAACCCAACCAATCTCCACCCCAACCATCTCCTTCCAAGCCATCTCCACCCCAACCATCTCCATTCAAACCATCTCCTTCCCAACCATCTCAACCCCAACTATCTCCACCCCAACCATCTCCAACCCAACCATCCTTCCAAACTATCTTCACCCCAACCATCTCCATCCCAACCGTCTCCTTCCCAACCATCTCCACTCCAACCATCTCCTTCCAAACCATCTCCAACTCAACCATCTCCTTCCAAACCATCTCCAACAAAACCATCACCACCCCAAACCATCTCCTTCCAAACCATCACCACCCCAACCATCTCAACCCCAGCCATCTCCATCCCAACCATCTCCTTCCCAACCATCTCAACCCCAACCACCTCAACCCCAGCATCTCCACCCCAACCATCTCCTTCCAAACCATCACCACCACAACCATTTCAACCCAAGCCATCTCCATTCCAACCATCTCCTTCCCAACCATCTCAACCCCAACCATCTCCACCCCAACCATCTAAAACCCAACCATCTCCTTCCCAACCATCTCCAACCCAACGATCTCCAACCCAACCATCTCCACCCCAACCATCTCCTTCCAAGCCATCACCACCCCAACCATCTCAACCCCAGCCACCTCCACTCCAACCATCTCCTTCCTAACCATCTCCTTCCAAACTATCTCCAGCCCAAACCATCTCCTTCCAAACCACCTCCTTCCAAACCATCTCCAACCCAACCAATCTCCACCCCAACCATCTCCTTCCAAGCCATCTCCACCCCAACCATCTCCATTCAAACCATCTCCTTCCCAACCATCTCAACCCCAACTATCTCCACCCCAACCATCTCCAACCCAACCATCCTTCCAAACTATCTTCACCCCAACCATCTCCATCCCAACCGTCTCCTTCCCAACCATCTCCACTCCAACCATCTCCTTCCAAACCATCTCCAACTCAACCATCTCCTTCCCAACCATCTCCATCCCCACCATCTCCATCCCAACCATGTCCAACCCAACCATCTCCTTCCCAACCATCTCCATCCCAACTGTCTCCAACTCTCCACCCCAACCATCTCCATCCCAACCATCTCCACCCCAACCATCTCCTTCCAAACCATCTCCAACCAAACCATCTCCACCCCAACCATCTCCTTGCAAACCATCATTACCCCAACCATCTCAACCCCAGCCATCTCGATCCCAACCCATCTCAACCCCAGCCATCTCCATCCCAACCATCTCCTTCCCAACCATCTCAACACAAACCACCTCAACCCCAACATCTCCACCCCAACCATCTCCTTCCAAACCATCTCAACCCCAACCATCTACAACCCAACAATCTCCATCCCAACCATCTCCTTCCAAACCATCTCCAACCCAACCATCTCCACATCACCACCCCAACCATCTCCATTCAAACCATCTCCTTCCCAACCATCTCAACCCCAACTATCTCCACCCCAACCATCTCCAACCCAACCATCCTTCCAAACTATCTTCACCCGGACCATCTCCATCCCAACCGTCTCAAACCCAACCATCTCCTTCCAAACCATCTCCACCCCCACCACCTCAACCCCAACCATATCCACCCCAACCATCTCCACCCCAGCCATCTCCAACCCAACCATCTCCTTCCCAACCATCTCCTTCCCAACCATCTCCATCCCAACCATGTCCAACCCAACCATCTCCTTCCAAACCATCTCCACCCCCACCACCTCAACCCCAACCATATCCACCCCAACCATCTCCATTCAAACCATCTCCTTCCCAACCATCTCAACCCCAACTATCTCCACCCCAACCATCTCCAACCCAACCATCCTTCCAAACTATCTTCACCCGGACCATCTCCATCCCAACCGTCTCAAACCCAACCATCTCCTTCCAAACCATCTCCACCCCCACCACCTCAACCCCAACCATATCCACCCCAACCATCTCCACCCCAGCCATCTCCAACCCAACCATCTCCTTCCCAACCATCTCCTTCCCAACCATCTCCATCCCAACCATGTCCAACCCAACCATCTCCTTCCAAACCATCTCCACCCCCACCACCTCAACCCCAACCATATCCACCCCAACCATCTCCACCCCAGCCATCTCCAACTCAACCATCTCCTTCCCAACCATCTCCTTCCAAACCATCTCCAACAAAACCATCACCACCCCAACCATCTCCTTCCAAACCATCACCACCCCAACCATCTCAACCCCAGCCATCTCCATCCCAACCATCTCCTTCCCAACCATCTCAACCCCAACCACCTCAACCCCAGCATCTCCACCCCAACCATCTCCTTCCAAACCATCACCACCACAACCATTTCAACCCAAGCCATCTCCATTCCAACCATCTCCTTCCCAACCATCTCAACCCCAACCATCTCCACCCCAACCATCTAAAACCCAACCATCTCCTTCCAAACCATCTCCAACCCAACGATCTCCAACCCAACCATCTCCACCTCAACCATCTCCTTCCAAGCCATCACCACCCCAACCATCTCAACCCCAGCCACTTCCACTCCAACCATCTCCTTCCTAACCATCTCCTTCCAAACTTTCTCCAGCCCAAACCATCTCCTTCCAAGCCATCACCACCCCAACCATCTCAACCCCAGCCACCTCCACTCCAACCATCTCCTTCCTAACCATCTCCTTCCAAACTATCTCCAGCCCAAACCATCTCCTTCCAAACCATCTCCAACCCAACCATCTCCACCCCAACCATCTCCTTCCAAGCCATCTCCACCCCAACCATCTCAATCCCAGCCATCTCCACCCCAACCATCTCCTTCTTAACTATCTCAACCCCACCAATCTCCACCCCAACCATCTCCTTCCAAGCCATCACCACCCCAACCATCTCCATTCAAACCATCTCCTTCCCAACCATCTCAACCCCAACTATCTCCACCCCAACCATCTCCAACCCAACCATCCTTCCAAACTATCTTCACCCCAACCATCTCCATCCCAACCGTCTCCTTCCCAACCATCTCCACTCCAACCATCTCCTTCCAAACCATCTCCAACTCAACCATCTCCTTCCCAACCATCTCCATCCCCACCATCTCCATCCCAACCATGTCCAACCCAACCATCTCCTTCCCAACCATCTCCATCCCAACTGTCTCCAACTCTCCACCCCAACCATCTCAACCCCAGCCATCTCCATCCCAACCATCTCCTTCCCAACCATCTCAACCCCAACCATCTCAACCCCAGCATCTCCATCCCAACTATCTCCTTCCAAACCATCACCACCACAACCATTTCAACCCAAGCCATCTCCATTCCAACCATCTCCTTCCCAACCATCTCAACCCCAACCATCTTCACCCCAACCATCTAAAACCCAACCATCCTTCCAAACTATCTCAACCCCAACCTTCTCCTTCCAAACCATCTCCACCCCAATCATCTCCACCCAAACCATCTCCTTCTAAACCATCTCCAACCCAACCATCTCCAACCCAACCATCTCCACCCCAACCATCTCCTTCCAAGCCATCACCACCCCAACCATCTCAACCCCAGCCATCTCCATCCCAACCATCTCCTTCCCAACCATCTCAACCCCAACCACCTCAACCCCAGCATCTCCACCCCAACCATCTCCTTCCAAACCATCACCACCACAACCATTTCAACCCAAGCCATCTCCATTCCAACCATCTCCTTCCCAACCATCTCAACCCCAACCATCTCCACCCCAACCATCTAAAACCCAACCATCTCCTTCCAAACCATCTCCAACCCAACGATCTCCAACCCAACCATCTCCACCCCAACCATCTCCTTCCAAGCCATCACCACCCCAACCATCTCAACCCCAGCCACCTCCACTCCAACCATCTCCTTCCTAACCATCTCCTTCCAAACTATCTCCAGCCCAAACCATCTCCTTCCAAACCACCTCCTTCCAAACCATCTCCAACCCAACCATCTCCACCCCAACCATCTCCTTCCAAGCCATCTCCACCCCAACCATCTCAATCCCAGCCATCTCCACCCCAACCATCTCCTTCCTAACTATCTCAACCCCACCAATCTCCACCCCAACCATCTCCTTCCAAGCCATCACCACCCCAACCATCTCCATTCAAACCATCTCCTTCCCAACCATCTCAACCCCAACTATCTCCACCCCAACCATCTCCAACCCAACCATCCTTCCAAACTATCTTCACCCCAACCATCTCCATCCCAACCGTCTCCTTCCCAACCATCTCCACTCCAACCACCTCCTTCCAAACCATCTCCAACTCAACCATCTCCTTCCCAACCATCTCCATCCCCACCATCTCCATCCCAACCATGTCCAACCCAACCATCTCCTTCCCAACCATCTCCATCCCAACTGTCTCCAACTCTCCACCCCAACCATCTCCATCCCAACCATCTCCACCCCAACCATCTCCTTCCAAACCATCTCCAACCAAACCATCTCCACCCCAACCATCTCCTTGCAAACCATCATTACCCCAACCATCTCAACCCCAGCCATCTCGATCCCAACCCATCTCAACCCCAGCCATCTCCATCCCAACCATCTCCTTCCCAACCATCTCAACACAAACCACCTCAACCCCAACATCTCCACCCCAACCATCTCCTTCCAAACCATCTCAACCCCAACCATCTCCAACCCAACCATCTCCATCCCAACCATCTCCTTCCAAACCATCTCCAACCCAACCATCTCCACATCACCACCCCAACCATCTCCATTCAAACCATCTCCTTCCCAACCATCTCAACCCCAACTATCTCCACCCCAACCATCTCCAACCCAACCATCCTTCCAAACTATCTTCACCCGGACCATCTCCATCCCAACCGTCTCAAACCCAACCATCTCCTTCCAAACCATCTCCACCCCCACCACCTCAACCCCAACCATATCCACCCCAACCATCTCCACCCCAGCCATCTCCAACCCAACCATCTCCTTCCCAACCATCTCCTTCCCAACCATCTCCATCCCAACCATGTCCAACCCAACCATCTCCTTCCAAACCATCTCCACCCCCACCACCTCAACCCCAACCATATCCACCCCAACCATCTCCACCCCAGCCATCTCCAACCCAACCATCTCCTTCCCAACCATCTCCATCCCAACCATGTCCAACCCAATCATCTCCTTCCCAACATCTCCACCCCAACCATCTCCTTCCAAACCATCTCAACCCCAACCATCTCCAACCCAACCATCTCCATCCCAACCATCTCCTTCCAAACCATCTCCAACCCAACCATCTCCACATCACCACCCCAACCATCTCCATTCAAACCATCTCCTTCCCAACCATCTCAACCCCAACTATCTCCACCCCAACCATCTCCACCCCAACCATCCTTCCAAACTATCTTCACCCGGACCATCTCCATCCCAACCGTCTCAAACCCAACCATCTCCTTCCAAACCATCTACAACCCCACCACCTCAACCCCAACCATATCCACCCCAACCATCTCCACCCCAGCCATCTCCAACCCAACCATCTCCTTCCCAACCATCGCCTTCCCAACCATCTCCATCCCAACCATGTCCAACCCAACCATCTCCTTCCAAACCATCTCCACCCCCACCACCTCAACCCCAACCATATCCACCCCATCTCCACCCCAGCCATCTCCAACCCAACCATCTCCTTCCCAACCATCTCCATCCCAACCATCTCCATCCCAACCATGTCCAACCCAATCATCTCCTTCCCAACCATCTCCACCCCAACCATCTCCTTCCAAGCCATCACCACCACAAAAATCTCCATTCAAACCATCTCCTTCCCAACCATCTCAACCCCAACTATCTCCACCCCAACCATCTCCAACCCAACCATCCTTCCAAACTATCTTCACCCCAACCATCTCCATCCCAACCGTCTCCTTCCCAACCATCTCCACTCCAACCATCTCCTTCCAAACCATCTCCAACTCAACCATCTCCTTCCAAACCATCTCCAACAAAACCATCACCACCCCAAACCATCTCCTTCCAAACCATCACCACCCCAACCATCTCAACCCCAGCCATCTCCATCCCAACCATCTCCTTCCCAACCATCTCAACCCCAACCACCTCAACCCCAGCATCTCCACCCCAACCATCTCCTTCCAAACCATCACCACCACAACCATTTCAACCCAAGCCATCTCCATTCCAACCATCTCCTTCCCAACCATCTCAACCCCAACCATCTCCACCCCAACCATCTAAAACCCAACCATCTCCTTCCCAACCATCTCCAACCCAACGATCTCCAACCCAACCATCTCCACCCCAACCATCTCCTTCCAAGCCATCACCACCCCAACCATCTCAACCCCAGCCACCTCCACTCCAACCATCTCCTTCCTAACCATCTCCTTCCAAACTATCTCCAGCCCAAACCATCTCCTTCCAAACCACCTCCTTCCAAACCATCTCCAACCCAACCAATCTCCACCCCAACCATCTCCTTCCAAGCCATCTCCACCCCAACCATCTCCATTCAAACCATCTCCTTCCCAACCATCTCAACCCCAACTATCTCCACCCCAACCATCTCCAACCCAACCATCCTTCCAAACTATCTTCACCCCAACCATCTCCATCCCAACCGTCTCCTTCCCAACCATCTCCACTCCAACCATCTCCTTCCAAACCATCTCCAACTCAACCATCTCCTTCCCAACCATCTCCATCCCCACCATCTCCATCCCAACCATGTCCAACCCAACCATCTCCTTCCCAACCATCTCCATCCCAACTGTCTCCAACTCTCCACCCCAACCATCTCCATCCCAACCATCTCCACCCCAACCATCTCCTTCCAAACCATCTCCAACCAAACCATCTCCACCCCAACCATCTCCTTGCAAACCATCATTACCCCAACCATCTCAACCCCAGCCATCTCGATCCCAAGCCATCTCAACCCCAGCCATCTCCATCCCAACCATCTCCTTCCCAACCATCTCAACACAAACCACCTCAACCCCAACATCTCCACCCCAACCATCTCCTTCCAAACCATCTCAACCCCAACCATCTCCAACCCAACCATCTCCATCCCAACCATCTCCTTCCAAACCATCTCCAACCCAACCATCTCCACATCACCACCCCAACCATCTCCATTCAAACCATCTCCTTCCCAACCATCTCAACCCCAACTATCTCCACCCCAACCATCTCCAACCCAACCATCCTTCCAAACTATCTTCACCCGGACCATCTCCATCCCAACCGTCTCAAACCCAACCATCTCCTTCCAAACCATCTCCACCCCACCACCTCAACCCCAACCATATCCACCCCAACCATCTCCACCCCAGCCATCTCCAACCCAACCATCTCCTTCCCAACCATCTCCTTCCCAACCATGTCCAACCCAACCATCTCCTTCCAAACCATCTCCACCCCCACCACCTCAACCCCAACCATATCCACCCCAACCATCTCCACCCCAGCCATCTCCAACCCAACCATCTCCTTCCCAACCATCTCCATCCCAACCATGTCCAACCCAATCATCTACTTCCCAACCATCTCCACCCCAACCATCTCCTTCCAAGCCATCACCACCCCAAAAATCTCCAATCAAACCATCTCCTTCCCAACCATCTCAACCCCAACTATCTCCACCCCAACCATCTCCAACCCAACCATCCTTCCAAACTATCTTCACCCCAACCACCTCCATCCCAACCGTCTCCATCCCAACCATCTCCACTCCAACCATCTCCTTCCAAACCATCTCCAACTCAACCATCTCCTTCCCAACCATCTCCTTCCAAACCATCTCCAACAAAACCATCACCACCCCAACCATCTCCTTCCAAACCATCACCACCCCAACCATCTCAACCCCAGCCATCTCCATCCCAACCATCTCCTTCCCAACCATCTCAACCCCAACCACCTAAACCCCAGCATCTCCACCCCAACCATCTCCTTCCAAACCATCACCACCACAACCATTTCAACCCAAGCCATCTCCATTCCAACCATCTCCTTCCCAACCATCTCAACCCCAACCATCTCCACCCCAACCATCTAAAACCCAACCATCTCCTTCCAAACCATCTCCAACCCAACGATCTCCAACCCAACCATCTCCACCTCAACCATCTCCTTCCAAGCCATCACCACCCCAACCATCTCCATTCAAACCATCTCCTTCCCAACCATCTCAACCCCAACTATCTCCACCCCAACCATCTCCAACCCAACCATCCTTCCAAACTATCTTCACCCGGACCATCTCCATCCCAACCGTCTCAAACCCAACCATCTCCTTCCAAACCATCTCCACCCCCACCACCTCAACCCCAACCATATCCACCCCAACCATCTCCACCCCAGCCATCTCCAACCCAACCATCTCCTTCCCAACCATCTCCTTCCCAACCATCTCCATCCCAACCATGTCCAACCCAACCATCTCCTTCCAAACCATCTCCACCCCCACCACCTCAACCCCAACCATATCCACCCCAACCATCTCCACCCCAGCCATCTCCAACCCAACCATCTCCTTCCCAACCATCTCCATCCCAACCATGTCCAACCCAATCATCTCCTTCCCAACATCTCCACCCCAACCATCTCCTTCCAAACCATCTCAACCCCAACCATCTCCAACCCAACCATCTCCATCCCAACCATCTCCTTCCAAACCATCTCCAACCCAACCATCTCCACATCACCACCCCAACCATCTCCATTCAAACCATCTCCTTCCCAACCATCTCAACCCCAACTATCTCCACCCCAACCATCTCCACCCCAACCATCCTTCCAAACTATCTTCACCCGGACCATCTCCATCCCAACCGTCTCAAACCCAACCATCTCCTTCCAAACCATCTCCAACCCCACCACCTCAACCCCAACCATATCCACCCCAACCATCTCCACCCCAGCCATCTCCAACCCAACCATCTCCTTCCCAACCATCTCCTTCCCAACCATCTCCATCCCAACCATGTCCAACCCAACCATCTCCTTCCAAACCATCTCCACCCCCACCACCTCAACCCCAACCATATCCACCCCAACCATCTCCACCCCAGCCATCTCCAACCCAACCATCTCCTTCCCAACGATCTCCATCCCAACCATCTCCATCCCAACCATGTCCAACCCAATCATCTCCTTCCCAACCATCTCCACCCCAACCATCTCCTTCCAAGCCATCACCACCACAAAAATCTCCATTCAAACCATCTCCTTCCCAACCATCTCAACCCCAACTATCTCCACCCCAACCATCTCCAACCCAACCATCCTTCCAAACTATCTTCACCCCAACCATCTCCATCCCAACCGTCTCCTTCCCAACCATCTCCACTCCAACCATCTCCTTCCAAACCATCTCCAACTCAACCATCTCCTTCCAAACCATCTCCAACAAAACCATCACCACCCCAAACCATCTCCTTCCAAACCATCACCACCCCAACCATCTCAACCCCAGCCATCTCCATCCCAACCATCTCCTTCCCAACCATCTCAACCCCAACCACCTCAACCCCAGCATCTCCACCCCAACCATCTCCTTCCAAACCATCACCACCACAACCATTTCAACCCAAGCCATCTCCATTCCAACCATCTCCTTCCCAACCATCTCAACCCCAACCATCTCCACCCCAACCATCTAAAACCCAACCATCTCCTTCCCAACCATCTCCAACCCAACGATCTCCAACCCAACCATCTCCACCCCAACCATCTCCTTCCAAGCCATCACCACCCCAACCATCTCAACCCCAGCCACCTCCACTCCAACCATCTCCTTCCTAACCATCTCCTTCCAAACTATCTCCAGCCCAAACCATCTCCTTCCAAACCACCTCCTTCCAAACCATCTCCAACCCAACCAATCTCCACCCCAACCATCTCCTTCCAAGCCATCTCCACCCCAACCATCTCCATTCAAACCATCTCCTTCCCAACCATCTCAACCCCAACTATCTCCACCCCAACCATCTCCAACCCAACCATCCTTCCAAACTATCTTCACCCCAACCATCTCCATCCCAACCGTCTCCTTCCCAACCATCTCCACTCCAACCATCTCCTTCCAAACCATCTCCAACTCAACCATCTCCTTCCCAACCATCTCCATCCCCACCATCTCCATCCCAACCATGTCCAACCCAACCATCTCCTTCCCAACCATCTCCATTCCAACTGTCTCCAACTCTCCACCCCAACCATCTCCATCCCAACCATCTCCACCCCAACCATCTCCTTCCAAACCATCTCCAACCAAACCATCTCCACCCCAACCATCTCCTTGCAAACCATCATTACCCCAACCATCTCAACCCCAGCCATCTCGATCCCAACCCATCTCAACCCCAGCCATCTCCATCCCAACCATCTCCTTCCCAACCATCTCAACACAAACCACCTCAACCCCAACATCTCCACCCCAACCATCTCCTTCCAAACCATCTCAACCCCAACCATCTCCAACCCAACCATCTCCATCCCAACCATCTCCTTCCAAACCATCTCCAACCCAACCATCTCCACATCACCACCCCAACCATCTCCATTCAAACCATCTCCTTCCCAACCATCTCAACCCCAACTATCTCCACCCCAACCATCTCCAACCCAACCATCCTTCCAAACTATCTTCACCCGACCATCTCCATCCCAACCGTCTCAAACCCAACCATCTCCTTCCAAACCATCTCCACCCCACCACCTCAACCCCAACCATATCCACCCCAACCATCTCCACCCCAGCCATCTCCAACCCAACCATCTCCTTCCCAACCATCTCCTTCCCAACCATGTCCAACCCAACCATCTCCTTCCAAACCATCTCCACCCCCACCACCTCAACCCCAACCATATCCACCCCAACCATCTCCACCCCAGCCATCTCCAACCCAACCATCTCCTTCCCAACCATCTCCATCCCAACCATGTCCAACCCAATCATCTACTTCCCAACCATCTCCACCCCAACCATCTCCTTCCAAGCCATCACCACCCCAAAAATCTCCAATCAAACCATCTCCTTCCCAACCATCTCAACCCCAACTATCTCCACCCCAACCATCTCCAACCCAACCATCCTTCCAAACTATCTTCACCCCAACCACCTCCATCCCAACCGTCTCCTTCCCAACCATCTCCACTCCAACCATCTCCTTCCAAACCATCTCCAACTCAACCATCTCCTTCCCAACCATCTCCTTCCAAACCATCTCCAACAAAACCATCACCACCCCAACCATCTCCTTCCAAACCATCACCACCCCAACCATCTCAACCCCAGCCATCTCCATCCCATTCATCTCCTTCCCAACCATCTCAACCCCAACCACCTAAACCCCAGCATCTCCACCCCAACCATCTCCTTCCAAACCATCACCACCACAACCATTTCAACCCAAGCCATCTCCATTCCAACCATCTCCTTCCAAACCATCTCCAACCCAACCATCTCCACCCCAACCATCTCCTTCCAAGCCATCTCCACCCCAACCATCTCAATCCCAGCCATCTCCACCCCAACCATCTCCTTCCTAACTATCTCAACCCCACCAATCTCCACCCCAACCATCTCCTTCCAAGCCATCACCACCCCAACCATCTCCATTCAAACCATCTCCTTCCCAACCATCTCAACCCCAACTATCTCCACCCCAACCATCTCCAACCCAACCATCCTTCCAAACTATCTTCACCCCAACCATCTCCATCCCAACCGTCTCCTTCCCAACCATCTCCACTCCAACCATCTCCTTCCAAACCATCTCCAACTCAACCATCTCCTTCCCAACCATCTCCATCCCCACCATCTCCATCCCAACCATGTCCAACCCAACCATCTCCTTCCCAACCATCTCCATCCCAACTGTCTCCAACTCTCCACCCCAACCATCTCAACCCCAGCCATCTCCATCCCAACCATCTCCTTCCCAACCATCTCAACCCCAACCATCTCAACCCCAGCATCTCCATCCCAACTATCTCCTTCCAAACCATCACCACCACAACCATTTCAACCCAAGCCATCTCCATTCCAACCATCTCCTTCCCAACCATCTCAACCCCAACCATCTTCACCCCAACCATCTAAAACCCAACCATCCTTCCAAACTATCTCAACCCCAACCTTCTCCTTCCAAACCATCTCCACCCCAATCATCTCCACCCAAACCATCTCCTTCTAAACCATCTCCAACCCAACCATCTCCAACCCAACCATCTCCACCCCAACCATCTCCTTCCAAGCCATCACCACCCCAACCATCTCAACCCCAGCCACCTCCACTCCAACCATCTCCTTCCTAACCATCCTTCCAAACTATCTCCAGCCCAAACCATCTCCTTCAAAACCACCTCCTTCCAAACCATCTCCAACCCAACCATCTCCACCCCAACCATCTCCTTCCAAGCCATCTCCACCCAAACCATCTCAATCCCAGCCATCTCCACCCCAACCACCTCCTTCCTAACTATCTCAACCCCACCAATCTCCACCCCAACCATCTCCTTCCTAACTATCTCAACCCCACCAATCTCCACCCCAACCATCTCCTTCCAAGCCATCACCACCCCAACCATCTCCATTCAAACCATCTCCTTCCCAACCATCTCAACCCCAACTATCTCCACCCCAACCATCTCCAACCCAACCATCCTTCCAAACTATCTTCACCCCAACCATCTCCATCCCAACCATCTCCATCCCAACCATGTCCAACCCAACCATCTCCTTCCCAACCATCTCCATCCCAACTGTCTCCAACTCTCCATCCCAACCATCTCCATCCCAACCATCTCCATCCCAACCACCTCAACCCCAACCATCTCCAACCCAATCATCTCCACCCCAACCACGTCCACCCCAACCATCTCCATCCCAACCATCTCCATCCCAACCATCTCCAACCCAACCATCTCCATCTCAACCACCTCAACCCCAACCATCTACACCCCAACCATCTTCTTCCAAACCATCACTACCCCAACCATCTCAACCCAGCCATCTCCACTCCAACCATCTCCTTCCCAACCATCTCAACCCAACCATCTCCAACCCAACCATCTCCACACCAACCATCTCCTTCTCAACCATCTCCACACCAACCATCTCCACCCCAACCATCTCCACCCCAACCATCTCCACCCCAACCATCTCCTTCCCAAACATCTCCATCCCAACCATCTCTGCCCCAACCATCTCCTTCCCAACCATCTCCACACCAATCATCTCCTTCTCTACCATCCCCACACCAACCATCTCCACACCAACCATCTCCTTCCCAACCATCTCCTTCCAAACCATCTCCACCTCCAACCACCTCAACCCCAACCACCTCAACCCCAACCACCTCAACCCCAACCATCTCCACCCCAACCATCTCCACCCCACCACCCCCACCTTCAATTATCTTAATTTTTTGACCACCTATCTTCAGCACTACTATTGTGGAGATTGATGCTAAATCTGGAGGTGATACTTAACTTTATGAACTATGGTAATGCTTGTCTGAGGCACATTTTTTACAGTATATTTCAAGAATGTTCTAAATTTTGGGTCCATTAATTTGTTTGTTTTTCAAAAATTAAACAATTCCTCAGTGCAGATCTGATAAATAAATAAAAAGATTCTTGAGGGTAACATAATTCACATATGTTCCAAATGTTGCCCTACTTACATATATATGAATCTGCTTCTTTTGTCAAACACCAGACAAGACCCAGGGATCTCAGACTAAGTTATTTAAAACATACATGTAGCTTGGTCTCTGGCCAAGAATACTCCTATATTGTGCAGGCTTGGGTGCTTGCGCTGTTGTTAACCAAAAAAATCATTATGATTATAACAAACTGGTCTGAAAAATAAGTCTAAAATTTAACATGCAATTAAATGGTCATATCAATAAAATGTAAAATATTGATTATCTTACAAGTGCCACGCCTAAAAATAAAAAATAAATGATTTGGCAAAACCGTGCAGTACAGGGACAATACGAGGGGCGTTCAGAAAGTTCGAGGCTTTTTTTTATATGGACACTTATTTTCAATCTAGAACTATGTTTTTTTCACAGGATAAAATTCAGCATATTTGGAATTGATTTCCAAAGATTTGGACAATTTAGACATTTTTAAGTCATTCTGTGGTTGCCATGGAAACTGAAAGTTCTGCTTCTTGGGGCAGATAATACTGAAACCACTAAAGCCAATGAATTTTGGCTGTGAGAGACCTCTCTCTATCACTTGCATTGGTGAGATTGACAATATTTGACACTCGAAATATAATATTAGCCTTAAAAAATACTTCCAAGCTCACCAAAAGCATTGATTCATACACCTGACCCATTGAAGTAAATGTTCCTTGCAGTCCTCTAAACAAAGTTCTGTGAAAGAATTTCGGTCATCCAAAGCCTTTTCTCCTCCAGTGCCTGAAACTATACCCCCCATTGACTAAAGTAAGGGAAAACCAGGACTTACGTAAAGCAGCATGTCACAGGAATAGCTAGGATGGATAATGCTGTCCATTTTGGTCTCTTGTTCATACTAGTGAATCCATGCTTTCACAAGTCCTTATGTAGTCAGGGAAACACATCTGCGCCTCCTGAATTTCCCTCGCCAAATCTGGCATGCAGGAGTGCTTTCCTATATGGGTTCAGTGTAAGAATACCCACATTTGGTGTGCTTGAGAGCATATTTAGAAGCTAATACCATATTTCTTGTGTCAAATATAGTCAATCTCACTAATACAAGTGACAGAGAGAAGTCTCTCACAGTCACAATTTCTTGGCATTCTTGGTGATAGTGTTACCTGCCCCAAGAAGCTGAGCTTTCAGTTTCCATGGCAACCACAGAATGACTTAAAAATGTCCAAATTGTCCAAAATTTTGGAAATCCATTCCAAATATACTGAATTTTATCCTGTGAAAAATTCATAGATCTAGATTGAAAATAAGTATCCATATCAAAAAAAGCCTCGAACTTCCTGAACGCCCCTCGTATATGAAGTGGGCCTATACATGAAGCGGTGCAACTAATCTTTTGGACTTTATTTTGAGGGAGAGCTCCCCCCTGCCTGGTTACAATAGCACATCATGATATACAGCACATATACAGTGTATAAATAGTCTTTTTATTATGCTGTAACTCAAACCAGATTAAGGCAGATTCCAGGAAAGGGACAGAAGTTGTTGAAATAATTTTGATATCAAATTAACAAAAGCATAGGTAAGTCAATTATATATTTCTTCATATTCATTCACATTAAAATTATTAAGAATTTTTATTGAATTCTAATTAATTATAATGCAAACTTATATCCTACTTACAGTAAATCTATTAGATTTTGAGATAATTTCATCATTATTTTAATTGTATTTCACTTCTGCAGTCCATAAGCTCGCTCGCTTAATTGGAAAATAATTAGAAAAGAGCATTGCATTTTAAAGTCTGTATACACATGATACAGACAACAGCTACTGGCAAGTCCCGCAGGCTGAGGCCGAGCTAATACTATTGTTAGTTCAACAAGTATTTCATAATTATGCAGTGGTTCCTGCGTTATAAGACCACCCTTTCTGCGGTCATAAAGCGGTCTCTCTTGGGGTGTGGTTACTGCGGTGTCTCATGTGGTACTATATTTGAAACGCCCAGGGTGCCAACCCAACGCAAAATAAAATATTATAGGATTTTTTTACATTCAAGATATAGGAAAATATAGGAGGATTTTATATATATTTCTTTGAAAATATAGGAATTATTTGTGGCGGAGCAAGTGGCAAAAATATCCAAATGGCTTCCGTGCATTGTATGCCTGAAACTTTGTGTTGTGAACAAAAACGGTTCTAAAAAATCATATCGGAGATATTTGACATCCTGGACAAAAACATGCAGAAGCAAAAAAAATTGTCTACAAAATATTCAAAATATAGGAATTTTCCCAAAATACAGGAAATTATGGACATTCATGAGCAAAATCCCATCTGGATGTCGTTCAGATGAGATGTTAAATTAGCAGCCCCTTGTATCAGTGTCTATGCTGGGCAAGTAAAAGATCCCTCACGTGGGGTAAATGTGTAACATGTTGAGGACTCCCAATCTCCCATCTCATCAATCAACCCTCGAGAGTGCCCAGAACTGGGCTTAGAGGGCTGCACTTACAATATCTATCTATCTATCTATCTATCTATCTATCTATCTATCTATCTATCTATCTATCTATCTATCTATCTATTATAAGACCACCCTTTCTGCAGTAATAAAGCGGTCTCTCTTGGGGTGTCACGGTGGTCACTGCGGCGTCTCATGTGGTACTAAATTTAAAACGCTCAGGGTGCCAACCTAACACCAAATAAAATATTATAGGATTTTTTCACATTAAGATGTAGGAAAATATAGGAGGATTTTATTTATATTTCTAGGAAATCGTAGGAATTATTTTTGGCGGGACAAGTGGCAAAATATCCAAATGGTTTCCACTGTAAGCCTGAAACTTAGTGCTGTGAACAAAAACGGGTCAAAAACATCACATCGGAGACGAAAATGTGCCTAAAACTTGATATCAAGGACAAAAACATGCAGAATCACAAAAAATGTCTATAAAATATTTAAAATACTGGAATTTTCCAAAATAAAGGAAATTGTGGAAGGCCAAAAAATGTTTGGGAAGAGTGGGACACCCTGTAATTTGCACTTCTTTATTGTGCAGGAGGAAAGCGGTCTCACCAGACAAGTCAGTCTCACAACAAGTGGTCTTCTAACAGAGGGATTACTGCATATATATCTCACCATTTCCATGTCTATCTAAACACATAATATCATTGCATATATATCAATTTAACTGCTAGCTGCATAGTAATATAGGAGGTTTATGACCTATTAATAATTCAATACAGCACAGTAGAGGCCGCAGGATAATGATTGACTTTGTAGAGCTGGATCTTTTTATGTGAGGCTAAAAAAACGGTTGGTCGTGTGAACTGAGGCTTATTTGCATTCTAATTTCTATAACCAGATTTTTTTTTAAAATCATATAATTTTACATTTTTATATGACTCAGGTAGATTTTAGAATATCATACTAAGTTACCAACTCTATATTTCAGTTAATTATATAAATATTTTATATTATATCTGCTAAACAGATCATGAAAACTATTGTGTGTCACAAATTTTTTTTCTAACACCGATATGCAGTATGGCATATTTTCTGCAGTTTGAAGCAACGGGGAAAAAAAATTGAATACAGCTCGAAAGGGGCTTTCAAAGGAGTACAAACATTGACATGTTTCATCAATATTCAAATTAAATCAACCCTGCTTCAGTAGCAATATGCCTATTTTCAAGCTAATCCCACAGTCATGAAGTTTTCTTGGGTAGAGCAATCATAAATCAGATAGCTGAGATATAAGATCAATGTTATATCTGTCAGCCAATCACATGCCAGTATTTCATTGTGACAATTCCCTTATTCTTTGTGGGGGGAGGGTTGCTCAAGTGGCAGCGTGATGGACTGCCAATCGCTGGGTCCAGTGTTCGAATCCAGCCCTTGCCGGGTCACCTGTGTCTATGTTGGATGGCTGTTTCAATCATCCTTCGCCTCATTGCGTTGTCTTCCTCTTGTCCTAATTAGCCTACCCAGTGCATAAATACAGAACGTAAAGCCCCAATCACCAATCAATCCCTTATTCTTTGTTGTCCAGTTGCCGTCCCATGTTTACCTGTTTGAGTGTTTGCCTCATGGTTATTCAACATGGGATCAGGTACATGTACACGTTTATCACACGTCAGGCTAGAGCCCTCGTCAAATAAATCATATTTATACTATTCGACACCTCTGTCAGCCAATCACATGCCAGTATTTCAGGGAAATAATTCCCATATTCTTTGTTGTTCGGTTATCCTCTTATGTTTGACTGGTTGAGTGCTTTTCTCATGGTATCACATATTCCCTCTCCCGTGGTGAATAACCTGTACATATTCCCTCTCCCGTGCTGAATAACCTGTATGTACTAGTAAGCATGTTATAATGCTCTTAAGCTGCATATCACGAGTAACACCCACAGCTGCCTGACCAACAGCCATCCTCAACCAGCATACATGACATCATACTGTCAGTGACAGAGCAAAAAAATAATAATTGAAGGATACATAGAGTTATCGGATGGATAATAAGAAAGGTTTATGAATGGATGGATGATTGGGGCTTTACATCCTGTATTTAATATTTATGCACTTGGTAGGTTAATTAGGACAGGAGGAGGACACGGAAATGAGGCGAAGGATTATAGAACCAGCCGTCCAACATAGGCCCAGGTGATCCGGCAAGAGCTGGATTAGAACCCTGGACCCAGCAATTGGCAGCCCAGCACACTACCACTAGACCAACCCTCCCTCTGAAAGATTTATGAACTTCCACAGTTTCATCATTGTATAAAAACTAAGAGGCTGACTGCAATATACTTGAAAAATATCTGGGTTTCATTCTTGTAAAATATTTAGAAAGCTATCCACGTTATACATCTAAAGTTCTTTTTATCTTTTTATGAGGAATTCAAATATGTCACAATTTATTTCATAAATGTCAAATTGCCATTACTGGTGAAAACCAATGTAATATTGAGAGGAGGGGCGTTTTCGGAAAGGTCACACTAGTAACACGGGTAGCTCGGGTGACTCTGGTGTGACTGGTGTTCGTTTCCAAACATGCACGAGGTTAGCCCGGAACCAGAAGAGGAGAGCTTCACTCGAGCAGGAACCAGTTTGTCACGTGGTAAAAACTCTCGAGACCCCAGTACTCTCCCAATATTGGGGAGTAGCCGGAAACACTCCACTCGAGGATCAACGTTGGCACCTCCCGGAAACACGAGGGACGAGTTTTGTGTTCGGAAACAAACTCTCGTGACTCGAGTTACTCGTGTAACCTTTCCGAAAACGCCCAATGACTGGGAGTTGAACCCTGGGCTGGCTTCACATAGATCTTTCTTCATAAAATAACCAATACAAGAAATATACTTTTTTCAGGAACCTCCTAAAGATACTACATCAAAATGACAGTTGCTGCCATGAACACAGTGAAGTTCACCAGTCTAATTGACTGTGACGCTGAAGACTTGGACCTCATGACGAAAGAGTACATTGAAATCACAAAAGCAGATGCCCTCACGGAAAGGGCCTTGGACATGCTCAAATCGCAGAAGGGCATCTATGGAGGAGGTCAGGTGTGCTTGTACGAGCATGGGTTACAGACAGCAACAAGGCGAGTTGACCATCTTATACTATATATAAAAGGCAGTTTTTATAGTTTCATTCCCCATCATGAGGCGTCCGGGTGACCCACGACCACCAAATTTGCACAGTGAACTTACAATGTTGTATTTAGGAGCCAGGGCTACTTTTTTTCCAATTCCCCAAATTTTTTTTCTCTACAAAAAAATATGTATTCCCAAAATTTTCTGGCCGAATTTTTTCCCCCTAATTTCGCTACAGTTCCCTAATTGCATGTTCATGAACATATATCAATATGCCAATGGGCTTTTCTAGTTAGAAATAAGAGTAATCAGTAAACTTCTGTTTAACTAAAGGTTGTCTGATTCAAATCTAGGCGATTTAAATCATGATTAAAATCACAATTTTAAAGCATTGAAGTCATCATTTACTTGATTTAAATTGTGATTTTAATCACTGGTTTGTAAAAAAAAATCACCAATCATGGTTGTTCAGGCCTTCAGGGGGTAAAGTGAAATCGAAAAGGAGACAGAAAGCAATAACCTACAGGCCTAATTTCAGGTAAATTATTAATTTTAGAAATATAAATTTTTTTTTTTTTTGGTTCTTTTGATTTTGTATCACTATGATCAATGATCAATGAACAAAAAAATTAGAGCCACGTCAGTAGATTAAAAATACATTTATGTCAAATGCGTAGAAAGCAAATTGGGAATGATTGATTTGATAATTTTAATGTAATTTGGAGATAAAATATTGGCAATACCAGGGAAATATTCTATTCATTAATCTTTTCAATGATTATGCAATTTCAAATAACATCATAAATCAGAGACATTGGCAATATATCCTGATTTATGATGGCTGTACTTGGGCATTTTACTATGCAAATATGATAGAACAAAGCCAATTAATTAGCCTACAAAGGCTCAAAAAAAGGAGGTGATTTAATTTGAATATTGATGAAGCACATCAATGTTGGCAGGTGTTTTCATTTGAAAGTTGTTTTTGTACTGAATTCAAATATGGCAATTTTTTCATTAATACAAAAAGTATTTAAAAAAGTAGATAATACATCATACATTGCAAATATCAGCGTAACTGTTGCACGAACACTGACAGCAAGTTTGCATGATCAAGTCGCCTTGATTTAAATCCGCCAAGCATGAATTTACTGTATATACAGGGTGTCCACCAGTTTGGTAGTTTGGTAGAATGTAATTCAATGACTTTTCCCTGATTAAAATATGAAATCCCTGACTATATTTCCGAGATAATTTAAGCGGTTCTGTATTATCAAAATATTAACATCCTCGTCTGGGATCATTGGATACCACTTGTGCAAAAGTTATTCAGTGTCCTATAATAATATACGGAGTAATTTCATTGAACAATATGACCAGTTGAGATTGTTTCCCTCAGTTCTCTTCATAGCCTTCAATTGTGAAGATGGTGACTGGTCATTCAATTTTGGACATTGCAGTGTATCAAAATATCAAAATTCCCTGACTTTCAACATTTTTTCATTTTGCCCTGACCATTGCAATATCAAAATTCCCGTACTTTTTCCCAGACCTGGAAGAAATTTCGCTTTTCCCTAACATTTCCCTGGATGGCCTGATATATAAGTAAGCTCAACAAATTTTAACGTCTACTTTTTCTCGACCAGGGCATTCAAAGATGGCTGTGACGAAGAACTGGTTGTATGCGCTCTACTTCACGACATAGGAGAAGTTCTCTGTCCTTCAAACCACGGAGAAGTCCCCGCAAGTATCCTGAGACCATACGTGTCAGAAAGGTCATACTGGATTCTAGCCAACCATGAGGTCTTCCAGGTAATTTATTTCAGGGAGCGACCATTAAACAATCAGGGGGGCTACAGAGTTTTTCTTGCCGGGAAATTGTTAATTTTATACTAAAATTGGAAAAAATTATCATATTTCAAGAGCACGAAGTCTCATTCCTAAATCAAGCTACACCTTCAAGAAATACCCCTAGCAGAAATTATATATGTGGGCACATTATTTCGAACATTCAAGCCCCCCCCCCCCCTCTCCTCCTCCTGGATATTAAATGTTCGCCCCCTAACAACTAGCCTAACATTACAGTAACAAAATGTTACAATGAGCTCTTCAGAATTTCAACAATTAATGCAACAAGAATGAGGCGATTCCAAGCAGGAGATACTCGGATGTAGTGATGCATGCCTGAGTGTCTGATAAATCATGACTGAATTAACATTTAATTTTAAAGCTAAGCCTGACAAGCTGCACAAGTATGTAACTTCCAAATTCATAGACTGTCTCTGTCGAATGAAATGTTAAGGGCATAGTGGGGGGTTCAAGAAAGAAGAAAGATGGCTGCCAAAATGGAAGCCACAAAATGGTGGCCATCTTGGATTTTTCAACATGCTCCTGATCCATACCCACAGGCCAGTACCTGTACCAAATTTCATAACTCTAAGCGAAATATTAAGGGCACCGAGGAAAGCTCAGGAATGAAGAAAGATGGCTGCCAAAATGGCCACCACTAAATGGCCACCATCTTGGATTTCTCAACATGTTCCCAATCTGTACCCACAGGTCAATAATACCTGTACCAAATTTCATAACTCTAAATGAAAAACTAAGGTCACAAATAGACACTTACATAAACCTTAACCGGGATAACGACAACGACAGCGATCAAGTGACGAGTACCTCTTTCTTTTCAAAGAAAACAGACGAGCTAATAAAACTCACAAATTAATAAGAAGAATTGTCATCAGACATTAATGAAGGAATATTATTTTACGACAACGACAGCGATCAAGTGACGAGTACCTCTTTCTTTTCAAAGAAAACAGACGAGCTAATAAAACTCACAAATTAATAAGAAGAATTGTCATCAGACATTAATGAAGGAATATTATTTTACGACAACGACAGCGATCAAGTGACGAGTACCTCATTCTTTTCAAAGAAAACAGACGAGCTAATAAAACTCATAAATTAATAAGAAGAATTGTCATCAGACATTAATGAAGGAATTTTTTTTTTTTTCAGGGTTTCTACTACTTTGAACACATGGACCTGGACAAGAACGCCCGAGAGGTATATAAGAGCAATCCTCACTACCAAGCTACCATCGACTTCTGTGAGAAATACGACGCCCCATCATTTGACCCCAATTACAAGTCCATGACCCTGGAAGAGTTCCGACCAATGGTGCACCGCATATTTTCGAGAAAACCATTTTTCAACGATCCCACTAACCCCAAGGCAGGGGCAGTTACAGGGAAATAGAGGAATCCATCACCATTTCAATCCTGATATCTTATTCCGAAGTGTATTTTAAATCGAGTATCTACAATCTCCAAGAGATAAGTAATTTTAAAAGTGATGTAGACAAAAATTTAATTAACATTTGTATAAAACCTCCACTACATGTCTTTTGCCTTGAAGGCCTATTATAACACTGCCAAATATTTAATTCATTTTGATCTGCAAGGAAAGAATTCAGAGCAACATACTGAATTGTTGCATTTAGGCCAGACATGCTTAATTTTTAGTTTCTCTGACTGACCGACCCAACAGATTTTCGGCCTACGGAAAAAAAGGAACTTACCCTGAACTTTTATAAGATTGAGATACACTTGCTTTTTTGTCTTACCATTCGACTCTAGAAAAATTGCTTCGAGAAGATCCGAGAAGCTAAAGATAAATTTTGTCTGGCCTCATTAGTACAAATTTTGCTAGTTTATCCTGAAACAAAGTCACGTTGTAGCGGCTTTGCGTGCGACAATCAACAATGATGTGATTTTTATCAAAAGTGATATTCCGTGCATTTAAAATTTTTCCCTTTGACAATGTTGAAGTTGAATAAATGGAACATTTTCAAGTTTTTATTGCTTTTCTTGTTTGCATAGCATATATATCTATTTCAAATTCAACAGCTGTGGGAAATGAACAGGTGCAGCTGGTTTATTATGATAAGGACTCTTTGTACAATGGGACACACATCCCAGGGAGTCATAACATGTACTTAATAATATATCATAAAATAAAGGAAATGTGACCTAAAAACAACGACGTAAAATCAGGGGGAAACTCCCCTCAAAAGCAAGAATTTAAAGGCTGTCGACTGGAAAATACCTTGCTCTTTACTATTTCAAAGAATAGCCCAGTTGGGGCTTTACATCCTGTATTTATGCACTTGGAAGGGGACAGAAGTAAGAAGGACATAGCAGGGGATGATTAAAACCGTCATCCAGCATAGGCTTCCATTTTATCTGAAGGACACATACAGGATTTTCCAATCCAATGACTCTAGACCAGCAGAGTGACCATCAGACCAAGAAATACTTCAGTTGCCGCAATGCCAGGTGGCACCAGCTGTAAATGAGATTACAAAGGAGTGACCCTGGTAGGAAGTATCATAACTAACCAGACACCAACCAGGCAGAAATCGAAACCGCATTAAATGAAACCTAAGACCTCCGCGAGCTTGCACGGGATTTCATATATTTGCTCAAGAATATAATTTGCTGTCCACTACATATTGCACGTGCACACCACAATGTTAAAGGTACAACAGTAAGATGTTGCATAGCAACTACTGTTCTTCACATAACGTTTTGACGCATTGGAAGGTTAACAACAATTTTCATCGATGCATGACGGAACAAGACCAATAGTTTATTGAATCAAATCTGATTCCTTTGGTTCCTGGGATGGTGACTTGGTGAAAATACCTTGTCCAGCTGTGTTAGGCACATTCTTGCCACTTTTTAGGGTTGATTGATGAGATTAGTCAGAAATCCAGGGTAAAAATCTTGTTACTGTTTGACCCTCGGAGGGATCTTCACTGGTATTGCCCAACATCATGGCAACATGACAATAAATAAATCGAAGGAAACATCCAGCAAAGACCAGAATTGCTGATTATGAGAAAGTCCAAACCATGAAAAACACCAAATGGGAACTGAATCCAAAACCTTCACAATCAAACAGAAGAATGTCTTAACCACTAGACCACTGTAGAACATTGCACTTAATTTTAGATAAGTAACCAACAAGATCTGTGAAACATGTAACATAGTTAAAGGCAACACAACTGAAACAGACTTATATTAGGAAATATAATAGTTTTTTATTTACATACATTTAGATTCCTTTATTCAAGAAATACTTTAATCTTCTTCCTCGTCTTCTTTGGCGAGACTTCCGAATACCTGGCGAGGGACGTGCTGTTTTTGGATGTCCACTTCTGAAACAGCAAAGAAAGGAAAGTTTAACATGATTAAACTAGCTCACATCACAAGATTGATGGATGATTGGGGCTTTACAGCCTGTATTTATGCACTTGGGTTGGCTTATTATATTGGGATTGGAGGACGGCACAGCAATGGTGTCAAGGACGATGGAAACTGCTGTCCAACACAGGTCAATGTAATCTGGTATTCAGGTAATAACTGGAATCGAACCCTGGACCCAGCGATCGGAAGCCCAAAGCGCTAATAACTGAGCTATCCCCCCTCCTGAACAACTTAAAGAAATGCATATTCTTAGAAAATTAGTAGCAGACCTATAGCCCCCCCCTCCAACTTGGCCTCCGTTCTGAAATACAAAATATCTGAATCGGTTTCAACAAGTGATTCAATTTCGACTTACCAGGTACTGTCTCCTCATCATCACTCTCATCCTCATCAATGTTGATCTCTTCTGGATTGTGTGTCTTAACCGCTTCTCCCAATTCCTCCGTGGTCGTATTGCTCCTCACGAACATGATCTGCTTCTCCGGTTTCGCTTGGTCTCGTAAAGACTCCTCCGCCAACTGACGAGCTCTTTCTTCCAGTTTCTGCATTTGGTTCTTCTCTGGTTCAACGGCTTCTGAAAAAGACGATGGAATAAATCACCCATTGTTAACTTCTGTAGATTGTATATATTGGCGATTTTTATGGAACACTCGAATCAAATAATTAACAATACATTAGGTCAGGTGATGTCACAACTGTCGCCCTCTGCAGTAAAGTAGACTTCAAATGCTGTACTGGCATTACTAATTACAAGGAGTAAAGAATCTGCAAGGAGAATAGGTTAATTCAGGGTTCACAATCCCATACAAAGTTCAAATCAAGGATTTTTTTGGTTTTTCCAGGATGCCAAGTCCAATTTTTAGGGTCAAAATCTGCATTTATTCGACTATCTTTTGGCTGTAAAATTGTCCTTCCGACCAAAACAACTCCTGGTTATTCTCATGGATCAGAACAATCACAATCCAAACTTTCAAGTTTCCCTGATTCCTGGTAGACCTGAGCATTCTGTCAATTTAATTTGAAATAGATAAAGCTAACTACCTGCAGCAGGAGTTTCCGCTGGCTTGGGAGCGCCTGCACCTTGGGCTGCTAACATCTGAGCGGACATGAAGTTCACTTGAGTATTGTAAGTGGCTTGAACGCTTCTCTTTATCCTCAACATCTCACGCACTGTGTCCTCGTTCCCGTGTTTGATCTCAAAGTCCTTCCACGTCTGCCAGAATTCGCCCGTTGTCTAAAGAAATGGAATTGAAAATTAGAATAATGATTCTTAAATTGTTAGATTGATCTTTTCGAGAGCTTTAAAATGATAGGTGTTACATCTCTGAGGAGTGAGGACTTCATAGTCTTTTTTACGCATAACGAAACATTAGCACTGGAGAGAATTACTACACGCTGATTGGCTAAGACGCTCGAGACGTCAATTTATGATAAAATGGGAGTCTCAGAGGCATTCGTCTAGGTTAGATTCTCTGGGTAAATATAGATAAAAAAAGATGTTAGAAAGTTATTTTTGGCATAAAAACCTACCCTGGGATCACATATTTGAGAGCAGTGAGCGTACACCGCCCTGGCACGATCAATCTCTCCCAGCTTTCTTTCGAGGTCAGCAAACCGAAGACACATTTCCCTGTAAACAGTAATAAGAACATTCAAGGTTATTATTTAGCTTGAATATTGACATTTTTCGCCAACATTTAAAATTTTAAGATATACCGGGCACTCATTGCCAAAAGAATATTTTAGACATCTGACATGCAATATTGAACAGCTGAAAACTTTACAGACTACAAGCGAGAAATCTGATGAATGTATCTCCAAGGTATGATAATACTGGGAGTCGAGGGAACTTTCGTGACTTCAGCTTCAATATCTTGACTTACTCTCAAGTACAAAAGAGTGCCTGAAATGTGTTGTCATTCTAACAGCACAGCATTTCTTTTATCCTTATCTTAGTAAAATCCCCCAATTACACTAACGCTAGGAAGTGTGATGGGGATTCTGTAAGTTGACGCAAGGAACGAGAATTTGATGCGGGATTTCTCGCTGAGCATGCGACGTGCGACACACAACGCTTCCGGGAGCCCGAATCACGGACCAATCATTTACATATACACCCAGAGCGTTGATGCTTGATGGCAAGACATTGCCCCCAAACATCATGGGGAATTAAGGGTAGGGTGGGCGCATCAAATTCTCGTTCCTTGCGTCAACTTACAGAATCCCCATCACACTTCCTAGCGTTAGTGTAATTGGGGGATTCTATTATCGTTGACGCAAGAACGGAATTTGCTGCGGGATTTCCCGCCACGCATGCGCCGTGCAACCCACAACGCTTCCTCGGCACAGTTTGAAGCCATGATTGGTCCGTGACCATGTCTATGCTTCTTGTAGCAGTGTCTGCATATCTGCACTTATGAATTTCAACTTGTTTATAACCCCAAAGGGGATAGTGCTGTGCCAATCAGAAGACGTGGCTGCTCTCATATAGATAGAGTGAGCTGCTTAAGTATTTGATCTTGAATGCCTACCCATGAGTCTTGATCCTTTTTGATACGGCCAGGGTATTAGCAACTGGCGTATAACCTATTATAGGTTATCTAGACTGCTAAGTGTTGATGTGATCCATTAGGCTTATGCTACATTACGTTGACATAACAGATCAAGCATCGGCTTCTGCGATGCATGGTGTGCCCGATAGCTTCATGGGCAAACTGGATATGGAAGTAACAAGGCTCAAGTCTCGGACTGAGGGTCAATAATCAGAGTTCAACTGCAGCGATGGAACAGGTAGCCCTGACAATTTGGAAAGGGACACATGTAACTGTTAATCACTGAGCCAATGCCCTCTTAACCACTTATCTGCCCTTCTGACACAATCATTACTCAGAACGATGAGACTGAAATATCCATTTCTCTCGAAATGAGACTCTTATGCCTGGAGAATCAATATGTTGAGAACTGTCATATATGGTTCTAGACAAATATGTGAAGTGCCTTCATCCTACACTGCACTCTAAAGGAACAATCTTGAGTGTTCCTCAATAGTGATATATACATTCATAAAGGTACATCCATGTCACTTTCATAGAAATGATACTGGGGAAAGACTGGAAAACCCACCAATAGTTGGTTAATAGCAACTATTAAAGGTAATATGCCTTTGAACATAAACTTGCTGTCTGCGACATAGTATTAGGCCGTTCTTAATTTAGGCCAAAGACCTGTGTGTGCACTGCCAGAGATTTGCTCTTGCTGTTCAAAAGTTTTCTATGAAAACTGCTCGTTAGATGGTCCGAAAGACCGAAACCCTGTCGTGAAGCTTTGGGATTTTAGAAGCTGAGCTTGCTGGATTCAGCGAAACATGCACTGAAGCAATGTTATGGACAATTTCAATCAGAAATATGTGTGTATCAACAAACAATTGTAAAATCAGCCATAAAGCTTGATCTAACCAGTAACGTCACAGTCAGACTACCATTGTCTGATAAAGAAAAGATGCAGCATGAACAAGTGCTCCTGACACCAACACTGCAAGTCAGGTTTACTACATGTAATTCCGAATCACCGGCCTGGGTGAGCGCTGAATGGCTCATTGTTATCCCACTTGCACATGTCTCTATTTGGATAAATGGCTGATCAGCTGTCTGAGACCAGGTTACCCTACCAACATTGCTACACGTCCAGCACAAAGCTATACATTTTAGAGTGTCCTTATGTAAAGGGTGTTACATGCACTGTACTTAATGGCTATGATCAGATCTCAGCCATCCATACTACACTGACCTGAGTAGGACTCTCGATCCTAGATATTTGCTTGTACAGTGATAGTTTCACTTCTAGCCCGACATAGGCATTGATATGCAATGTCTGAGAACAGGACCATCAGTCAGTTGAGTGAGCCGCATTGAGGGTCATACTCCCCCCTTCCGTTTTGTGGAATGGCACCCACGTGTGATTGTTGTGCCATGTCAATTTATCCATTCAGGATAGCCAGATAAGGGAGAAGGAGTGGTGTTTACATCATCAGTGATCTACACCCCAGAAGGACTTTGTCATTTGTCACTTAGTGGCCTAAATTATCTTGTAATGCCAAAGTGGTAGTCTGCATAACATGGCAAACTTAGATCAATGACAGTCGTGAAGCATTATCATGTGCCTGTATTACCTTGCATGACTCACTGTACTCCCTGGTGTTAAGCGTCACACCCATAAATTAAATCAATTGTGTGGACTGAGAGGCTTGCCTTGGGCCTGTGAGTAGAAACACGGAGTTGTTGTCGATTACTGAAATTGTTTTTCGCTGGGTCAACCACTGGACAGACTCAGGTTAACCAACCCAGGCGACTCCAAGCAGGCATGCGCTGTCGCTGCCATACGAAAAGTTATCCAATCATAAACTCATTCCCAATGTAACAGACTGGCCCAATCAAGTGACACCTGCAATTGGCACTTGGAACTTGATAGTGACAATAACTTTTGGTCATCAGTGTATTGAAATAATTAGCTTTGCCAAGCAGAACCCAAACTTATATATTACAAAGTAGAGACTGAGGCTGCCAAGCACAACCAAATTGGTAGGCACCTGAGAGTGATGTAATCTGCGCTTTACGCCTCATCAATGGAAAGCCTCAGATATCATTCACTGAGGCAACATAGCAATCCTTGTCAAGATCAATGTTATAAGGAGTAATAAGCCTAATTAAGGTTTTAAGAACAAACTTGAACTAAGGATGTCCATTGTTGGCACTCTCTGCCTTATTTACAAGGAATAATTGAAGATTTCAGGTCCAAACTCCAAAGGCTTCTATGAGCACTATACTTGTGTATCTTGTCAAATTGTATAAACATGCGGACCTGGCTGATGGTCAGGATGTCAGGATGGACAAATGCATTTTGTCTTTAAGTTTAGGACTAACTGTGGCCCCTGCATATTGACAAGATTGCTTGTATTACAATGGAAATGCATTGTTAGTTTTACAAATTCAAGCCAGAGACTGATTTCAATATATACTCGTCAGTAAGATATCTTACAGAGGACACTGTACAGTCCATCCATACTGACATTCAATAGTGAGTGAGCTAAGTTAGTGTTTTTGCACCCCTCCAGCACCAGTGGGTTTTAAGAGGCAACTACCATTCAAGAGACCTCTTGAGTCATATTCACTAACTTATCCCTGAATCTTAGGAGCCGTCTGAAGAAATCTTAGGATTCTTCAATACTGGTATGAGCATTTTGGCCTGACCACATCTGTGCACACTCAGGCATGGCTGCTCTATCAATATCATTAATAAATTTGTCATTGCATATTTATAAGCAAGAGGTGACTGTGCATACTAAGCTCACATTATAAACCCTCTAAAAAGAGCTACTGATACTGGAGCTAGCTGTGTTTTTCAAAAGGTATTATTTTTTAACACATGACTCCTAATCAGGGTCATGCAATGGTTAATCAGAGCCACATTGCACCTGTAATCTCCACCAAAGCAGTTATACCCTGAGCAGCTGAGGAATGCCAAGATTTATACCTCAACCATGCACTCTCACCCTGTGTCACAGTGTCAGCCTGTCAGGTGATTGCTGATTTTAACAAGTTCAGACTAAGTCTTAATAGGACCAGTGGCTGGTGTACAGACTGAGGCCTAATTACAATTAAGTTCAGTGCCGTAAATTAATGGAGGCAGGTCATCATGATCTATGCCTCAGCCAATAGAAGCTCAACAACAATCTTTATAATCCAGATCAGATGTAGACAGACTGAGTAGAATTTACATTAATTCTGATACCATAATTATGGTAATGCTGTAGTGACAGAACACTGATTACAGTTCATTTGAATTTTCTTTCTTTATAGAACTGTAAAGTTGTCATTAAAAAGTTTACCAGGCTGTCAGGTACATGGGTCAGACCATTAACCAAAGTCAATGAATAGGCCAATGTCACATTCTTGAAACAGACCATATGTCAGTTGGGGTTTGACAAGTAGCAGCTGGATTCCAGCCTTGACAAAACCCCATGCCTATTATTTGTGTGGAAAATTTTACCAGATAAGGATTTGGCAGTTTGACCCTGGTGTTGACAACACATGTGGACTTGAGCATGATTCATACTCCAACTGAGTCCAAACACGTGGCTGAAATAGCCATGTGTAAAGCCTAATTGAAATAAATTGTCACTAGAACGACCGAGTCGGTCAGGTCATGTCTTTTGTGATAGTAGAGACAATTTGTGCAATCACGAAGTGAAATGCGAGGCCGGGTCGGCCATATTGTTTCTAGCCGAGTCGGCCAGGTTACGCATGGGCGTAATGAAACAGCCCATAAATCGACGTAAAACATCTAGGAAACTCGCCCATTCTTCGGCCAAGGCCGTAGCAAAGTTCTGTACTAGTCCCCCAGCCATAAATTAACCATAAGAGGCTGTTGAAGGATTGTAGAACTTCGTCTTGAGGCGAGCAAACACGTCTTCACGCCATGCTGTCAAGCGAAAATGTGCCGAGGAAGCGTTGTGGGTTGCACGGCGCATGCGTGGCGGGAAATCCCGCAGCAAATTCCGTTCTTGCGTCAACGATAATAGAATCAAGAAATGCATCGAATCTGAAAAGCAATGTAGCAACTAACCTTGCTTGGTCATCGGAAAGAGCTTCAATAGCTTTCTCGTAAATTGTCCTCGTGTATGTCACTCCGTAGATCTCCGCAGCTCTCTTGATGAAGATGTTGAACATCTGAAAACAATGTCATTAAATAGGATTAGAATTTGTGAAAAGTACATAGGTAATGATAGTGCAGAACTCTCAGGACAGTTGTTGCTATTAACAAGGGTTGATTGATGCAATTACATAGTGGTAGACTCCCGAGTCCACAACCTATACAAATAAATAGCTTCCACACCTGGAATCAAACATCGGACCTTCAGAGCAGGAGGCCGTTTTAGATTTGTGCCTTTAACAACTAAGCCACCCTGCTGAATGAAGGTACTCCATTCATTATTTCAATGATAACTTACAAACTAATACTGAAATACTCTTAAAATTGCCACCACATCGGTTTAATCATTATACAAACCTCATATTGTTCTTCGGGTAAAACGGCCTGAGTAGATCGGTCGTAAACAGCCATAGCGTGTCGGGCTAATCCGTGCTCTTCTTCCAACTTGGCGTACAGCAAATACAAAGCTACAAACAAAAGAAACAGATTTGTTAATACTGTTGATACATCTTCAAGTTGATGAATATATATTGAAACATGATACAACAGATGCATTGTATCATCATCATTCTTGAGGATTGCCTCAGTGATCATTTGTCACATAATAGTTAGTCGTGGGACCTTGTTTTGTATGGAAAGATCACAGGATAGCAGATTGTTCTTTTGTCAACTGACTATTTTCTTTTACTTAACGCGAGTACGAGAATCACCGGAGTCATTCATTTGAAACTCGTAGTTGGGCAGAAGAGAACATATTTGACCAATTCTGGTACTCCTTCTGTTGGTGCGAGTGTTACGAGAACAAAATCTTTAGTTCAATCTCACCTTTTGAAAATTTAGCAGGACACTCCTCTAGACATTGTTCAAACAGATCTCTCGCTCTCTCCAATTTTTTGCCACCCTGGAATAAGAGAGTTTGCGATAAATAAATGTTATAAGCTGCGACTCATGTCGACGCGCATGTAAAAAATGCCAATTTGATTCACAACACTACAGAATTGAGAGAAATTACAAATATCTTTCACGCACCAAAATATAAAGCAATACAGATTTACTAAAAGTTGATGTCAGATAGAAATAACCAAATATACTGAGATCTACTTACATATCTGTCGATGAACTTGGTGAGGTACGTGTTCCAGATATCAAATACATTTGGCCACTTGAACAAAGCAATTCCTTTCTCATAAGCCTGCAAATCAAGCATACATCAACTTGGTTACTCACATATCATCAGTTTTAGAATCTAAGACAATCTACAATACATTAACAAGTTCATAGCCCAAGAATAAATTTTCCTTCCAGTCCCAGACGAACATGAAGTTTTTTAAAACTCAAAATTTTTCCATTTTTAAACGTGAGGAGCTGTGAAAGTTAGGTTTTTCATTAGAAAAATTTTTCACTTCATGATACATCTATGAAATTTGTCCTTTTTCTCATTGACAAGGCAGCTCAATTGAATACATTAAATTTTAAAACAAAAATCTCGTACCTTGAAAGCCTCTTCAAAGTAATTATTTTCTTCCAAGAACATCCCATAATTTATGATGATCTGCGGAGTGGCAATTCGAAGATCGATGATTCGGTCATACACCACTTTGCAGGACTGAAATGAAGAAAGAGTATTTTCATCAAAACAAATTTAAATCTGATAAAATATCAACTTCTACCCTAACAGAAAATAGGTCAACAAAACAGAATCAAATGCAATTGGATCTAATGAAACAAGGTCAATTTAGCTTGATCTAATGAAACTAGGTCTATTGAACATGGATCTAATGAAACTGGAGGAATTTAGCTGTTCAGATCTAACGATACCTGGATCTAATTTAAGTAGGTCAATATAACTGATTCCAATGAAAACAGGTCAAATGAACCTGGATCTAACTAAACTTGGTCAATATAACTGGATTTAATGAAACCAGGTCAACAATAACTGCAGAAACTAAACTAGATCAATGAACTGACCTTGAAGGTTCCAAAACTCTCCTCCAGGTCGGCGTACATGGACCACAACTTGAGAGACTTGTAAACTCGCATCTGTACCGTCTCGGTCTCATCATGATAGGCCACCCTCTTCGCTGGGGGCGTTGTTGCTTTCTGCATCAGTTTCAAGGCTTCTTCATAATTTCTGGAAAACATAATACAAGGTTAGAAGATGTATAGATGATTGCAGGATTATGTTCTGTATTTATGCAATTGGTTCGCTTATTAGGATGGAGAAATAAGGCGAAAGGGGACACTCACTCATGTCTGATCTCCATCTCGGACCATTCGCACCACACTGAGGCTAAATCGTCCACTTTTCTGTAGGGAACTTTGGTGGCTTTGTCAAATATCACTCTAGCCTGAAAATGGAAAGAAATGAGTATATGAGTATCAGAAATAAGCAGGATTGAATTGTTGATTCATACTCAGTAAGAGAAGCATAGAGGAATAGTTCTGATTCTATTCACATGCATTATTAAATCCTTGTCCAAAATATCGCAAAAGACGTGGAACAAATATGAAAAAAAAAAAAATTTGAGGATGTTGGCGTTAAATTAATGAAAATGCAAATAAAAGCACACCAAAAACAAAAGCTACATCTATCAACATTACTATTAAGACAGGCCTAAAAGAAAATTTATTCATTTACAAATAATGCCTTTGAAGAGAAATACTATACTTGCTACCTCAGGCACACTCTTGACTTCTTGAAACTCACTAGGTGGCAATACCTACTCCTAGTACATGTGCACCACCTGGTAGTACTTGCGAGTGTCAACAGAACTTCGGTTAATGGCGATCAATCATACAGACCACTAAGAAAATAGTTACTAATACACTTACATCATCAATCTGTTCTGCATCTTCGTAGAATTTGGCAAATGCAACCCACAACGTGTGAAGTTTTCCCGATGCCAGTTTTGGCTCCACCGTCTGCACTGCTTCTGTGTAGGTATTTATAATCTGAAACGAAGAATTGAGCATTTTATTAGTGAGTAATAATATTTTAAGACCAAAACAATTTAAAGATACCAAATAGGCAAATGAGTTGTGAGTGGCCATTTCAAAGACACGCCATTAAACTCTCAAATTAACCAGTAAGCAATTACAATCATAAAAGAAACCAGAAAAAAAAAACATTCGAAAATCAGGTTAACTCATATTTTAATCACGAATACCTATCAACTTTTACTTTTCCAAAACTTGATGGTAACTTGATAAGTTAGAATTGGCCAATAACAGAAGGTTTTTTTAGTTTGCATGATAAATATAAGAGTATTACTTGCAATTTAACATAGACAATCAAATACTCACTTCTCTAGGTTTTCCTTCATACAACTTGACTCTCTTGTGCCACTCGTGGACATTGTGGGGGTTCTGCCGCAAGAGTACACTGTTTAACAATAGAGGGCGCCTCTCTAGCAAGGATTCCAGGCGTGCCAGTCGCACTTCCAGTTCAAGGTCATCTGTAAAAGAAATTAAACAGATAAAAGTCCTGTATCATTAATCGATAATCATTTGCAAATACTTCATTCATAAGGAGACATAATGATCTAACAGGCAAAGAATTGATAATATTTAATTTTCATTGATTACACTTACCCTCCTCTGCAGGGCCCCCCTCGGAAGAGGCCTCCATCCTTGCAGCAATCATAGTCTCCTCGCATTGTGTGTAGGCGTCAAACACTTGGGTGAAATCTCGGACCGTCACTACAGTCTGGATGGCCTCTTCGTATAAGTCTCTTGCCTGTAGAAAACAAGAACCGGCGGGTTGCATAATGCAGGTGGAATTTTCTACTGTAGGGTTGCGTTTGACACAATATTTTCAAAACTTGGATTTTCATATGCATATAAGTTCTGAAACTTCAGGCCTTGGTAAAAAACAACTGTTTCTTGTCTATTTTTCAGCTGTCAGAAGGGCATCATTTTGTTAATATCAATAAATGAGAAAATCCTGTCTCTTAATACCCTATACACATCCCATAATGCTCCTACACGCCATTGCAGATGTTCTCCATCAGTGAAAATCTGAAAACGACATTCAAATGGCAAGATCAAGGTGCTCCGTCCAATCTACAAACTCATCTACGAAAACAATCTGCAACCAGATATGGAGCACTGAACACGTTTGTAAGCAAAAACAGGAATATAGAATGTCTGAAGTACATCTCAAATGTATTATTTTTATTTATTACACATAAGGAATACAGGAAAAAAGAAATCTTACTTTTTCCGGA
Organism: Platynereis dumerilii; assembly: GCA_026936325.1. Classification (NCBI taxonomy): domain Eukaryota; kingdom Metazoa; phylum Annelida; class Polychaeta; order Phyllodocida; family Nereididae; genus Platynereis; species Platynereis dumerilii. The sequence goes on along the minus strand of JAPTHN010000006.1, from coordinate 35,382,670 downwards.
CCATCATAAAAACACTTGTAATTTTGGCTATAAATGAGAACATCTGTCTCTTAATACCCTATTTATAATCCAAAATGCTCCTAAACACCACTGTAGATGTTCTCCATATGTGAAAATGTGACTTTCCAATAAGATAATGCTATTTAGATGGCAAGATCATGGAGTTCGTCCCAATCCACAAAACCCATTTTTCTACAGAAACAATCTGTCAACAGGCCTAGAGCAATAACCACTGGATTTTTTAAAGCGAAAATTAGTATATAGATTGCCTGATATATATTCCACATACTTTTTTCTTGATTCTTAGATTTGGGGATTAGAAAAAATTATATATAACTTTTTTGATTGGCAGAAATGCATCATTTTACCCCATATTGTCACAAATATGATTTTCTTTATAAAAATAACCCATACATAATCCAAAATGCTTCTGCGCACAAAACTAGGGGTTCTCCACTAACGGAAAATCTGATTGTCGAACACGAAAATTCACTATTTGATAGCAATATCGGGGTGCATGTTCTAATCCACAAAACCCATTATATGGTAAGTGACTGGTATAATGCAGTTGCGCATGCGCACCTGCATTAAAAAAGTAATATTAGGCTCATATAATAATCAAACCTGTTGTGTTGGCTGTCATCAGAGGTAGCCTTCCAATTACGGCAGCCCTCTAATAAAGGCATGAAGTTCTTTTACTCATCAATTATTGAGGACGTCACCGTGCTATACACTTTTACATAGTGTGATACAGGTAATCATGACGTGCTCTGACATTCCTGAGTATACATTCATGGCTCCTGCAGTAAGGCAATCTCCCATTCCATTTAACTAATCAAATTCTTCAAATTTAAAAGATAATTTTAGTTGAAATATTCTAAATAAAGTAAGTTACATTTTAGAATAAAATACACATGTGGTTTATGTCACAGAAGGCCTCCTGGACCACAACGTAATAAACTTTGAATAGGTCCTTTGATCCTTTAGAGTTTTGAGTGGAACAGCCCTTACCTTTTCAAAATGTCCAGAACGCAAGTAGTAATCGGCCAGGGAGTTCCAGAGCAATCCAACCTGGTCAGTATACCTCTTGATTCCCTGGCGAATAATCGCTTCCACTTTCAGAGACTTCACTTTGTCAGGGTTCTTGGAGATCACTTCACATAATTCGTTCCAGAGCTGCAAAGATAAAATAGATGGAAGTTGAGTATATTATCAACATATTTTAGTTTGTAATTTGCCAATCAGAGTCCAATACAGGCCTAAGTGCTCATAGATAGACTAAATGAGTAATTAGGCCACACATAATTGATTCTTAGCTTCATGGACCCCCCGACACAATAGATTTTCTGCCGACAAAAAATTTTTTTTTTACCTTCTTTTTTGTCCTACCAACCGACCCTAGAAAAAGTGCCTTGAGAAGATCCGAGAAGCTAAAGATCAATTATGTGTGGCCTTATTATCGTAAACTTGCGACATAAGCATCTCATGAAGCAGCAATTTAGCATGCTTGCAATATCTTGCACAATGCCACTTTATTTTAAAGTTCCCTATCTGATTGTGTAACAATTATTTGTTCCTCAGAACTCAATTGGTTTGCATCATTTTCAAGATCTTCCCTAATTTCCAGAGAAACTAGAAACCGAAAGTTCAAGCCATGTCACAAAATATTGCAAGTGGATGAGCCAATAAATTATTCCACAAGAAAGAATGTCTTACTGATGGATGGATGATAGGGCATTACTTCCTGTATTTATGCACTTGTTAGGCTAATTAGGACAACATAGGCCCAGGTGACCAGCAAGAGCTGGATTCGAACCTTGGACCTGTCATTAGCAGCCCAGCACACTACCACTGAGCTAGCCCTCCCCCCCACCTCTTACTGAAAGAGGACAGACGGATAATAGGGGCTTAACACTCTGTATTTTAATATGTGCTCTGGTGTGTAGTGGAAAGAGCCAGGATGCCCTTGTTACAAAGGGTTTCAACTCTGGTCAGCACAGTTTTGTGTACCTAGGTCACAATGTCCAAAATTGAGTCTGTGCCACGTTACACCAAGTGCAACCAATCCATGGCTTCGAAGGTGTGATAATTTGGCTACTGCGACCATAAATATTCAATTTAAATTCAGATAAAGATCATTTTGACCAAGTAGTAAAAGACAATTTCCTTAAACTTATGCAACTAGTAGTAGTCATGTTGCCTCAGGCACTTTCGTTCGTTTACTTCAGAAATGGATATTTTTTCCTCGCAGAAATGTAGATTTTGAGTCATTCTCAGATCTATTCAAAAGGTCAAAATCTGCAAAAATTGAACTACAAACATTGTGTCCAAACTGTCATGATTGAACCATCAATGGAACAATCACTCAACCAATCAATTGATCACTGGTCGGTCAATCAGTCAATCAATCAGTCAATCAGTCAGTGAGTCAATCTTTTTGTTGATTAAACTGTACCATTACTAAAGATTCAAACCCCTACAAAAGATTTTACACAAATATCTATCTAAAATAGTTCATAGAGTATCTACATAATATCCATATCAACCAATCTCTATCTTAGCATGTTAGTTTCAGGTTTCAGGGCATGACTCATACATACTTCACTCTACAAAAAGTCTATAATCTACTAATTAGTTAAAAGGTCCATTTCAAAGTCATTAAGTCCCTTTTATCAAGGAATTCAAGTAGCGAAAGGCCACTATCTAAAAAAATATTTCTTATTAGAACCATAAATTGACATGATCAATGTAGTAGTTTGCAGATTAGCAAGCAAGCTTTAAGGGGCCAACCAGATGATCTTTGGGGGGGGGGGGGGGCGGACGGGGGGCTATGGACTTTTGGTGAAAAAAAGTTTGTTTCCCACTAATTGACACCGAAAAAAAAGTTTGTTCCGCATATGAAAAAATAAAAAGTTTGTTTCCACCTGTAGCTAGGGTAAAGTTAAAATTGCAATAAAAAAGTTTGTCGCTCGTTCGTGTGCAAAAAAATTGTTCATCGACGGTTCGCGAGCAAAAAAAATTTCATCCCGGGGATAAAATCCATAGCCCCCCTTCAACCATCATCTGGTCGGCCCCCAAAAATCTGTAATCTCAAGTACCAAAAAAAAAATTTAATGGTTGGTATTTTCTAATATTAGTAGGTAATCGTCATTGTTCAGCTGGTACATCTATATCTATAGAGAGAGCATAAATTATTCTGGCCATGGTCTAACACCGATGCTGTCATAAAATATGCGATGTTATCACTTCAGGATCAACTCATAAATCGCTATATATATCATAAAAAGATACAATAAAGTGACTGGAGATTGAGTGTTAAAATTTTTCAGGGCTAAAATTGGCCCGGAGCCAAAAGACTAAGAAATGCTATAATGTAAGCACAACATGTGTAAGCACTGGGGCAAGTGAACTGAATGTGAACTGGACCGCGAATCACATTACAGAGAATATCCTAAAGCTTTGGACAGTGTGGAGTGTACAGTTTGCCTATACATACAACATGGGCAGTAGTAAGTAGATATTTACTTTTTACCTACTTTCTAATTACTTATCTACTTATTTATTTGGTTTTCATGGACATCAGGAGCTTTAAAGAAAGACTTAGCTTCAGAAATAGACAAGTAATGATTCATAGCTTCTGTTCTACAGAGATCTCTGATTCATTACCCATGCTAACTTTGCATGTTAAAATTTCTCATCCAAAATATGATTTTGTCTACACCTTTTACATGTCTTTGTAAAAGTATTTGAGGTATTTATAACTGCACATTATTTACACTGCAACAATATATATCAATGTTATTATGGATGCAAAAAAATTCTCATAAACTTCTTCAAAATGAAGTGTTCAGAGGGTCAGAGCTCCTGGCACTCACAAAAAACAAACATAAATATTTGCAATGAAAACGGTTCAGAAACTATGCAATGGCCAGGATCAAGCTGACACAGTTAAAGTTATTGGGTCCACTGATTCTATCCAAAATTCAACTTTCAGTTACCATAAAACGATACATTTGAAGAAATAAACAAAATTGTGCGTTTTCCTGAATTAAGTCAGTTTAATTTTTTCTCCAGAAGAGCCATGACTTGTTTGCTTTGTAAACAATACACAGGGTTTTGACAAAATCTGATTTTGTGAAGAAACATTAACTACTTTTTGTTGTATAGAGTAGCATTTTGTCAATTGAATGGTTACTGCATATATATTATATATCTCACATATAATATGACTGTATCTATCAATAGACTGTCATTTGAACAAAGTCAATTTTTTCACAGAATCGGTGGACCCAATAGCTTTAAACTCATCCCTTGCATTTGAAACCTGTAGGTCCAACAGCATTTAATTACAAGTATCTAACTTCTATAAACTATAGCGATGAAATTAGTCATACACACAGTAAAACTGCAACAAATAATTATTTTAAAAAAAAGAAAAAAAAGGATTCACTTTGAAAAAGTTCACATGCCAATAGCGAATCAGTAAGAATAGTTTTCAATCTCACTTCAGAAAATTTGCATTTGGTTAGACCGGAAGAATTACACTCAGATATAGATTTGACATTATTGTCAGTACAGTAAAGAGTGCCCAATAACTAGCAATAATAGAGAGTCCCATTAAATATTAAAATTTCCCATGTTGGTAGCAACAAGTGCATGAAGGAAATTATAAACCCACAGTGAACCTCAATATGACAGCTGAAGAAGGCACACAAACTACAGGTAAAATATGGACCTTTGAAAGTAATCATTAGGGCGTAAAAAAATATCTTGTGCAATATTCCTTGTGTAAGAAAGCATCAGATTGTGGTTTATATATATATAACCAGGTAACCTGATCACGGAATACTGAAGAAAGAACTTGCAGATTATATATGGAGATTCTATGTCAACTTCCATATTCATTTTGAAAATAACATTAAAATATCATATTTTTAAGTGAAGTCAAATTAAATTACAAGAGACTTCATTAGTTCAATCAACTTCCACAGGTATAGACAATTGCATACATTAAAAGTAGGCCTATTGAACTGATTGCATCAATCATTATCACCTCAAATTGGGTAATTTATTCCATGGTTCCTCAGTAATGATTCTAACTCAGAACTGGCTGATTGAACAGAGTTCTCTGAATAAATTAAACATTACCATGATTATAGGGGCATTGGTTTCGCATACATGTATAGTTTACTGGATTTAATCAAAACAGAATCACTAATCAAGGAAATAATGAATGTTTTTCTGTCAAATCAAATGTATTACAAAATTAAGAGAATGCTCACTTTCACTGTTACTCCAAGTGACCCATTGTACAGGCAACTCATGCATAATAATCATATTTCCATTCAGTCCTTTTTTACTCACGTTTTGTTAAGAAATATCGAATATACTTAAGTTGTATTGAAGATTCAATCAGTCCATACTCAACATTTTTTGTTAAGAAATATCTAAGTATGCATATATTACAGTTGTAGTGGCAGAACTGAACCAGGAGTCAATTAATTTTTGGCTTAAAAATTAGCATCATATTAGAATAGAAATGCCAAACATGCTGACTCAAATTCACCGAATGTACATGACTACATTGACTAGCATTCTGAATAGTTCGATTCTATGAGTGTTTGCATCTATGCATTTCTAACTCTATAGTCATTAGAGCCCAGTCAAAATCTTTTTGTAGAGCTCTAGAGTTTAGCTCTGGGACATTAGCAGATAAGAATGTTTCCTTTTTTGAGCTTTTTTGAAGAGGAAAATCCATAGACCAGAGAACAGTTAGTTTTACAGTCCAGTGATTTCTAGCACACAAAAAAAGAACTATTTAGCATACCTAATTCAGCAAGAAACGCACTTGATTTTTCATTCAAGAGCAATAAAATGTACGCCAATTTAAAATCAAACTTGTGAAAGTTTTTCCCGTCATTTTACAAATTCAATGTAGGCCTATCTAGTTTAAGATGTAGTATGCTACAAGTAACTGCTTCACATTGTGCATATCTAGGTCACACTTTGGAAAAATATAGTATGGAACTTTTAATGTTACATGTCCATTAAAATTTCTCAAATGCTTTGAGCACACACAAAAAACTCGAGGATATTGGCAAAATTGAGCAAGAAAATAACTTAATTTTCATTCAAGACCAACTTGAAAAATCAAGTGACATATTTTTCCATCATCTCACTGAAAAAAGACACTGATTTTACAATTTTTCTAGTTTACAACGTCGTAACTGCTTGACTGCTTCACATTGTATATTTGGGACTCAGTTGGCAGAAACACCATATCAAACTTTTAACGCCAATTGTCAATTAAAAATTTCTCAAAGTCATAAACAATTCATAATTCATCAATGAACAAGCAAAATATGAAAAAAGTTTAGTCTTGCTTAGGCAAATGAATCACGTCCAATATAAGCCGAAAATTTCATGTCAAGAACAAAAAGTGGTTAAAACTTCATCTATCGGGGAAAAAAGATGCTAAAAATTTGTATTGCAGACAAAAATGTACATATACGCGCGAAATATCTTAAAAACTTAAAAAATATAGGAATTTTTTCAAAATAAAGAAATTATAGGAGAAAAATATAGGAAATATAGGAGGAGTGGGTGCCGTAAATTTAAAATCTATCCAGTGAATTCCCCTCACTTCTGGAAATTTTCCATTGGGTTAATTTATAAACCCATAATAACCATTTAAAGAAAGAAACCAGATTGAACATTTTGCTGAACAAAAAAGATAATTTTCTTTTTTTCAGAAAAGGGCAGTTCCTTTGACTGGAAGAGTCTTATGAATAGCTGGGTCTATGTTGGATGTGCTTGGGTGCTTGCGTGCGTCCTACAGGTAAATTATCAATATAACTCATTACACGCTATTATCCTCTTTTGTCTGAGGAGAACATCGACTCAATAATTATGCCCTAGCTCATTTACAGCAGCACAAAAAGCTCCATTTTCGTCTACTTGGAAGTGGCGTAATTATGACAAGTTCTTAGAATTTATTTTGCAAGAAAAAGTGCTGAGAATTTTTATTTTCCTAAAAAAAAAATTGGAAAATTACCATTCTAATGAGTCAGGAGAGAGTGGTAATACATGGAAAGTTACCAAATTTTACTACCCGAACAGATACATCAGTCAAATATTTTTTGTCAAGTATTCTCAGTCAGAGAAAGTAATGGAAATATAATTATGATAATGAAGGCAGTACATTTATAAATGTCACTTATGCCATCAGTTTTTCCAGGCAATATACGAAGTAATAAATGTACTTGTCACATTTTCACAGCACTAATACTCAATTATGTGAATCAGAATGTGTCTAATTTTAAAACTAATCTAATGAAGTCTACAGACCTCCCAACCTCAGGAACGACGGTTCCAGGGTTCTGCATTCTTTTTTGTTTCACAAAAAATAGGGGTCCTAATAAACAAAATTTCTGTATTGAGAAAATCACAATTATAGCCAAAACTTCCAGTTGATACGGTTTTACGTTGCACTTCCTGTAGTATCCAGAATCCTTTTAGAGGCGCTCCAATCCCTTTAAACCCATTGAAGTGGCTTACATGTACTATTGCATTAGTTTCATATTTGCTTCAGTTTCCATTTAGCAAAATAAACTATTTCATAGACATCATCATCATTAACATTCTCTGTTCTTACAGATAGTTGCCGTGGCAACACCGTTTTGGGGTAAAGCAACCTACGAAGATGACAAGCAGTACACAGAAGGGTTATGGCAACACTGTTTAGCCGGCAACTGCACGAAAAATCTCCTCACCAGGGATGACCGTAAGTAGAAAGAAATCGTTCTATACTCATGGCAATGCAGCACGACTAAGGCCAGAGTTTTTAATTTTTCACTTTTCGGATCCACCAGCGCAACAAATTTTCTGCCTATGAAAACAAAAACTGAGTCTACCCACAATTTGTAATAAAGTGACAGGAAAAAAAATTTAGATTACAGGTTTTTTTTTTCACCCCAGAAAAAAGGGCCTCGAGAAGATTAAAGAAGCTAAAGATTAATTATGTCTGGCCTAACAATTGCTGCAAAGCTTTTCCTCTTGTCAAAAGAGACCAAAATATATCATAAGTGATGTCTGAAGAAGAAACAAACAGTTTCCATATCACCATAACTTTCTAATATATATCAGCATTGAAATACAGTTGAATATCAATTCTGCTTTCATTGCCAATTGCAAAATCGTGAAATAAATAAATAATCAATGAACGTTATATTGCAGCTGGAAACCCAGGCTTCCAAGTGCAGTCCCTGGAACTTCCTGGCCTGGTTCTGATCGTGGCCATGGCGTGCCACTGGTGGATGGCCATGACAAGGGAAATCCGCTCTCAAATTCAGGACTGGATTTTTGCCGTTCTAGCCATACTAGGTGGTAGGTAGAATAATTATATCACTGCAAATATTTGAGTGGATGGATGATTTGGGCTTTACATCACATGCTTATGCACTTGGTAGGCTAATTAGGATGTTGTCCAGGAAGACACTTCAATGAGGCGAGGGATAATTGAAACTGCTGTCCAACATAGACCCAGGTGACCCAGCAAGAGCTGGATTCGAACCGTGAACCCAGCGATTGGCAGCCCAACACACTACCACTAGACCAATTTTTGTCTTGATGTTACTGAAAGAACTCCAATTATTAGTAAACCAACCTCACTCACTTGACCTATTTAAAATGGTCTGCAGCATTTATTGGTTATTTTCTGCATAAATTTCCATAGAATTTTTACGCGCAATTTTTATTATGTAGGAGCATCCCAGTATCTGAATCCAGTGTCCTTGCTTTACCAGACACCAGATATCCCGCAAATCCCTTCATTAGACTACACACTGGATAACATGGATATCCCGCTATTCGCGCATCCTAAGTTTTGTACAAATGCCTCAAACGTCATCTTGACTAGCTGTGTGGTTGTCAAATCTACCAAGTTATATGTTGAATAAGCCTTTATGAAAATACTTAAAAACAGAAGTTAAAAATTATAGAGGGGCTTCCTAGAATTTTTAAAACTCTCTTTTGAAAACAGACTCATCTTTTTCACTTTCCAGATTGTTTCATTCTTGCCGGAATTGCCATATACGGACAGAAGGACGTGTTCCTGGGCATCCCCCCAGAGGGAGTTGAAAGCATATCTCTTCATGCCTCCTTCATCATTGCTTGCATCGTTCTCATTATCTGTATACTCAGCACCGTAGCAGGGATCTACCTGACCTACCAGTACCACATCACACGTAGACCACCATGGAAATATCACCCATAATTTTCGCCTTGAACTTCTCGTGCTAATGAAAAATAACGGACTGTAGTTGCCTTAAACGTTCAAATATTTTTAAACTACATATCATATATGTAGTTATTAGCGAAATCTAACAAATTGTTTCCAAACTTTTACATGAATGTGGGTTTATGAACTTCAACACGCTGTAATCGATAATATCAAACACGGATTGGATGTTCCCTGTGTAGTGAATAGCCAATACTATGACATTTCTTTAGAATTCTTTAGATTTATAATAGAATAAACCAATGTCTATCATGCATTCATATCTCTATACATGCAAACTTCATCATAATTTGAAGTAATACTGCAAGCTGCTTAACACTTCTTCCAACAGACCAAATTCTGGGAAGGCTCTGATTACATCGAGCCAGTTCAAAAGCAATTTATTCGCCAATGTTTGGGACACTCTGTGAAGAGGGTCTATTTTTAGCGAGAGAATACCACAATAAAGTTAGTCTCCTGAAAATTTGTAAATGTCTCCATCCAAGACAATTGGGGACATAAAATTTTGCAAAAATATTTAATAATTATTTATCTTTGAAAATTAAACTGTTTAGTTATGGTATGTATGCGTTCAATCAAAGAAAAATCAATTTATTCAGGAACAACTGAAACTACATTATTAGTCAGAATTCATATAATTGCATTTAGATGGAGAGTGTAATGTAGTCTTGAGCGACGTTTTGAAAATGTATTAAAAGGAAATTTGAATTTCTTAGCCTTGCTTTTGCTGTCTTCATGTTCCAGCATCTACATGTCATATTTATATTCTATCCGAGATAGACCCAAGACACACTCAATCAAGTCCAGGAGAAATCCTTAGACATTCCATAACAATTGTGAATTTATGTTCCAGAATACTGAGTGAGTGTGGTGCTTCATCATTGTTTAAAACTTCAAATATCTTTTATGTGTAAATTAATTTATTAAAATATATATTAATATAATAATTTTAATTTCAAAATCATGACTTGTTACCACAATGAAGAACTGTGCAATTCAGTCATAAATGTGCAATCAATATAACCCAAAATATTTACGTATTTTTAATCATGATATTTTAAATGTATGCGAAATTGCGAATAAAAGTAATATATATATATGTAGAAAACGAAGTGTCTGTTCTCTATCCAAAACCGACGTTCATGCATTTATAAGGTCTGCCAGTCTGGACCGTCTTGTCCTCAAAAAAACAGCAGTTTGGTCATCCAGTCTATCTAACAACAACTACATACATGTGGGATCCATTCATATGTTTGTGCGAACTGCAGCCAAAATTTCAATTTACCATAAAATGTACTACAGACCTTTTTTTTTTTTCTTTTCACTGATTTTTTCATGACCAAAAATTTTTTAGGACTTAGAAACCCTTGAGCTATGATTGGGGTTTATGTCCACATTCACTAATTAGGTAAATCATGAGGACACGGCAGTGACATGAAGGATGATGGAAACTGCTGTCAAACAATACATTTATGAACATAGGTCAAGGTGTTCGAGCTAGACCCCGAATTAGACCTAGGACCCAGCAATTGGAAGGCCATAGCACTGCCAACTGAGCTAACCATTCTTGGCGTCTTCCCCACCTCCTCCTCTCAGGGCTTGGCAATGGCAATATTGGAAAAACGTGCGATAAGCGATATCAACAGATGTTGCAATTTCAATATCTGTGCAATATTCCTGGTTTCCATGGAATTCATAAGAAACCTTCAAGGGGGTGTAAGACAAAAGTACATCTGATGAGTTTTAGTATTTATTTACACACTGATGTGATTGAAGACCAAAGTAACATGGGTTTCTTAATTTTCAGGTAATTCTTCAATTTGGAAGAGGTATACATGTATTTTACTATCTTTAGTATCGCATCAGTGTGCAACATAGATATTTCAAGTTGTGATATCGCAATGTTGATATTTTTGCGATATATTGCCAAGCCCTACTCCTCTCTCCATGACTGCTGGAACCCGGTGTTAAAAATAGAATGCTCATTACCTGATGTTTGGACTTGCCTTCCTTGGACACAAATTCTTCGTCATTGATTACGTTGGCTAACTGCTGAGCTGCTTCGTCAAGGCGTCCTATGGATCCCAAGTATTCTGTGTACTCTTCTCGATTTTCAGGCTGCAGCTGAAGAGAAAATTTCAGAGGGATAAGAAATTGTGGAATTTTTTTAGATTAGTGACAATGAGAACTGCTGTTAATAACAACTCTTTTACAGCTTTGGAATTTTATAAATTACATCAGCATGATCAGGTTTCAGAGTTTTATTTAAACGAGGGGGAGGGGATGACAAATTGGGACGGACACCGGTTCACAATATACCGGTTGTACAGGTTCATTCCATTTTGCGGCCAAAACATAAACAGACCTTTGACCAGGTTGCAGCCCGCTATGGTATACTGATATTCCGGGGCACTACCAATGGAGCTAACCCTCCTCTTGTAGTGAGACAAAGGAGGGCAGCAGTAGTATCATTTAGCGGTCTTAGATATTTTATATATTTTGTATGCAATTACCTTTAAGAATCTTCGGTAGACTTTCACAGCAGTTTCAGGCAAGTCATACATCCTCACAAACTTCAAATAGAGCGGCCATATTCTGTGGTGTTGGGTGATAGGCAAAGCGCGGAGAGCTCTGTCGAACGTCCTCCTTGTGCGAGTGATTTTAGCTTGGTCCGTGAGGAATGTGCAGTAGTCCATCCATATCCTAGGCATCTGAAAATATAAGCAGAAGAATTTTTGTAGACTACAACAGTATACGTTAACTTTGTGTTAACTCGGCTGGGTATGATTTTCCTTTGTCAAGCTACAGTTTGTCTCATCCAACATGCGAACTAACATTTGGCCTGATTCCTCAGCTTCCTAAAGTCCCACAGCAGAAATACACATACCTGCTTGCAGATCAGCCGATTTGTAATTTGAATATCACATTTTCGCGATGTTTTACGTCGTTTTTTGCCGATTTTCGAGCATTTTCGTATGACGGCAGCCCATTTTACTGTTTTTTCATTCATAACACAACCTGCCTGATAGTCACAATAGGCATGACGTCATAAAACTGCAACGCCACTCCCGAGGTAGTTCCAGATAGGTTGGTAGCAGTATCACTTCTCAAAGGTCCTGCATTAGTTTTGTACCGACAGTTGAACCAAAGCTAAATTCCAGTTCGCATGCTAGATGAGACACACTGTAGGTCTGCGCTACAAAGAAGAGACATGGTTACCAGGGCAAGTGAGTGAGTGAGTGAGTTTGTGTTTTACGCCCCATCAGCACCAGTGTGGGCTATTTAGAGGCAGGTTACCAGGGCAAGAAAAAATGTGAATTTCCAGGTAATTTCTGTGAATCCAGAGTGTGTGTTTTATCGACTGAACATCATTGAGATGGCGAAAAAACACTCGGAAAAAGGTATTTAAGACGAATTTTCCCATCTTGCCCAGCAAGCTTCCCATGCCAGCAAGAAGGCGCGGTCAATATAAGACGTAAGCGACCTCTCGTGGAAATGCTCCCTGACAGCAGGGAGTGAGCCAGAATTCTGTGAATTTCATGAAGGGTGATAAAATTTCCCACAATTGGTCATGAATCAAGCGAATACTTCCAAGTGAAAAATTCAGACCTTTTTCAAAAATTTACATTGAGATTTAGACATTTCCAGGTAACGACATGCCCGAATTCCCTACCTTTTCAGGCCATGAAGGTCACACATAATATGCAGCTCTCAAGCAGTGCATAAAAGCCATATTTCAACGAGGATTTACAATTTTTCCTACAAGAGATTGACATTCCCAAATAACTTGACATGTAGCTTACCAGCATTTCTTGTTAGAATTTACTTTGCTTTTATCTTAATTTCAGTTTCCCATGTGTCTCAGGGGGGGGGGGGAACTAATTTTTGACAAGAAGTCCAGTAAGAAAATTTAACAAAACATATATTAATAAAACACGCATACACTCAATTTTTTTAATGTGTTTTACGCACTAAAGTCCGCGAATCTGGGTGCGTGACCGTCCAAGGGGCACATCGATGATATTATTGTGTGTATTGCTTTTTATGTCAAGGGGGGGGGGGGTTACTAAAAATCTGCACGAATCTCAACGGGGGGGGGGGGAGGCGTTATCAATTTTTGACGGGAAGTTCTGACAAAACTACCCCCAGTTAAATTCTGAATGGTCCCTAATAGATAAATGATGCATAGGCTTTTAAAATAGTACTTAATAAATTTAGCTGGACATACCTTATGCATGAAGACCAGGGACCTTTCAAACGCATTGTTCACTTCTTCGTAGGAAGGATCAGTAATCGGTCGACCATGGATTTGTTTTCTGCGCAGCTTTAGGTAATTGTACCAGAGTTTGTAACTGAAAGAAATAATAACAAGAATTACAGTCAGCTAAATTAGGATCCAGTTACAATATGTATTAAAGGATCACTGGGAATGATAAAAGTTTAAATCATTTGTTTAAAATTTTCAGGAAAAAATTAATTTTTTTTCTGTCTTTTGTCTGAAAAATTTTGCAACTAGAAAAATAGTTGTAGACAAACTATTCAAACTATAATACTGTGAAAATTTCATCAAGTCAGGGTTCGCAAGAGGGACAAATCTCCCAAATACCAAATTACCAACCAAATATTCAATTTCAACTTAAAATTGTGGTTCACGACAGAAAAGTGTAAAATCAGCTTTCAGCATTGACAAGGTCAGGTTAATTTCAAATCTGCTAGCTGTGAACATTGTCCCACAGAAAATCTAAAAATTTTAACACTAACCTTCCAGGCAACTCTCGTAACGATCGTTCGTAGACCAGATTAAGAACATCTTTGGGAGCTGCCTTTTTGTGATCGATGTATCGCAACCAAGACTTGACGGCAAACGGATTGCGAAGAATATCCTCCTCATAAGGAAGGTCTTCCTCTTCCTGGAAAGCACAAAATACAGAATATTTATTTTATTTTATTTATTTATTTAAGTCATTTTTACAAGTGCTATATTATATAATTTTTCTATGCGCTAATTTTCTAAAGGCTAAGTCTTGGAAGCAAGGTTCGTTAAACTAAAAGGCAACAGATAGTTAAATCTCCAACTGGTAGATGCTGGTATGTTTATATGAATGCATGGATGATTGGGGCTTTACGTCCTGTATTTATGCATTTGGTAGGATAATTAGGACAGGAGGAGCACAAGGCAATGAGGTGAAGGATGATTGAAACATCAGTCCAATACAGGACCAGTTGACTTGGCATGAGCCGGATTTGAACCCTGGACTCAGCAATTGGCAACCTAGCACCCTACCATTAGACCAACAACCCCCCCCCCCCAAACGCAGTTCAGCAAGGAACCAACTCAAAGACACCATGACTATAGAATAAAAATCAGGATAAATTGTGTAGTTTATCAATGACTTGACATGCCACAACGTTCTCATGTGACTCACGTCTATGAGTTGGTGAATATTTTTCTGCAAGTTGGCTATCAAATTTTCCTTGTTTATGATCTGTTAAAGGATCCGTAAGTCTACTCGATGCTTTGTCTACCAGTTGACGATGGATGGATGGATGTTTGGGGCTTTATGTCCTGTATTTATGCACTTGGTAGGCTAATTAGGACAGGAGGAGGACACGGCAATGAGGCGAAGGATGATTGAAACAGCCGTCCAACATAGACCCAGCTGACCCGGCAAGAGCTGGATTCGAACCCTGGACCCAGCGATTCGAATCCAGCTCACATTGCAAAGCTGTATTAGGCTAATTAGATTTATGTTTTCTATTACTGACAATCAGACTTTCCCAAAACAACCGGACCGACGGACATTTCCGACAGATTTACGAGCGGTCCGACTGAATTACGCACCTTGCCGGACCGTCTGACCGACTGCATGGTCAGTACACTAAGCAGGGCTATGTAATAACCCCATTATTGCCTATGTGACGATTGCAAATTGTGTGTCATAACGGCAGTGTTTAATTGGTTTATCCAGTGTAATAGTCAATCATAGAAGTATCCAATAATGATAATTGCAATTCTGCTTGTTTCTTTAGCTTTGTTTCATCGTCAGATGCCTTAATTGCCATTGAGGAACAGTGCATGGGGTAAAGCTGATAGGTGTCAAAGCTGATTGCACTTAGCAATGTAACTTTAATAATGGAACTTAACCAGCCATTGACAGGCAATGAGAACTGTCTGGTATAGGGATTGAAATTAATTTGATAAATAGTAGTAGAGAGACATTGGAAGAAAGAAACATGAAGATTTGAAGTTTGCTCACTTGTTTGGGAAGCACAGCAAAATTGATTTGAAAGTTACCTGCACACATAGGGCTGTGATAAGGAGATTGTAAATAAATTGGGGCCTAAAATATTAATATCTTTATTTAAAAAATAAAACTTGAAAAATATTGATGTTCAAACGAATTTTGTCGATTCGTGAAACGGCATTTTTCGGTCCTGGTAAAAGTCTTTCGGTCCTGCTAGAATTTGTGGTTCACAGGACCGAATGTCCTGTAATATCTGACTTGTTACGGGAAAGTCTGCTGACAATAAAGTCAACAGTAAGAAGTGCGGTGAAACGCCCCACTACGTCTACGAGTTGACCACTACACAAGTCGACCTGTCTACGAGTCGACCTGTCTATGAGTCGACCTGTCTACGAGTCGACCTGTCTACGAGTCGACCTGTCTACGAGTCGTCCTGTCTACGAGTCGACCTGTTTACGAGTCGACCATGTTGACCTGTCTACGAGTTGACCATGTTGACCTGTCTACGAGTCGACCTGTCTACGAGTTGACCATGTTGACCTGTCTACGAGCTGACCCGTCTACGAGTAAACCTGTCTACGAGTTGACCTGTCTATGAGTTGACCTGTCTACGAGTTGACCTGACTTATCTCGCCAAAGGACAGATAGTTGTCGCCCAGTTATCCATTAATATCAAAACTGCAGCTGGAGTTGACCAATAAACATGACAGGAATACACAAACACGTCTTTTATCGCCCACTCTGACATTTCACCTGGCTGTGTCGAGCTCTACAATTACAATTTCGACTAAAAATTGGTTTAGTGTGATGCACTTACAAAGTATATATCGCGTTGTGTTGTTGCCACAGTCATTATTTGGCGATTTACCACAGTAAAACAGAAAAATAAAGGTTAGGCGGTCTCACGCCGCGAAACAAAATCGTCCTCTGGGCAAGTTCACTGCAGGTGGGGGGCGAAATTCTGTTATGAAAATCCCAGAAATATTTCTTAATCAATTTAAAGTGCTGAGCTGATTAATAGCAATTAAAAACCAATTAAAATTTATTTATTTATTGTTTTTAATAATCAACATGGCATCACATGTGATAAATTGAAGTCAAATATGACCTGCCCCTCCTCTTTTTCTTTGGGAACGCCCGAAAGGAAATCCCGCGTCTTGTGAGATGAAGACGGGAAGTCAACAGAAATAAACCGTCAAAAAGAAAATCTGCAATTTGGAATGGAAATGGACCTATATTGGCGACGTTAATGCATCAAAACGCTGTTGGTGAAGAATAATAAGAGTGGCTGATCTGTCCGACGAAATTACTGGCTCGCAAAATGGTAAGTTTGCCATTTTCAGTATTTTTCACATGAAACAGGTTTGCTCTGTTGGATGTTGAGTTGCCAATTTTCAACTGATTTGCTCACTTGGAATTGACTACTTTGAGTTCATGTTTTGAGCCCAGTTCATTTATTCAAACAGGAACAGTTAATTATTATCTTTGTGCACAAGACAGTCTCAATCTTTCAAATGATAATTGCCATGCATGCACCTGTTGCAGATAATTACATAGATCTGCCACCAGGGTCACTAGATATTGCAAGTGATTGGTGTTGCCCCCTAGAGGGTGATTTAATAAATTTGACAGATGACAGCTGATTCAGCTGAACTGAAGGAGCATGCAGCCAAGGGATAATCTACTGTCTGTCCCTGCATGCTGCCAAATGGCAATGATGTCCCTCACTCTCAATGAAAATAAAAAGCAATAGCCAATACACATTACCCTGACCAGTGACCCTGGACCCAACCTACTCACATGAAGGATGCCCAGCTGGTTATAAATCAGGGTTGGCACAAAAAACCCACCCCCCCCCCCCCCCCGGGTTTAACCCGGATTAAACCCGGGTTAAACCCGGACCGGGCAAAATGGTATTTTTCCCAAAAGTGGTTAAAATCCGGGTAAAATGACAGATTGTCTTGCAATTAGCATGATAAAAAGCAGAAACTGGGAAGAAAGAAAGCTGAAATCACATAAACATCAAACAAATCTATTATCTTTGTCATTTTACCACTGTGGCACCTATCAGTCAACAATGTAGTTGATCAATTCAACCCAAATAGCCTTGTACTGGGTCCATCCAAATGTTAAAAAGTTAACCCAATTTTAATTTTAATATGTCTAGGCCTACAGATTATTGCATAAAATGCAAAATGTCTAGACTTCTGTCATGTCTAAAAGTGTCTATAGACAATCAAAATGTTCAACACAACATGTTAACAAGAACTAATGACAGATAGATAGATATTTTTTTATTTTCACCAAATCTTGTACACACAACAACTGATATATAAGACATTAACATTATTTGAACAATATGCTTTGGTGAGGGGATGCACAAGAGTAATCAGAACTATATTTAATTGTGCATCCCACAATAAAGATTACTTATGTAAAATTTAACCATATAATATATATGACATAAAATGGAGGGATATAAGAAAAGAAAAAACTTGCTGCCAGTACCTTAATACATTTGGATTTTTTGTTTTGCAAATAACTTACTAAATGACTTAACATTTTCTTTAATTTTCAATGAATGATGCAGGTTCAACCAGAAACCAGGTGCCTTCCCTAGGAAACTAGTGTTATATGAGTGGGCAGTGTGACGAATCGCTCTCAGATTATTCCTATTTCTTGTGAGATAATCGTGATTGCCTAATTCAAATAAATTTACTATTCGCCCTGATATCAGTCCGTTCATGTATCTGAAGGATATTTTAACTAGGGAGAGTTCAATAAGGTCACTAACTTTTAAAATATTGCCACGCTTGTAGAATTCATTTAATCTTACTCTTTTTCTTATATTAAATATATGCCTTACAGACTTATTCTGTTGAACTTGGATCTTTTTAATATCCTTATTTTTTAACATCGGTCCCCAAACACTAAGAGCATAATTCAAATGACTACTCACATTGCTATTATATATGAGCAACTTGGATTCCACGGGCAACATGTTTCTCACCATGCTTAGGCTGTAATTACCCCCAATCATTTTTGTTAAAATCGATTTTGCTTGATTATCCCACTCTATAAACTGATTTATTGTAACACCTAGGAACTTAATGTCTGTAACACGTTCTATTTCTTTCGTACCTAATTTTACAACACCATTATAATACACTTCCTTCCTTTTCGATCGGAACAGAACGTATTTTGATTTCTCTACGTTTAACGTTAAAGAATTACTATCAAACCAGTCACTTAATAATTTGAGATCCTCATTTACCTTACGATATAAAAATTTTAAATTATTTCCTGAAGCAAATACCGTCGTATCATCGGCAAAAGTTACACAACTACAAAATTTTAAGGTTTTCACTAAATCATTTGCTAAAATTAAGTACATCAGAGGGCCAAGCACTGATCCTTGTGGGGTTCCATATGTCATTAAGTAACTGTCTGACAATGTATTTTTCATTTTAACTTTAATGTACCTATCTGACAAGTAACTCTTAAACCACAACAAAACATTTCCCCTTATACCATAGAACTCTAACTTTTTATACAAGGTTTGATGACTTATACTATCAAATGCTTTAGACATGTCAAGGAAAAGACTCAATACATATTGCCCTTTGTTTAGGCTATCAAGAATGTTGCCCGTGAAATCCAGTATTGCATCCGTTGTACTTCTATTAACACGATAGCCATACTGCCCCTCATACAACACTTTATTTTTTGAGAGAAACTTCACAATTCTGTTATTTACAATTTTCTCGAGCACTTTGGAAATCACTGGCAGTAAGCAAATAGGTCTGTAATTAATAATTTCAGTTTTATCCTTCCCTTTATAGAGTGGTTTAACAATTGCTAGTTTCATGTTCTTTGGAAACGTGCCCTGTTGCAGTGACTTATTGAAGATAATTTCTAATGCATCAATTATTCCTGAAAATATTTTCTTCAAAATTCTGTTTGAGAGGCCATCATGCCCTTGACTATCTTTTACTTTCAATGATTGTATCAACTTTTCAATTTCTATTTTAGTTGTCGGAAATAGAAAACAATTCTGCTGCACTCTGTTTTTCATATAGGCCATAGGATCTTTGATATTACCTTTTTTTTCTATATTTTCTGCCAGCACTTTCCCTACTTGGCTGTAATAGTCTGCAAAAGCATTGCTAATAACTTTTTGATCATTTTCTTGGTCTTGTTAATTCACATGTATAAAATCAAGCTCCTGTTCACCTCTGAGATATCTGTAGCATGACATGAAATTGCTACTTTTTCCAGTCCTAAACATTTTTCTCCTAACTTGCACTTCAGCAAAGCCGTCAGTGAATGAACCAGAAACACCCTCAAAGTTGGCCTAAGAACAGGCCTTTAATATGACACATGTTCCGCAAATGAAGTTCATTTTGCCGGCATGAGCAATTCCATAAATTGTGACTTACAGTTATGATTCTTACAGACGGAATATCTTCAACAGCTCTAAAATGATTGATGTTACGCTTATGGAGAACTGATAGTAACTTAGTGATAATAAACAATAAAATAGAGTTTCAGGATTAAATTATCTGGGTATCCAAGCGAAATTAAAAAACATTCTTTCAATCAATGATGAGCTGGCCCGCAAATGAAGAAGCCACATCACTAGTTTGCAGAATTCAGATTTTTGGGATTAAAAAGGGAGAAATACACATCTACATGATCTATAGTCATCTCTGCTGTGTGTGTAGGCCTAATATTGAATGGACGAAGACAGACTAATGTTGCTCAGAGGTGACAAGTGGATTTTGGAAGATGTAGCGAATGTTCAAATCAATAAAACCCGCTTTTTACCCGGATTTTGGGAAAAAACCCTGGTTTAAACCAGGTTTTGACCGGCGGGCTGGGCAAAATGAATAAAACCCGGTTTTTAACCGGCCTAACAGCGGAGGCCGGTTAATACAGGAGCTGTAAATGGATCAGGTGAAACCATAAACAGTAACCACAAACCAGTAACCACAAACCTGATGTAAACCACGGTTTTTCCCCATTGTGTCCTTAATATTTCACTTACAGTTATGAAATTTGATACAGGTGTGGGACTCTGGGTATGGATTGGGAACATGTCGAGAAATCCAAGATGGCTGCCATTTTGTGGCGGCCATTTTGGCAGCCATCTTTCTTCATTCTTGAACTGCCCATTGTGACCTTAATTTTCACTTATAGTTATAAAATTTGGTACAGGTATGAGCCTCTGGGTATGGATTGGGAACATGTCGAGAAATCCAAGATGGCGGCCATTTTGTGGTGGCCATTTTGGCAGCCATCTTTCTTCATTCTTGAACTGCCCATTGTGACCTTAATATTTCACTTACAGTTATGAAATTTGGTAGAGGGATAGTACTCTTGGTATGGATTGGGAACATGTCGAGAAATCCAAGATGGCGGCCATTTTGTGGTGGTCATTTTGGCAGCCATCTTTCTTCATTCTTGAACTGCCCATTGTGACCTTAATATTTCACCTACAGTTATGAAATTTGGTACAGGTATGGTACTGTGGGTATGGATTGGGAACATGTCGGGAAATCTAAGATGGCGGCCATTTTGTGGTGGTCATTTTGGCAGCCATCCTTCTTCATTCTTGAACTGGCCATTGTGACAATAATATTTCACTTACAGTTATGAAATTTGGTACAAGTATGGGACTCTGATGATGGATTGGGAACATGTTGAGAAATCCAAGATGGCGGCCATTTTGTGGTGGCCATTTTGGCAGCCATCTTTCTTCATTCTTGAACTGCCCATTGTGACCATAATATTTCACTTACAGTTATAAAATTTGGTACAGGTATGGGACTCTGGGTATTGATTGGGAACATGTCGAGAAATCCAAGATGGCGGCCATTTTGTGGTGGCCATTTTGGCAGCCATCTTTCTTCATTCTTGAACTGCCCATTGTGACCATAATATTTCACTTACAGTTATGAAATTTGGTACAGGTATGGTACTCTTGGCATGGATTGGGAACATGTCAAGAAATCCGAGATGGCTGCCATTTTGTGGCGGCCATTTTTGCAGCAATCTTTCTTCATTCTTGAACTGCCCATTGTGACCTTTATATTTCATCTACAGTTATGAAATTTGGTACAGGTATGGTACTCTTGGCATGGATTGGGAACATGTCAAGAAATCCGAGATGGCTGCCATTTTGTGGCGGCCATTTTTGCAGCAATCTTTCTTCATTCTTGAACTGCCCATTGTGACCTTTATATTTCATCTACAGTTATGAAATTTGGTACAGGTATAGTACTCTGGGTATGGATTGGGAACATGTCGATAAATCCAAGATGGTGGCCATTTTGTGGTGGCCATTTTGGCAGCCGTCTTTCTTCATTCTTGAACTGCCCATTGTGACAATAATATTTCACCTACAGTTATGAAATTTGGTACAGGTATAGTACTCTGGGTATGGATTGGGAACATGTCAAGAAATCCAAGATGGCTGCCATTTGTGGCGGCCATTTTGGCAGCCATCTTTCTTCATTCTTGAACTGCCCATTGTGACCTTAATATCTCACTTACAGTTATGAAATTTGGTACAGGTATGGGACTCTGGGTATGGATTGGGAACATGTCGAGAAATCCAAGATGGCTGCCATTTTGTGGTGGCCATGTTGGCAGCTATCTTTTTTCATTTATTGAACTGCTCATAGTGACCTCAATATTTCGCTTAGAGTTATAAAATTTGTTACAGGTATGGGCCTGTGGGTATGGATCAGGGACATGTTGAGAAGATGGCCGCCATTTTGGCAGCCATCTTTCTTCATTTCTTGAACTGGCCATTGTGACCTCAATATTTCACTTAAATTTGGTACAGGTAATTCAACACTTCCTAGCTCATTAGGAAGACCTGCTACAAAATAGCTGATTCCAGATTTGAATTGCCCTCCCAAAACTTACTCAGAAACTATGGATTGAGGAAAAAATATCTATTCCTTCATTAATTTTCGCAATATCTTCAGGATTTGCAAGTTCGCGCCAATGGGGAATTTCATTATAAACTTCAAGTGAATTCTGGTAAAGGTAAGTATTTATAGAATGGGCCAAAATTTTACATGTGACTTTTACTATATATACTGCAATACCAGACCAAGGTCAAGCAGGATCAGAAAGTATTGGGGGCAGCTGAAACACCCTACTGTGGGTATCAGACGGGAACATGTTGAGAAATCCAAGATGGCAGCCACTTTGTGGCAGCCATTTTGGCAGCCGTCTTTCTTCATTCTTGAACTGACCATTGTGACCTTAATATTTCACTTACAGTTATGAAATTTGGTACAGGTATTGGCCTGTGGGTATGGATGAGTAACGTGTTGAGAGATCAAAGATGGCGGCCATTTTGACAGCCATCTTTCCTTTTTTTTAGAAATCTGTTCAAACTGCATTGCTTCTATACTAATAGTCTAGCATCTTCCAATCAACTATTTCTCCTATCTTCCAATATCAGTTGCTCAGTGGTTTAAGCAATGGCACCTTCAATTTCATTGCGCTAGGTCGGTTTTGAATCCGTGGATTCTTGTTTTCCAACCCTGTTATAAATAAATTATTTCATTGTAAAAAATTTGGGTGGGGGGGGAGGGTTGGTCTAGTGGTAGCGTGCTGGGCTGCCAATCGCTGGGTCCAGGGTTCGAATCCAGCTCTTGCCGGGTCACCTGGGCCTATGTTGGATGGCTGTTTCATCCTTCACCTCATTGCCGTGTCCTCCCCATGTCCTAATTAGCCTACCAAGGGCATAATTACAGGACGTAAAGCCCCAATCATCCATCCATCCATTGTAAAAAATTTTGTCGCCCTTCCAAAAATCAAGGCATCCTTCTCGAAATCTGGGATGACCGGGAATCCGGGCCGCTGCTGACGCTGGAGGCTGAGCTGTATCAATGTGGAAGGCTTAAACCTGTGGACAGGTTTTTTTAAGGCAGTCAGGTATTTTCCCATTTCAGCAGTAGACTGCAGCCATACCGATCCAAGCTTGCAGCTGTTGGTCCTGTCTGCATTGCACAACCATTGATTCTCGAATGCTATATTTTTACGATTAGGTATAAATGAAGCAGCTGAGGTGCTAGAAAGAGGTATAACATCAATTTACGACATTTTGGCCCTCCAGCCTCATTGTTTACTTAATTGTAGGCCTACAGTCTGCATCGACTAGGTCACAAACCGTGAAATAAGTCAGATTCAGATACCCTGGTACTTCTTTTTGGATGCCGATACCACCACTGGAATCGGTATCGGAACATCCCTAGTATTAGTGACAGTTCCTTTCCTGGCCATTAGCCACACATGCGTTGGCTAATGCATCCTCGCTAATCAAAATTGCGAAAAATTAGCCACATCATTTAATAGGAAACATTTGGAAAAAAAGTGTTATGACTTATTTTGTTGCTAGAAGTTTCTGATACACGTGAAATCATGCCGCCATAAAAAAGTTCTCATAGATACCTACCTATCTATATATCCAGTCATATCAGCACATGTATTTTATTAAATTATCTATACAATACATATCTGCCTGTGAGCAGGTGAGTGGTTCAGATGCACCTTATTAAAATTGATAAACGTTGCATGGATCATTGTTGAAGCATCTGGCAGCCTCAATGCCAGAGCTACCTACTACAATGTACTATTAGATTTGCTTTGTCAAAGGAAGAAAGTCGCTTGGCTCAGTCCTTCATGA
Source organism: Platynereis dumerilii (assembly GCA_026936325.1). Taxonomy (NCBI): domain Eukaryota; kingdom Metazoa; phylum Annelida; class Polychaeta; order Phyllodocida; family Nereididae; genus Platynereis; species Platynereis dumerilii. The sequence goes on along the minus strand of JAPTHN010000006.1, from coordinate 35,358,420 downwards.
ATTAGTCTCCATTGATTTTTGCTCAATAAACATTGAGTAGCTACTTGAGTGGGGGATCGTTGTCATTGGCAAGGATTTCCTTATGGATTAGTTTTCAACAGGTACAAGTTGTAAAGCAGTCAACAGTGTAATCGGGCATCAAGTTTGGATCATGTTGGATCTTGTTTTATTGCTTAAAAAGTAGCCTCCGAAGTGATAAGCGTGATTAATCAGATTAATGTCGATTAGATCTTACTATGGAGTGATACTTTTTGCTCTTTTGCCAGATGACTGCGTAGATTCGAGCTGAACTGTTGAGTATTTTGTACTTGGTCTTCAAGGAAATGAATGCTTCTTTTGGAAATGCCGTTCAAATGCGGCTTAATTCTAAACATGGCTTTATCAGTTTATATTGCGCAATATTAGTTGAAAGAGTCGGCTCTTCAGTGAAAAGAGCAGTTGAAGAAGTTATACACACTGAAAACTTTATCACTATGATCAGTTTATCCAGCAAAGAACAACACAAAACAAAGGCATTTATTTTATGGTGCTGTTTATCAGACTACTTTCTACTGAGATTACTGGGGGGTGGGTTGGTCTCGTGGTAGCTTGCTGGACTGCCAATCGCTGGATCCAGGGTTCGAATCCGGCTCTTGCCGGGTCACGTGGGCCGTTGGACGGCTGTTTCAATCATCCTTCGTCTCATTGCTGTGTCCTCCTAGGCTCCTACTGTCCTAATTAACCTACCATAAATACTGGACTTAAAGCCCAATCATCCATCCATCTACTGAGATTACTTGATGGTGCAATCATTGGATCAATCAGTAAATCTGAGATCTTTTACTTCTTTGGCTTTGTCGTCGGTTTAGTCACCCAATCCTATTCTAAGGACAGAGATGATCTATCTGTTGATTTCTATGGGTGAAATGTAAGGCCACCTGCGTCTTAGATTTGAACACCTGAAGAAAAAAGTTTGGTATTGATATCTGGGTATTGATCAGCTTTTGGCAAGGAGGACCAAGCATTGCACCTGGGGCATCAAAGATAGGGTGAATCTTGTTAAACATATTAAAGATAGGGTAAATCTTGTTAGTGGAGTTGTTAAAAATTTTGGTAGAGAGAGACTAGAAAGTCATAACTCTGATGTTTCCATTGAACATTTTGTTCTTTTAAAAGATGTTATTGAAGGTGCTTGTACTGTAGTTGTACATATAGGTACTTTCAACCAAACAGAACCAATATGTAGAATCTTTTTCTTACCAGTACCTTCAAGCACATGGGATCTTCGTGGGATGAAAGTATTTGGAGTCAATCAGTAACTACATTGTGATTGTGATTTTCATGATGTTTAGGAATAGTGTTAGCCAGGGTCCCAGATTCGTTTTCAGATTTTAGGTATCCTTAACCACATGCAGGGTGCCCAGCTACCTTTATTTTGTGGATTTGTATAACACAGAAACTGCAACCAAAACCTTTGTCTTGGGGTCAGAAAAAAAATGTTCAATACAAACCAAAAATATCACAAAGTTCTGCCAACACTTATTTGTACGGACAGGTATTCACTAGGTAAGTTATACAAACTTCTTGTTAGAACTCAGCCACAGTATAAATGATCAGTAACGGTGCATCTGTGATGCTTGATTTTTGGCTCAGCGACTTCTTTAACAACCGATTTGTGCCTCGGTTTGTTGCACCACTTTATGTCTATTTCGATGTCTTGACACTCTGCCAACTTTCCGTCAATATTTCTGCCTTTCTTGATTGATGTCGATTGTCCTTTGATTTGCCTAAGACTTTCGTTTGATTTCCGTTTGGCTGAAGGACTAACTCTTTGTTAGTATTTTTCCTCCGTATTTTATCTAGTTTTCCGTAATTATGCCACACAGCTGAGGCCTCTGACAGACTCGGAGAATGACAGAGACTCAGTCACTCAGACGTGGTTAATGAAATAATTGTATATATTTTTAAACACATGACCTTGTTAGATGAACGGAAAATGCTCAAAGTTGATTTGTGATTGATTTTTAGGAATAATTAATTGCATTTGGCAATTAGTGTTTTCAATTTAATGCCAAAGTTGCAGATGATGCTGCTTCTGGACATGACAAAGAATTAACACGATTAATATTAGGTCCGGAGAGAAGGAGGTGAATTAAGAATCAATGATACAAAGATATCTATTCCAGGATTACAAGCTGATTATTGTCATTGTGTCCTTGTATTTATGATTTTCTGGATTTGTTCTACAATCTCCCCCCCCCCATGTGTTTCCCTGCTTAACCTGTTGCATAATAAGAGAGTATTGATCCTTATATATCCAAGAGCTTACTGCAGCACACTCATGAAAAAAATAATTATATGAAAGGGTATATATCACAGGAAAACTCTTGGTGTAAAAATTATAATGGTCTAATAGTTATCTAGCTTAAACATGATAGGGGCTGATAGTGATAGCAGAGAAGCTGCAAAAAGAACTGATGTCTGGCAGTGCCCGCTTTGCTGCTATCCAAGGAAGTATGGTAGTCAAGGCTAACTGAGTAGTATATCGATATGTATATGGCTATAAGATGGCTATGATGAGGTATATTACCATTACAAAATGATTATATATCTGTCTCAGCCTCCTGGTGTATCTGCGGAGATTTAGCATTGACTTGAAGGATGCAGCCAAAAAAATATTCTGTTCCCTTGATTGTCAATGTCACAGGATGAGAAGATCTCGGCGCAAAAGCTATAAAAAGGACACAGTGATTTGTATGAAGAAAGGCATACATAAAGAAGATTGAAAATGTGAAAGACTGAGGGAGACCAGGCAGGTGGTATTGCTTGATTGAGAACCTTGAAGAAAATAACGATACAATAGTTTCTACTGAGATGGAGACTAATTGCAAAATTATGTTGAGACGAGAGTCAGACAATATGCTGTTGAATCCCAATTTCTTAGAATGATGACAATAAGACAATTGACCAGGTATACTTCAAAATTGTGTTAGAAGAAAATTTTGATTTCAGGATTACTGTTGGGGCCATCAGCACTGACTCAGAAATGACCGAGTCTATACTAATAAATGACTGCCACAGTAAATGAGATGTCAGAATTGTGAAGGAATTTAGAGTCATATAGCTGAGCGTTGGGAGGTTGACCCCCCATTGGACATTTTGTGGATCAAGTCGAGAGTTGGAGGTTCGGGAGTCACATTACAAAAGTTGATGGGATCAGAAGTCCCGGGGGGGGGGGGGGTACTCACTATGAAAGGGTGTATATAGAGGCTCTGCTGGATGGTACTGGTTTTTTGGCCTTCTAGGATTAAAATGGTCTTGGTTTTTTGGGAATTCAGATTAATTTGGTTGCCGTTTTTGCACCCCCAACATGCTTGGTACCGTTAGAATCGGCTTGAAAAGACGATTTCAATGGTATAAAAATCATAAAGAAGGGTCAAAAGTCAGCTTTTAGTGAGTTAGACAATTTGGGAGTTAAGTCGCAGTCTCACTCGGAATCCTGCCATGATGAGTCAAGTGGTCTCTATTAGTCCATGAGCTGAAATCCAAAAAGGACCTTATTTTAGAAGTTGGCAGCATCGGCAACCGAACCAAGGTTGCAGGGTACCAAATTAAAGCTAAGAATGTCTAGTTTCAGAATCTAAATGTTGCTAAGTCCAAAAGTGGTTTGCTAACTCACCAGTACAGTATATGTGAGGCAATGTTTAAAAACGTCAAAAATAATCGAAATAGGCATTAAAAATTGAAAGTGGTGGTGTATGAATTCTACTTTGCCCATAATAACTTTTGATATGCCATATGAAAGCTGTGATTATTATCTGTCATATGGTATGCACTGCATCTTTATATCTTGAATGGTTGAGGAGTAATGCCATTGCAAACAGCATCATTCTGTTTAGCGGAAAATGGGTGAACGGAACATGCTTCTTTTTAAATGAAGTGCCATTGCCTTCCTAGAAATAACACAAAGGTCATGTTTATCAGATCATATGAATAGTAGACATCTTACTCTTTCATTTAAATGTACAACCAAGCTTCTAGCTTAAATATTAGTGAAGATATAGAAGGTAGAAAATGCATGTTTCAGCTTGCGAAATTCACCAATTTAGCATATTTGAGGTAGTCAATCAGGTGGTTTGTGAAAAATTTGCCATTACACCCCCTTTCTTCCATATATCCACAAAAACATCTTGATCAGGGATTTGGGGGATGCTAAATCCTTTTTCAATGACTTCAATTCATTTAAAGGTCAGGATTATGTGAAATCATGCTCAATTTACCTTCTAGAACTTAATAAATGTGCCGCTTCTGCATTTAAATGATATCGAAATTTGTCTGCATGTTTCTGTCTAGCATATCTCACTTAAAGGGAATCCCTAGGTTGCCTAAATAGCTCTTTCTAGTATTCTCAATATCATTAAGGATCCACAACAGTTTTGCCTGGATACTGAATGCATTAAAAATTCTCCCTGACATCATAATCTTTGAGGCAACTGTACAGTGTACACTTATGTATCTATAGTTATGGCAACAAAAAGTACCATATGTGGGTTAGAAAGTCTCTTACCCACAGATGCACACTTCATCAATCTCATCAATATCTAGTACCAAAGAATTTTAATTTTAATTATATCTACCCAATTGCAATCGAATTACCAAACCAGTGTTTTTTTTTTGTCTATAAGCTGATGTTAGGATTTGCTGGAAGTCGTTTTTGAATTTAGCTGGGAAGTCAAGGAATGGAAGGGGTGAGGTTAAGAACCAAAGGGCATGGAATAATGAGCATCTTCCTGAGAGGAAAGGATTTAGGAAAACATTTTGGTTTGTGCTGAACCATAACTTTTGCTGTGGCTTCGCAAATGTGTTGATCTTTATAAATGGCAAATTAAGATTTGGCATGATACTAAATTAATACTAATAAATTAATTTAATTTTCATGCCATTAATACTATGTAAAACTCAATTACTCAGATCACTCCAATGCAATGAAATGCATGTATTGTATTGGGTGTACTCCTTATTTTGCAACACTTTTCTTTATACTTCTCCAATAACCAGCGAGCGCACATCACTTAAAGTATAGGTTAAGTAAGGTTAGTTTTTTATTGCCATATGGACACTCTCTTTATGTCCGAGAGATACCATGTCATGACTAGCCTGGATTACTTCATTCGGATGGTGAATTATTATTGGCAAATTAGTCAGGGTGGCACAGGGATATCTTTACCGGGCCATGTAAACTATGTATCTACAGTAAATTGCAATATGTTTCACCAATCTGTCCTATGAAAGACAAGCTTGAACCTTGTTTCGATATTTGTATATAGCTTCTTTGTCCCCTGGTGTGGGGAAATTTGTGATGAGCCTTCTACAGCTTTAAGCTCAGGGCAGCCACAGAGCAGAGCTCTCCCATTAGCAGAGGATATTGGAACATTGTCCAAGTTTCCTATGTCATAGCATCATGAACTCTTGCCAATGATGCATTACTTATTTGTTAGATTTCAAGTGTTGAATGAGAGTTACCCTGCCTTTTCTTCGATGAGTAAGAGATGGACATGAAAATTAATAGACACTAGACTTAAGAAGCTTGACCAAAAAGGCTCTGGATACATTACTGGTTAATTTAGATTTTTGAAAGTACTGTACTGGAACCCCCTGGTTGGAATTATACTTGGACCAATTCTACAGTTGAATATAAGGTGGTGATGTAAAGTGGAACTTTATTTATGGAATAATCCAAAATGGCATCACACTGTCACATGAGTGAATGGCACTGAACAACTTCATGAATATTCTCCTTGAGCTTCATAAACAGGACCCAAAACAGGGGTGTACAGATTAGAGTGTCTCCAGTCATTACTTTTGTGACCGCTTGAGACATCTGTTGATGGACAATATTTGGCCAATCTAGACAATTTAGAAATCATTGATTTCTGTAATGCATTTTCCATATGCGGTCAAATGTTATTAGAGGTTCTTTTCAAAGCTTTTACAGATGTCTGGAACAGTCATAATTCTTGGTATAAGAGAGAGTCAATGTTACAGTCCTCGTCATATTTACATGGAATCTCAAGTTCTTTTCTATGCTGTTGAACTATGATGTCAGAGATGATTCTATTCTAGCACTGCAATATATGTAAATCAACTACAAGCTGTTGTGTCATTTTAAACTTGGTCAGATTACCCAGCTTCTAGCCAATGGGATCCACCTGAACCGAGCATCATAGTTTCAACACTATGTAAGAGTAAGCATTTTACCAGGAGTAGCCCATCCAACCACATCATCACAGCCTGATAGCCAATGAAAGTAAACTGTGCATCACAGTTCATTGAGATCACAAATGTAATGCTTCCTTCAATATACCAATGTTTGATCTATCACAGGCAATAACCAATCCTAATCCTGATGGCAGCTTTGTGAGCATTCACAGTAGACAACTGTTATAATCCCCACATAGTTGTTCGATTAGTCTACAAACTTGCTAATTTTTTACAACTTTAAACTTAGATGGAACTTGCTATGAACAAAAGGCTTTGACAAATTGTTTTTGAACACATGGATGATGTGATCTATATTTCTTCTGGCAGCCCATTGGCTGAGACGCTATGATGGCTTGTAAATTTGCATTGGTTTTCCCGACCCAATTTTCACTCTGACATTGAGTTGAAACTGTGACACTCAGTTTGATGCGGTTTCACATTGGCTAGAAGCCAGGGAATCTAACCCAGTATTAAAATGACGTCACAGCTTGTAGTTAAGTTACATATATTGCAATGCTGGAATAGAGTCATCTCTGAAATCACAGTTCAACAGCAGAGAAAAGAAGTTCAGATTCCACGTAAATATGAGGAGAACTGTGTGCCAAATTAGAACCTTTATATCTCTAAATAATGAAAACTCACCAAACTCAGAAAAATCACTGAAAATTGTAATATGCAGACATCTCTGGACCTCAGAAAATTGTTATTTAGGATCAAGAAGTCTGTAGTACTGATATATCTGTTGCCTGCAGACAATCCGGATATTCCAAAAAAATTAGTGCTTACAGATGCCTCAGTACACCCTAAACAGAACACTTATAGACGATTCAGATATTCCATAAAATAAGCCCCTACAGACATCTTAGAGGCCACAAATAGACCCTTTAGGTGTCCGTACAGGCTACAAAAAGTATTAATGAGCCCAGTATATATATGTGCTATTCAGTGACATGAATTGGGTACAACTTTGCCTCCGCCTGATTCTTTTTACCAAAAACTGCAATCGGGCCAAGATTTTTTACATCTTCAACTGCATGCAGTCTCTAGTCAAAATTCTTGTAGATCCTTAATGATGTTGTGAATACCAAATGAATTATTCAGACAACCTAGGTATTCACTTAAAGTAAGAGGTCCTTGACAGAAACATGCAAACCGATTTAAATGTAGAAAGTGGCACATACACTAAGTTCTAGAAGTTAAATTGAGCATGATTTCACATAATCCTGACCATTAAATGATTTGAAGGCATTGAAAAAGGATCCGGCATCCCCAAAAACCCTGATCAAGATGTTTTAGTGGACATATCTGGAAGAAAGGGGGTGTAATGGCAAATTTTTCACAAACCACCTGATTGACTACCTCAAATATGCTAAATTTATGAATTTTGCGAGCGGAAACATGAATTTTCTACCTTCTATATCTTTACTAATATTTAAGTTAGAAGCTTGGTTGTACATTTAAATGAAAGAGTAAGATGTCTACTATTCATATGATCTGATAAACATGACCTATGTGTTATTTCTAGGAAGGCAAATGGCATTTCATTTAAAAAGAAGCATGTTCCGTTCACCCATTTTCCGCTAAACAGAATGATGCTGTTTGCAATGGCATTACTCCTCAACCATTCAAGATACAAAGATGCAATGCATACCATATGACAGATAATAATCACAGCTTTCATATGGCATATCAAAAGTTATTATGGGCAAAGTAGAATTCACACACCACCACTTTCAATTTTTAATGCCTATTTCGATTATTTTTGACGTTTTTAAACATTGCCTCACATATACTGTACTGGTGAGTTAGCAAACCACTTTTGGACTTAGCAACATTTAGATTCTGAAACTAGACATTCTTAGCTTTAATTTGGTACCCTGCAACCTTGGTTCGGTTGCCGATGCTATGACTTTGAATTTTGGGCAACCCAGCTCATGGACTATATTGGTGGCATGGGTGCCGTTGATGAAATAAAAACTAATTTAAGGCAGTGGAAAAAATTCTGTAGCCAAATCCGTCTCTGCGGATATTAGAGATCATTGCCTTTTACCACTACTTAGTTTAATAGTCAATTAATTCAGATTTTGTGCAGATCATTAAAGTTTTTTTGCATGAATTAAAACACTTAATATATTTTATTCATCACATTTTGTCTAAAATGGCCTGTACCTGATGTAAGGAAGTTTGATGCCTGTTATTTGACTAATTTTATAGGGAAACAATAGTTTGTGTCATTATCTACTTAAATAAAGCTGTAATGTCAGTGGCACATTTGTCATACTTTTGTCCACGACTTTCAACAGCCCTGCCACTCCTCACACCATCTAATGTGCAGATTTCCTCTTTTTTCAAACATGCCCTTCTGATGAATCCACATGCAAATCAATTCATGATGGCCCTATCCCTTCGATTCAACTGTCCATGCATTGATATAACAAGCAATGCCACAGAAACCAAGCCATTCCCTTCGTGACTATACTTCCGGTCTGAAGACTTTGTTGTGATCCTGGCCAGGCTGAGCTGCTAAGTCACGCTTCACTGAGCAGCTCCTCATAAGACAGGCTTCAAGATCTTGGTCAGGAATTACTGCCAAACTCACCACTTTCTAGCATACCGATGGTGAAAGTGCAAAACCTCGTATGTCAAAATTTTGCTATTTTTAGATTTTTGGTGGAATGACTATTTTAATATCCAATACACGTTGTCAATTGATTACCTTGCCAGTTTGCTATTTTTGGAAGCTGTAACACACTGGTAACAGAATGATTTCACCAAACCTTGTTTGTTGATATGTTTCAAAAAGTGAAAGTGCAAAACCTTGTAACTCAAATCAGAACTTTGAAGCACATATTGTGGGATATTTCAACTTTTTTTGAAAAACAATTACTGTGTTACTTTTTTATGATTCCAAGCAAGTTTCCTGATTAAAAAAAATTTACCTCCCTATATTTGTTTTGGTGATGTAGGCTATTGAAAAAGACAGTGCACGAAAATTTGAAAAAATTGTCATTTTCCTCATTCTTGCCATTGTAGCCACTGAATAAAATTTGTTATTGCAATCTGTCATAGGCAAATTATAATTTTCACTGTATATACATAGATTGAAAGTATATTCAATGCTGCAAGTTGCTTTAAAGTGTGATAAATGACCGAGTTACAAGGTTTTGCACGGGTAGAAAGTGAAAGTGCAAAACCTCGTAAGTCGACATTTTCAATCACATCTGATGGTAACATCAATGCACGGGGTAAACGACCTCTGACAAAAAATTTGCTACAACAGGGTGTCACTTTCTATGTATCTAGTTGACCATAACTCACTTATTAATAAACATTACCTTAAAAAAAGACACTTGACAGTTTTTTTAAATTTCTGAAAAACAGCTTTTTTTTACTTACGAGGTTTTGCACTTTCACCATCGATACACAAAATTTATTCAAATTTTAGCCTATCTTATGTAAAATTTTCTCAGGAATTCAATTTTGAAGAAAAAAATGCACCCACTCTTTTATTTTGGAAGTTACACCCCTATTTGTAAAGCCCCCCTCAGTGGGGCGCGCTAGATACCCCCAAAATATTATAAAATTTTCTGTAGGTCTGTGGCTTCAGTAATAAAGCTGCTCTAATACCACTAATAAATATACTTTAATTCTATGATGATCCATCAAAAAATAAGATGACTGCATGGGTATGAATTTTTTGTTTAAATGACAAACATTTTGTGGTCCTAAGTCGCGGTTTCTTATATTTCGCTTAGTATTCATTTCACAGGAATAATTTTTACTCCATCAATCTCAGCAGAAAATAAGCTTCATTTTGAGTACCAACAACCTATATTTCCTAGAAGTTGAGCCCAAACCAAGGAATTACCTTTTACAGAAATAAAATTCTAAATAACTTGCATTTTTTTATGGAGGCAGATATCGAAAAAATAACACAAACTCGTTTTAATGTAAATATCTGCGCATAACGAGTTTGACTTTCAGACCTGTATGACAAAAATTGACGAAATGCAAGTTATTTAGAAAAATGACATATTTTTTTCACACATCGAGAAGTGAAAAGCAGCGGCTTCATGTTTTGTATGTGTGAACCTAAATACGCAAAGAAAGGACATTTTTATGTAGTCTGTTGCCTTCATCTGGTCCTTCTGGACACATTGGTATATAATTCATGTCCATAAACATCTCACTAACATTAAAAAAATAATAATCAAATAGGAGCTTCACCCCATTTTTAACCGGCAGGTTAATAGAGGAGGGCTTAAGTGAAATGGGACTCTTGTCCACTTGTCCACTTGTCCATGTGTCAACTTGTCCACTTGTCCACTTTCCTTGCCCCTCTGAACACAGTGCTGCAACCCAGTGAGCAATGGGGGCCAATGACAGATATGGACCTGCTCATTATGAATGGGGGATTCAGTTAGCTGTAAGGGGTTACCATGGTTACAGGTGCAATGAACAGCTGCAGCCAGCAGTGGGCCTGTGAGCCTCATTGGAGAAGTTGCCCCTGTGTCAGGATTGCTTATAATTCCAAGGCACTGTGAGAGTCAAACCATTTAAGTACTTGTATTTTAAAATAATTGTTCATGCCTAGATGAAGCATGGTTGCTCAGTGGATCATTATGTTTATAACACTTGGCATTGTCTACTTCTTCACCAGCTTTCTGTACAGTGCTATGATGTAGTTATGTACCATTGCCAAATTATTCCTGCAGCAATGTCTATCAACACCCATCCACTAAACTCCCCCAAGAGATCAGGGCCTTCCTCAGTGCATTTCTCATTCTGACAGTATACTTTGACAAACTTTATCATTACAGCCTGTAAATTTGATATGCATAAAATGAGTGTTGCTTCCCACAGATTTTGGCACTCTGTGACTGTGAGTCATAATAACTGATGAAGTGTCATCTTCCCAAATTTAACATCCATGGGAAACATAGAGGCTGTTTGATTAGTCATGATGAATAGAAGGCTATTTGATTTGTCATGTGACTGATCTTAAGAGTAAAATTATCGTGACAAATCATCAATATGATGATTCACGAAGTGCCATTTTCACAGTGCAACAGCCCACTCTGTTTGGATATCAGTTTTACAGACTGTAAACTAAAGTGGTGTTTTAATTGTAGTCTGCAGAAAAGGTTGCAAAAAGACGCTTGACACCACAAATAAACGGGCCTGTAAAAATTCTGGCGGTCCTGTAAACCAGTTTTTACCGGCCCGCATGCCTTGTGAAAGGTCAGAGCGAGTTTTAAGGCTGTTAGTATTTCACTTGGATTTATGAAGTTTGGGATAGGGATTCACTTTAGGGTCTCCGTCAAAATCTTTTGAAAAACCCAAGATGGCTGCCAAAATGGCCGCCATATTTTGAATTGCCCACTGTGACCTTAGTATTTCCTTATATTTATGATACTTAGTACAGGGATTCACTTAGGGGTTCCCTTAAAAAAATTTGGAAAAATCCAAGATGGCTGCCAAAATGGCCACCATATTTTAAAAAACCCACTATGACTTTGGTATTTCACTTACATTTATGAACCTTGGTACAGGGATTTACTTAGGGGTTCCCCTCAAAATTTTTGGAAAAATCCAAGATGGCTGCCAAAATGGCCACCATATTTTGAATTGCCCATGGTGACTTTAGTATTTCACCTAGATTTATGCAATTTGGTATAGGGGTTCACTTTGAATTGCCCACTGCGACTTTATTATTTGGTTTGGGGATTTGCTTAGGGGTTCCCTCATAAATTATGAGAAAATTTCCAAGATGGCTGCTGAAATGGACACCATATTTTGAAGTGCCCACTGTGACTTAAGTAGTTCACTTACAATTCTGAAATATGGTATAGGCATTTGCTAAGAGGTTCCCCACAAAGTTTTTATGGCTTGCAGCAAACACTATCAGTCTGGCAATAACTGCTTAATACAAAACAATCCACGTAATAATATATAAATCCCCCTGTTCATGATTTCAATCCCGAATATATAATCACCAAAGGCCGGTTTTGAATCCATGGATTCTTGTAATAAATTGTTTTTACTTTTGTCACTTGACTTTGTTTCAATATTCTGTTCAGAGACCCACATATATTGGTGCAAATTACTAAAACTGGATGCCATTTTAAACTTTGGACAATAGGGAACGTCATGGTACTTTCAATAATCATGAAACTTTGATATCTATCAAGAGAGAGACGGTCAAACTTTGATGTCTGAAAAATGTGTCACCAAAAATTAGCATTTTTCGCACGTTTTTTCACTTAAATGATAGGATAGCAACTTGAGATCATTATTAAGACTATTAAAAAGGTCACCATCAGAAAGAGCACAATTTTTTACACAAGATAGAATATATTTTAAAATCTATGATAAGTTTTTGTGGCCTCGAGAATTTTTTCACACTTGTGGCAGTAACTCCTGACTAAGATCTTGAAGCCTGTCATAATGGCTTGATATCATACGGAGGTTTGTTGTTTTTTAATGTCACGTTTTTAACAAGTGCAGGGTTACAATGTAAACACTGGGCAATAATTTCCTGGGACATCATTGAAGTTAACATCATTGGCTGACTAATAATTAATATAATTTAGTTTCTCCCGCAGAACCATCTATATGAACGAGCAATAAACCAATAAAATAAAATACATAAGCATGGCACTTACAAGGATGTGCAACAGCCTTAGCATGTACATACATCTGGGCACAGCCAGGAAATTGACCTTTTCACAAACTCATTATTCTAAAATACAATAGAAATACAATCTATTAGAACACAGTAGAAAGTGGATTGAAATTCACTATATAATAAACTATTTCTATAAATCTGTATATTAAATCTATTTCTATAAATTTATGCAAGATTGGATTAAAATAATTAATTTAACATACCTTTGACATATGTAGCTTTTAGATGGATTTCCCATCTTGACAGTTCAAATGACTATTTCCAAGTGAATTTACAGCTCTATAATTTAGCATTAGGACTATGTTTCCTGATATTAAAAACTGTGAATAACCTCACCAGAAGACAGAAACTAAAGACTCTACAGCTTATTTTGACAGTTATATTGAACTGTTGTTTGGCAAATTCTAACAATAGTACAGCAAATACAATCAATGATCAATGATTGAAATATACAAAGTAAATTGAATTATAACAAGAATCCGCGGATTCAAAACCGACCTAACGCAATGAAATTGAAGGGGCCATTGCTTAAACCACTGAGCAACTGATATTGGAAGATAAGAGAAATAGTTGATTGGAAGATGCTAGACTATTAGTATAGAATCAATGCAGTTCGAACAAATTCCTAAAAAAAAGGAAAGATGGCTGCCAAAATGGCTGCCATCTTGGATTTCTCAACATGTTCCTCATCCATACCCACAGGCCAATACCTGTACCAAATTTCAAAACTGTAAGTGAAATATTAAGGTCACAATGGTCAGTTCAAGAATGACGAAAGATGGCTGCCAAAATGGCCGCCATCTTTGATTTCTCAACATGTCCCTGATCCATACCCATAGGCCCATACCTGTAACAAATTTTATAACTTTAAGCGGAATATTGAGGTCACTATGAGCAGTTCAATAAATGAAAAAAGATGGCTGCCAAAATGGCCAACACAAAAAAGCCACCATCTTGGATTTTTCGACATGTTCCCAATCCATACCCAGAGTACTATCCCTCTACCAAATTTCATAACTACAAGTGAAATATTAAGGTCACAATGGGCAGTTCAAGAATGAAGAAAGATGGCCGCCAAAATGGCCACCACAAAATGGCAGCCATCTTGGATTTCTCGACATGTTCCCAATCCATACCCAGAGTACTATACCTGTACCAAATTTCATAACTGTAAGTGAAATATTATGGTCGCAATGGGCAGTTCAAGAATGAAGAAAGATGGCTGCCATAATGGCCACCACAAAATGGCTAACATCTTGGATTTCTCGACATGTTCCCAATCCATACCCAGAGTCCCATACCTGTACCAAACTTCATAACTGTAAGTGAAGTAATAAGGTCACAATGGGCAGTGCAAGAATGAAGAAAGATGGCTGCCATAATGGCCACTACAAAATGGCCGCCATCTTGGTTTTTTCAACATATTCCAAAAACATACCCAGAGTACTATACCTGTACCAAATTTCATAACTCTAAGTGAAATATTATGGTCACAATGGGCAGTACAAGAATGAAGAAAGATGGCTACCAAAATGGCCACCACAAAATGGCAGCCATCTTGGATTTTTCGACATGTTCCCAAAACATACCCAGAGTACTATACCTGTACCAAATTTCATAACTGTAAGTGAAATATTATGGTCACAATGGGCTGTACAAGAATGAAGAAAGATGGCTGCCAAAATGGCCACCACAAAATGGCTACCATCTTGGATTTCTCGACATGTTCCCAATCCAAACCCAGAGGCCCATACCTGTACCAAATTTCATAACTGTAAGTGAAATATTAAGGTCACAATGGGCAGTGCAAGAATGAAGAAAGATGGCTGCCATAATGGCCAACACAAAATGGCCGCCATCTTGGATTTCTCGACATGTTCCAAATCCATACCCAGAGGCCCATACCTGTACCAAATTTCATAACAGTAAGGGAAATATTAAGGTCACAATGGGCAGTTCATGAATGAAGAAAGATGGCTGCCATAATGGCCACCACAAAATGGCCGCCATCTTGGATTTTTCGACATGTTCCCAATCCATACCCAGAGTCCCATACCTGTACCAAATTTCATAACTCTAAGTGAAATATTAAGGTCACAATGGGCAGTTCAAGAATGAAGAAAGATGGCTGCCAAAAATGGCCACTACAAAATGGCCGCCATCTTGGATTTTTCGACATGTTCCCAATCCATACCCAGAGGCCCATACCTGTACCAAATTTCATAACAGTAAGTGAAATATTAAGGTCACAATGGGCAGTTCAAGAATGAAGAAAGATGGCTGCCATAATGGCCAACACAAAATGGCCGCCATCTTGGATTTTTCGACATGTTCCCAATCCATACCCAGAGTCCCATACCTGTACCAAATTTCATAACTACAAGTGAAATATTAAGGTCACAATGGGCAGTTCAAGAATGAAGAAAGATGGCTGCCAAAATGGCCACCACAAAATGGCCGCCATCTTGGATTTTTCGACATGTTCCCAATCCATACCCAGAGGCCCATACCTGTACCAAATTTCATAACAGTAAGTGAAATATTATGGTCACAATGGGCAGTTCAAGAATGAAGAAAGATGGCTGCCATAATGGCCAACACAAAATGGCCGCCATCTTGGATTTTTCGACATGTTCCCAATCCATACCCAGAGTCCCATACCTGTACCAAATTTCATAACTCTAAGTGAAATATTAAGGTCACAATGGGCAGTTCAAGAATGAAGAAAGATGGCTGCCAAAATGGCCACCACAAAATGGCCGCCATCTTGGATTTTTCGACATGTTCCCAATCCATACCCAGAGTCCCATACCTGTACCAAATTTCATAACTGTAAGTGAAATATTAAGGTCACAATGGGGATAAACCTTGTCTGTCATCACCAAACGTGGTTTACATCTGGTTTGTGGTTGCAGTTTATGCCTACTGTTTATGGTTTCACCTGATCCATTTACAGCTACTGTATTAACCGGCCTGCGCTGTTAGGCCGGTTAAAAATTATAAAAATTGTATTTTAAATTCAACATGCTGTCTTGTGTTGCCATCTAGTGATTAGTGTGCTATTCCGCGAGCTCCTGCGAGTGTCCACATACTTTCAACCAGAGGAACACACACAATTTTGTCTGGAAGACACCAGGGCTGTTTCTGAGTGTGCTGATGGCCTTGTCTACTTCCTTAGAGAATGTGATTGCTGAGTCTTACTCTGGTGTACATCAAAGTTGAATAGAAATTTTGTGAATGTGCAATGAAATTGGAACTATTTCTTTGGAGCTCAATGCTGAAGCATACAAAACTAACTTTTCTGTCAGGTGGCAGCAGCATGCAGTTCCCATTTTCACCAGACTTAGTGTGCTGGGTTTTCAATAAAATAGTAGAGTTTCAGTCAACCTTTGCCTCCGACATGGTCCTCCTCCTGCCCTAATTAGCCCACTGACATAAATCTTATTAATTGAACCTTCAATCTCTCACCGACATTGCACCTTCAATCTCTCACCGACAAGTTCACTGGTTGATTGCACTCGATTTTGTGGTTTCATTCTCACTTTCAGCAAATCGCCAATTCAAATTTTCTCCTCTATTTTCCAACTCTGTACTATGAAGCATTGCAGCTATTTTCGGAAGGATGCAAAGTTGTACTGATTTGGCTGACTAAAGTTGCATGCTCAGGCTTCTAACAGAGGGTCTGTATTCCATGTTGCACAAGACAAACATTATTGACTTGCGAGTTGGTTGCATTTTTGCAGGTGTAACTAAATACACATGCTTCTTTCATCAGTTACATGCCATTTTATTTTGCAGTGGGAATGAAACTGAACATGTTGAAAGTTGATTTCAACCATAATGATGATACTGCCAGATAAAATGTCACAAATGCGAAAAAGAAAGTTTGTCTTCAGTCTGTCCAGGCCGGCACAGCATTGCACGCAATCATGGTTGTTGTGTCACATGAGGGTCATGACCCCTTGTGACATCATATCTGGTCACCAGACATTTTCTCTTGTGGCTTCATGCAATTGCAGCTCCAGCCTCACACGCCCTCCAGGTCTGTCAAAAAATATTGAGAAGCAATTCTGAAGCAAATGATGCAAATCTATAGCTTAGCACTACTTGGAGTCATGACTGTTGGTTGTCAGTGTGGGAGAGGGACAAGTCCGCAAATTGTGACCTTTTTACTTGCCCAGCATAGGATGAAAACTGCTGAAGTCGATAAGTGACCGCATGTTGCAAATCCGCTGAGATAGATATGGCCAGTTGCATGTGCAGCCCTCTAAGCCCAGTTCTTGGCCCTCACAAGGGTTGATTGACTTGATTCATAGAATGATAGAGCACAGGATTCCGACGGTCTTGAGAAACCGGGAAAAAGTAGGGCATGCTCAAAGGTTTGTTTTTCGGTCGGGAAAGTCGGCAGAAGTCGGGAATAAAACAAATTGAAATTAACTTAGGATTTCCTGTATTGTACCCGATTGTGAATGGTGGTTGTTGGCCTGGATGCAGCCCAGTAGCTTGTGGTAGCCTCCTGGTGGAAAGCAGCATCATTACCCAAAGTGTGCACAGCTGCAAACCTTCTGCAGTAACGCCAGTTCTATTAATATAGTTTATAAACAACTAATCAATTCTTTAGCAAATTGATCATTCTTCAAGCAAAGCGTTATATTAATACACAAGCTTTGGTGTGGAAAAAGTTTGAAAAAAGTTTGAAAAGTCTGGAAAAAGTCTGGAAATAGTAGGGAATTTTCAAGTTGAGATTTTTTGAGAACCCTGAGAGCAAATAGAGAGAGCAGGTGTCCTCAATATGTCACACATTGACCCCATGTCAGGGATCTTTTACATGCCCAGTCAGACACTGATACAATCTTGAGGCTGCCGATTTAATGACATCCGAATAACAACCTGCTGGGTTTTTGCTCTTGAAGGTCCCTTAAACATTTTTGGGTCCTCACCTGCAGTTCGAACCGATGCAGGCAAAACCTTCAGCAAAGCAGCCTGGATCCCCACCATAACCAATCAGCACTCAGCCACCCAACTGAAAAGAATGGTATGGAGGGGCAATGAGTCTAGGGCATCAATATTAAGAGTCCATTACAATGACTGTTATTTCGCTTCGGGCAGCCTCCTACAACCCCACAACAGAGCACCACTATTACATTGTCATCAGCATGACAATGTCTAATTGACTTGTGCACTTGCCCGCATGTTTTACCAGCTGTTACACTGAGTTTGCATGACATTGTTGCTGTTTTATTGCGTTTGTGGCTTAACAAGTTGCGTCTCGTCAAAGTGAGCCGGATCAATTTTTTGGTCCGGGCCCGCTTCCACCGTGTACCAGAGATGGCTTGTGGCGGAGATATGCCATTCAGCATTCTGTTAGCATTCTGTTAGGCCTGTGGTGGGCTGCAGCGGATTCAGTGACACTTACAGTAACACAATCACTAACTTATGCATGCCTCTGCATCTAGCTGTTGCCTGGAATCAACTAACTGGTTAACGGCTTCACTTGACGCTGGCTTTATTTCATTTCATTGTGCATTGCGGAGTTTCTAACATTCTTCGAAACTCAAAACTTTAAATTGGAGATACTTCATTGCTCAAAATGGATGTAAAATTATTTCAATGATCAATGTCATATCGATCTTATGCTGATCTCGGTGATTTTGGAAGTTGTCATCTCCATCAAATTTTGAAGATTTTTGATGCTGAAATCTCAGCGCATTTCAAACTGATTGTTTGGTGAGAGAACAATCAGTCATTCTCAAAATCATCATGGAAAACTAATATTACTATAAAATTTTAAGTGATTATGCTTACAATTATTTAAATCAGGATCACATACACATTTGCTGAATCAGTTCATTATAAAAGGATTATTATTGAGGAAAATTGTTAATTTCCACAATTTTGACCTTCTTTTGAATGTTGATGGGATTTTGATTGAACAGAGTTTTGTTTCTCATGAATTACCTTTCGTTGAAAAATTGCAAATGTCTGAAAGAGATTGACGTCTGACAAAGACCTGATCTGAAACAGAATTTTGTCAAAAGTAACTTTTCCTTTATTTACAATGAAAAGAAATAATTAAGTGAAATTTTGAAAAATTATATAAATTGGCAAAATGGGAGACAAAGACAAGGACAAAGACAAGGACAAAGACAAGGACAAAGACAAAGATAAGGACAAAGGCAAGGATAAAGACAAGGACAAAGATGAAGAAAAACCAAAAAATAAATTAGATCCAACATTTATCGGAGAATTACTTCTCGTTGTTTCTGTGATCGGCTATACGGCAATCTATGTTTTCCGATTCTTATTTGCCTATGGATGATGAATAATGACGGCATTCATGAAATTAGGTTTTTCACAAATTATCTAGGAACTTAGAGGAAGGATGCAAATAATATGGAAATTAAATAATATATCAAAAAGCAATGTACTAAATATATACTGTTGCATTGGACTTATCTTCCGGCATTTTCTTCCATGAATAAGACTGGATGAAATTTATAATATTCTTCTACCTGCAATTTTGACTTTTTTGCTTGACATTTTAATCTGTTCTTCAAGGGTGATTCACAAAAATGTAGCCTCATATCTTCATCAAATGGACATTGATGTTATAAAGATAGTGGATGGTGAGGAGACCAATATTGAGTGTTATTGGCCAAAGCATTATCGATCAATCTCTATGTCCGAGACCAATATTATCGGCTGATTATGAAAGACCTGCAGTCCAAATAGTGAAATTGTCAATTGAATTTTAAGATTGAAAAGCAATCGTTTGAATGTAATTTCTATGCATTTATGTGAAACCGTTTTAACCTGCCTTGCACCTGTAATAGACGTGCTTCCACTTAGCTTTGTTCAATAAAGGGGCTGCACTGCACTGTTCAACAACTTATATTATTCTTCAGAGATATATTATGTATATTATTGTATTAACTATTTAGTAATTATTAGGTTGTTTTATCATTTAAGTTAAGGAAATTTCCTTAGAAATATTAATGCTAATCGTACAATATTATGCAATTCACATGATTTATTACACATGGTTAATTAGTCTATGAAAGACATTGAACATTGACAACAATTATGCTCTTGTACTGTTGTAGTCACATTTTACATGATCTCTCATATAAAAAGATAACAATTTTTCACTGATTTGCACTTGAATTTCAACAGAACAATTGAAAACGTTTCAAAAGTGCTTTGAATTTTCTTAATCACAAGTACATGTAGAAATTGTTCTACCATGCATTATAATAAATCATATGTTAACCAGAATGTTCTCCTTGACTATTCATTGTTCATTTGTGGATGTTGACACCACTCTGAATGACTCATAGATTTTAATTGCTCAAATTTATGTGTTCCACGGCAATTAAATATCCCACACACAGAGTCAATGTGACCAAAAGTTAAGGGTCAATCTCCTGCCTAAAAAGTGATCTGTGCTTCAAATTCTTCCTGCTGGGCAAGTAAAAGATCCATCACATGGCAAGAGTTGGGCTTAGCAGCTTAGCGAACTTTACTTACCATGTTTATCTATCTGTCCTGCATCTGATCTGTATTCAGTGTGAACAAAGCTCATTAAGTACTGGAAATAATATGAGTCGTAGTGTTGTGCATTTCTTTAGTTTCTCTTACTGAGTTCTAGCCATTCACCCATTCACCAATGGCTCACAAAGCAAGCTATGATTTGCTGATAAGTCTTTGGCATATTAACCATTGTAACAATTTGCCTGCATCCTATATTAACTTCCTGCACTGTTTGCTGTTGAGACATTTCACAATTTTCGCTATAATTTATCTTTTTAAAAATCATAGCATATCAGGCTCAACCACTGCACTCTGTCTTAGCAACTGAGAGCCATCTTAGAATTTTCACCTTTCCTTCTCACAGTCTGTGAATTCAAGTGTATTTTAACACTTCTCCCACATTAGGACTAATTTCAAACCTGAACTTCAAATCCATTTGCCTCATCATCAAATGATTGATTTGACTGCGAGTAACTGACTTTTATAGTCCTTCGGCCATTGATCGTTTGATAGTTTAATGTTTTGCCTATGTAGACTTTAATTGCCAGGGTCTCGAGGTTCAATCTCAGTATCCTTTTAGGATTAGCAAGACAAACTCATTGTTTGGATTAGTTACCGATTGTTGATTTAAATATCTACTGACATATTTCTTTACTTTCTTTTTTCTCAAATTTGTGTATGTGTTATTACTTGTTTTATTTTATATGTTTAGCTTCAATTCTTCATTATTTTATTATTTTATTCGTTAGTTAACATGGTTAATTAACCAGTGTTTATAAGACCAATTTCCAAAGGTCAGTTCTTTCCATATCTTTGAATGTTACTTATATATGGAAATTTATACTTAAGTGATGGAGAGCCCGTTCTACACTGGATGTAAGTAATGGAGAGCCTGTTCTATACTGATGTAAATTATTAAAACGACTCTGATAGAACAGCTTGTTACGAATTACGATTTTTTCGTCGGATTGCATGACAAAACTTTTTTATTACATATGCACTGCACTGCAGGACCGCAGCACAGGTATGGTGGATTTATATATATTTGAGAACTTATGGCGCCACCTCTATGATTGCGTTGTATTATTAAAAGGTTCTTTTTTTTACGAGGACACGTTTTGGTGCAAACAGCGGTTAATGGACACAAAGAAACATGCCATTGCTGTTCTTTGATGTCTGCCTTTCCTTCTGAGGTCTATTGTTGGGGGAAAAGAAGAAAAAAGCCTCTAGCCTTGTCATGAAATTTGAGAAAGCTGTTCTTGAGGATGAATCAGGTTTCATATTATGCAAAGGCCTTGCTATTACATTCAATCGGCATGATCATGATAATCATTTGAAACCTTAAACCTAGGATGCAGTTGAGGCTATAGATATGATTGATTACAGAAGACTGGTATTTTATGAGGAAAGATAATTACCAAAAGCAGATTGTCTGCATCAATTGTGTAGAGGTGTAATTGCAATTGATTGAAGAAGAACCTTGTTATTCACATGACAACCAATAAACCTTGTAAAGTTGAAATTCAGTTAAGTTATGGATAAAGCAGCATTATATGATTGAGGTGTTGATTGGTGGGTAATGAGGGAAAGGGAATTCAAAGGTAAAATGGGCAAGGGACATGGGGGACATAAAACCCCATCTAGAGCTGAGGGAAAGGGAACTCTAAATTCAGTAAGAAAATTTGCAAAGGGACCAGAAATTCAAAATTAGAATGGCTAAGGGAGTTGAACTTGAAGGGACAGAGGGATACAAACCCCCATCCGGAGCCTCATAATCTTTTGGACGGATGCACTTTCATCTTACGGTATTTCTAGATTTCTTGGACCTTAGATTTCTTGGAACTGCACAACAAGAAAATTGATTGATTGGCTGATTGATCTCTCAATCTGGATACTGGCCATCAATGATGCCTATCATCATAAACATGATAAAGTTAAAAAGTTTTACACCTGTTGACAAGCATCATATATTTGAATGCACTAAGCACTTGCTAAGTTCCACTTGCATTCTCCTTGTCCAGACTCAGGTGATGAGCCTTTGTTTGAAAGGGAGCACTAACCCTCAGTTCTTCATTCGGAAATTCGTAATAGATTCTTCAGTGTCTGCAGTTGACATGAAAGGTATACCCACCACCATGATGCATGCGAGAAGCTAATTGTATATCAATCGCTAATGGTTGTGTTAAACGGTTTTAACCAAAGGCAGAACAGAACTGTAGCTCTGGTTGTCCATTTGTAGATCTTTTGTTGGGAATTTGCTGGGCAATTGTTGATATTTGCGAGAGGGTGCATTTGCTTGTTTACGGACGCCTTTCTATTCTGTGACAATGGACTAATAATCTGGCTGATGTAATACACTAAATTTATACATAGTGATATACACACCATTGAAATTTGATTTCTGTTATTGATAAAATATAAAAGCTCAAGGACTTTTAGTTTGCCAAATCATCATGTTGCCTTCTCTGGTAAATTTCATACTGTTCAACCGAATAATGACATTCCCAGATAATTATATAAGGTATCTTTTCCCTACCCATTCATTGACAATGCTAAAAAACCCACTAATGGACTAGTTGTCGATAGAGTTGTCACAGCGCAATTTTATACCGCCTGTTTCGGCATTAATATTTATTGACTCAGATGTTTTTATTTACCCGTGCAGACTGACTCTCATCAACATTGTCACTTGATTATTGATATATGCATTACTATACAATTCATCAAAAAGTTTTTTGCCCGGTATCTCTAGTGAAAAGAGCACTTTTGTGTCAGATAATTTTCATACAAACTGAATCCATTTGTGATATGTTTATCAATTTGACAATGAGAGTTTTTTGCATCGATGGAATTTGCAGACTGAGGAATGATCAGTTTTTATGATGAGATTTTTTTCAATGGCTTTGCAGATCTGCCAAATCGGTAATATAATCATTTAATGTTTGAGCGAACAATGACTAATGGAATAACTTCATGAAAAACTGCAAATCATGAAATGGTACCGCGACATGAATGCAATAGATAAACTATCTATCTGCATGAGAGTATTATGAATTTATCATGCATTTGTCCGCACAGTTGTCCACTGGTCTTCATTGGCTTCGCCAGGATTACCATAACTGTTTAAACATTTGTTTTCTTCTTAATTCAGAGATAATGTTCTGGTTTCAGTAATAGACAAATTCGTAAAAAAAAGTGCGATACGCTATTAAAAATACTGCAGGGCTTTGCGTTCTACAGTACTTCCTCCTCAACCGGTTGTGATGAAAAAAACGAAACCGAACTAAATTTTCAGGAACTGGCACATTGCTAATCAACGGCAATAACATGCTTATTTGAGATTTTGGCTGCTTGTTGAAGTTGTCACGAGTGCTTCAGCCTCAGCACTAAGTGCTGTTGAGTTGTATTTAGGCATCTCTAAGAATGCACTATGAACTGACAGTGACAATGCTACATAAATGGCCTGAGTCTGTAAAATTGGCTGATTAGAAAAGATAGATAGATATACTTAGTGCAGCCATTTAAGCGCTTTTCTGTGCACTCACTAAAGTTGATTAACGAGATGGGAGAGGAAGCGGGAATCCTTTGCTATGAGGGTGGTAGTGCACTGCTTTGAAGCCATGAAGAGACGAGACATGCTAAGCTAAAATATTGGTGAAGTAAAATTTTTTTAAACGTTGATGATGACAGTTCAACTCGGTCTTGCTTAATCCTGTGATCTGTAAAATAGAAAAAGAACGAGGAACCCTTGCAACTAAACTGATAAGTCCATTTCTCTTGTCTGACAATGAAATTAACTCCCTGTTTCTCTACAACAGTGTGCATTATGCGGGTGGCTCTCATCGATGGTGGCTTGTCCATCTAATTTTGGAAACAGCAGTGTACAGTTATGACTAAAAAAACAACTACCGGTACATTTGTAATCCTGGTTATTCGAAACACATGCACGAAAAAAGATATTCGTTGTTTTGCATCAACAATTCAATATTACACTTTTTGGTTGTTGATTACACTGTTATTTGTGATAAAAGTTAAAGCGTAGTCTCATATTATGCCGACTCAGCTGCTCTGCACCTCTGTGCCTCTGCGATCTGCGCCTCTGTGATCTGCACTGAGTAAAAAGATTGATTTTAGTAAAGTGATGTTGCTGGTTGGTATTTCCAGAAGACACCAGAGGGATTTATTTTGCTGCGGAACATTGGATCCCTCTTGTGTTGTGAAACAGTGTGTAGCTATCATGACAGAAAGAGAGTTCATATGAAAAGCATTGTATGCCCAGTAACAATGTTCCATAGTAGTAGTCTAATGAGAATTTTGGTGATGTACAGGATTTGCTAAAATTGCCTAATTTATCCTTAGCAGTCAGGGAAATTATCACCAGCTGATGACAATCAATGTCCTCAGCCCCACAGGACAATCACCCTAGCACTGTCATCACCCTCCCATGACACTATCACAGTGTCATGGCCTAGCCATGACTTTGGCAGTGCTCAAAATCATCGTTGACTGGCTATTTAAAAAGAACTACTGCAACTATCACTTCCAAACTTGGTATAAACCCGAAGGCTCCAGAGAAATTAGGAAATTGTCATCAGCTGCTGATGACTTAGCAGTATTTCGTGAAATTGGATAGAATTAAGTCCCGCAACTGACATGCTGCTGTGTGGTGAGGATGGCTGCAATGAGATCAGACTTTCTTCTGAGACCCAACTGATCAAGCCCACACACTCAATCATCCTGTCAGGGCCAGGACTTGGCTGGAATTGCAATTGTCCTCATATGCTGGTAATTTCCCTGACTGCTTAGGCTTTTAAATAAAAATGTTCTGCGATTGAGATGGTGTACTTGGTCAGGCTGGTCTCCATCTATTCATTTATTTACATGATCAGCCAGAATACACCTCTCTGAATTTTACTCTCATTTGATGATATATTATATGTATATCCATGGATAGATTTCAGCATGTTGAAGATTTTCAGTGTGACTCTTCAATTTGTTTAAAATCACTTTCAACATTCACATGTGGTCATAGACCTCACATAGTTCTAGAACTGCTTAGATGGTGTTTTTGAAGTGCCTCTGTCAGCATTTCTTGTTGAGTAAGGGAGCACTTCCTGTTTTATTGCTGACTTCCTGTGTGGAGAGTTCCATACTTCCTGTCACTGTGGATTCTGAAGAATGGTGTACTTGTCAACTGCTAATCAAGCAAGGAGATGCTCGCTTCAACTTTAAGATAATGCACATGCTTTAATTTAAGGAAAGTTTTACCTTTAGTTGGGGATTGAAGAAGCTGCTTTGTTAAAATGGTCCATTTTGTGATTTTTGTCTATAACTAGATAGCCTAAGATACTTTGGTATGGATATTGCATCCCTCAAAGGCTAGTTCTTTCCTCGCAGCAGGATTGTTTGTGAGACGATAGAAGAGAGGGAAAACATGTTACACATTTACCCTTGTGCCAGACTCCCAGTCTTTACACTACTCATCATCACGTGGCGACCAAAACTTGAGAATGCCAATGGCATGGGAACCTTGGGCAATGTTCCCTTCATCTCTGCCCATGTGTTCTGCTCTGGCTGCCCTGAGCTGTATCATGTGGAAGCCTGGAAGGCTCACCAGAAATTTCATGGACTTCATGCTGGGACATGACCAGCAATGGTTACAATTATAGTCACAATTGAATGGGAACACTTGCTCATTGTATAAAGACAGTATCTTTGTATTGGGACAGTCAACTGACTTTTAGACAGTAGCTTAAACATTGCACCAAGGCCAGATAAGAACTGCAGCTACATGTTTCTAAAAATGGAGACCAAGGACGAAACGAGATGTACAATCTACTGAAAATGTAAATCGAAATAAATGGCTCTCAGTCGGTAGATTACAGTCTCAACAACTTCACAATTACACTGTTGGTGGCCGAGCGACTGGATTGTTCAGTCCATATGTCGCCTGCTTCCTCTCAGCTGCTCGCTGAGTGCTCGGTTCGCAATCCTCATCTTTGGAAGACAAGGTTAAATGCAGACGCTAAAAGCTCTCAGGAGGGCCATCAGACCTATCACTGGGGTGTTTACCTCAAGCCAAGCACCTATTTATATTATATAATGCTTTGGTTCTGGTAAAGTTTCGAAAGGTGACAGGATATCCGATAAAGTAATGTTGACACTGTCAAAGAAATAACTTGGAAACGAGTCTGACGTGGTAGGAAGTTGCCTCATACAATATTCACCACATTTTCACCTATGTTTGTGAGGGGTATGATATCTCAGAATAGAAGACTCGAAAGAGTGGATACATAGACATGGTAAGTGCAGCCCCCTAAACCCAGTTCTTGGCACTCATCTGCTCATATAATATGAGGATTGAGGAGTGATGGGAAATATGTTGGCCATTGGCTTTGCTGAAAACGGCTGCACTTTACCTCATCATGCTCATATGCCACTTGGTCTATGACACCTTCCTTTATCACAGGAGTTGTCACAAGATCTCTTTTTGGGCTTCAGCCTTTAGGTAATCGTACCTGAGGTCCAGACTTACTGAACCCATATATAGCTCTTTGATCTCCTTATTAGGGTGTTGGCTGGGGATTTTGTGGATGGGAAGGGACTGATCTCCCCACCTTGGCACAAGTGTTGCACAATAGATAATACACAATCATGAATATATGTACAGGATATGATATAACAATAGAAAAATTACAAAGCATGAAGATCGCACAGCTCACACAGAATTTAAGAGAATATTTTGAGAATCATACACAGGTGGCACACATTTGCACACATGCGTCCAGCAAGTACTGTATCATGGTACTTTATAGTGTTTTATTAACCTTCAAAAGAAGGCACTTGCTTAAGTTCTTTTGCCTAAAGAAAACCCAAATAGCTGAATGAATGTTGATGAATAGATAGATGATTGGGACTTATGTCCTGTATTTAATACTATTTAAACTTGGTAGGCTACTTATGACAGAAGGAGGGAGACAGCAATTAGGCGAAGGGTGATTGGCACTGCTGTCCAACAGAAATGTAGGTGACCCAGCCAGAGTAGAAATCGAACCCAGGACCCAGCGGTTGGCGCCCAGTGCAATACCAACTGAGCTGACCTCCCCTCCCCCCCCCAGAAAAAACATTTAATATCTATGGACAAATGCCTTGTAGCCTGCTTGACAATAAGGCAGAGCATTGGCCACAGTTGGGATTGGATGACAAAGTTCCGTATGCACTGCGCAATACGAAAGACAGGTTCAACACTGTTTAAAAACATTCCTAATCGTACTTGTTAATTAAAAACGACAAGACTTTCAGGAAATGTTTATTAAATGAGACCCTCCACATGGCATCCTGGATGAAAAAGGTGCGTAGAAATAAACACTGGCCCAAACAGTCAAGTAATTGAAGACTGAAGAAAGTTTATCTTGTTTATGTCTCGACTTCCTTATCCATTACCTTACTTCCTCAGATAACTAGGCATGTTGAAATGTGCCTGGTTTTTCTGCCTTTGAGCTGTTGAAAGCTCTGGAAGGAGGAGAGCCTCACTGTAGGTACTGCTTATTGACGAAGGATGACTCTTGAAAATTTTGCCCTAGCACTACTTAGCACTTGTCTTTAGAAGGGGGAGGGTTGGTTTAGTGGTAGTGTGCTGGACTTCCAATCGCTGGGTCCTGGGTTCGAATCCAGCTCTTGCCAGTGTCACCTTGGCCTATGATGGATGGCTGTTTCGATCATCCTTCACCTCATTGCCGTGTCCTCCTCCGTTCCTAATTAGCCTGCCAAGTGCATAAATACAGGACATAAAGCCCCAATCATCCATCCATCCAGCGCTTGTCTTTGCGGATGTTTTTGGTTGTCATATTAACTCTCCTACGCTTAACATTGGTGTTTCTTGCTGTTCACACTGCAAAGAAGATGATATGGAGATATTTAGCCATCTGATATGTATATTCAATTTTTTAGGGGGAGGAGATGGCTAAATCAGTGTGTATGAGATAACTTTCACAAACAGGCTGGTTCACAAACAGCCTGTTTGGGTCTCTTCTTTCTCCACATACTTGTCCCTTTCCATGGAAACATATTACTTGCAGCTCCCGTGTCCCTGCTGATTTCTCCATTGTTCTTGGTATTCAATGTGTATAATTATATTTAATTAGAATTTACAAACATTTTAAAATCTATAATTATCTTTGCGAGATATAAGCTGTCTTAAATTGAGCTAATCGTGATTTGTAGATGTGTGCTATCAGTATATCATGGACATTGATAATTGAGTGATTGACTGTGATTCTATTTATATGAAAAGCATGATTCTATTTATACTTCGAGTTGACTGTAGTGGGCGATTAATGAGAAATGTGTGTAATATGAATCAAAACTTACGTCAATGCGATCTTATCAATGTCATCTTGCTGACTCTAATTGCTAATTATCAAGTGGCTTGGTTTAATATCGGTGAAGGATGTCACCGTCGGATTGCCACAGTGACATTCATCATGCAGGCTTAAGATTCACTTTTGTTCAGATGATTTACATCAAAATTTTTTTTGTCTATTTCCGCATCGTGACGAGACACAAAATAGTATAAATTTGTATTAATGCTGTAAATAGTGATTCATGTATGACATTGTGTTGTTAATGAAATATCCCTCTGTCGAATTTGTAAGTTATACCATTTTGCAGTCCTGGCTCTTGCAATATGGTGGCTCTGCGAGAGTAAAGATATAGATAGTAAAGTGATTCTGCAACTTGAAAGGAGACCTGATCATTAGAGAAAGACATGCCTTATTTTGTCAACTGGCTTTGAGGGCGTTGGTTCAAATCTCACCCCGGGAACTCACTTTAGTCTGAGCCCACGGAAAATTAAATGGAGGTGGGTTGTATCCAGTATTCTATGCTGGGGAAACTGAAAGACCCTGGGCATCCCTGAATTAATAGGGTATGTGCCAGACTCACAGTCTTCTCATCTCATCATCGTACGGCGATCGCCTGCCTCGATATAGCCCACTAAGGTGCTGAGGCGTAAAACACAAACAAACAAACATATTTTGCGGTATTTTTGACTACACGAATCTTTACTTCTGCTGTCCAGTGTCCATGCTCAATACCAGATATGAAGGGGATTTCTGGAGTGAATTTGTCTACGCTGCTAACAGACTACAGTGCTAAGTAGGGCTGTGCCGATGCGACGATTATCGCCGACAATCGTCGCCAAAAGTTTCGATTTCAATCATCTCCACAAAATAACTAAAAATCGATTTCCAGCTGAATGAAGAATTCATGATAGATGGCTGTATTTGGTATCGTTTTGAAGCTCTTGAGGAGCTGAACACCACTGTGCTATCTGTGATGTTCCTATCTGTGTAAATTCCATGCTGGCAGCCATGTAAGATATTTCAGAAATTTTACTGCTACAAGTTTGCATCCATGTTGAATTTATATACTTCATAGACAGAACTTTATCTAATACACATCTGTTATTTATTTACAACTGTACTGCTCTGCATGCAGGAGATGCATCATTTTAAAGAAGTCAGCTTTATCAGCAGTTACATTGAATCAATACATTATAATAATGAATAATATTAAGTCAATCAAATAAATTCATATACTTTATTTTCTTTTTCCTTCCGCAAATAGTCTGTTGGTCCTCATTATAAATTTTAACACCATGGATATTCGTCAAGAGTCAATGAATTCATTGATAATTAATGTTTCGTATAATTATGCTGATCTTGACATTTTAAGTAAAAATCGATTATCGAATCGAAATACAAGTCGATTAATCGATTTCAGAAAATTTTTCGATTGCACAGCCCTAGTGCTAAGACTGGGAAGTTGTGAACCACATCTTCCTACATACTTCCTGTTTTGTCATTAAAGTGACATTGAGAAATAGTAAATCAATGTTAACATGGTTAACATTGTAGCTACATTGTAGCATAGCATGGCTACATCAGTACATGGGCTTTGGCATTGCCAATCCCATTGTTGCTGGCTAACCAATTTTTTTTCCTCTTCCAACTTCTTGGGAGCCTGTCATGGCAGTGTCTAGCTGTTTCAGGGACATTGTCACTGCAGCGGACCAGAAGCAGAGCTTAGCAGCTGCCAGAAGTAGCAATAACCTTGAGCAAGGGGAGTGATGTCCTTGAGCATCCTCGGTGTCAATGGGGGAGCAGCTAAGAAGTTCTGCCGAGGGAGGCTGATCGCTGATGAGGGAAGTTGCTGCTACGGTTACAGCTCATCAGCTACTGATGCTACCGTTGGGTCTGTTGCAGCAGCTGCTGCTGAGCCCATAGCTGGCGAACAGCTGGAGCCGCTGTTAATGATGACATGTTGATGCTATTCAAAGATGCCATTGACATGGCAGGGGTAGGTCTTGTCTGGGGCTACGTGTCGTCACTGTCAAGTTGGTTCGACTGTGTCTCGAAAAAATTAGACTCTCAATGAGTCTGTTTCTGACTGTTCAAGAAAACTATGGACTGCATGATTGTTTTATGAATGAGTTCCACAGTGCCCGGTCACAGTTGGAAAGTTTGTAAGAGACAGTCCAGAAAGTTAGTTGGACAAATTTCATGACTGGTTCAGTGTAAGACTGGTTCAGTGTGACTAATTGACTGGTAGCTTTTGCCTTTCTTAATTTTAATCTCAAAGGGGACCAGTAACATGTTGATGATTTGGTGCTACAGTCATGTTGAGGGGCAAAGTTGGTGGTACGACTCAAGTACGGTACACCTGTTCATGATTACTGCCTTAACTCTAGTAAGTCCTGCTTATTAAAGGAAGAGGCTTTGGATGCTGCTTTCTGTCTGCGTCAGGCTGTTTCAAGGAGCCTTTACTTAAATTTTGATTAGCAACACGAGTCATCGTGCTTGAAACATTCAGTTTGTTGGTCTAATATTCCTGTGATTACCATGGTCAATGGATACCTGAACATTTGTAACACTTTTCTACCATGTTCCAATTATCACAATTCATGACAGACCAAGAGTAAGTGAACTGGTCAGTTTGGTCCATAGAAATACATAGAACGGACATGATGCTGTATGAAGCCACCTCAAGATGAGGTCACCAAATCCGCCATATTGGAACTGCCCTGAGACATGACGTCACAATAGACTAATTATGATGATGTGACGTCATGCCATTGTTATAAGTGACATCACTGTTATTGGTGACGTCATGGTACCATTGTGTCAGGATACAGGGCAGTTCCAAGATGGTGGATTTGGTTGCTTCATCTGTCAGAGCCTCATGTCCGTTCTATGTATTTCTATGGTTTGGTCATGGAAATTGATTGACGAGTCAATCATTTGGAAAGGCAAATTATTGTCAGAAGACATGGAAAATTCAACTTCTGAGTTAGCCCTAAAAAATAAACAAAATTGAAGATTCATGGGTTTTTGGGAAATTATCACGATTATCGGATTATGGCAGTAGGTGGTGGTGCATAGGTGAACTGGATGGCCGGACAAAGGGAGGAGGAGACCATCTCGCGTGCTTTGGGGTTATATTGGCTGCAATGAGAAAGAATTCGTCTTGGAAATTAATGGAAAAGTCATTCACTCACTGTTCTCAGGGATTTTCTGGATAACCCTGTCACGTTTTCACTGTTTTTGCAAAATCATCAGTGCCTGCAGATTCCTACTTCTATTAATTTTGAAATACATGCCATCTAAAACTGTGGTTGTCAAAATCCAAGAAACTGGCGAGAAACATAGTGAATGAAGCGATCTCTGAGCATTTAAATTATTTTTGCTCCAGATTCTAATATTGTCTTAAATTCCCAATTTACGATTGACCAATGCTCGTCTGACTTGTCACAGTGAAGCAGTCAATTTGTCGGTCTAGTCCTACTGTGATTGCTGCCCTTGAGATAGCATAACTGCCTGCTCCTTCTCAACTACATCACCTTGTGAGTTAGTGACGCCTGATCATTCCTACTTAATCGTTCTCCTATGTCCAGTGTAGCACGACATACAAAGACTAATGGTAGTCACAGTGAAACAGTCAATTTGTCGGTCTAGTCCTACTGTGATTGCTGCCGTTGAGATAGCATAACTGCCTGGTCCTTGTGAGTTAGTGATGCCTGCTTACTTAATCATTCTCCTATGTCCAGTGTACCACGACATACATCTAATTCTAGTCATACTGAAACAGTCAGGTTGTCGGTCTAGTCCTACTGTGATTGCCGCTGCTGCTGCTGAGATAGCATCACTGCCTGCTCCTTCTCAACTACATCACCTTGCAGTGTTGCTGCAGCAGCGGGCAGAAATTGCTCTGCTCTGCAACAGTATGGTATGTTACGGCACAATCTTATGGAACATCATTCACTCTTACCATGTCTTGTCATACTCTTTACTTTCATGGATTATGAGGTTTTTACTAGAGCTCTGTTTACATGGTTTACACTATTTACTGCAGTGTTACAGCACTGCTAATCTGTCTACTACTTGTTGGCTTTATAATAATATTGTTTACTCACAATAATACAACACTGCATATCATATTACATAGTGTTGTTTTACTATTATCATCATAACTACCGGCAATAATCGGATGCCAAACTTCTGAAGGAATTTATCTTTTATCATTAATTTAAAATATGTCATTCATTCACCTGCATACTGAATGAAAATATTGTTGCATACTAAAATTATGCATTGTTATTATTATACCGGTTATTAAAAGAAAGTGCGTGTTTCAGAAAGTTAAATAATTTTTCAGTGACGCTAATGATATACGCATAACATAGTGATCATCTACAGGTCTGTTGAGTGTTGAAGGTGTTCTTCTCCATCTGCTGTACCCTACTCTCAAAGTATAGTCCTATCTCAAGGGTCAGAGTCTGAAAAATATATTGGTTGTTGTTGTTGTATGTTACAGCATTTGCGACCGCTTGTAGTTTCTCCTCTTCATGTTTTGTGGTTGTCCCTACTTCAAAGTTTATCAGCTCACTCTAAAGTATAGATTTGCAAAAGTAGCTGGCCATTTAAATTTAGTCATTGAGTACTAAAGACTCGTTGCTATCTGTTCATCCCTAAACCGAGTTTGACTAAGCTCATGGGCCGAGACATACTGGCGAGGTGATATCAGTCATGCTGGACGCTAACCTCTGGGACTCTGGTTTGATTCCAGTAACAACTGATGTGTGTTTATCCTGTATCATGGGCGTACCTGTTTCTTACCATGGTTCTAGTCTTGTCGTATAATGTCAGGACTTATCAATGCGAATATACAGGATGTGAAGCTCTTTTGCACACCTCAACTGATCTTAACATGCATAACCAAATACTGATCATAAAACTTATGTAGTGCAATATTCATGTTGGAAATATAGGGGTATTAGTGTTCAACGACTTGTGGATAATTATGAATAGTTATATACATGTGTGTAACATCATGTTCGTATATTATTGTGTTATATTGTGTTGGGTCAGCTACCCAGAATCACTACATAAACCTGTACGATTCTTAGAGCATGCAGAGTCACTCAATGTTAATTCTAACAAGACTACAGTGTATTATTATTGCCTACTATATTATATTTCAAATAAACATCTAATCCCCGAGTCGCCCTATCCCTATCCCCGTACAAGTAAATCATTCTTATAAATATCCCTGATATCTCTCCAGGCCCATGGCTGTATGTTATAGTATGAGATTTGTGTTGTCTTTCGAGCTCCCCAAGATTTGACTGTCTAGTGTCACCGTCTCAGTGTCTCACTTGAGCTAAGCAGTAGCACTAAAGCTCAGCGGGGTGCCCTACTAACAGCGCTTACAGCAGCACAGTATCTTCATTGTGTCGATATGTCGCAACGGGAGTCTTGTTTAAGTTGTTTTGCTCGTAACTTGGATAAATTTTATATGTTGCACTGGAAGGTTTTAAAGTTGGCTTGTAATGTGATTTACAAGAAATTGGCCCTGACCTTTCAAATATTGGATTATGTTGTTATGGTAATGGAAGTGCAGTCTGGAGAGTGGCATTGTCACAATGGACGTGTTCATGATGTACCTGAACTGTTTTCAATGTCACACTCCATATTTCTGTACCTGTATAATTTGTATTGGGTGTATGAATATGATTTCTCAAGGTTATTTCACCTATGTATTTCAGATTGTTTCCAGTAGAGACAATGTTTGATATTAGTTATTGATATGTTAGGTATTAGTTATTGATATGTTTGATATTAGTTATTGATATGTTAGGTATAAGTGATTTTTGATTGATTGATTGTTTATTTGTTTTTACCACACATGCCACTCATATATACAACAATGCACTTTCACATATTCACACATCCATCAGTAAAGTAAAATCATTATAACAATTCAAGTGTATGGTAAGGAGGTGTTCCACTAGTTAGATATAACTGTTATCGGAACACCCCCTGTGATGAAAGAGTTATGAGAATGGGATATAATACAAGGAAGAGCAGTGATGCATGAATAATAATGAAATAAAAATGGTGCATTATTATATATAATTCTTAATATAAGAGGAAATGTGGGTGCTGTCAAGTTATGCAATGGAGGTGATTAGTAAAGCAAAATAATTATACATGTAAACCCTTAAAGTTGTAAGTTATGAGTATTAAATTAGAATTAAAATAGTAGTAGTCAGTTGCTGCATACATAGCAGCCGGGTTTATTACAACTATATTGGTAGTGAGATAGAAGGTACTTCTTGATACTATTTGAAAAAGAATTAATTGATAAATGTGTCTTGTCTTTTATTTCTCTGGGAAGGTTATTCCAACAATGTGAAATCTTAAAATTAATACTTTGCTTTAGGAGCTCACTATTGATGTTACGTGTGTGGATGAGATTCTGTTGTCTGGTACTATGGGAATGGATGTGACTATTGAGTTCAAGTGAACAGACAACTGGGCAAAAAAATACACTGAACTTCCGACGACTGCGTGACAAGAAATTTCTCAAATATCTATCATCGGAACACGCTTTGCGACATGCTCTAATTAATGTGCGAGACACCGCTTACTGGGTAACGATGGACAAATATTTCATTATAGTCTTCATACTGCGGGTAGAAACATTGTCAAACAGTAGATATGAGACAATAGTCTCCAAGACAGGCTGCTCCATTCCTATGACACTGACAGACGACGACCAAAAATGCTCATGCAGATATGATGATTGCTTCATTGAACCGTGAGATGGGAGAGAGTGGGAATTGCCACACCATTAGTCCGAAAAGTACCCATTTTCCCCACATACTTGTACTTGCTTTTAAGTACAGATGGAGCCATAAGTACGTAACATTCTCAAAAGTGACTATTCGTAAAGATGGTGCCACCATTCAAAGTATAGATGGAGCAACAAGTACCTAATATTCTCAAAAGTGACCATTCGAAGTATAGATGGGGCTACAACTAGCTTACATAAATTTTCAAAGTTACTTGTATATGGTGATAAAATAGCTTTCTGGTTTACAAACAACATGGAAGTACATTTACCCCTTGTTAGCCATTGTAGGGGATTTTCAGTTGTCCATCATGGGTACACAGAACCAGCAATTTCACGTCTTATCCTAATGAACTTCAGCTTGATTAATACTGCTCACAAAACTAACCCCTAGGAACAAACCCCGGACCTTCAGTGGAGTCGGAGTGCTCTGTCTGGTATGGCTATATATATGACTATATATACAGCATAATTGGCAGAATATGATAAGAACATCATCTATTTAGTCAGTCACTAATGATACGCGGTATTGTCTTGCCTCTCACTAAGTACTTTTAAAGTCAATGACAATGACTGCATGGAAAGCTGCAGCTAAAAATTGTCTAATCAATATCTATAAATCACAATAATATACATATATCAACATATGAATCACTTGTAATGTCAAGCACGTTTTCCTATGTTGGAAAATGAATATGATATTCATATTAAAAGTCTGTATTTGCATGGCACTATGATGTACAGTACTACTTCTGACAGCATATGCAATATTATGCATATATCAGATATACATATGATATATGAAAGGTTTTATCGATCCGCATCTCTTGGAAGTAGAAACTTACTAAGGGATAACTCCAGGACATTTTTGGTTCATTGCTAATGGATACTTCAGCCATTTGAAGTGGGCCTTTTATTTGGTGTATGTGAGCAGTCAAAGAGATTGAGTAATGGATGTTATATATGTGCTACATATTTGATATTAGCAGTTCGAAATAGTTAGGAATACTGGCACTAATGTAGTTCTGGATGAGACAAAAATCAGTACACTTTCTCTTTGCAATCCGAGAGAGTTATATGGATATTATGGAGTACCCACAGTCACAGAGAGTCAGGATCCAATTTCACTTGTGCAATTCTGTGAAATCTGAATCTCTGACTTCGCTCATTGCAAAATTCTGGTTAAAAGTGGTACGTGTAAGGATTAGATGATAAATCGGTCCGTCAGTTACTGAAATCTGCTTCAATAAGGAACAGGCTGTGGGTTCAAGTCTGTTTGATGCTTGGGAGTTGTAAAGTGATAGCATGGATAGAGATGATGAGGATTAATATGACCTGTAAACTTTAATTCAAAAAGAGCAATTTGACGAGTTGCTTGTTGGTGACACACCAGTCCCAACTTACACAGCAGGGAATCTGGACCTAGTGATGAATGGATTATTTTTCTGGTTCTCTGTTAACAAGTTTGTTTTTTCATTAATTTGTATATTGCGCCAATTTATTGTTACTCGTATTTGAATTCCTGAAACTGACATAATCATTATAACCTGTTGTAGTAGAACACCAACGTCATAACAATATTATAAAGATATTGTACCATTGTACCTACCTAATTTGCTTATATGATATCGATTTGTTTGTAAATATTATTGCCATAGTTCTTTGTGTTAATTGACACTAATGTAAGTCTTGACAAGTACGTCAAATGCAGAAGAAAACAATGCCCCAAGGTCATTGCACGAAAATAAATTAATATGACACTCTATTGTTCTTTACCTGGTAATTACTGTCGCTTTCAAAGAAGTCGTATTAGATTCCTAGGAAGGTAATGCGTATTTAGAGCATTTATGAATAGTCCTACATTGTCAGCTAATATTCATATGGTATTAGGTTACAATTACAATGAATCTGAAGGTTAAAATCGAAAAGATGGTTGAATGTGTTGAGAAATCACCTTTGAGACCTTAACTGTGGTTTTGAAAAATGTCTCAGTGTCTACGTTGTGGTGGAATTTATTGTGCATATTATATTTGGATAGACTCCTTAACACAATTTCAATTGTAGTAACATGGCTGGAAAAAGTAGTAAATTCCGGCACGTCATTGCCTGAAAATCTCTAATTATCACCTGGTTGGCTGTGAATATCACTGTTTACAGTCAAAATATCAGGGCCTATGATATTGTAAAAAATACCACCCTTCAAGGGCGATATTTTTTAACAATGGTTATGACATCACCGGCATTTCAGATGCCTGATGAGGTCACAAACCAAACAAGGGCCAAAACAATGGGATTGTGATGTCATATCCATTGTTGCTGCATGGTAACATCACATTTTTGTAATGGCAGAAAATAGTCCCTCTTTATAATTGAAAATTTGAGGTAAAACCAGGTGATAAAAACAAAACAACCGCGCGTCAGGGCACTTCGTACAATATCACTCGCTGTTGTGGAATTAATATCACTCTCGCCCTGCGGGCTCGAGTGATATTAATTCACACAACAGCTCGTTACATTGTTACTCAGTGACCCTGACTTGGGTTGTTTTGTTATAATATCGCTGGAAATTTGTGAAGAAAAGGTACAAATTTCTGATTTGGAAGTCGTCGCTTAATTCGCAACTATTCATGGGAAATTTTGTCGTATTTATTCAAATTGCCTGGAAATTAAAATTTTTTCTAGCCCTGTTCAGTAACTTGATGTATTCTAACTTGTAGCGACTACTAACTTTAGATAAAGCAGTGATGTTATGTTAGGCTGTAGCACATGAGGAAGAACACAAATTAGTTTAAATTATGCTATCTCCTGTGCAATCATACATGTTGTTTGTTGGGCCTAACACATCGGCATCAGTCCCAGGGCTATGTTAGACTTGGCCAGTGACCACAGTGGCCAGTTTGGGAGACTGGCTGACCTTGCAGCTTTCTGCTAAGAATAGGCTTGCCATGCTGGTAAGAGACCTGTCACCCTGCGAGGAACAATTTGTCAGGTTAATGTCACTTCTGGCCCCTAGATCAGTTTTACGGTGCGGCCAAATCGCCAGGCTTAGAGCAGCTTCATCACTGCTTCACATGGGACCTGAATAGGGTTAGCAAGCATGGTCAAGCTGACTCGACGTTCAAGTAGAATAGGGAAACAGGTTTCAGTAGACTCACTAGACTGGGTAGCAAGGTTTTCAGAAGATGAAGTAGCCTTCAGGTGAAATGGAAGTTAGGCAGGGTCATGGCCAATAACAAAATATGGTTGGATTCATTAAATATACACAGTAAGACTTATGCGTTATAATGTTTTGTAGAGTGAAGAACACCGTAATTTTTGCCTTAACAGTTACCAACTTCCTCACTACAGGATGTCCTTCGCCTAACACAGTGCATTAATACAGGACTTGAATCCCCTGATCATCAATCTCTCCCTCCGCATGGCCAACCACATCTGATTTGGCACACTGGTGGAGAACTCCACTGAAACTGTACTGATATGAAGTATTGTTCTGCAAGGAAAATTATTTTTCGCTGAAAATAAAGGGCCATTTGAGGTAAACTTTACTGAAAAATTAAGAGTCCTTAGTAGATTGGTATACTATACCTTTTGCAGAGAAATCTGATAGGACCAGTCCGCTTGCGAGCAGTTTCGGAATGATTTTTACAATCAACCTTTCGTGAAAGAAGCAAGTACTTGCCTAGTAGGACTGCACAGCCTGCATTATCCATACCTAGTTCCCTCAAGACTGACTTCTGAATAGCTTGATATGGAGCAGTATTTGTTCAGTGGTTTTCAACCTTGCTTGAAAAAAAGCAGGAAAAAACAGAATTGGCCGAGTGATTGTTGATCGAGCGAGCAGCAAGAAGGATGGAAATTGTTGTTGACCAAACCAGACAAAGTGGTCTGGGGAAAACTCTGTTTGGTATAGACCAGTAGCAGGCAGTGCTGGTGGATTAGTTTTGGGCTTCCATCCCAGCCAGAAAAGCAATGGAAATGCGCTTGATTTAGAAGCCGAAAACCGGATTCAGAAGGACTGATGTCGTCTGACAGTTTCAATGACCCAATCTGCGCTCCAACGGTAAACAAGTACCTCAAGTAGCACCACTAGTTGATACTGTGATCTGATTGGCTGAGAAAAACAATGGTTTGTGACATCACTGATGATTTGAATTCTGGTGCCACTCTCACTCACTCTTTCGTTGATAATGGTAAATATCTGAGTGTAGTCTATTGTGTGGCTACATGCAGATGTACCACCACCAAATATGGAATTTGGCAGTGACGCTGTTAGCTCAATAGATTATTACGTCATCTGCTCCTCACTGATTGGCTGAAACGTTTGTTATCATGGGTATATTGATGTAACAAGCCTAATTGCTAAGTAATTGTGATGCAACCTTGGATAGTTTGCATAATAGATTGTTGCATCATTGGCTCCCTCATCACATTTATTGCCTGAAACTATTGTTATGACATAATAAACTTTCTGATTGTTGTGCAATGTTACATTAGTAAGGTGTAAAGTTGACCCATGGATCAATGTGACTTCATTGTTCTGCACTGACCCAATGTGTGAAGGCTATTTGTGTGAGTCCAAATGATCAGGATTTTCATATTCACACAAAATTACTCTGTATCGTTAGAACCAAATGGACATCCTGCAAGGCAGTGTGGTATAAATAAAGTTCAAACCCTAAATTTAGTAACTTAAATAAATTGTAAAGCAGTCAAGTCACTTGTTATCAGCCAGAGTGTACAGTGTAGTGAAGTGCACCAAAACATGATTGATGTAGGAATAGAGTGCTTCTGTCTTAACAAGCAGCAGGAAACCACAACCGGACCCAATCAGTTAACCAAAGTTGTCCGCCAAACTCTCCTCCATCTATCAAGTTAATCAAACCTTGTTTACTGGTTTAGAATAACTTCAGGCCAAATGCAATGCAATATACATTGGGTTCAAAATACCCAGGAGTCCTTCCCACACCAGTGCTGATGGGGCGCAAAACATAAACTCACTCACTCACCCAGGAGTCCTTTAGTCGCAGACCCTTAGATTTTTGCCTGGAGTCTAATATTAGTATCCAGGTTTTAGGGAGTAAATCAGTTAAAATAAAAACATTTTGGCGTGTGCTTTCCAAAAATGTTTCGACACAGATTGGCTTAGAAACATACCAGAAACTGAATTTCTTCTTTCGCAAAGTTGCATCCTGGAGACATTTGGCAGAAACCTTTATTGAAAGCTGCTGGGGAAACTCCAATCACTCACTTAATGGAAATGGGAAAGTAAGAAAGCGTTAGCCATTAATCAAATTTGGATGGAAATCTAATTACCACAAATTGCAAGCTTGTTTCCAGCTCCTACTTCTCTTAGCTATTGTGTGAGACAAACAACTTCCTTACTATTTGCTGAGATCATTGGCTCAAATGATCTTCTGCTATAGTCTATCAAGTTTTCTTGTGATTCAGTAAGTCTTATTGGATGAGACCTTCTGTAGAGTTATATAGCTGTTGTAAGGTATGATTTGAAACAATTTCATTCAACAAAGACTATATTCAAGAGAGCTCTCTTGCTATTTCCAAAGTTGGTGTTGCATTGCCTCGATATGGAAGTTTGTCATTTTGACAGAGAATTACGACAAAATCATGTCATTCCAAATGTAAATTGCTTTCTGTGCTCTAGAGATTATCATTTGTGATTGACAGACAGGATAGCATGTTGAGCTCATGATAATTCCCATTCACCTTGTTATGAGGATGAGATCAAATTCATAAAAATAGAATCATCATGACTAATTTGATTATACTTTGAAAACTTTGCTGCTAAGTTCCATCATAAGTCAGATTAGGTAGTCTAGAGTTGTGGGCGATTGATTTGTTTCAGCAAAATAATTAGATTATTTTGTGAGCTGGATTCATCTTGTTCATGGATTACAATGTCTTCATCTTCCGGCATTCTTCCGCAGACCTATAGATGATCACTACAACATACGGATGGATTGTTACCAGTCATGCTAATCATTAGTAATGTCAGGATATTCTTTTAACTTAATGATTATATGGTTATTGATTATTCTTCAGCCTTCATGCTGTGCTGTGTGATATACAGTCTGTGATGCCTGCCAATACTCGGAACCGAACAAAATGGACTTAGACTTTTGCGAGGAGTTTGGGAAAGCCATATCAAGTGACTTTGCATTGACTTGAAGTAGTTCTTTGGACATTTAGTGTTGTTTTTAAAGTGGATTTTATAATGGAGAGGTGACATGACTTGCCTCGTTGTAATCATGGAGGATGTTGATGATGTTACGAGTCATCATCATCACTATGATCAGTTCCCTGGATTTAAAGACGGGGCTGCTGAGCCTGAGGAGGTCGAGGAACAGGTGAGGTGCTTGAAAAGACGGAGAAATAAGTATATTCCTAATTTCAGTTATTGATCCTAAATCCTGACATGTAATTTGTACGATAACAATTTGGTGTTCGATTGAATTTTGAGATTGATTCGAGATAGGCAGCTTCATGAATCTC
This sequence comes from Platynereis dumerilii, assembly GCA_026936325.1. Taxonomy (NCBI): domain Eukaryota; kingdom Metazoa; phylum Annelida; class Polychaeta; order Phyllodocida; family Nereididae; genus Platynereis; species Platynereis dumerilii. The sequence continues at coordinate 35,316,260 of JAPTHN010000006.1, read as the reverse complement.
GTTGACTACTCACAGCTGTAGCAACTAACATTGCTCTTGACTTTGAGACCTGATGATGTTGTGCTGCCGAGTTTACGTTGCACTTTATTGTACGTATCAATTGGAAAAAGAAATCTTGTCTGCACCCGATACGCTGATGCGTTTAGGACATTGCTGTTTAGAAATTAGGTCACTCTGAGTGCAACCGGTCAGAATGGCCCTTAAATTGTTTGAATGACCTACTTATCGCTTATAGCCACTGTGGATTGTTATCAGGGTTACTACAAGTTGATTCTTTGCAATTATGGGTGGCTCATATCTTGTTACAAAACATCATCGGCAGTATTGTAATCTGATACATGGAGCCATCTGTGGTTTGCCTTATGTTCATGAATTCTTATGTATCTCTGTCTGATTTGCTAGATTTGCTGTTTTGTTATCTTGAAGGGGCAAGTTAAACGCTTACCCTCTATCCATGGTTTGGTAACTCAGCTAAATTATATGTACATGGCAAATCAAGATGTCCATTAAGATGCGCTTCTGACCATCACTCCAAGGTGAAAAGAAATAAAGTTCAAGCTAAGACATTCAGTGGCTGCATTGAGCTACACTCTTCTGAAATCAGGGAAATTGGCATTGAAGACAGTTCTATTCCTGCTCGTGTTAGCCACGTGAATCAATGTCTTGAGCAGATGTTCTCTGAAAATGTCCAAACTTGGACCAAAAGCGCAATTAGGCTAATCCGCTAATTGCAAAACTGTTCCAAATCTGTGCAAAATGTGCACTGCAAAATGCAGATTGATCAAATTGTTCAATTGAATTATTAATCCATCTATTTTAATGAATTGAATGAAATAGAGAGTTGAAATGTTGATTTGGAATTAATTTGAAATTCTGATTTGATTCCAGACGATGGAAGGAACGTGCATGGAACTGGCGTTGGAAGGAGAACGGTTATGCAAAGCGGGAGATTGCCGAAGCGGAGTGCAGTTCTTCGAAGCAGCCATCCAGGTCGGTACGGATGATTTAAAGACCTTGAGCGCCATCTACAGTCAATTAGGCAATGCATACTTCTACCTTCAAGGCTACGGAAAAGCTCTCGAGTACCACAAGCATGATCTCAATCTCGCAAGGTATGCACTTACATTCTTCATAATTCCTTAATTGATCGAAAGCAATTTCACTGATTTGTCACTAATTACATTCTCTACTTCTTGCCTGGTTGGTATGAATCACATTATAAAATGTGTAGTTGTTGAGCCGAAGGACGCAGTAGTGAATGAATCTATAATATATGTTATCATATTTATAAGTGATGTGAAAATACTTTCAGAGGAGCCAAGTGCTTGTAAGATAGGCCCTGTACTGATTCTGTTGATCTGTACATACAACATGTAAAATGAAATATACGGTGAAATGAGTGAATTGTACACAAATGTGCACATACAAACACATTGACGTGATGGACTTTTTGACACTATTGCCCTAAGTGCTAACCAAATCTGAATCAAGCCCAGAAGAAAGACCCAACAGCTTAAATTTCAGTCAAAAGACTCCAATCTGTCCAAAAACACTTTCCTGGCTGGACAGTGGACAGTCACTGAAATGGTGGATATCTTGTTGTAAGCATAAAGTGCAAGGACACACTTATCATGCTTATTAGCATGCAGCACAAAAAGCTGTGGTCATTGGGTGTCAATTAGCGATGGAGACCACCTGCATCTCTGTCACTTTCTTCTTCATTATTGTTATTGTGTGTAAGACTAATGCATTCCGAAGGAACACTTTTGTCGATGAGACCATGAAGGGTGTTGCAGTCACTGTCGCCATGGCAACAGGTTGTGACTTATGACCTGGTGGCATGGGTAGATCTTGTAATTGGAGGTCGTCGTGGAGACATTCTTTCCTCTTATTTTAGTCCCGTTGCCATGGCAACGCTTCACGTTTCATAAGGAGTTCTTCTTTCATGCCGTTGCCATTTTGGGGCTTCCTATCGATGGCAGACTCGCTTATCGCCTTCCTGCCGTTCATCATTTGATTATTGGTCTCTCTGCTCCTTACTTTCAGGTGCAAGTTGCTACACTCTACAAGTACTGAGATCAATGGTCTCTACTAACTTTCACACTGAATGACTCTTTGTGTTCGTTCACTGACCATTGATCGCCATTTCCGAGGTTATCTCCGCCGTTATGAAGTGTTAGTTACAGTGCCGCCTGTAATTGAAATGGGTGACGTCTTGCCCTTAGGTCGATGTTCGACATCGTCAACCAAACTGCATGTGGAAGCATGAATTCTCATCCGATGAGATGAAAACATAATACATATGGGGTCTCATATGACAATATTTGAGCCATGTGGGATGCAAATGGCTGCCAATGTTCTTTGCTGCACTTACTCAAGAGTTGTGTACGGGTTGTGTGTGGGTCGAAGTCTTTGAAAAGTAAGTGAAACACAGGGCCAATGCAATTTCTATGGGGAGGAGGGCACTGTATCTCATCTCAGGGCAGTGATGCAGAGATGCAGTGTATCGTACCCTGACCCAAGTCACTCTATAGTAAGCTGACTCATCACATGTTATCATAAGATTTACATGATGATTGTGTTGGATTGTTGAAGCCAATGAGCATGCAGCTATCCTCATTCAAAAGTTTATCTGCCGTTTGTGTAGCAACTAGTAAGTAATTGCCTCTACCAAACCAGCTCTGCAGACAATTTGAAAGTCTCAGAGAGATCTGCCTATGATATTATAACGAGATCTTCACCAAATACACAAGTGCTTAATGTGGCTCTCAGTTATCATTTGCATGACACATGTGAAAGCATGTTCATTGGCTGCCTTTGGGGGTGCGCCTGAAGTAATCACTGAAGACTTTGCAGGAGTGCAGAGATGCTGCTCTTCATCGGAAGCTGTCGTCATTGTAAGAGCTGTCTTTCGTGGAAGCTGTCTTCATTGGGAGAGCTCTGTCTCCTTTGGAAGCTGTCTTCATTGGAAGCTGCATCATTTGGAAGCTGTCTTCTTTCGAAGAGCTCTGTCTCCTTTGGAAGCTGTCTTTGTTAGAAGAGCTCTGTCTCCTTTGGAAGCTGTTGACAGCTTCTAATCCTACTTGAACAATGTTAAACGGGTCATGTCTCAAAAATTTGTATTGACTTTTTCAGTTTTTCTCTTGCCATTGTGGTATTAGTCCAAAGTACTGATTGTACAATGGTTGTCTGAACTACCAGTTATGCAACTTGGCCTGTGTAATTCCATGACTTCCTGGTCTTTGTGAAGTGCATTTTCTCTTTGATCGTTGATCAGCTACCAGTCTCATGTATACTACAGAAGACTGAAGTTGGTTAGTCATACTCTTTTTGATCTTTCTTTAGGAAATTTTAACCTTTGATGTCCTTCTCTGTCATTTTCGTGCAGTACATGGAACCTTAATCATCATCTCGACACAAGGTCTTCAGTGGCATTGCTTTCTGTTTGCCTCTTTATAGCCTCGGCTTTCCAGTTAAAATGAACTATGTTCTGGAATTTATGATTTGCCAATGAGAACAGGGGCAGGGTTTATGATGATTGAATGGCGGATCCAGATGGGGTGGTCAAGTTGGACCCAAGTGTTTTTTGCCATTACCGGCCCATATCGCCGTGTATTTTCTGCAAAATGTTTTTTTTTTTCTCAGTGCCCCCCCCTAGGCTCCCTCTGAATCTGCAACTGGATTGATGGTTCTTTTGAATCCTACTATATTGCCTCCCTTTGAAAAAGTTTAAGCCATTCTGCATAAACTGAAGTCGTCATTGATCATATGGTTTGAATAGATACTTTTAACCCTGTTTGTAGCATCTCTTCGGCTTAAGTATTTTCCTTAACCAGGTTAGCCTACTTTCCCGATTCCTGATTCAGAGGACTTGGTATTGAACATAGCCCAGGCATTCTTCCAAGTATCATCTAAGTTGGACGTCTTTCTAATAAGACATTAAATTTGCTGTCTCTTATATTTGGTGCTTATGCTGGTTCGAATGAAAGCAATCCTGCTGGGGAACAACGAGTACCCTGTAGTGCATTGGCACCCTCATTATTAACATCATTATGTCCACCCCTTGCTGCTGGTCACATAACTGACATAAGCCAATCCGAATTCAGCCTGTTCAGGTCAGTGGCATTGAGGCTTGAATGTGTGTAAAAAGATGTTTGTTATTTCCCAGGATCCTGGCCAAAAATAACCTCACTAAAACACATGCAGCAGAATCAAAGAGCGCCTGACATGCGACTGCAAATCCCAGGTGTCAGTCTATCCCTGCTGATGGATGTTTTTTTACATATTGACCATGAAATGAGCTGGAGTATTTTTGCCTGCGAATGGCTAGTGCATGCTCATCCCAAAAAAATTATTCTATTTGAGAGGACAAAAAGGCTACTGCTTTAGATGGTCACTGATCATTAATGTTGTAACAACTAAAAAGGTGTATAAAGCATGAGCATCGGCGGAACATTTTTGAGATTCTGTGTACCACAGTCACAAAAATATGAGTCCCGACAATCTAGTTCGGGTCTGTATATCAACAGATAAGCAGGGAGTACTGCTTTCTGGATGCTGATTGGTCGAGAATCAATCAAAGTGACGTCACGTCACCGATTCAGAAAAGTTTTGTGACGTAACTCAGTGCCTAAGGTCATAAATGACCGTGGAGCCCAGATTGAGTCCAGATGCACTTGGAGCCACTCAGACAATGCTTTATAGTCTGCAAGCACCAGGTTGAACATTGTTGAATAACCATTGAGCTGTTGAGGCCTGGTGAGAGATTGAGAATCTTAATTGATCAAAAGTGAGACCGGTTTTCCGGATAGAAATATTTTGGATATTTAATAAATATATTTATTTCAAAAATATATTGTAAGTATCACCTTTCTGGCAAAATTGAAATAGCTTAGCTAAAAAGTATTGTATAAGCGTAAGAACAAGGACGTTGAGGAGCATTTATATTAGTGTCCTGTGAGTCTGCCACCTTTGCCATGGTTACTCCTGGGGTGAACCAGGTAAGTCTGTGAGTTGGCAGAGGACCAAAAAGGTATCGTGATGACAAAATTACTGATTGATTCCTCGTGCCAGGCAGTGGAGTCTTTAGACTCAAAATAACCTCAAAGACTCTGAGAGAGTGATGATTAGTCCCTCCTGTCTCATTGAGGGATTTCTTTCCTGAAAGGTAACACGTCAAAGGCAAGACACATGATGTCAATCGCATTCAACAGTTCAAAGAGCGACGTTGCAGCAGCACATTTCTTCACACTGAGCATTGCAAACAATCTCAAGAAGGAGAAAGTCTGAGAACCCAAGCTGGCCAAGCAACCTTACCAATTTCTCCTTGGTGAAGCGAAACTGCAATGAAGCTAGTCCGAGCTCTGCTTCTGATCCCAGAAATTCATGGGACTGCAGTTCTGGGTCAGAGACACTTCTCCCCTTATGAAGCAAGCAACTGCTGAGTCCCTCCATGTTATAACTGGGAACTGCAAACCTGCAAAAGGCAGATTGACCAATGTGACCATGGCATGACCAATTTGGGCACCTTGTCCATAAGCAGATAACAGCATCTAGTGCCATCCAACAAGGTGCTGGTAGCCTGGTAGACTATTAATGTTTTGACTGGGAACTTCAAACCCTCAACAAAACTGACCAATGACCATGTCATAGACCTCGATGTACACTGTGTATACCTTGTCCATAAGGATGATAAGACCACAGCATCCAGTGCCATTCTGCTGCTGGTGTAGATTATCATATTGACAAAAAAATGCAACAATGGCAAGTGAAGACTGTGAGGCCTATTGCCCAAAAAGACTGGCGAAATTAGAATCTAATTAAATTCATGCCTCATTCCTCAAACCAGTCAATATCGCACATGTGGCATGCAACACACACTGAGTGACCCAACAATGCTGGTGGATTTCCAAGTAGGAGGACATTTAGAGCAATATCCCTGGCAAAGTCAGCAGACTACTTGTATATGTTGTAGCTTGGTCAATTCATTTGTGTAATTTTGATGGGTTATGACGTCAAAATCAGGATAACTAAATCTGACTTGTCACTGAGAGCGTTGAGTGAGCACTTTTCTTTGGCTCACAGCCTCACACCTATAGTATACGTAGTAACAGAGTCCGCGAAAAGTGCTTTTGATGTACCGGACATTCGGGCAGGTAGATCTTGAATTTTACCTGCCCGAATGAGATTTTGTCTGCCCAAAATTAAATAAGTTCAACTGGAATTGCGTTACAGTGTTCCCTCAGCTTCAGAAATACCCCAGTGAAGAGTCAGTGTAGTATAGCTAAAGATGGCTATTGAATTGAGGCAATGAAACATCATGTATTTGTATTTCTGTTCCCATGTTAATAAAGCCTACTAACTGATTGCTGGGGGAAATTAAGTCTGGAATTGTAAGATTTCAAAATCCTTGTATTGAGCACATTCTGCTGCATTGACCAGGTCAGGTAAATAATGATATTTAGGTTCATCATTAAAATTGATCCAAATTTCCAAACTATATTTATGATAGGCCTACACATGCATGGATCACTGCAACATCAAATTGATTTGAGCTGATGAGACTTATTAAGCTGAAGATGGTCATTGCTGATTGTTGCTAATTGCAATTAGCTGGGGTATTGACCGTCATAGTATGTAGCATTGATTGCAATCCAATTGACACTTCTGACATGAATTTGTGTCATTGATGTTTGTCAATTGCACTGGAGATTTCAAAGCCCTGTAGTAATTGCATTGATTGCTGTATGAACTCACCACTGATTATTCACTCTCCCAACACAACCATCGGACATTTGGGTAGGTAACCACTTTATTTTTGCCGGACACACGCTATTTTTGCCGGTTTTGACCGGCAAACCGGCACTTTTCGCGGACTCTGCGTAGTAATGAAAGAAGCCTATTTCGACATCTTATCTCTTATTCAATTATGACCATGTGTATGGCAGACACGTCTGTGATGACGTAGATTTATGCTTTGGTGGTAATCGCTTAACAAAGCGACTCATGATAAATACAGTTACATGAGTGATTGCCAGTTTACATGCCTTTTTGCACACCAATCGAAAATGCAAAAGTTTGAAAGAACATGCGGTGGTTTTAGTTAATCTGCATAATTATAATGCTCAAGTCATCATGGTCATGCACAAGAAAAGTTAAATAGTAGCTTTGGGCGGTTCTGATATATTTGATTCGGTTCGGTTTTCGGTTATTTCTGTCCTTAGCTTGGGTTTCAGTCCTGGTTTTGGTTCTTGACCAATCGGCAAAGAAACTTGTGATGCGCAATGTGAACAACCCAGAATTTCAAAGGAAGGCAATGTTGCAAGATGGCGTGTGCATGCACTGTATGGGAAGAGTGAACACGTCACGATTTTGCCAATAATTTTGTCGTTTTATACGACACCGAAAGACTAGGTTGTTAGATTGAACTTCTATTTGGTTCAATTGCAGTTGCAGTTGTACAACCGTGGTTTCGGTCACGGTTTCGGGAACCGGCACAACACTACTAGATAGTGTGGATAGTGCAGCCCTTACAGCAAGTTCTTGCCATTTCGCAAGGATTTCTTGATGAGATGAGGGAGAGGAGTCCACGACATATTACAAATTTGCTTCAAGCGTAGGATTTTGACTTGCAGATCATCGACTCTTATATAAAGGGTTGCCGACTTAACATGTTTTTGTGTCATTTTCATCCAAATGACACCCAGCTTGAATGTTGTTTAAATACATATTATGAATATAAATATACATTTTTCTGCTACATTGAATCAAACCCTGGACCAGTAGAAATCAGGCAAAGACAGGTTTGACTACTGACCAAGCCTTAGCAGTTACTTTGCAGTTAGCCAATATGGCCAACCAGTTGCACAATCGAAAAAGAAAGAATTGTTTTCCTGACTTCTCCTACTAAAAGCTTTCTACCTTGGTAATCGGTAATGGAAAGCTACACCGCCACCTGTGGCTCTGTGATATGTCTGTTATCCATTGAAGTTAATTCCTCAGGCACAAAAATAACTTTCCGTCTGTTGACGAATGGAGACACATATTGATATCTTTTCTCCTGTTATGTTGTGTCCTAGGTAGTCCAAATGAGATGTCTCTCATGTTATGATTACCTAATACCTACTTATGAATGTTAAGCAAGTACAAAGTTGCATGATCATTCAGCATCAACTCGGAAGTTCAACAGTTTGTTAATCGTTATAAATAATGATGAATGTCTTCTATGAATTGTCAATGAAAGTTAATGGATACACTGTAGTGATAGATATTCATGTCATTTATAACATGAACATTAATGATACTTCATCAAAACTTTCTTGGTGAACTAATCTTGCCTTGGTAGACGGGAAATATTTTGTGCAATTTTTTTCGTTGCATCTCGTGAAAAAAAATCAAGGGTAAAGAAGCACAATTTATGCCAGAGATAGTTGGCCTATTTGTAAAATAGCTTGAAATGGCTTGATATTCTCCTTAACAATTAACGACTACCTGTCCACAAGGTCAGGGTGCTTTGAAAGACTTTTACCCTCCAAATACTGGAGTTTCTTAAAGAGTCATCATGTTGGAGATTTCCATGGTAACAAATAATTTGCTGAATTGATAATAAATGAAAAATGCAAGTTTGATTTATCTACATTTATCCCATTTGATTTTGCAGAGCATTAAACGACAAACTAGGGGAGGCCAAAGCGAGTGGAAACCTCGGCAATACTCTAAAAGTACTCGGCAAATTTGACGAGGCTGTAGCTTGCTGTCAGCGCCATCTGGACATATCACGGGAACTTATCGACCGGGTGAGTAGACCTACACTTTACTGGAAGGTTTGACCGATCCTGTGACAATTGATCAGTACATTGTTACTCTACTTATTTGTGATGCAGTTTTTAGAGTTTTCAGAAAATCTTCCAAAACATTTAAAAATCTTAACACAATCAGATATTGTTTCTTTTAAAAATTGTTTAAAAAAACAAATTTTTAGAGTCGTAAAGAATCCAAGTCTGTTTTCTTTTTGGTATTGGTGGGCTTGCCTGCAAACTTGAAAACATATTGTCCCTGAAAGAGCAATGCAGTTAATTTTCTGGCTTACTTAGGTTGAATGGATCTGAGATCAATCAATGTTTAAATTTTGGTAAAGTCCAGTGATACTGCATCTCCGAGCTTCCAACATGTTCAATCATTGGCAACCCAATAGTAAACAAAGATAACTTTTTCTACCAGACTACAATACCTTATCCCTCCAGTTCATCGCATGAGCTTGCTGAATCTGATAATGTGGTAGGAGTCAGCAGAACTAGACCACCCTATCATGTGATTACAGGGGAACACGGCCGTTAGATTGCCTCCTGGTACCTAGACATTCTATAACGATGTTTGCATTGGAAGTTAATTAGAAGTCATGTTCATTATCTGCCTGTCTGGGCATATAGCTGGGCATATAGCGGGGCAAGTGGGAACTTTCGCCCACCTCCCATCATTGCATATGTAAATCTCCGATGTGTGAGATTGTTCGGTTTTGTTCCTTCATTATATTCTCGTTGATTAAGCGGTACGCTGCATCAGCGATTCATGTATCTGCTTGAGAGCTGCAGCTGAGATCTATATGATATATCTACTGCATATTGTATAGATGTGTCAATCAATTATCTATATATAGCCTTCGATCTATATAAAGCTTCTGTCACAAGGAATTTCTTGCGAGATCATTAATTACTAATGAACTTTCGAAAGGTGGTGTGAAAAAAAGACAAAGACAATATTTATGCAAGCCAAGATGTCCAATTTGGGTGCTAAGGTAAGCTGTCTACATATTAATAAATTTATTTGTTAAATCTCATATGTCAAAGAATGTCAGAGATTGTCATTTGGAGCTTTATTTGTAAAGCATATCGGTTTTAATCATCCTCAACATACTCAAAGAATGATGGTGGCAAGATTACTTTGAATATATTTTTGGAATTTGTTAGCTGAGCCCATCACAGCAAAAATGATGCTGGCAGAAATGTAGAAAGATAATTCAAGTATCACTTGTCAGGTGGTCGAACCAATTTATTGGTAGAACTTGATGAATTTTGAGCATCATTCCAACTGAATATGGAGGAGATGTTAAATTGAGGCCCCTTGTATCAGCGTCTGTGCTGGGCAAGTAAAATATCCCTCACATAGGGTAATGTGTAACATGTTGAGGACTCTTCTCTCTCTCTTCGTAAATTATTCTCGTGACAACAAGAACTTTTGAAATGGCCTATTTCTCAGACATTCCAATTACATGGGAAGGACTATGATATTCCATTGTGTAACTTTGCAGTCTTTGCTCACTAAGCACTGTCAGAGGTGGCCTCATCCTTAGACCTTGTAGGCTTGTATTATATGACCTTTGAAATTTCAAAGGTGATAGCTTCTCAAGTTTGACCTTCAAGATCTGTTTATGACCTTGGAGTTTTTTTATGTCACCTGGATGCTTTAATCTCCATCAAAGTGCACTCTGGTTTTGCTCACAATTTTGGCACTCGACGTTTGAGCTCTACCTTCGGGAGAGATTTAAAGAAGGTTAACATGGAAAGTCACCTCATTAATTTGATATCTTACCAACCACATCTCTTTCTGCTTAAGTTAAAGCTCTAATCTTTTCCTATTTATTGTTTTAATTAACGTTACTCATCTTTCTCGATTAAATTTGTTAACACGACTTGAGTGCTCTCTGATTATTCAATAAAATTCTTATTGTTAATTAGTTGGAAGCTTCATTACATTTATAGTTGTTAAGAAGTGAAGACGCTACGAGGCCTGCCTTCCAAATGGATGGTTTTACATAGCAGCCAGTCCAAATACCATCTGCTCACCTGCGTTTATCATAGTGAACAGTAAATAAGCCTGTCATTTTCATGGTGAAGCAACATAATTATCATGTTTACTCATAAAGCAGCCGGGCCTTGAATACAGAGCATTACAGGCCTGAATCAAATACAGGCCTGCCTCAAATACAGGCCTGACCTGAACACAGGCCTGCCTAAAATACAGGCCTGCCTTGAACACAGGCCTGGTCTGTGCTGGAAGCCTCAGGCAGTCGCAGATATGCTGATAGGCATGATTTGACAGGGTAGCATGCTGCCCACCAGTTTCAAACATGTGAGCCTATTGCCTGTTACTTTAGCCTGTTACACACCCAGGTGTACATGGTGTATGTTGCTTGGCTATCTCTATCCGTGCCTCAAAGGCCTACCTTCTAGTGGTTTAAAGGCTGATTCGAAAAAGTAAAAAAAAGATCTTGCAGTAAATATGATAGTTGATACATCACATTAGGCTGTGAAATGTTTATAATTAGCTGTGATTTATTCGTAGAAGAAACCTGAGAATTAAATCACTCTTTTTCAACACAGCAACATTCCATATTTTCATTTCCGTTAGAAAAATCAATATACATGATATAGGCTTTCATCATTGCTCATGCTGCTTATTCTAATTGAGGCATAAAGAACATTACCACTTGGAAGTAAATCTCACATTAATCTTTTTTTAAATAGGAGAGCTTCGAGCAGCAGGACTAATTATAAGCCTGCTTGGGTTTATTTGCGGCTACTGAAGGTATTAGAAGTGTCGTCAGTGACAGCATGTGTTTTAAGCTATCAATTTCCATATTTATACATGATAGAGGATATATGATCTCCGGGAGACTCCTTTGAACATTTCAAAATGGAATTCATAGTAGTATTAAACATGTTAAAATTCTATGTATGACACCTCACTTCAATGGCTCAAAGTAACCAAACACAAAAAGATTTTGAGTCTATCGTTACTTATAAACATTTCACAGTATCATCTTATAGTTGATGTTAGAGTGTGCTGGAAATAAATAGGGTAATACATCATGTCATAAAAGTGAAAAATATCATTTACAAATCATATATATTATATATGATAAAAACTCCTTTTGAAACTTAAAAAATAAGAACAAACAACTGTTGGAAGATTAGACCTTGACCATCGCCAAAGATATACCTTTGTGCGAGGTTCGGACACTCTTGTGGGAAAAATAGGAGTCCATCAGTGTACATTTAACAAATTAATGAAAAATTTACAGTACTTACTTACTAGTTATGTTAGTGCTTGATTTATTCTAAATCATCCTTTTAAAAAATGAATGCTACCTGTTGTAGCTTGTTTATCGGTCTTATGGCGGAACACCTGAAATAGCCTTTGGCTGTGTTCAACAGTTTCAATTAGGTAACTTTCTGTGTTCTATGTCTTTTTCCGTCGCACCTTTAATAAATGTGTTTCACAAACAGGTGTGTCGCACAGCTCACAAGTAAGTTAGCAAGTCAAGTATTGATCAGTTCTCTGTTTGTCGTTGGTTCAATGTGTACTCCGCATCTAAACTACTATTCCCTTTGAACTTTGCATTGAAGCAGAATTATCACTGCATCAGGTCAGTTGAATGATAAGTTAGTACCCAGCGCTCTATAATCCTTCGCAACTTTTTACTTGTGTTCTTTATAATTTCGTTCTATTTCTATCTAAATTACTTTCTTCATGTTATGAAGTTTCACCTAATTTTAGGTGCGCTATAATCATTTTCAAATTATAGCTTACGTCTTTTAAATGTAGTTCATATCAGAGAAATTTAGTGCTCTATAATCAGTGACAGTCTAAATCAGTGACAGAACTTCCATAAATAACCTTAGATTTACAGTGAGTGAATATTTCAAAATTTCAGCTTATTTTACATCAGTATATTAATAGAATTGGCATTCCATTAATGTTTGAAGCTATCTTTGGAAGGTTATATAAGTATGATAATTCCATGCACACAAAGATTTTGTGTTTTTGCCTTTCTGTACGAGTTTTCAGCCATCTCTCATGGCTTATGATAGAGGGCGCTGCACAGTCTGCACTTCTTGGCCGTCCAGGAGTTTTGAGCTTGCTGCGCAAGAGTTTCTCTGTCTGAGATTAATAAGGTATATCTATCTTTTCTTCAGCAGACTGATTGGGAGGAGCTTAGCTCAGTTGTTAGGGCTTAGCTTAGTTGTTAGGGCTTTAGGTCCAGGGTTCCATTTTCTGGGTCCCAGGTTCAATTCCTGCTCGGACCAGAAGATCATGGTCAGTACAAGATTGAGACAGTTTGCCTGAACTAGTCTCACCATATAGTCACCAATTCAACATTAATTGGCTTAACTTAATGCACCCACAATCTCGTGCCTTTGACACATGATTGTTACATTATCCTTTACATGGCAGAAAAAGACCTCATGCTGTTCACCGAATGAGAAAGTTAAGTAAATATGTAGATAATATGACAGTCATGCATATTAAGCAATTATTGTATAGCCTAATATGTGTATGTACGGCAATTTTGACAATTTTACTCTATCGATTAAACAATTTGCATTGATTCAGTTTCAGAAAAGTGCGTCATTTATATATATATATCTATCAATTTCAATATTCGGGATTACGTCACTTATTGGATGATAGCAGTCGTAGTATCACTGTCACAATGGGATGTGTTCACATTCGAACTGAGTTGAGAACTGCACCAATTGGAACTGAATTGAGAACTGTGCATGCCGTACCAATTGAAACTGAATTGAGGAATTCTATCATAATTGATTCGCTGACACAAGTGAATTAACTACAGATGTATTTATAAATGCCAAATATTAAACGGCATGATGTGCTTTGATTGCTCGATATTGCTTAATTGCTGCCTTCATTACGATTATTATTTAGCTATTATTTAGCCAATTACAATTAATTAATTGTTCATCTCTTTCCAGATTGGGGAAGCAAGAGCTTTATACAACCTCGGGAATGTCTACCATGCAAAAGGGAAACACGCCAGCCGTGCAGCCCACCAGGACCCTGGGGAATTCCCCGCCGAAGTCAGGGAGTCATTACAAAAGGCCGTTGAATATTACGAGTGAGTTATAATATTTTTTTAACATATATATATCTTCAATTTAATGAGGGACTAACAGAGCGCTGGACTTGTAGCCAGTTTAGACCTGCCTAAATGGCAACATGTAATTATCGTATCTTAGCAAATGGCCTCAGATCAGCTTGCAAAATTTATATTAGACAAATATTATAAAGTGTAGTTCCATTAATAAGGTATGACACTCCTGAGTATGTGTGATAAAAAGACACTACCAGACGAGATGTCGGATTTAACCACAAACAGAAGCTTCAATCGACCTGTTCCCCCCCCCCCCCCATACATTCTATGGCTTTCTTATCTTAATTTCAAAATTACTTTAAAAGACCAGGGTCAGAGGTGGTAAATTTATAAATTACCAGCCTGTCAATCCCATATAAAGATGGAAGTATCTTCTTGCCTCATTGCCTTGGTCTCTGTGTATCCTATTTCTATCACCCTAAGACTATTTTTTGAGAAAATACAGGATTTTAAGTATCAATCTGTATAAAAAATGTCTTGTTTTCCAGAGCTAATCTTCATATTGTCAAAGAACTCGGGGACAGGGCGGCCCAAGGACGAGCCTGTGGAAACCTGGGGAACACTCATTATTTATTGGGGAATTTTAGCCAAGCTATCAAGTTCCATGAGGAGGTAAGGACAATTTGCATTTGGTGATTATCATTATGTTATGCTATGATGATTATATTTTGACAATTGTTTTAATTTTTGTAAATATTACGGCTAAAAACTTAGACATATTGATGCTTATGTTTCATACAAATGAAAGACCTTTTTAGAGAGAATTTAGTACTTTCAGATCCCAAGTATTAAAAGTTTGTTTTCAGTGTGTTGGTGAAAAAGCTTGCAATATCTCAATAAAGCTTGAGTCATTTGTTTGAGATATCAATTATATCTGCAATCTTTGGCAATTCCATGTAAATTTCTCCTTGAGATTGTTAACCTTGCAACAAGTCTTGTAGAATATATGATTAATAGTCAAGCACTTTCATTTCAATTGACTGTAAAAAATAAATTTTTATTGTTTCCATAGCGACTTGCCATAGCAAAAGAATTTGGCGACAAATCTGCAGAACGAAGGGCTTTCAGTAACCTAGGCAACGCACATATCTTCCTTGGAGAGTTTGAGGTCGCAGCAGAGCAATATAAGTAAGGAATTTCTATTGCAATGATTAAACAAAAGAATAAACTTAAGTATGCAAGTGATGCATCTCAGAAATATTTTCAATGAATGTTACACATATTAAATTAATATGTGATGATCATTCCCATGAGATATATATTGCTTCTGGGATGTAGAAAAAAAAAACAATTTCTTCAAGTATACAATATTCCTTTCTGTTGTTTTGATATACACTGATCATGTACCTTCCGAAAGTCACATTTGAACTTTTTAACTAACTTTTTATAAGCAGATCAAGGCTCTCATTAATGACTTTTCATGGCCTTGAGAGTGAAATTACTAAGTACAAACCTGACATTATATTTTGTTATATTTTGTTCAAATGTGATGCCTTCAGGAAAGTTACAATAAATCAATAATCAGCTAGTCAATGTTTTGATGCTACGTCTATACTCAAATATAGTACCACTATGTGTTGTTTGAACCTTGAAACTACAGCGTATTGCCATATTTATGGATTATACAATACCCAATGTTATTCTGTCCATGTTATTCTCTATTTTCCGTTACAGACGAACACTGCAAATTGCAAAAGAGCTCGGAGACAAGGCCTTGGAAGCTCAGGCCTGCTACAGTCTTGGAAATACATTTACATTATTAAGAGACTATGAACAAGCTATAGAGTACCACTTACGCCACCTGCAGATAGCACAAGAACTAAATGATCGCGTTGGAGAAGGACGGGCATGTTGGAGTCTTGGAAATGCTCACACTGCTCTCGGTAACCACGAGAAGGCGCTGCAGTATGCAAACCGCCACCTGGAGATATCTCAGGAGGTAACTAAAGCTAAAATTAGTTATTGCCTTGAGATCATTTAGTCATTTTTACCTGAGGGCCGAGGACACTCGGGATATACTATAGTCTTCGTCATTGTAAAGAAATAAACTACAGAACGTTAATATTTCAGCGCTGTTGTATTTCTATGAATGCATTTATTTCCATTGTTCTCTCACTGCACATAGACGTTTAACTTAGTAAGGTGCTTCATACTGAAATGTGTATGTATCCGAGGGGTTAATGTGTTTTGCATGATATTTTGCAAATAATCATAAATAAAGTATGATTCATAAACTAAATCAACTTCTTTCTAAATCGATAAAGTTATGAGACTCTTCTAATGATATGCACATATCCAGAAATTTAGTGATTCCTTACATTTGTAAGGAGTCGAAATGTCCGATTCCTTCAAAAACAAAAGATTTTCTTTTATATGACGGGTGTCTTTTAATTTAACTTCTTGGTTTTCTTCAGATTGGAGATGAAGGAGGCCAGTTGACGGCGCAAATGAACCTGACAGATTTACGAAAACTTCTAGGAATTACTGACAGAACTAATGACCAGGGAGACAAAACGTAAGTTGGAGAGAAAATAGTTAAATCTTCACTAACCTCTCTTGGTATCTTTTAGATGTCTCTCTAGTAAGTGATATTAACATACATAGTTTTGCTTTGTTATTTCCAGTGTAAATAGTAGCAATTCATCAACGAAAACTTCTTCAGACAATGGAGACGGCTCAGACGACAGATTGAGGGCAAGAAGGCCGAGTATGGAACATATGGAGTTAATGAAATTGACACCTGATGCCAAGGTAATGAGACATAGATAACTTTAGATACACTGATGCTTGCCCTTGGTGGAATGAATTCACAATCAATAAAAAAAACTTAGGAAGTGCCTATGATACATGTACTGTTAGATAAATCTGGTATTTTCTCCCAAGTTCAGGCTTTTGGTTCGATTTGAAATAGAAAATCACATTAAAATGAGAGAATATATAAGGCATTTTCAAGTCATTAACCTGATTGTCAGCTTGGCTAGTTTACTTGGTGACTTGATTGCATTGTTCTTATTGGATTACACTTCGAGGCGCACCTACAAACTGTAATGAGGATTTTAACCTTTTTACTTTATAATAAATTAATAATTATAATTGTAACTTGCTCATTTATGATTGGATTTTGTCCTTCAGGCTGAAGGCAAAGGAGCTAGGCCCAAAGCAAACAAAGGCCACAAATTGGAGAAGTCAGCCAGTGTGTCAAATGACTTCTACACATCACGAGAACCTAGGGGAATCAACGCCAACAGACCCAAGTCAGCACGACCCTTGGGAGAAAAGAAGGTAACTATTGGTATTCTTATTTGAGGGTTCTTGACTCATATTAGCGCACTGTTGACTTGTACAATACGGCCACACATAATTGATCTTTAGCTTCTCGGATCCTCTCAAGGCACTTTTTCTAGGGTCGGTTGGTAGGACAAAAAAAAAAGGTGAAAATTTTTTTTTTATAACGTCCAAAATTTTTTTTATTTTTTTTTCAATTTTTTCAATTTTTTTTTTCCATCTGCGGGAAATTTATTGTGTCGGCAGGTCCGTGAAGCTAAGAATCAATTATGTGTGGCCTAACAGCCACACCTCATACAGGCCAATCGAAAATTAAATTGTCAACCTGATTTTGGCTGTTGGCCATATTTTGGCTAGACACATCAGCCTCACTTTTGCTTTTGACCGCGTCGCTTGTCAGCAGCATACGAGCCTATTATTAAGAGATATAAAATGTAGGGCTTTCTAAATCAGGTTGGGAAGCCGATGTATTTGGCACCTGAATAGGGGAACTGAATTCTGCAATGGTGGTTTATAACTTCTGCCATTTTTTCTCTATGTTAATACGATTTATTGATGAATTTCAGAAATCGGATGAAATGGAGGAGGACGTGTTCTTCGATTTGCTTCACAAATACCAGAGCAGGAGAATTGACGACCAACGATGCTCCTTCAAAATACCTGAGAGATCCAACAGCTTCGAAAATGCTCAACCCATGGGTAAGACAATAACACTTGTTTCATGTGTAAATGTAATGTCTGATATATGGAATCTGTAAATTCACATTTGACTAGACCGCAACACTTCAAATAGAACCATATTCCAAACGGGAAATGTGTTTGGTGTGGTTATGAAAAAGCCGGGAAATATGATAATTCCGCCAGCGCCAGGAAAAAGCAGGGAATCTAATAAGTTTTGACAAACTCGTCCGAAAATTAAAATATGAAATGTTGATCTATTCCCGTTGCCAGACAATATTGCGGCTGAACGCATGGCTGGTTTTAAAGATATTACATACCGCAAAATCTGGTGGACTTATTTTTCGATTTTGACCTTGAAAATTGGTCTTAGGGGTTTTGGCAGCCTGGAAAAACTGGGAAAACCTTGAATTCTATCACCTGAGGTAAAGGAGTGGCCGAGTAGGAATCATGCATCACAACTTGACCAAATAACAGACCACTAACATGAATGACCTTATTTCTGTCTTTTCTGCTTCAGCGCCAAATTCCCAACAAGCAGAGGATTTCCTGGACATGGTGGCCGGCATCCAGGGGTCCCGAATGAACGACCAGAGGGCATCTCTTCCCAGTTTCCCAGGCCTCAATAGCAGCCAGGAGGTGTTGAATGAACTGCTTGCAAGCAAAAAGGACACCACAGCCCTTGATGATCAGTTCTTCGAAATGCTCATGCGATGTCAGGTATGTTGAAGTAACTGAGCGAATGAATTTGATAATCGCTGGCTTATAGAGCTAAGCATTCTGTAAAACAGTCAAACTGATATTTTCTGTGGACCTTCAAAAGCAATATCCCAGCTGGACGACTTTCAGATAAGATGTATATTACAAATGAAATTACAAGAGAAAAGACACAGTATAACAAATAGTCCCAGAGCTACGGGGGTTTTATTTATGTTTTTGAGGCTAAAAGGTTCAATGGGTGGGTTTTGTGCAGAAAATTCTCAGGATTTCAAAAATGCAAGTCTTACAACTGTAAAGGTAGACACAACTTCACAATATTCATTTGAAGTGGGGTACCTCCTTATCTCGTTTTTCAAATTATTTTGGGCCTCGGTTTCACAAAATATGTTCCTAAATCCATTCAGAGTGAGAAAAATACATTAGAATTGACTTTCCTGGTCAATTTTGTGATGCTGATTCCAAATCTGTGACTATTTTTACTCTAAATAAATTATATCACCCCCTAATTTGCATTTAAAGATGGCCGCCAATCTAAATAAAAAAGGCGAAGGGTGTTTCAATGTATTTTCATTTCCACCTGTCCTAATTACAGGAAACCTCCTTCCTAACCAACCAAAGTGGATGTGGATGGATAGCCCTTGATGTCAGCTTTCGTTGGGTACCTTTGTTTAATACAACTCTCAACCCTCCAAAAACAAATAAATGCTGCTCTATTTGTCAAAAATCTCCTCGGAAACTCAAAATCCTCTCATGTATTTTCAATTCCGCAAGTTCCCATCCCTATACAGCTCATTCCTAACCAACCAAAATGAAGATGGATGGATAGCACTTGATGTAAGCTGCAATGTGGTACCTTTGTTCCCCTGTTATTGGTACTAACAATCTTCTAAAGCTAAATAAATGTTGCTATCAGAATCAAAAATCTCGTCGGAAACACCAAATCCTCTCATGTATCTTCAAATCCACCTATCCTAATCCCTATATAACTCATTCCTAACCAACCAATATGGACATGGATGGATAGCACTTGATGCCAGCTTTCATGTGGTACCTTTGTTTCCCTGTCAATCTTCCAAAGCTAAATAAATGTAGCTATCAGAATCAAAAATCTCGTCGGAAACAACATTTTCCTATGTATTTTCAATCCCACAATTAATAATCCCTATATTGCTCGTTCCTAACCAACAAAAATGGATGTGGATGGATAGCACTTGATGTCAGCTTTAATTTGGTAACTTTGTTTCCCTGTTATTGGTACTGCCAACCTTCCAAAAGCCAAATACATGTTGCTATCAGAATCAAAAATCTCCTTGGAAACACAACATTTCCCCCTGTATTTTCAATTCCACAAGTCCTAATCCCTATATTGCTCATTCCTAACCAACCAAAATGGATATGGATGGATAGCACATGATGTCAGCTTTAATTTGGTTCCTTTGTTGCCCTGTAATTGGTATTGCCAACCTTCCAAGGCTAAATAAATGTTGCTATCAGAATCAAAAACCTTGTCCGAATCACAAAATTTTGCCCTGTATTTTCAATTCCAAAAGTCCTAATCCCTATATTGCTCATTCCTAACCAACCAAAATGGATGTGGATGGATAGCAATTGATGTCAGCTTTCATTTGGTAACTTTGTTTCCCTGTTATTGGTACTGCCAACCTTCCAAAAGCTAAATAAATGTTGCTATCAGAATCAAAAATCTCCTCGGAAACAACAAATCCTCCTATGTATTTCAAATTCACCTATCCTTATCCCTATATTACTCATTCCTTTCCAACCAAAATGGATATGGATGGATAGCACATGATGTCAGCTTTAATTTGGTTCCTTTGTTGCCCTGTAATTGGTATTGCCAACCTTCCAAGGCTAAATAAATGTTGCTATCAGAATCAAAAACCTTGTCCGAATCACAAAATTTTGCCCTGTATTTTCAATTCCAAAGGTCCTAATCCCTATATTGCTCATTCCTAACCAACCAAAATGGATGTGGATGGATAGCAATTGATGTCAGCTTTCATTTGGTAACTTTGTTTTGCTGTTATTAGTACTGCCAACCTTCCAAAAGCTAAATAAATGTTGCTATCAGAATCAAAAATCTCCTCGGAAACAACAAATCCTCCTATGTATTTCAAATTCACCTATCCTTATCCCTATATTACTCATTCCTTTCCAACTAAAATGGATATGGATGGATAGCACATGATGTCAGCTCTCATTTGGTATCTCTGTTTACCTGTTATTGGTACTGTCAACCTTCCAAGGCTAAATAAATGTTGCTATCAGAATCAAAAACCTCGTCCGAATCACAAAATTTTCCCCTGTATTTTCAATTCCAAAAGTCCTAATCCCTATATTGCTCATTCCTAACCAACCAAAATGGATGTGGATGGATAGCAAATGATGTCAGCTTTCATTTGGTAACTTTGTTTTCCTGTTATTAGTACTGCCAACCTTCCAAAAGCTAAATAAATGATGCTATCGAGTTTAAAATCTCCTCGGAAACAACAAATCCTCTTATGTATTTTCAAATTCACCTATCCTTATCCCTATATTACTCATTCCTTTCCAACTAAAATGGATATGGATGGATAGCACTTGATGTCAGCTTTCATTAGGCACCTTTGTTTCCCTGTCATTGCTATTGTCAACTTTCCAAAACTAAAAAGAAATTAAAGAAAGTTTGCTATCAGAATCAAAAATCTCCTCGGAAACACAACATTTCCCCATGTATTTTCAATTCCACAAGTCCTAATCCCTATATTGCTCATTCCTAACCAACCAAAATGGATATGGATGGATAGCACTTGATGTCAGCTTTAATTTGGTTCCTTTGTTGCCCTGTTATTGGTATTGCCAACCTTCCAAAAGCCAAATACATGTTGCTATCAGAATCAAAAATCTCGTCAGAAACAACAAATCCTCTCATGTATTTTCAAATACACCTATCCTAAGCCCTATATTACTCATTCCTAACCAACCAAAATGGATATGGATGGATAGTACTTGATGTCAGCTTTCATTTGGTATCTCTGTTTCCCCGTTATTGCTACTTTCAACCTTTCAAAAGCTAAATTAATTTTGCTATCAGTGTCAAAAATCTCCTCAGAAACTCAATATCCTCCCATGTATTTTCGATTCCACAAGTTCTAGTCACTACATGACTTATTTCTAACCAACCAAAATGGATATGGATGGATAGCCTTTGATGTCAGTTTTAATTTGGTGCCTTTGTTTCCCTGTTACTACAACTTTGGATAATGTCAAATGTGAAATTGTGTCTATTTTAATGCATAAATGTGGTATTTCTCTGTACTTCAGCTGCAAAATTCACAAAAACTTTTGACATTTCTACAGTTTCAAACTAATGCAGGGAGCTAAAGAGAATAGATAGGTTCACATACTATACATATTTGAAATCCTGAGAATTTTTACTTTCCAAATGACTTATTGACAATATTGGTTTGAAATTCATAAAGGCCTACTGGAATAGTCAACATTGAAACACCCTTCGCCTTTTTTATTTAGATTGGCGGCCATCTTTAAATGCAAATTTGGGGGTGATATAATTTATTTAGAGTAAAAATAGTCACAGATTTGGAATCAGCATCACAAAATTGACCAGGAAAGTCAATTCTAATGTATTTTTCTCTCTCTGAATGGATTTAGGAACATATTTTGTGAAACCGAGGCCCAAAATAATCTGAAAAACGAGATTAGGAGATACCCTACTTCAAATGAATATTGTGAAGTTGTG
This sequence comes from Platynereis dumerilii, assembly GCA_026936325.1. Classification (NCBI taxonomy): domain Eukaryota; kingdom Metazoa; phylum Annelida; class Polychaeta; order Phyllodocida; family Nereididae; genus Platynereis; species Platynereis dumerilii. Next base: position 35,293,869 of record JAPTHN010000006.1, on the reverse strand, counting down.
TCTACCTTTACAGTTGTAAGACTTGCATTTTTGAAATCCTGAGAATTTTCTGCATAAAACCCACCCATTGAACCTTTTAGCCTCAAAAACATAAATAAAACCCCCGTAGCTCTGGGACTAAAATTGTCTGGTGCATTACATAGTGTTGAGATCCCAGAACCTGAACTGGCAAAGGACAGAGGATGTAAGCCAAAACAAACCAGAGTCAGGTATAAGGAGGTGTCAGACTTGTACCAGTTTCTATGCCGGACATTGTGGGCAAATGAAAGATCCTCTCATGAGGTAAATGGGTAACACATTGTGGACTCCCACTTTCTCTGCCATCTCATCGATCAACCCTCGTGAGTAGCCAAAACTGACCCCAAAGACCTACTCTAAATATATATCTATCTTCTATCTATCTATAATTCTAGCAATTATTAACTAGTCGATTATATTACTGTGCATTTTACATATTCCAGGGATCTCGAATAGAAGACCAACGAAGTGAATTACCTGCTCGTTCCGCTCCCACCGTTCCCGACGAGGACTTCTTCAACCTTATCCAGAGAATCCAATCGAACCGTCTCGACGAACAAAGAACCACTCTGCCGGGGGGAAAGGTCGGAGCTAATCTAGGCGGAAATCTAGCAGCAAATGGAGGGGGCGAATTCACCGGACGCAGTTCTTCTAAAAAAGGCAAAAAAAGCGGAAAAGAAAATAAGAAATAGGAACGAAACAAATTATAGAAAACAAAATATAAAAGTTTGTAAGATAGATATGTGATAATATATATATTATATATTATATGATGATATATGATGGCTAATGATAGAAACTGAGGTGTACTTTTCAACGCCAATTGACTCTAAATTGGCTTTAGTCTATTAATAGGGTCATAGCATGGTTGGACATGTAAGCCAAAGTTTGAAATTACTTTTAGAACAAATTTCAAACAAAATTCATCCTGTCATTGGGACTAGAATATAACTGATCCCTGAGATGCAAGAACTGGCCTTAGAGGCCTGCACTACATTACCGTGTCCATACCTGCCTATTATAATGAATCCAACCACCTAAAAATGTACATACAAGCATACATATAAATATACATGATATAAATGAGACATCGCATAATACATAATATGATGATGGCACAACCATGAGATTCGCGTAGCAGTTATACTAATTTGCATTGAAGGAAAAGTATGATTGTGGCACCAGCACATTGTGAACAAAGTATTTTTTTTTAAGAAATGGTGGTGGCGCTAGTAGTATTTTAGTGTTTACCACTAGGCGGACTCAAAGCAATCATTGCCATCTACTGGGAATCGGCGTCATTACGTTCACAGAGCCGACCGGTCGGCTGGGAAGGAAAGCAGGAAAGGTTTTTTGTTTATTTTAAAATGCATCAGCTTCTGCTTCGATTTATTATATGGATTACTGCACTGTGACTCAGCGTGACTAGGAAAGTAAAGGACAACTACATGCACTTTAGTCTCAGGCTGGAATCTTGATCTGATTGACTTCACTGTGATGATGATCACGAAGATTGGCGATTTGATATTTGCCATATTCTGACATTCGTGGTGGCGCTGCAGTCTCACCTTTGGATTTTCGTTTTGGATTATCGTTTTTGGTGTGTAATGATGCACTGAGCAATCAAAATAATGCATGGAGAGGATACCATAAGACAATATTGGAATAATCGGACGTTTTTGGAAAGCAAAACAGGTATGTTTTTAATTTTTTATGTTGACCGAAACCAGCTTCTGGGTTTGGGACCAACTCCAGAAACTGACATCGCAAGTACAGGCGCTTGTTCATCTGCTGACAGTAGTCAGCTGGTAGCGACCTTGAAGGAGCTGTCCTAGAGCTAAGTTCGCTACGCTACGGGCGGCTTCGCCGCCCTTCGCTACGCGAATATAAAATATATGTGTATTTTACAACTGGATGTGTCCATATGTACTAACTGAAAAACAAATTCTGCTACAAAGCTATGTAACACAAAGAAAATGTACAATATTTGTACATAGACTTGACAACTAGTTGTGCAAGTGTTTTGCCATGGACTTAGGTGATTGAAAAAACTTGTCCACTACATCTATGGTTATGTGTGTACTATACTGTACTATTATTGTACTAGACACCTTGTACAATGTACAAGTTTTGTTTGACTAATATCATTATGGATATTGAGATCCATGGGTATGAAGATGTAAATATTATGTGAAATGTTTATTTGAACTCGAACATGTAAATTACAGTAATATATATTGGTATATATATCAGTTTGACCACTCATGATGTAATTATGGTCAAATTTGTTTCGGTGATGCACAAATTGTTCTTATATCCACAAGCCACCACAGAATAAGTATATTTTACAATACCAGATGTCTGTTATGATTATCTTATACGATAAAAGGTTGTACACATTTAAGAATCTGAAAATTGTCATAATATTTTGAGCTAGAATCTCCTGATTTATTCCGAACAAAGGTACAAATTGAGTTAACATGTTTTGGCTGGATGAGTAGATGTTTTGGTTGGACTTTAATTGTTTGGCGTATCTTTCATGCTTCTGTAATATTATGAATATTATGATTGAAGGACAGATATATTGTATCAGCATCTACACTGAGCAAGTAAGAGATCCCTCACATGGGGCTTATATACCTTGTAAGGATTCCTGTTCTCTCTATCGGTTCTTGTGAGCGCCCAGAACTGGCATCGGAGGGCTGCACTTATAATGTCTATCCTAACATTTAAGACAAGAAGCTCCATAACTGTACAGTCCAACAACATGACCTTAATGTCAGATCAGGGGCGTATCTAGAACAGGTTGCGCTCCGCGGCACTTCCTATCTGTTCCATGTAATTTTGGGCCGGGGGGGGGGGGGGGGCATGGCGCCATGGCCCAACCCCCTAAATACGCCACTGTGTCAGATGATTTTGTAGGGCCCATATTTATATGATGTATGTGGAATTGCTGGTGTATGTGATATTAATATTATATAAATGTGATTTAATATGCATGAAGGGAACGTACTGTTGAAGTGATCACGATGGGGGGAAAAATGACTTGTTTAGATCTCCAGCTTAGATTTTGCAAACATTATAGGCTCTCAACGAGAACTAGCAGGGCTTCATAAGAAGTCTGGTTTAGGAAAAATAAGTTTTAATTCTCTTTTGTAAGGTTTATACGACATACGTGCGGTATTGAACCATTACTTATGGAGGCGTAAAACCGCAATGGTCTTTTTAGCTTTTGAACAATTCAGCCATCCATCCTACTATGAAAATGATTAGACTAAAAAAGGTCCAAGACTGATAGTCAAGATGCCTATTAATTAAGTTAGAGAGAAGAGCCGAGCTATGGGGCACAATTCGATTAGATATGGATGGTTGTAACCAGTAGAAGAGAGTATAAAAGAGTATTTTAGTTTCAAACTTGTGCTATTATGAGTCATTCTGACTTTATCATGACAGTTAGAAAATTTGTAAACCAGAAAAAGTATGAATGTTATTATTTCCAACAAACCTCATCGGACCCAATTGGTCTGGCTGTCATTAACTAGGCTTATGCATTATTGATCAATATTCAATAAGCATATTTGCCTGAGAAAAGGTTGTGCTATTTTTGTGTTGACTCAAACTGTTGAGTCTTTTTTCAACATTTTGTTGTTATTTTTTGGAAAAAATTTCAACTACTTATTTATAAATGTTCCTTTTACTTTACCACTGTTGTGTTCAATTACTGAGTTCATTTATTATGGGAGGGAAATGCAAAATAAAGTAATTCTGACTATTCCAGCACTTTGGAAGATAAGAAGTGGCAAATATTTAATTCAGGTGCTTAGCATGAACCGGGGTTGTCTGAAATCGTAGGAACCCAGCATATCGAGAGCTACTTACAACATTTGAAAAGTGTATGTAAGTTGCATAATGTTTGTACTGGTTTGGAATTTTTAATGAATTTATATATTTCCAATTACTTTTATTCAGTTGATCTTCTTTGGTTCTGAAAAAATATAAGAAACAATTTTATATACTCAGTATGTATGTTGTCCTATTTATTTTGTAAATCCTTACAAATTTGTTGGTTTGTAAAACCAAAAAAAAGCAAGATGGTATGTTTGAGTTACAAATATTTAACTGAAGAAAATATACAATATGATTGTCTTGATGCGTGATCATCATTTTGTGCTATAAATTGACAATAAAAACCTGACTTTTGTTTTTAAATTAATTTGTAATGTAATGCATTTGAAATGATTAACACAATTATGTAAATTACAACAATGTTGATGGATTTATTTCGTGAGGTTTAAAAAAAGACACATTGATTATTTTTCTTCAAAGATATCGTAATAGTCAACAGTTTGACTACATTGAATAATTCAACACAATATTCTATTCCAAACTAGGCTTCTAATTGTGTATATGGGCTCATGTGTTGAAATCTAAATTGCACTGGTTGTTGAGTCATTCAGAGCTACTTATTATGGTTACGAATCTCTGCATCTATGTAAAATATGAGTTTCTTGAAGGAGAATAAAGTGCATTTAAGACTTAAATTGTGTAATTTACAAAACCTTGTTTCAATCGTTGTTAAAATTATTGTTGCTAGCATTGTTACTAAAAGCATTCTCAATCAAAGTATTAGTTTCTCTACGCTGCCAAACTGTTTTACCGTAATCTCTTGTTAATTGTACTGCCGCAGTTCGTTCAAAAGTTGTCAATTTTGTAAAATGTGTATTGTTGAGTCAGCGTTTGTTATTCATTCACGGTTGAGCGCTGATACAAATTTGTTAAAAGTTTAATGAAATGATTTCAAATCCCTCATTAAATACTCAATAGTCGGCTCAAGTTAAGAATCCAACAAGTAGTGACCTCCCCCAACTGAACTGTGAATAAGCCAATACTGTGGCTCATTCAGTCCAGGGACGTCACAATAGTTGGGTACTTAACTTAAGACCAATAGTTTATGTTCATGGATAACACCATTAAATGTCTCAATTATATTTCACAAAGTTGCAAATTGAATGAAAAATCTCTGCACACATGTATCAGAAATGTATGATTGTAGCCAGAAAATGTCTTAATGAAAGTTCAATGGTTTTTTTTTCCATCAAAATGAGACTTGTATGGTTAATTAACATAATTTGCCATTTTGTTGAAACAAATGGAATGACCTCATGTAATAATTTTATTAGCAGACTGCAATCAGCAAGATTACAGTCAAGGTGTGGTCGTTTATAACAATTCGCTTAAAAAAGCCTTGCCTAGTACTATAAACATATTCAGTCATTGACTGTATCGTGAATGTGAAATTGGCTGTGTTTCAATTGTTTTGTAAGAAATTATATTTGGAAAATTAGCTGGAACGTGTGCTTGGGTACTTGTCAAGGGAACAATACATTTAGGGGGACCAATGCTATTACCAATATGATATATTTGCAGAACTAGTAGAACAATTCTGTAGTAGGCCTACAAGTAAATAGAACAATGTACATAGAGGTGCTCTCAGTAAATTTGTTACGAACTTGACAGTTGAATAGCAACTGTATATGTACATAAATTATCAATATGCTTCCTAAAGTGGTCACCATTAAACACACCATTAAATCTAAACAGATTTCTGAAACGCAGCTAAATTTATTTAAAATTGAGAGCTCTTTTAAATACAAGCAAACCTTTCCAATTTTAAATTCAAAAATGATTTATGACCAGATATATCTAGCTACTAAGATTTAAATGTGTTATTCTACCTTGAGAAACTCCCGAGGATTAATAAATTAATTGTGGTTTACTTTGTATATATTCGAGAAATTTTGAGAATTATGTGAAATTATATTCAATTTGTTCTTTGTATTATATTCATGTACACTGTATGTTAGACAGGCAGCCTTATCTTTTGTAGGATTTTTTAAAGAATAGGCATATTTGCGGTTATAATATGTTGCTTAAGTATGAATGCTTAACTATATGACTATGTATTCAAGCACACTGGTTTAATATACCATTTTTCATAATTTCTAATCAAAATACTATCTCTTATATATGTTGCATGTTGTTAGTACGAACAATTAGCAAATCTAACTTGTATGCATTTATCGTTTGGTGCACAGCTATTGTTGAACAATGTAATATAAAGTGTAATGTGCTATACTCTACTATGACGTAACAATATGCTAAAATAGTGTACATATATTGCCCATATAAGCTCTCGTATCATAGATTCACTATTTGTTTATCGGTTCATCAAGAGATCGTTGATATTTTCAAAAATTGTTAAAGTGCAAGTGTTTTTGTAAGTCACTTTTATTCCAAGTTGTGTATTTTTTTACACCTAACAAATGTAAACTGCAAATGCAAATGTTAATTCATGTGATTGCCTTGTTTGTTGGGTAAAATACAAATGGGGGTAGTCCTATGGATAAATTGGGATGTATAATATAAAATAAACCGTCAAAAAGAAAGTTCATGTCTTTGTCATCATTCAAATTTGGATAAAAACTCCTTTCTCTTCTGTCTGTAATTTGCGAAAAAGGAAGATTGAAAATCTCAGCATGGAATGATGGAAAACGGGATAAACTCAGCCTAAGGTCCAATGTTTTCAGATATATTTAGCAATTTATATGGATCGGATGACAATGAAATAAGGGTAGTTGACCGCCAGACTTCAAGGCCCAGATTTTCAGAAGGACTTCCTGATTTTGTCAGTATTTCGAAATAAAATAACAAGCTGGGAGCCCTCCATGTGGCGAAGGACACTCAAAATTAGACAACAAATTTGGCACACTGTTTGACTTGATATATTTATGGATTAATGAAATTGTATTTGTCTACTATTTCATGCCTGAAGACTTGATCAAGTAGTCCAGGATGTGGGGACAGGGCTACTTAACGAACAACCTCATCAGTGTCATCGTCACTCATCAGAGATCACACTAAAGAAACTAAGTAATCTTAGGACTAGGCCCTGCAGACTTTTAACAGACTTCGGACTGTTCATTGCCAGGATACTTCGTATCAACTTCCCAAAAAAATGGAGGGCTGGAGACTTTGTTTTGCAAACAACAAGCATTATGCCATTAAAAGAACTCCCAAGCAAAATGAAAGGCCAGTGACTTGATTTGCAATAAACAGCCTTCGAAAGAACTTCCAAGCAAAATGCAAGGCTGGTGACTCCATTTTGCAGCAACAGCCTTCAAAAGAACTTCCAAGCAAATCACAAGGCCAGTGACTCCATTTTGCATGCAACAGCCTTCAAAAGAACTACCCAGCAAATCACAAGGCTGGTGACTCTTTTTTGCAGCAACAGTTTTCAAAAGAGCTACCTAGCAAAATGCAAGGCTGGTGACTCCACTTTGCAGGCAACAGCCTTCAAAAGAACTTCCAAACAAAATGCAAGGCTGGTGACTCCATTTTGCAGACAACAGCCTTCAAAAGAACATTCAAGCTAAATGCAAGGCTGATGACTCCATTTTGCAGACAACAGCCTTCGGAAGAACTTCCAAGCAAAATGCAAGGCTGGTGACTCCATTTTGCAGACAACAGTCTTCGGAAGAACTTCTAAGCGAAATGCAAGGCTGATGACTCCATTTTGCAGACAACAGCCTTCGGAAGAACTTCCAAGCAAAATGCAAGGCTGTTGACTCCATTTTGCAGACAACAGCCTTCGGAAGAACTTCCAAGCTAAATGAAAGGCTGATGATTCCATTTTGCAGACAACAGCCTTCGGAAGAACTTCCAAGCTAAATGCAAGGCTGGTGACTCCGTTTTGCAGACAACAGCCTTCAGATGAACTAGCAAGCAAAATGCAAGGCTGGTGACTCCATTTTGCAGGCAACAGCCTTCATAAGAACTAGCAAGCAAAATGCATGGCTGGTGACTCCATTTTGCGGACAACAGCCTTCAATAGAACTAGCAAGCAGAATGCAAGGCTGGTGACTCCATTTTGCAGGCAACAGCCTTCAGAAGAACTAGCTAGCAAAATGCAAGGCTGGTGACTTCATTTTGCAGACAACAGCCTTCGGAAGAACTTCCAAACAAAATGCAAGGCTGGTGACTCCATTTTGCAGACAACAGCCTTCAAAAGAACTTCCAAACAAAATGCAAGGCTGGTGACTCCATTTTGCAGACAACAGCCTTCATAAGAACTTCCAAGCCAAATGCAAGGCTGATAACTCCATTTTGCAGACAACAGCCTTCATAAGAACTTCCAAGCCAAATGCAAGGCTGGTGACTCCATTTTGCAGACAACAGCCTTCAAAAGAACTTCCAAACAAAATGCAAGGCTGGTGACTCCATTTTGCAGACAACAGCCTTCATAAGAACTTCCAAGCCAAATGCAAGGCTGATAACTCCATTTTGCAGACAACAGCCTTCAGAAGAACTTCCAAGCAAAATGCAAGGCTGGTACTCCATTTTGCAGACAACAACCTTCAAAAGAACTTCCTAGCAAAATGCAAGGTTGGTGACTATTTTGCAGACAACAGCCTTCGAAAGAACTTCCTAGCTTATCACAAGGCTGATGACTCCATTTTGCAGGCAACAGCCTTCAAAAGAACTTCCAAGCAAAATGCAAGGCTGGTGACTCAATTTTTCAGGCAACAGCCTGACAAAAGAACATTCAAGCAAAATGCAAAGCTGATGACCCCATTTTGCAGACAACAGCCTTCAAAAGAACATTCAAGCTAAATGCAAGGCTGGTGACTCCATTTTGCAGACAACAGCCTTCAGAAGAACTAGCAAGCAAAATGCAAGGCTGGTGACTCCATTTTGCAGGCAACAGCCTTCAAAATATAAAATACTTTATTCACACACAATTTACAATTGGTGTACTCATGTAAATAAATAAAATTAACAATAAAAACAGCAGTAAAAACAGTGATGCTACTCAGTACATAAAAAAGATAAAATGCATTGTAGTTCAGTAGCATTAAAACCCGCAATGTTAGCTTTCCCTTCAAGGGAATCTTTAACCTCAACAATTTGGCTAACAACTTGAACAGAACTGTCATACCTTGACATAAACCTATTCTTGAGCTCACTCTTGCTCATCTCTAGCACATGCGTATTATGACATTCAAGATACTTTGCAATAACACGTAAATTAGCACCAATAACAGAGTTTGCATCATTAATAAATCTCTTTGATATATATTTCACTTTGACATTAGAATTGTTTACCATAATTTTGACTAGACTGACATATCGACAATAAATTTCTTCTAAAGCACTACATGTACCATTAAGAAGAGGTAATAATTTTGTATGTGTTGTATACGGCAAGTTAAACATCTGCCTCACACACCTGTTCCACATAGTTTGAAAATAATTAACATTTTTATCCTCAAAATTCCAACATTGAGCACCATAGAAATGTGAACATTTTGTATTGAATAATTTTGTAACAACATTTCTATTACATTTGCCTAGAGTGGCTAACATATGGTTGACTCTATAAACAAGGTCACTTTTCTTCATCCTTATTTCTGTACTTTCTGACATGTCGCCATCAAGATAATTTCCTAGATGTTTAGTACTGTCAACCCAAGTAAGGGTATTTCCATTGAGTTTAACTTGACTAACATCATATTTTTTCTTACTAAATACCATACAGACTGACTTGGTTGGGTTATACTTAACACCATATTCTTCTGAGAATTCCTCACATATTTTTAACATTTCATTTAAACCTGATACAGTTGGTGATAATAAAGTTAGATCATCAGCATAAGCAATCGCACCATAAAAGTGCTTACCTATACAACATCCAATGCCTTTACGTTCTAGTCTAGTTAACAATTCATCCAAGTACACACAAAATAATATTGGAGATATAACTCCCCCTTGCCTAATACCATTGGATGTTGAGAATAACTCAGAAACATTTCCTTTCCATCTTGTACATAATTGTTGACGTTCATAAAGATCTAACAATGCTCGAAGAACCACTGAAGGTAACCCTCTCTCAATTAACAAATTAAAAAGTTTATCGTACCTGACTCTGTCAAATGCCTTAGTGGCATCAACAAAACACGAAAATACATCAGTTGAATGATTACTATAATATCTGACAACTTCCTTCAAAACCAGTGAACACATAACTGTGCTATGTTTACTTTTAAACGCATATTGCATATCGCTTGTAGCTAACATATTGTTATATCTATTAAGGACTAGCAAGCAGAATGCAAGGTTGGTGACTCCATTTTGCAGGTAACACCCTTCAAAAGAACTTCCTAGCAAAATGCAAGACTGGTGACTCCATTTTTCAGGCAACAGCCTTCAAGAGAACTTCCAAATAAAATTGAAGGTTTGTGACTCCCGTTTTGTAGACAACAGTCTGCAAAAGAAGCACCCAGCAAAATGGAAGGCCGGTTACTTTGTTTTGAAAGGAGAGCCTTCCGAAGAACTACCAAGCTTAATGCAAGACTGGTGACTCCATTTTGCAGACAACAGCCTTCGGAAGAACTTCCAAGCTAAATGCAAGGCTGGTGACTCCATTTTGCAGACAACAGCCTTCAAAAGAACTTCCAAGCAAAATGCAAGGCTGGTGACTCCATTTTGCAGACAACAGCCTTCGGAAGAACTTCCAAGCAAAATGCAAGGCTGGTGACTCCATTTTGCAGACAACAGCCTTCGGAAGAACTTCCAAGCAAAATGCAAGGCTGGTACTCCATTTTGCAGCAACAGCCTTCGAAAGAATTTCCTAGCAAATCACAAGGCTGGTGACTCCATTTTGCAGGCAACAGCCTTCGGAAGAACTTCCAAGCAAAATGCATGGCTGGTGACTCCATTTTGCAGGCAACAGCCTTCAAAAGAACATTCAAGTAAAATGCAAGGCTGATGACTCCATTTTGCAGACAACAGCCTTCAAAAGAACATTCAAGCAAAATGCAAGGCTGATGACTCCATTTTGCAGACAACAGCCTTCGGAAGAACTTCAAAGCAAAATGCAAGGCTGTTGACTCCATTTTGCAGACAACAGCCTTCGAAAGAACTTCCAAGCTAAATGCAAGGCTGGTGACTCCATTTTGCAGACAACAGCCTTCAGAAGAACTAGCAAGCAAAATGCAAGGCTGGTGACTCCATTTTGCAGGCAACAGCCTTCAAAAGAACTAGCAAGCAAAATGCAAGGCTGGTGACTCCATTTTGCGAGCAACAGCCTTCAAAAGAACTAGCAAGCAAAATGCAAGGCTGGTGACTCCATTTTGCAGACAACAGCCTTCGGAAGAACTTCCAAGCAAAATGCAAGGCTGTTGACTCCATTTTGCAGACAACAGCCTTCGGAAGAACTTCCAAGCTAAATGAAAGGCTGATGATTCCATTTTGCAGACAACAGCCTTCGGAAGAACTTCCAAGCTAAATGCAAGGCTGGTGACTCCGTTTTGCAGACAACAGCCTTCAATAGAACTAGCAAGCAGAATGCAAGGCTGGTGACTCCATTTTGCAGGCAACAGCCTTCAGAAGAACTAGCAAGCAAAATGCAAGGCTGGTGACTCCATTTTGCAGACAACAGCCTTCGCAAGAACACGAGCAAAATGCAAGACTGGTGACTTCATTTTGCAGACAACAGCCTTCGGAAGAACTTCCAAGCTAAATGCAAGGCTGGTGACTCCATTTTGCAGACAACAGCCTTCAAAAGAACTTCCAAACAAAATGCAAGGCTGGTGACTCCATTTTGCAGACAACAGCCTTCATAAGAACTTCCAAGCCAAATGCAAGGCTGATAACTCCATTTTGCAGACTACAGCCTTCAGAAGAACTTCCAAGCAAAATGCAAGGCTGGTACTCCATTTTGCAGACAACAACCTTCAAAAGAACTTCCTAGCAAAATACAAGGTTGGTGACTATTTTGCAGCAACAGCCTTTGAAAGAACTTCCTAGCTTATCACAAGGCTGATGACTCCATTTTGCATGCAACAGCCTTCAAAAGAACTTCCAAGCAAAATGCAAGGCTGGTGACTAAATTTTTCAGGCAACAGCCTGACAAAAGAACATTCAAGCAAAATGCAAAGCTGATGACCCCATTTTGCAGGCAACAGCCTTCAAAAGAACATTCAAGCTAAATGCAAGGCTGGTGACTCCATTTTGCAGACAACAGCCTTCAGAAGAACTAGCAAGCAAAATGCAAGGCTGGTGACTCCATTTTGCAGGCAACAGCCTTCAAAAGAACTAGCAAGCAAAATGTAAGGCTGGTGACTCCATTTTGCAGGCAACAGCCTTCAAAAGAACTAGCAAGCAGAATGCAAGGTTGGTGACTCCATTTTGCAGGTAACACCCTTCAAAAGAACTTCCTAGCAAAATGCAAGACTGGTGACTCCATTTTTCAGGCAACAGCCTTCAAGAGAACTTCCAAATAAAATTGAAGGTTTGTGACTCCCGTTTTGTTGACAACAGTCTGCAAAAGAAGCACCCAGCAAAATGGAAGGCCGGTTACTTTGTTTTGAAAGGAGAGCCTTCCGAAGAACTACCAAGCAAAATGCAAGACTGGTGACTCCATTTTGCAGACAACAGCCTTCGGAAGAACTTCCAAGCTAAATGCAAGGCTGGTGACTCCATTTTGCAGACAACAGCCTTCAAAAGAACTTCCAAACCAAATGCAAGGCTGGTGACTCCATTTTGCAGACAACAGCCTTCGGAAGAACTTCCAAGCAAAATGCAAGGCTGATAACTCCATTTTGCAGACAACAGCCTTCAGAAGAACTTCCAAGATAAAAGCAAGGCTGGTACTCCATTTTGCGGACAAAAGCCTTCGAAAGAACTTCCAAGCTAAATGCAAGGCTGGTGACTCCATTTTGCAGACAACAGCCTTCAAAAGAACTTCCAAACCAAATGCAAGGCTGGTGACTCCATTTTGCAGACAACAGCCTTCGGAAGAACTTCCAAGCAAAATGCAAGGCTGATAACTCCATTTTGCAGACAACAGCCTTCAGAAGAACTTCCAAGCAAAATGCAAGGCTGGTACTCCATTTTGCGGACAAAAGCCTTCGAAAGAACTTCCTAGCAAAATGCAAGGCTGGTGACTCTATTTGCAGCAACGGCCTTCGAAAGAACTTCCTAGCAAATCACAAGGCTGGTGACTCCATTTTGCAGGCAACAGCCTTCAAAAGAACTTCCAAGCAAAATGCAAGGTTGGTGACTCCATTTTGCAGGCATCAGCCTTCAAAAGAACATCCAAGCAAAATGCAAGGCTGATGACTCCATTTTGCAGACAACAGCCTTCAAAAGAACATTCAAGCAAAATGCAAGGCTGATGACTCCATTTTGCAGACAACAGCCTTCGGAAGAACTTCCAAGCAAAATGCAAGGCTGATGACTCCATTTTGCAGACAACAGTCTTCGGAAGAACTTCCAAGCTAAATGCAAGGCTGGTGACTCCATTTTGCAGACAACAGCCTTCAGAAGAACTAGCAAGCAAAATGCAAGGCTGGTGACTCCATTTTGCAGGCAACAGCCTTCAAAAGAACTTCCAAGCCAAATGCAAGGCTGGTGACTCCATTTTGCAGGCAACAGCCTTCAAAAGAACTAGCAAGCAAAAATGCAAGGCTGGTGACTCCATTTTGCAGCAACAGCCTTCAGAAGAACTAGCAAGCAAAATGCAACGCTGGTGACTCCATTTTGCAGGCAACAGCCTTCAAAAGCAACTTCCAAATAAAATTGAAGGTTTGTGACTCCCGTTTTGTAGACAACAGTCTGCAAAAGAACCAACCAGCAAAATGGAAGGCCGGTTACTTTGTTTTGAAAGGAGAGCCTTCCGAAGAACTACCAAGCAAAATGCAAGGCTGGTGACTCCATTTTGGAGACAATAGCCTTCGGAAGAACACGAGCAAAATGCAAGACTGGTGACTCCATTTTGCAGACAACAGGCTTCGGAAGAACTTCCAGCTAAATGCAAGGCTGGTGACTCCATTTTGCAGACAACAGTCTTCAAAAGAACTTCCAAACAAAATGCAAGGCTGGTGACTCCATTTTGCAGACAACAGCCTTCGGAAGAACTTCCAAGCAAAATGCAAGGCTGATAACTCCATTTTGCAGACAACAGCCTTCAGAAGAACCTCCAAGCAAAATGCAAGGCTGGTACTCCATTTTGCGGACAAAAGCCTTCGAAAGAACTTCCTAGCAAAATGCAAGGCTGGTGACTCTATTTGCAGCAACGGCCTTCGAAAGAACTTCCTAGCAAATCACAAGGCTGGTGACTCCATTTTGCAGGCAACAGCCTTCAAAAGAACTTCCAAGCAAAATGCAAGGTTGGTGACTCCATTTTGCAGGCATCAGCCTTCAAAAGAACATCCAAGCAAAATGCAAGGCTGATGACTCCATTTTGCAGACAACAGCCTTCAAAAGAACATTCAAGCAAAATGCAAGGCTGATGACTCCATTTTGCAGACAACAGCCTTCGGAAGAACTTCCAAGCAAAATGCAAGGCTGATGACTCCATTTTGCAGACAACAGTCTTCGGAAGAACTTCCAAGCTAAATGCAAGGCTGGTGACTCCATTTTGCAGACAACAGCCTTCAGAAGAACTAGCAAGCAAAATGCAAGGCTGGTGACTCCATTTTGCAGGCAACAGCCTTCAAAAGAACTAGCAAGCAAAATGCAAGGCTGGTGACTCCATTTTGCAGGCAACAGCCTTCAGAAGAACTAGCAAGCAAAATGTAAGGCCGGTGACTCCATTTTGCAGGCAAAAGCCTTCAGAAGAACTAGCAAGCAAAATGCAAGGCTGGTGACTCCATTTTGCAGAAACAGCCTTCGAAGGACTAGCAAGCAAAATGCAAGGCTGGTGACTCCATTTTGCAGGCAACAGCCTTCAAAAGAACTAGCAAGCAGAATGCAAGGTTGGTGACTCCATTTTGCAGGTAACACCCTTCAAAAGAATTTCCTAGCAAAATGCAAGACTGGTGACTCCATTTTTCAGGCAACAGCCTTCAAGAGAACTTCCAAATAAAATTGAAGGTTTGTGACTCCCGTTTTGTAGACAACAGTCTGCAAAAGAAGCACCCAGCAAAATGGAAGGCCGGTTACTTTGTTTTGAAAGGAGAGCCTTCCGAAGAACTACCAAGCAAAATGCAAGGCTGGTGACTCCATTTTGGAGACAATAGCCTTCGGAAGAACACGAGCAAAATGCAAGACTGGTGACTCCATTTTGCAGACAACAGCCTTCGGAAGAACTTCCAGCTAAATGCAAGGCTGGTGACTCTATTTTGCAGACAACAGTCTTCAAAAGAACTTCCAAACAAAATGCAAGGCTGGTGACTCCATTTTGCAGACAACAGCCTTCGGAAGAACTTCCAAGCAAAATGCAAGGCTGATAACTCCATTTTGCAGACAACAGCCTTCAAAAGAACATTCAAGCAAAATGCAAGGCTGATGACTCCATTTTGCAGACAACAGCCTTCGGAAGAACTTCCAAGCAAAATGCAAGGCTGGTGCCTCCATTTTGCAGACAACAGCCTTCAGAAGAACTAGCAAGCAAAATGCAAGGCTGGTGACTCTATTTGCAGCAACGGCCTTCGAAAGAACTTCCTAGCAAATCACAAGGCTGGTGACTCCATTTTGCAGGCAACAGCCTTCAAAAGAACTTCCAAGCGAAATGCAAGGCTGGTGACTCCATTTTGCAGGCATCAGCCTTCAAAAGAACATCCAAGCAAAATGCAAGGCTGATGACTCCATTTTGCAGACAACAGCCTTCAAAAGAACTTCCAAGCAAAATGCAAGGCTGATGACTCCATTTTGCAGACAACAGCCTTCGGAAGAACTTCCAAGCAAAATGCAAGGCTGATGACTCCATTTTGCAGACAACAGCCTTCGGAAGAACTTCCAAGCTAAATGCAAGGCTGGTGACTCCATTTTGCAGACAACAGCCTTCAGAAGAACTAGCAAGCAAAATGCAAGGCTGGTGACTCCATTTTGCAGGCAACAGCCTTCAAAAGAACTAGCAAGCAAAATGCAAGGCTGGTGACTCCATTTTGCAGGCAACAGCCTTCAGAAGAACTAGCAAGCAAAATGTAAGGCCGGTGACTCCATTTTGCAGGCAAAAGCCTTCAGAAGACCTAGCAAGCAAAATGCAAGGCTGGTGACTCCATTTTGCAGAAACAGCCTTCGAAGGACTAGCAAGCAAAATGCAAGGCTGGTGACTCCATTTTGCAGGCAACAGCCTTCAAAAGAACTAGCAAGCAGAATGCAAGGTTGGTGACTCCATTTTGCAGGTAACAGCCTTCAAAAGAACTTCCTAGCAAAATGCAAGACTGGTGACTCCATTTTTCAGGCATCAGCCTTCAAGAGAACTTCAAAATAAAATTGAAGGTTTGTGACTCCCGTTTTGTAGACAACAGTCTGCAAAAGAAGCACCCAGCAAAATGGAAGGCCGGTTACTTTGTTTTGAAAGGAGAGCCTTCCGAAGAACTACCAAGCAAAATGCAAGACTGGTGACTCCATTTTGCAGACAACAGCCTTCGGAAGAACTTCCAGGCTAAATGCAAGGCTGGTGACTCCATTTTGCAGACAACAGCCTTCAAAAGAACTTCCAAACAAAATGCAAGGCTGGTGACTCCATTTTGCAGACAACAGCCTTCGGAAGAACTTCCAAGCAAAATGCAAGGCTGATGACTCCATTTTGCAGACAACAGCCTTCAGAAGAACTTCCAAGCAAAATGCAAGGCTGGTACTCCATTTTGCAGCAACAGCCTTCGAAAGAACTTCCTAGCAAATCACAAGGCTGGTGACTCCATTTTGCAGGCAACAGCCTTCGGAAGAACTTCCAAGCAAAATGCAAGGCTGGTGACTCCATTTTGCAGGCAACAGCCTTCAAAAGAACATTCAAGTAAAATGCAAGGCTGACGACTCCATTTTGCAGACAACAGCCTTCAAAAGAACATTCAAGCAAAATGCAAGGCTGATGACTCCATTTTGCAGACAACAGCCTTCGGAAGAACTTCCAAGCAAAATGCAAGGCTGTTGACTCCATTTAGCAGACAACAGCCTTCGGAAGAACTTCTAAGCAAAATGCAAGGCTGATGACTCCATTTTGCAGACAACAGCCTTCGAAAGAACTTCCAAGCTAAATGCAAGGCTGGTGACTCCATTTTGCAGACAACAGCCTTCAGAAGAACTAGCAAGCAAAATGCAAGGCTGGTGACTCCATTTTGCAGGCAACAGCCTTCAAAAGAACTAGCAAGCAAAATGCATGGCTGGTGACTCCATTTTGCGGACAACAGCCTTCAGAAGAACTAGCAAGCAAAATGCAAGGCTGGTGACTCCATTTTGCAGGCAACAGCCTTCAAAAGAACTAGCAAGCAAAATGCAAGGCTGGTGACTCCATTTTGCAGGCAACAGCCTTCAGAAGAACTAGCAAGCAAAATGCAAGGCCGGTGACTCCATTTTGCAGGCAAAAGCCTTCAGAAGAACTAGCAAGCAAAATGCAAGGCTGGTGACTCCATTTTGCAGTAACAGCCTTCGAAGGACTAGCAAGCAAAATGCAAGGCTGGTGACTCCATTTTGCAGGCAACAGCCTTCAAAAGAACTAGCAAGCAGAATGCAAGGTTGCTGACTCCATTTTGCAGGTAACAGCCTTCAAAAGAACTTCCTAGCAAAATGCAAGACTGGTGACTCCATTTTGCAGCAACAGCCTTCAGAAGAACTAGCAGGCAAAATGCAAGGCTGGTGACTCCATTTTTGCAGGTAACACCCTTCAAAAGAACTAGCAAGCAAAATGCAAGGCTGGTGACTCCATTTTGCAGCAACAGCCTTCAGAAGAACTAGCAGGCAAAATGCAAGGCTGGTGACTCCATTTTTGCAGGCAACAGCCTTCAAAAGAACTAGCAAGCAGAATGCAAGGTTGGTGACTCCATTTTGCAGGTAACACCCTTCAAAAGAACTTCCTAGCAAAATGCAAGACTGGTGACTCCATTTTTCAGGCAACAGCCTTCAAGAGAACTTCCAAATAAAATTGAAGGTTTGTGACTCCCATTTTGTAGACAACAGTCTGCAAAAGAACCACCCAGCAAAATGGAAGGCCGGTTACTTTGTTTTGAAAGGAGAGCCTTCAGAAGAACTTCCAAGCAAAATGCAAGGCTGGTACTCCATTTTGCAGCAACAGCCTTCGAAAGAACTTCCTAGCAAATCACAAGGCTGGTGACTCCATTTTGCAGACAACAGCCTTCGGAAGAACTTCCAAGCAAAATGCAAGGCTGGTGACTCCATTTTGCAGGCAACAGCCTTCAAAAGAACATTCAAGTAAAATGCAAGGCTGACGACTCCATTTTGCAGACAACAGCCTTCAAAATAACATTCAAGCAAAATGCAAGGCTGATGACTCCATTTTGCAGACAACAGCCTTCGGAAGAACTTCAAAGCAAAATGCAAGGCTGTTGACTCCATTTTGCAGACAACAGCCTTCGGAAGAACTTCTAAGCAAAATGCAAGGCTGATGACTCCATTTTGCAGACAACAGCCTTCGAAAGAACTTCCTAGCTAAATGCAAGGCTGGTGACTCCATTTTGCAGCAACAGCCTTCAGAAGAACTAGCAAGCAAAATGCAAGGCTGGTCTGGATCTGGATCTGGATATTTAATCAGCAGTCCTCTATGATGAGAGTGTCGAGCTGATGGGGTGGTGTGCTAATGCATGCTAGTCTCTTAAAAGTTTCTTAAATGCAGTCACTGTTTCTGCATCGACTTGGTCTTGTCTCAATTTATTCCAATCGATAAAAGTTTTTGGAGCAAAAGCGTGCTTGAACTGTGTGGTCTTTGGCGCAAACACTTTTAAATTGAGGTTATTGTTTTTTCTTGTAATGCTTTTGTTAAAAGTAATATCCACATCCTCCGAGGGAACGGCCACTAATCCTTTTATCACCTTAAATAATAGTACGAGTCTTAGTTCTCTTCTTCGATTTTCAAGCGAAGGCCATTTTAATTGTTGTAGCATATTTGTAACGCTACTCGTTTGTCTGTAATCGTTAACAGCAAACCTGGCTGCTCGTCTCTGGATCATTTCAACGGACTTGATATTTTTCTGGGTATGGGGGTCCCAGATCGCTGCACTATACTCCAGCTTAGATCTTACCATAGATTTATATGCCAATACTTTGCAATCTTTCGGGCAATCTTTTAGATTCCTTCGAAGGAACCCGAGAATTGAGTTACTTTTTTTGGTCACTTCTGCTATATAAGAGTTCCACTGGAGATCATTATCAATAATTAATCCAAGGTATTTTGCCTTATCCACCTCTTCCAATACATCGCCTGAAATTTCGTATTGTTTCACTAGGGGTTGTTTTTTCCTTGATGATCGCAAGATGTTACATTTGGACGAGTTAAATGACATGCCCCAGTTTAGACCCCATTTAACTAAGGTATGTAGATCTTGTTGTAAGCTGTCCTGGTCTTCTGCTGACTTTATCTGACGATACAGAAGGCAATCGTCGGCGAATAAGCGGACTGTAGATGAAACCAGGCTGGGCAGATCGTTGATATGCAGGAGGAAGATCAACGGCCCAAGGACCGTTCCCTGGGGGACTCCTGAGTCAACATGTACCGATGAAGATGATTCACCATCAACAATCACTGATTGATTCCTATTTTTCAGGAATGCACCAATCCACTGTAGGAGTTTTCCATCAATCCCATAATGTTCCAATTTATGGAGCACTCGGTCATGAGGCACCGTATCGAATGCCTTGGAAAAGTCTAATATGGCCATGTCGACTTGGGTGTTCTCGTCTCTAGATTTCATGAGATCGTGGAGTGTTGTTAATAATTGCGTCTCGCACGAGTGATGTTTCCGGAATCCATGCTGGAATGGCGATAGTATCCCAAGATCATCTATGTGCTTCCTGATGTGAGAACAAATGATATGTTCAAGCACTTTACACACGACGCAGGTCAAGGAGACAGGTCTGTAATTGGCAGCAGTATTCCGGTTACCTTTTTTGAACACTGGTGTAATGTTGGCATTTAGCCAGTCTAGCGGGAGCGAGCCTTGTTCGATCGACTGCTTATATAGTGCTGCTAAGCACGGTGCCAGCTCAGATGCCAGTTCTTTTAATATGCGACACGGAATATTATCAGGTCCAGAGGCCTTACTGATGTTCAGTCGGCTTAAGATCTTCCGTACTCCCTCAGAACTGAATTTGAGTTCAGCGATTGGTCTGTAGCTTGGTCCATATAAACGCGATGATGCGTAGATGTCATCTTTTGTGAACACTGACTGAAATTGTTTATTGATCAATTCTGCCTTATCTTTTCCATTTGTGTGAAGACGGCCCCGGTCTTTGATGGGGGCTACTCCAATATTATCTTGCCTCTGTGATTTGATGTACTTCCACATCGGCTTCGGGTCCTTTTCTTGGAGGCCTTCGAGCAGTATGTTATTAATATACTGGTTCCTTGCTGTTCTGATTGTTTTTACAGTCCTGCGTTTTATCTCTCTATACGATTCCCAGTCTGCTTCTTTATTGGATCGTACTGCCTTATTATAGAGTCTTTGTTTTTTCCTACAGGCTCTTTTGATTGCAACCGACAACCATGGCGGCTTGTATCTTGGCGAGACAGATTTACTTGGCACAAATTTGTCAATCACACTTGTCAAGTGGTTTTTTAGTGAATTAAAGTTGTCGTCTGGTGTCTTTGAGGGTAAAGCAGTCAAAAAACTGTCTCTGAAATCCGCGGTCTCGCTGTGGATTTTGTCCCAGTTAGCTTTAGAATACTGGAACACCTTTCTTGGTTTTTTCCTGACCAAGTGGGCTTTGATGTCACAATCTGCTAATACTATGTCATGATCAGATATGCCCGGAATAGTTATTGACTGCTTCACAAGTGAAGGTTTGTTGGTGCAGAACAGGTCTAGTAGCTTGGCTTCTCTAGTAGGCTGGCGATGGATCTGTGTCAGGCTGTGATCGTCTAGGATATCCAATAATTTGGAGCTCACGGTGGGATTCGCTGCTCCCGTTGGGACAGTGTTACTTTCCCATTCGATATCTCCAACATTGAAATCGCCACCCAATATGATCGTTTTTTGGGCGGAGCCTTGCGATTGGATGTAGTTGAGGGTTTTATCCAGTTCTTCCATGATCTTTATCTCCTTTGATACCGGGCCTTTGGGTTGCCTATAAAAGGTCCCAATGTAGAGAGTCTGATACCCTTTAATTGAAATTTTGGCCCATACTACTTCTGCCTCAGTTTGGATGGCTATCTGTTCCACTAGCAGATTGTCCTTTGTCGCTATCATAACCCCACCTCCTCCCATAGTTCGATCCTTTCGGATTGTTCCGCTGTAATTTGGAGGGAGGAATTCCTGAGTGCTGATGGTGCTGTCGATCTTGGTTTCCGTCATCATAGCGATGTCGGCGTCCGTATAACTTAGCAAGTTTTCTATCTCTGCTCTCTTTCCGAGGCAACTATTACAGTTGATAACTAGAGTTCTGAGATTGTTTGCTTTTTGGGGGAGACTCTTTCTTAAGTTATATTCCTCGGCATAGTCACTTAATATTATGCTTGAATCCTGGCTAGCCTGTCTGCTTTGTTGTGGGAATAGTGATGTTTGGATGCTTGCGCATGCTGGGCTACTGTGATACTGGGGTATAAATTGAGCTGGATCAGGTGAAACGATTGGGTTGCTACTGTCCACGGCCTCTCCTAGGATGGAGAAGGTGTTGGAAACTTCCACATGGAAAGAGTTCAGTATGCTGTTGCTGTAATTGGGAGTATTACATTTATTACATATCCACACTGAATGGTCCCGTTCGATGACTTTGAACTCCCTTGTACATATGCTCAGGCATGTTTTGTGATACCATATGCTGCATTCATCGCAACACAATGCCATATGACTCCAGTTTACGCATAATTCACAGTATCCACATGGATAAACACTATTTGGGCCTGGGTGGGGTTCGACGTCACCACTTAGCAAGAGCACAAGTAATGTGATAGTTTTTAAGTGTCGGTCTTTACCCTTCCTATTGATTTTATTCAAGTAATTATCCAGTTTACCCTTGGCTATTAATTCGCACAAGTTGGTTTTTGAAGAATTTTCCGTCCAACTAGTGGTTGCTACGGCCACTGGTTCACTAAGAATCATATTGTCAGTGATTGAGTCATTTCTCGATTTTACAGCTGAGATGGTAAGGAACATCAATAATACACAGTAGAACATCATTTTAAATTTGTCTATAAGTAACACAATATGAATATAAGAACACAATTTTTCTTAATAGTAACTCACGTAATAACAATATCCACACAGTAATGATGTCCACACAATAATAATATCCACACGATGTCGTTCTTCCGTATATAATGCTTATAATCCGTATTTTGTTTTTAACACGATCGTAACGATAATAGGTGAATTTTCCAAACAATATGGCGTCGTCCTTGTTGATTGTGACCGTCCCTCGGAGGGTGAATTTTAACTTAAAACATCATAAATAACATAACAATTGTCCGCTAATGGGTTTTACACATATTAATCCAATTAATTAGCTACACTCCTGGGTGGAACCCCTCTTAAATCCTTTGAATTTACTGTTTTTAACTCACACACGTTGATAAAAACAACCTCTTCCGGCGCATGCGCACACCACTCGGTGACTCCATTTTGCAGGCAACAGCCTTCAGAAGAACTAGCAAGCAAAATGCAAGGCTGGTGACTCCATTTTGCAGGCAACAGCCTTCAAAAGAACTAGCAAGCAAAATGCAAGGCTGGTGACTCCATTTTGCAGGCAACAGCCTTCAGAAGAACTAGCAAGCAAAATGCAAGGCTGGTGACTCCATTTTGCAGCAACAGCCTTCAGAAGACCTAGCAAGCAAAATGCAAGGCTGGTGACTCCATTTTGCAGAAACAGCCTTCGAAGGACTAGCAAGCAAAATGCAAGGCTGGTGACTCCATTTTGCAGGCAACAGCCTTCAAAAGAACTAGCAAGCAGAATGCAAGGTTGGTGACTCCATTTTGCAGGTAACACCCTTCAAAAGAACTTCCTAGCAAAATGCAAGACTGGTGACTCCATTTTTCAGGCAACAGCCTTCAAGAGAACTTCCAAATAAAATTGAAGGTTTGTGACTCCCATTTTGTAGACAACAGTCTGCAAAAGAACCACCCAGCAAAATGGAAGGCCGGTTACTTTGTTTTGAAAGGAGAGCCTTCCGAAGAACTACCAAGCAAAATGCAAGGCTGGTGACAATGACTTTGTTTTGCCAGAAACCGCTTTCGAGAGAACTTTCGATGCAAAATAGAAGGCTGGTGAGCAAAAGCCTGTGACTTCAATGACCAGTGGCGGATCCAGACACGACAGGCTAGGGGGGGCCCGGACGTATTTCGGCATTCGCCGGCCCGCGTTATCGCAATTTTTCTTCAAAATGCTACTTAATCTTGGTGGTCTAGGGGCGGCCCGGGCCCCCTAGGCCCCCCCTGTATCCGCCACTGATGACTCAGGGTTACTTCTGCGTGGTCACCACTGGCATGAACATGATGAAGTTCCAAGGCAAATCAGAAGGTTGGTCTTTAAAATTTATAGGAAAGCGAGCCAACAACCCACAGAAGAACTCTGTTAAAGTCAGAAAGAAAGGCTGGTCAAAAACAAAGAGCAATTTGTTTTGTTCAAAAATTGTGTAAAATCAATTACCTTTTAAAGTTATTGCCAGCAGGTGACGGATCACAGGGCTTGGAGAAATCCAGGAGAATCAAATTCAATCAATCTGAATCTGGACATGGGGACAGGAGCACATGGTCCAAGGCTCCATTTATTTCTATGCTTTGTCCAATCCAGGGGCGCTCTTGTAGACTTGTGTTTTTCGCGACACCTGGCGGACAAACCAGATTTCAAGATGGCGAAGATGGAGATGTTTGTGTTGATTGTCTGCATTATTTCTGCAGTTTATTCCCTGCAGGTAATATGACATTGTCTAAATTATCATTAGTATTGTGCAAGTGATGTCCAAGAAGCATTTTGATCAGTTATTGTGTGTCTGTTGTGCAGAATTATCTTGCATGGGTCCTAGAATTAGATCAATAATGATGTCAATATTTCAGAACTGCAACAGTGCAAGGCAGTGTGATAAATTATTTATCTGTGACTGAAGTGTGACAAACAACATTGCTTCCTCCCATTAACTTCATGTACAATAATGTTGTAAAATATTCACACGTAATGTGTTATGATTTTCACTAGCTAATCTTCATAATTGAATAATGGCATGAAATTTAGTATTATGAAAGTACTTCAACTACTTGTGATTTTACATACCACACAATGGCAACACATTACCAGACATCGCTGACAATAGCCGGACATCACATGACTGTCATGAGACCTAGAAAATGAACTTTATCATTTGGCAAAATTAAATATCTTCGGTCTTCGGGACACTTTATTCCAAAGGTGCGGAGCAGAGTCCCGTCTTGGACGCAAATGTAAAATTGGTTCTTTTTATTTAATTACCAGTAGTTGATCTTGAAAATAACTTGTTTAATTGCGCGCCTCCGATACTTTGCCACCAATCAGGGTCAAAGATAAGTACTCGTCCGCTCGTCTGAGACGAGTAAAAATAGAGGAGGACGCAAATATGCTTGTGTACTTGTCCGTCAGACTAGTAACAGATCAAAGTGAAAATATTTACTTTTGATATCAGAAGTCAGTTTTATGACAGATGGGTATCAATTTAAGGAAAAAATTTTGCCAAAAAATGTATAAAAAATAAACATAATCCCCTGTTTGTGTATTGAGTTATTGTTTACATAAGGTCTTTTATGTGATGAATGTTTACACAAGCCCTATGAGTTGTGATAAGGCCAATTGTGTCTCGAGACACATTCTGTGACTTTTTGTTGCTCTGAATAGGGAGTTATCTGTTTGTGTTATCTCAACTGTTTCTTTAGCATGTCTTAAACACTTTCTTGAACTCAGTGTCAGTGCCCTTTTGATTAACTTATACTTGTTTCAGCGGAAAATCAGGAAAACAGAACTCCGCTTCTAATACCTCTATTTGAATGACGTTTTTTTCTAAATGCACAAAATTCAAATTTTATGATTGGTATTCCTTCCACTAACATACATGATGAATGCGTGGTAACTGCTTTAAATCACTTCTGGGGAATAAATAGCTGAAGTGCTGCATGGAAAAAAAATTGCAGACAATATTCAGGACGAGTAACTTTTTGGAGGATGAGTAACTTTTGAAAGATACTAGTCCGTGGACTAATAACATTTTTGGCTTATATTTCACCCTGCCACCAATTAGGCCTATATATGCCTACAGATCACAGATTTGTCAGATCTGGGACTCCTCGTGAAAATGTCAGTTAACAAAATGCTGACATACAGTTCCACACATGTGCTCTTTGCGTTTTTTTGCATTTCCTTTTTCAAGCATAGTTCATTAAATTTTTTTCCCCAGCCACTACCGAATGACGTACACAATCAAAATCTTCTTGATTCGACAGTGAACAAAGTCCATGTGATTTTCATGAACCATCTAGGTAGGTCTTACTTAAATTTATTTACGTAATTTATGTGCAAATGAGATATTGATACTTTCTTATGTGGACATGCAGAATAGAAAAGCCTATCTTGTCTTAAACTGTTTAGTCATGCCAATTTAGGACTCAGATGCATCATGATATTTTGTGCTTGCGTGTGTAATGTAAAATTTTTGCTCTTCATCAAATTTGCATCCAAACTGTCACATTCTAAAACTCTTCGAAAAGATGAAAAAATTTCCAATGCAAACCAAAAACCCAGGTTTTTTTTTTTTTACAGGTTGGATGAATTTAAGCAGTTGAGAAAATTTAGGAAATATATGTCACTCAAATGCTAATGGCATTTAAAAGATTTTTTTTTCTTCAAGTGATATGAAGGGAATCTGTTAGATATTCCAGAAATTATCAATAGAGAGTTTGAACATTGTGAAATATCTGTTAAAACTCTGGTAACTTAAAATTTGATAATTCGTTTACATTTTAATTTCCTCATCATTTGCAGATGTTGGCTATGCAGGCTTCATCAACCAAGTGGTCAATACGTACTTCACCAACTATTTCCCTCAAGCTGTCAAGCTGGGGAAGCAGTTGGCTGATGGCGGATACCTGGAGAAATTCACTTACATGACTCACCCTTGGTTGGTCAGCCTCTATTTGGACTGTCCTCCTAATATGGTGCTTGCTGGAATCAAGCTCAAGGTATACATGTGTGTCTTTAAAAATAATAGATCGAGAGATGGACTGATATTGAGAATCTGAGACTTTGGAATCTGTCTTTAAGTGACGGAAACTCTTGACTACTACTCCCTTTCAAATTACTATTATGCTCCACCCAATACAAAAACCAACTGTGACACAAATTCTGACTACCCCTATATCCTTCAACTCCACTCAACATCCTCAAACTATACCCATAAACCTCTGAAAACTTTTTTTTTTCGCAAATAATTTTCCCAAAATGTAATGGTTCTTTAAACATTTTCTATTTGCGATAATATTTTTTTAAACATTTGTTTTTCCAAAAAACGTGGTTTCCAAATATCTTATTCCCAAACATTTCTTTTTCAGAATTTTTTGCCCCGTAATTTAAAAAAAAATTTTTGACCCCAAAATAATTTTTTCCTCACAATTAAGCTGGTAATTACATCATGAATAACAATCAATTTTCATTAAAATTTGTCTTTTGTATTCAGGCAGTGCTGTCTTCACGCTTTGGCAAAATTATTTTTAAAACAAATCAATCACTTCATAGATTTAACAATATATTTTTCACCAATGTATTGTTTTCCAGTGTCCTAACCAGACGGAGATTACTGACTTCAAAGCTGCAGTGAAGGCAGGAGTAATCACTTGGCACGCAGGGCCAATGAACATGCAGATTGAGAACATGGATGAACCGTTGCTCAAGATGGCCGTACAACTTAGTTTCAGCCTTGATAAGAAGCTCAACATCACCAGGGAAATGGCTGTCTTGAGTCAGAGGGATGTCCCAGGTAGGCTACTTTTTCTTTGTCTTGTTTATTTTGTAATATTGGTTCCTGCTTGCTCCACTGTTCAAAGGTCTTAACCAACATGGGTTCGATCTCTGGTCAGTGCTTTTCCTAGCCATTAGCCACATTAGCATTGGATAATGCATCCTCCAATGGTCCATGTGCTTAATGAAAATCACATGTTTTGCATGCAAATTAGCCACACACACATGCATTTCACTCAAAATGGGTCATTTTGTGAATTTATGTCCTAGGAAAAGCACTGCTGGTTGGGGAGCCCAAAATTTTGAGTGGACCTTCATGAGCAAAAGCCTGACTTGATGTCATTCAGATGAGATGTTAAATTGGCAGTTCCTTGTATCAGTGTCTGTGCTAGGCAAGTAAAAGATCCCTCACAGGGGGTAAATGTAAAATGTTGAGGACTCCCGCTCTCTCTTCAATCTAATCAATCAACCCTCATGAGCACCCAGAATTGGGCTTAGAGGACTGCCCTTACCATATCTACATCTACCTATCTACCTATCTATCTTTCCTTCTTTCCTTCCAGGAATCACTCAAACTGCAATTCCGATCCTCAGCAAACTGGGCGTCAAAGCAGTAACAGTCGGGGTGAACAGCGGATCATCGCCTCCTGCAGTCCCGAAGGTTTTCCGATGGAAGTATGGAGATGCAGAGATATACGGAACATGGCATCCTGGTAGGACTTTGTGACTCTTTCATTGGGTGTCTGGGTCGGGGGGGGGGGGGGGGAATGGGTCAGCTCAATTGCTGTGTCCTGTGCTGGGTTCAATTCCAGCTTTCAGTCCTTCTTGCAAAATGCAACATAAATTATTTTATTTGATGATTGAGGCTATTTAGTGGGCCTGGTATTCTTTGAAAAAAAAGAGGCCTTATTTGTAAAAATATTGATTTTGTGTTATTTAAAAAAAAAAGTGTATATTTACTGTTCAGTCTGAAATTCCCTAAAATTATAATAATTCTGACTAGCTAAAGTAAATCTTCATAGAGTTAAAGATGCCTGAGATTTTCAAATTTACCTGTCCTCATACTGCAGATTTATACTGACCGGTATTTGACCCCCATATATAGCATAGTCTGCATTGTCTCTGCATAGTCCTAGTATTGCGTCTAATCCCAGAAACACAACGGAGTCGCTTTGCTAGGGGATGGTTTCTCATTCACGAACAATTTATTTTGCATCAATCTTTCTCTGCAGGTGGTTACCCAAATAACCCAGGAACCCCAAAACACCCGGGAGGCCTATCGTACAACGACTGCGCCACTGTCCCTGGTTTCAACGAAGCCATGTGCTACTCATTCAGGACTGACAACAGTGGGCCTCCTACTTCCGTTCAGGTAATATGAAAGAAAAAAAATTTAGTTATAAATTCAAAATTTACCATTGTGGCTAATGCTCTTTTTGTTCTTAGAAAAGCACTCGGTAGGTATAATATAGTATGGATAGTGCAGCTCTCTTAGCCAAGTTCTTGCCCCCAACGCAATGTGGCTTAAAGCTGTGTGATGTCGTTGCAGGTTGTTTCCAAGACAATTGATATTTATCTTCCAGAAGTGTTATCGAATTTGAAGTAATTGTTTTCAAATCTCATTTACAGACTACACAGTACCATTGAAGTAAACTTTTCTTCAGAAATCAGTAGCAGTTTGCTTGTACATGGATGAAGTCAAGATTGTATTTGAATAACTCTACCCTTATAGCTGCTACAAATTACAATACATGTTGTTAAGTTGCATTTTCTCTGAGATAAAAGCAAATAAAACAAAAAATCTTTGCACAAAAAGCTGAAGGTCTTCTTCATCGCAAACATCTGGAATGACGTTTATGTTTAGGATTTTAGACTTTTAGCTATGGTACTCTTAAAATAAGTGAGTGAAATTTTTGACCCATAGTACTATTTCTCATAATCCACTCATTTGCAGGAGGTCTTGAACACCTATGAAATCCTGAGGGTGCAGTTCCCAGGGGCGGACATCCAGGCCTCGTCATTCGACCAGTTTTTCTTTGCTCTGTCTAAATCATCTTCTGCAAAACTTCCCGTTTTGACCCAAGAGATCGGAGATACTTGGATTCAGGGCATCTCTTCTGATCCTAGGAAGTTAGCGGACATGAGAGCTGTTGCTAGGGTCTTGGGCAGCTGCATGGATCAAGGTAATTCTATTAATTGTTCACTTTAATTCAATGTAGGGCTGTATTGCATGTAGGTGTCTGAGGTCCTGGGCTAGCTCACTGGTTACACACTATTCCGTTGTACTCTGTGATCCAGGTTGGATTCTTAGCCTTGGGTTGGCCTAACTACGGATGTAAGATGGATAAGTACTTTGCATCAAAACTGTATATTTAGAAATAAAAATTCAAATCTCTTCAGCTCTAATTTTGTTATAGAAATTGAAAAAATTGCTTAAAATCGTAAAATGTAAAAAAAAAAAGCCTCAGATTAAATTTCTTTTTCAGGGAAGTGCTCGTTGGCTGACCCAAGAGTTTGGAACGCAAGTAGATTTCTGATGAAGATGCCGGAACACACTTGGGGACTGCCCTCTGCTGGGGATTACATTCACTGGGATAACTTCAACTTTGAAGCTACGAGAACAAGTAAGTCCGGGAGAAGAGACCAAAGATAAAAAAAGTCTGTTATAGACTTATAGCAGCATGAATGGATGTTCTTATCTATCAGTATTGGATTTATTATACATTCCGATTGGGGGAAGGTTAGCTCTGTGCTGGGTTGCCAATCGCTTGGTCCAGGGTTTGAATCCAGCTCTTGCCGGGTCATCTTGGCCTATGTTGGACGACTGTTTCAATCATCCTTTGCATTACTGCCTTGTCCTTCTGTCCTAATTATCCTACCAAGTGCATAAATATAGGACGTAACGCGGCTAACGCCCCATCCGTACGTCTGTGCATCATCACAAATTACTTTAATATGATTTACGTGCAGGAACTAACTTCAAGAAATGTGAACTGGCCTGGACTGAACAAAAGCAATTTGTCCCTCTTACCATTGAGGCCTTGGAAGACCACCCAATCGTCAAGGAGATAAAAGTTGAATTAGACGCTGCCCAGCCGAGGAGGCCAAACTTGAAAGGTAGGTTGGTTGTTGACCTATGAAAAAGGACATGTCAACAAGTCAACAAATTTTTACTCAAGATTTATTAGATTAAAATGAAATCTATGCAAGTAATCCATAACTTCATATCAATTTGATTGTAACTGTAAAATGTTCGCCTGACATTTGATATCAACAGCTAAGTCTCAGAAGCTAGACATTGATAACTGTATGCTTTATGGCAACTTTTTCAATATGATGTACATAAAAAAAATAAAACGCTCTTTTGCACTTTCTAAAGTAGCCATATGTGCCCTTTACAAGTTATAGCTGTTTGTCTTTTTCATCAAAGTCAATCGTGGAATCCAAATCAAAGTTTTGTGACATCTCGATAAGAAGTTCCTTTTATAATTTTAGGGTTCTCTCCAGTGCCATTGGCCACACAGTTCAATTGTTCTTCAACGACCTCCTTCCGGTTTGATGGCAGTGGCGCCATCTCTAGTTTTACTTTGGGTGGAGTAAGTTCTTTATATTTTGATGATTATTTGACAAGCTCAGAATGACAATTAAAAGAATTGAGGAGTTATAATAAGTTTAATATGGCTCTAATCTTTCATTAAATCAACTTTTAAATTTGGAGACAATATAGCTTTAACCCTAATCAGTGACAAAATACAGGCAGGAAGGACCTATCACTGACCCAACCTCTGTGGGCCTTCAATAATATTGTGAACTTGTTTTTGATGTTTTCAGGTGACTATTGCTACAAAGACTCATCCTTTCGGCCGCTTCATCTACCAGACCTTTGACCAGTCGGACATAGATGAGTTTGTGCGTTACTACCCCCTCGGCAACTGGAACCCTGGGTATGGTAAAAATAACATGACTAAGAACTCGCACCCTGAGCATGCTGTGTGGCCCACTGTGATGAACCAGATGTACCAGAGTGATGGTAAGACTAACTTATTGTTAGGCATATATTTGTCGTGTATATTTAACAGAGTTCTCTTGCATCCGTTGGAAATTAACTTGTAAATCCCATGATTTCCATGGAAAATACAATGAAAAATATGTGAAAGACCCATATATAATTTTGTATGCCGTGTGTGCTAGAACTCTCTGAAAGTGTGCCACTATAGAGTTTAATGTCAGTCAGTTAAATTTTATGCTAAAAAAGAGAGGCTGCATATTGCTATATAATACTATTACATTTCTTTAAATATTTGATTGCAGAAAGTCCCTGTGATATCTACATCCATGTAAATTTGGTTGACAAAAAGCCGACTGTCTATTACGGGGCTCCTCAGGATGTGTGGATCAGATACACGTACAACAGCAGGGGGGCTTCAGGAAAAGAAGGTGAAGACTTTATTTAGTTTTGATTAAATTATTATTATTTAGAGTCATGCTGCACATTTATATTGATCCACATATAAGTATACTGATATAGGTTAAGCCTTAGGGAAGCACGCTGTTGACCACTGCAACCAATTGTTGCTTCAAGAAGATACGCTGATATAGGCCAGTTTTTCAAAAGGAAATTCTTCAAATATAACATCATCTTGCAGAGGATTGTATTTCGAATGCCTGAAATTAGTATAATTTTGTGTTACATGAATATGTTTTCTTTCCTGAAATGACTTCAGAAGGCCTAAAATTTATTTCAAAAATGTTCCGAGCTGAAAAACCATATATTTTATTACATATGCATAATCTTAAAGAGTGTTGTCTCCACCTTGAAGTACACCCAACGTTGTCTGTACTAACAATTTCCAAAACTTTATTTATTTTCAGAGGTTGACGTTGACTTCCAGTGGTTTGACAAAGTCACAACACGAATGCCGGAAGCCTTGTATTTTGGCGTGGAACCACTCACTAACTCAAACACCGAGTGGACGCTGATGAAACTACACCGCCCTGTGGATCCCTTGAATGTGCTAGTAAATGGCTCCCAGTATGTCCATGGTAAGGACTTATTTTTTATCAGATTTTTGTAATTACTTTATTAGATGTTACAAAGGTGCCCTTAAAAAAATTTTGTCACAAAAATTGGGAACTATATATAGTTGCTCATGGCCCTCAGACTTATTGTCATTCAGACTCATTCTATAATAGAATGACAACGTTTAGTTGAGCTTATTTCATCTCGAACAAGCATTTGTGCCGGGCATTTGTGCTTGTTTGTAGCTGAGATCGGATTAAAATTTAGTGCCAGGCCAGACCACATGACCTCAGTTGACCTGCTCCCAGCATGCCTTGCTTTGACTTCTTATTCATTGAAGCCGTAGCGCACAGGCAAGTGCCCCCAAGGGGAGGCCGGTGGGAACTTCATGTAATAAGTCTGTTGGCCATGAGCTCATAGAGATAGGTCCAATCCCGATAGGGGAGGACCCAAATTTTCGGACCCCTTTGCATCACTATATCCATTATGAAAGTAAGAAAGTACTGACGCTACCATTTGTCATGTCAAGTATTGGAACTGGGTCAGTGTGGAGTGGCACTACAGTAATATTGTTGTAAATGTCACGGCAAACAGGCTGTCAACCTGGTTGTGTCAGAAATGTGATCAAATGAAAAAGAGGCTGCCGTCGTCCGAATCTGCTAAAATATTGGCGAAACAATGCCAAAACATTGAGAAAATATGATATTCACATTACATATAAGCTAAGCTACAGTCTGTCTCATTTCTGGAGTGGGCGGTCGTCATAAAAAATCTGACAAAAAATGCACTAAAACATCACAAAAACATGATAAACAAATTACAAATCAGCTCATCTACCCGTGAGTAGGTTTATTTCTACTGTGTGACCAGTGGATAAGGAAAAATCTGACCAAACACCAGTTCGCATGTTGTGAGACAAACTGTAGAAACATTTGTCCTTTGCTTGAAATGACAGTCTGTGGATGGGACTTGACCACAAGATGACAAGAAGGTAAAAAGCCGAATAATTTGAATTTCAGCCGTGACGAGGGAAGGAATAACGTACATGAACAAGAATGTGGACCAGGGATTCCAGGTTACAACGTTGGACGCAGCCGTAGTCAGCGTGATGACCTCTAAACGTCCTGAGCCGAGGGTGTATCCCGTCCCTTTGACCCCGATTGAGGACGTCGTGGGAATGGCGTTTAATTTGTACAACAACGTTTGGAACACCAACTACATCTATTGGTATCCTTACGATGAGAATGTGGATTTCAGAGCCAGGTTTACTGTCATTCCAATTAAGCCTAAGGTTCAGAAGTGGTGGCAAGGGATTCGTTTCTAAGCGTTTACAACTGGGTCATGGCGTCAAACTGAATATATGACGTCATATCCAAAATATGCAAAGAAATTATTGCTGTTAATCTGTGATATCATTTAATTAATGGTTCACTGTTCACAGATTTGTGTCCAAAATCTAACATTGTGAAATTGAAATTGCTTTGCGTCTTAAATGCCATTTGTAACTTAATGTGTTTTGTAATTAGATAGTTATAAAGTCAAACTTAACGAAACATAACTGCATCTAACATACAAATAATTAAGTTTATTTTCAGGCTGGAATATGATAAAAACGAAAAAACCTGCCAATGGGCACTTTTTGATATTTTTGCAAAATCTGTGGACCTTTATTGGACCTTTTTTAAAACTTATTTCTGCATAAAATGTGGGATGTGATAATCAAGTCCATCATATCATATATGCCTATGACAAAATACAGCATAATTGTCATAAATATGAATATAATTCATGTTAATAATCTTTATTGGTGAATGATGAATCTACCTAATTGTTTATAACTAGTGTTCATTATGTACCATTCGAAATAAACCTGTGATAAATGATGTGCATAAGTCAAAAGAATTTATAGCCAATAAATGAGAGTAATTTAGGCTTTAACTGAAAGACAGTTTTATGTTAACTGAAAGACAATTTGTACAATTTTCTGAATTGAAGTTTTGTAACTTAGCTGTTCACTTTCGGCTTTGCCAGAATTTTACACAATAGTCTCATTCCTTATTTTTCAGTTGAATGCTTGAGTGTCAATAATATTAAACATGTCAGTTACTTTTTACACTTTTCCATGTTATGATATATATATATATGAAACAATTGAACTACAATTTATGTTGTTAGTATGCTTCTTATACTTTAATATTATATTTTTTGACAGTTGTTGTAATTTGTTTGTTGTGATTTTTGCGTTGATATGTGATATCATGTTAAAGAATTTAATTCTTATGTTACTCTTTGTAAGCTGACTATCCAATCATTAGATGATAACTATTTGTTCCATACTGAGGAATCAATGAATTGCCTTCAGTTTGCAATTCTATTGTAAGCGATCATCAAACTTGTTAGTCATGTTAATTGGATAGCCAGTGAGGATTAACTACTGTACATGTTTTATTAGTGGCTCACTACCTAACCTAATTGAAGTCCACTCCGTGGTATTCTGGCCTTGATACATATCAAATTATCCATCATAATTCCACTTTTTTAAAAGTTTTTGGCTCCAAATTGACCGAAGAACAATAGTTTTTAACTACAAAAAAGTTAAAAAAAATAGGGCGCATTTTGCATGATGTCACCATTCTTGGCTGTGCCGTTGCCCATTGGCCCAGTGGGTTTCTATTAATAGGGCACATGTGGCACTTATTATTGGGGTATGTGTAATTTGGGACTACAGTGCTCCCGCGATATACCACCATATTTGTGTAAAAAACTATTATTCAAGATTATTCTGTGATATAAATTGTATATATATTTTTTCCATACAGTGAATACTTAATATATTTACCTATATACTTTTTTTTGTGTGTGTTACTTAATACTTGGAGAAATATATATTCACCATTATTATAATCTTTTTGATAAGTTTGTCATGATAGGGTTGTGTGTATTATAGTTCAAGAGCTGTGGAGGCTGAATTTGAAGTCACAGAGAGTGTAGAGTCATAGGAGGGGGCCGGGAGGTAGAGTATTTGGAAAGAGTCAGATTGAGTCAGAATCAGTGCTTAATTACAAAAGTAGCTGGAGTTTGGACTTGGCAGTCGGAAAGTCTACTTATGAAGTTATGACTCCAATCTGCTTAGTCCAGGAGATTGGTAGCTCCAGTCGTCGGGAGGGTTGGTTAGGTGGTAGCGTGCTGGCCTGCCAATCGCTGAGTCCAGGGTTCAAATCCAGCTCTTGCTGGGCCATCTAGGCCTGTGTTGGACAGCTGTTTCAATCATCCTTTGCCACATTGCCGTGTCCTCCCCCTGTCCTAATCAGCCTATCAAGCGCATAAATACAGGAAGTAAAGCCACCATCATCCATTGTAGCTCCTGTCTGACTATGCCAATTTATTGTTAAGTTCTTACAACTGGCAGGTAATCCTGGCATATATAATCAATTGATTTACATCAGTATAGTCTTGCCAAAAAAATGTAATGAACTTTATCCCACTGATGTGCTGATAGCATTCTATTTCTGATGGATGTATTCAGATACAAAATTGGTTCATATCATTGCTTTAATTTTTTGTACAGCTTGTACCAAAAACAAATACATTTTGGTTATCGTGTTCAAACAAATTGTTTACATTGTACATGTAACATAATTATTAGTGATTAGGCCAATTACTGCTGCCATTCCGGTGTGCCTTTCTGATATGTACATGTGCCTTATATGCATAATATCTTTTTGTTCCATTGGTTTGTATTCATGAAAATGTTTAGTTTGCAAAATGCACTTTGCTTAATTGTGTATCATTTCTATTTTTACAGCAAATAAATATTGTAATGGTTGTCACTGAAATATGTCGTTCATCCATCTCTTGAGTCTCGAACTTGATACTTTGGAATTATTCCTCAAAATGCGATAATAAACTGAAAATAGTCTGTGAGCTACAAAATAAAAGATCTGAATCAAAATGTGAGGAGCTTGCCACAGGAGCTTAATTGCTTGATGAGGGTTGCCAGCTTTTCTGGAAAAGAACTGGCTCCTTACATGAGAACTCGAGCAACTCTTCCTTTAATGACAGAAAAATTTGGCAGTTCTATAATGACAATCTCTTTGCTGAATACTTAAAAAGAGGTTTTGTTAATTTGGGTTGTAAGCTCTGCTGCATAAGGAGGTTGGGGTCATTATTTTTTGGCGCATGAAGCAAGAGAGCCCATCTTTTCTAAAATTTCACTTCTTCATCTGCAGATTATTCCTTTCATATGATTCGTTTGTAGTAAAAGGCACTGCAGTGGTTAGCATGCCTGCTCTGAATGAAAGGGAGAGTAGACCAAACTTCAGATATTTCTTGAAAGCGCTCCTCACATAAAATCTTCCATTTTGGCCTAGCCACAGGCCAACTTGTCCAAGGAAATGTAAAATATTTCTTGAGTTTCACACTGCTTTTGAAGCCACAACATAAGACAGGCTTAAATTATTATATCATGAAGCTTTATTCAATTTATTTGTCTTCTCTTCATGAAAATGTTCAAACGTAAACATGAATTGGTACATGATCATACTTAAATGTCCAGATCTTGCAAAACTTTCAATAATAATATTTATTTAAATCAGGAATTTTTAAAAATATAAAGTACAGTGAAAATTACTCGCGACAAATACCATACAGAAATTTAATGAAATACAAATAAAATGCACTGTAAGTTATAATCAAAACATCACTGAATTTCAATCAGTGAAACAACATAAAATGCATAGTACGAAAAATGTTATAATATCAATTTATATAATAATAAATAAGGTCACAAAAAGCACATGAAAAACCTGTATCTGCAAGATAAATTTACCTAATTAATATAAATGCATTTATTTTTAACCTGATGCTAATTTTCTCGAGCCTTGATGTTGGTTTACGGCAGTTTTCATTTCTCCGTACCATTTCTTAATTTTGGTGTTTTTCCATAGATCCTGAAATGCATCGCACCCTTCGATAGATGTGAGGACTCCGTACACAGCCTAGAAAAGACAAAGAAGCAAAAATTATGACAAAAAATAGGTTGCTCCTTCTCAAAATTCTAAATGCATTAATAGTTAGACACTGATTTTAAGAGGCAAAAATTATGACAAAAAGCTGTTTACTCCATCAAAAATCTAAATGCATATATGTATTAGTTGCACACTGATTTAAAGAGGCAAAAATTATGACAATTTACAAACAATAGCTTACTCCTTCAAAAATGTCAATGAATTAATATAATGTATTAGTTACTATTTAGACAATGATTCTGAGGGTCCTAAAATAAATTTTGTCAGTAAGATCCCCACCAGAGAGATATTAGATCCCGGCTTTTCCAATGTTAAAAGCATCATGGAGAGGATCTAATATAGTATAGTCACTATAGTGGGTTGGGTATAATAGGTTACTCCTAAGCACTTGGCTTGAGGGGCTGGCCCTTTAGCTCAAGTGGTTTCATAGCGCACCTATAAGGGGAAAGTATTATACTAAGTGTCAGTTAGATCTATAAGAAACTTGGGAGTCCTCAACATGTTACACATTTACCCTGTGTGTTGGATCTTTTACTTACCCACCATAGACACCAATACAAGGGACCATAAATTAAATGTAACCTCATTAAAATCATATTAAATTGATTCACTTACCAGATCGCCTAGATTGGGCACGTCTCCTCCCACAAATTTTCGGTTCTTCCCTAAACCTTTGACAAAGTCATCACATGCATCGTAGAGCGACTCTCGCACATCATCTTTCAGTTTGTACCTGGAAGAGAAGATATCAATGCTATCAATATTATCTGATAAAACTAAAACAAATATCAATAGGATCAGGATCAAGACAGATGTATATTTAATATTCAAATATATTTGTTCAAGTGAGACTCTTGCCCCTAATATCCTAGGCCTTTAAAACTGAATTTATCCTTTAAATTTAGACGCTGCCTCTTAATTGAAAAGCCTGGCATTTTACTTTTAGGCCTAATATTGACAGAAAGTGTACTACTCTAATACTAATATTAAATTTTAAAATGTCAGCATAAGATCTTATAAATAATTGCTATTTGTTAGTTTCTGACTAAAATAGACTGATTGCAATTCCTTTTCCTCCACTATAATGGACATTATAAGCTAAAATATAACTAAATATCGTGAAAGTTATGCATTTAATCATCAGATCATTTACCTGCGTTTAAGAACCTTGCCTAAGATGTACATTGCAGCAGCCCCAACATAGATAACAACCAGTCGCTCAGAGTTGCTGAAGTTCTTCTCCCATTCTCCTACGTCAGAAAAATACCTAAACAAGACAAAAAGCAAACAAGATATAAAGATATGTTAAATACTTTGAGCAACAGAGAAAAATTGCAGGTTAAATACACAGACTATAACCAATACTTAGCAGCAAGCATTCTAAGGGCTTTGAATAATTACTGATCAAATGGCGTGACCCACTCAATAGAAAACTAGTCTCACTATGTCAGATAATGTAACAATTTTATTTTTTAACTTCAAAATTACACAGTGCAGATATGCATTAAATTGTTTTGGACACAAAATTTTCATAGGGGAGGTCTTTAAAAATTTTGAAAGAGAAAAAATTCTGCCATCAGACCATAATTTTTGCAAAAAATACCTGGAGGACAGAAAAAGTGAACATGAAAATTGTATTTCACCACAAATTAGTGGCTCCCCGCAATTTCCATCACTGATTGAACACACCATCACAAAAATTTGGTTGAGATACAGTCCAGAAATATTCTGCTCTTAATCCACGACCATAAGTTTACCTGAATGCCTGCAAAGCTTCCCTCGGACTCCTGTAAACATTTGGAGATAACATATGAACAAGGACATCATCAGCCCATTTCCGCCATTTCCTTTCCTCTCTGCAAAAGAGACAACAGATTGTTTAATGTTTTTTCATTTAATTTTAGCATCTCCAGTTAAGTATCGTTGCCGAGGTGTGCTCCTATGAACATTTATAATATGCCGTTCAGCAGAACATAAATTAATAGTAGAATAACTTACTACCAAAAATAACTTTCCCCAATATTAACTTACTTCAACATTAACTTACAACATTACCTTACTTCAACATTACACCAACATAGGCCTAATATATTTACTCCACATTAACTTACTCCAACATTAACTTACTCCAACATTAACTTACTCCAACATTAACTTACTCCAACATTAACTTACTCAACATTAACTTACTTCAACATCAACTTACTTCAACATTAACTTCATCAAACATTAACTTACTCCAACATAAAGTTACTCCAACATAAGCTTACTCCAACATAAACTTACTCCAACATAAACTTACTCCAACATGAACTTCAACATAAACTTACTCCAACATTAACTTTACTCCAACATTATTATCATTTTACAGGGCATTGTCTGGTTAATGCTCATTTCGCGGGCGTTAATGGCCGTTAACGCCCGCGAAAGCGCCCTCTAGTGTTTTTATCGATCGTGACGTCATCAGAAGTGACGTCATGGTGACGTTGTTGTAAACTGTACATATGTCTTTTTTGGCTAAATCTCGGTCAAAAAATCGTCCGATTTGAAAAATTTAAAAGCCTAGGAGTATCTCCAAGATCCTCTGATTGGATAATTGGGATCAGTTATGCTCTAGCTTCAATAATAAGGTCGGGGCGACGCGAAAACTGCGCGGGCGTTAATGAACCAAAAGAAAAGGTAACCTTCTTCCTTGATATGGATTCTGTTCAAAAATGATAATAATGATAATAACATTTATTTGTCGGGCATTATGGGGTATTAATCAGTTATGGCCCTCGGGCAGAAATCATTTAATGCCCTCGCCTGGCGGCTCGGGCATTAAGTTAATGATTTCTGCCCTCTGGCCATAACTGATTAATACCCCATAATGTCCTCCAAAAAAACGTTATTGACCAATTGACTTACTCCAACATTAATTTACTCCACCATAGAATTACTCCAACATTAACTTACTTCAACATTAACTTACTTCAATTCATCTGCAGTGCGTGGAGGCTTGTTGTCCCCAAACATGATGAAGTAACGATTAGGGTAGTCCAAAACTATTTTCCCTTTCTCATTTGGGCCTTCTAATCCGGGGTAGTATGAGTGAAGTTTCTTTAGAGACTCAGACTTGTTTTCCAAGAAGCTCTCCAGCAGACTTATGATAAGGGATGAGTCGTTTAATTGCTGAAAGAGAGTGCCAATAAACCTGCATCAACTTTCGTAAAGAAAAATAGAGGGCTCTCAAGATTATGAAATTTTAAAGTAAATTAATATCTAAGGCTGAAAATTGAATCGAAAGCGATTAATCGTACTCTTCCCACAATTTCCAGAACGCTCAATGCTCAAGTCAAAATTTCAACTCTTCAGAGGCATAGAAATTAGCAAATACAGATTAATCAATTGAAAAAGCTGAATTGATTTTAAGATAATTTAATCGTCGGCGATTAATTTATTAAATTGTGAGAGCCCTAGAAAAATACTGAGCCTCTGCCAAGTTACACATGGTTACACCAACAAGCATCATGAAAATCTAAATAATAGTTTGAATAAAAAAATACCCACCATAAACCCTTCTTTCCCCTCGACGACTAGAATCGGGACTTTCTTGTAGGTGGACCATTTTATTTGCGTTCTCCAGACAGAATTTACTTCGATGACATCGTAGCTGAATCCGTAGAAATCAAGCAGGGCTCGGACTTTGCAGCAGAAGGGACAAGTTTGATACTGGTATAATGTGAACTTGAGTCCTGTCTGGTCCGACTCTGACCTCACCTGAATGGTACAGAAATAAAGGAAGCGAAACGTAGGAAAGTAGTCAATCTTAGGTTAATTAGCATAGTTAGACAATCAGCATTGATGGCAATTGGCAAGTCTTAGCTTTACGTCTTTTACAAATTGTCAAAAACTTACAAGGGTAAATTCAATTGGTCTTGATTTTTAAAATAATCTATTGCATTATTTTGCAGTCATATTTGTATTGTTATTGACACAATGACGGCCTTCAAAATGCATGCTTTGTCTTTGATAAATTTTTACTTACGTTGCTATACATATGACGTACCTTTAATTATAATAGCTATGTGTGAAAAAAATCAAAGAAGCTTATAAATTAAAATAGTTTGTAAAACTTTTATTGTTGCATAAAATGACACTTATTCATTTATTCAGTTTCAATACTAATTCATTATGTAACATCATGCAGCCACTACTTCTGTTGCATAACTTGGTCAGTTTAAAAAGGTGAAAGAAGTGTTGCACCAATTAAAACAACATGTCAGGCTTTCACAATTGACCTGTTGATACAACAGACAAATGGCTGTTTAAACAACTTGTGTATTACCGATCTTGAAGGTGTGTATTGTGGAGGGGTGCCTGTGTTGTCAGCTAATTGTCTTGCAGTCATTGACTTTAAAGAAGCCAAGGACACAGCAACTCCACTGGCTGTCAGCACGGCTCCAGCCTTCCAGGAGAAACTCCATGATGTGTGACTTGCTCTAGTTGTTAAACATCTCCTTTGTAAAGTGTTCACCCCTATTCGCTGTGAAATAAGTAATTTTGATGCATTTCTTGTCAATTTAGCAAATTGTAAACAAGTCCTCATGATGCAAAAGTCTGGTTACTCGCCCAGTTTGCAGCCCAAGAAATGTGACAATTTGGAGGGAGCAGCTATTGGAAAAGTTTTTAATTTTAATCCTCTTTGATGGAAATATTCCCTTTTATTTATATCTAAATTATATATTAGTTCTAAATGTTTATTGACCTATTTATTTGTGTACAAATAATAGATTAAAACCTTGACATTTTTCCTTTACTTTTCATGAAATTTTGACCAATTCACTGCTCCCTGATGGCATTCAACGATGAAATGACGACATTTTGTTAGGGAACGATTTTCTTGAAATTAATTAGTAAAATCAAACAACTCGTCTCTGAAAAGTAGGTATATTCGCGACTAAGTAGATTAAGAAGTTAAAATGTGTATTTTTGGTGGTGAATAACCAGGATATATTGGCAACAAAAGCGTTTTTAAAATGGTCAATTCAAAATTCCATTTTCATGATTCAGGCAGATGGCTGATTTTCAGCAAAATTTGTCCACTGAATTCATTTTGTGAGTCAGCAACCGTTGAACATGATACACTGTACCAGTGAACTCTTTCTTTTATGTCAATTATGAATGAAGATTGTCAGATTGACAATGTTCAGACAGCATGGTCATGGTCTCTCATGGACCATGGTCTCTCATGAGTCATGGACATGCTTGATTGCTTCTCTTGCCAGTCTTGGCTCTTTGCTTCTTCCAAAATTTTTCTGAGGAAAAGAGAGGTCTGTCTGTATGTTAAATACGCAGGGCCGTTGTCTGCATGGCAGTGCAGGGCAGATTTTCCAAAGTTTTCCAGGGTAAGCATGCCTCTGCCCACTGGACCATTCTCTGCCCCCCCTAGTTTGTGGGCCCAATATAAAGGTATAAAGGGGGGGGGGGGTAGAGATTTGTTGATTGATAAGAAATCAATTGTCTTGCTCCTCAGATATTCATTGTGGTCTTGATCAGAAATCATCTTCAACTTCACGCCTGACTTGTCGCTAAGTTTTCCAGGGTAAGCATGCCTCTGCCCACTGGACCAGTCTCTGCCCCCCCTAGTTTGTGGGCCCAATATAAAGGTATAAAGGGGGGGGGGGGGTAGAGATTTGTTGATTGATAAGAAATCAATTGTCTTGCTCCTCAGATATTCATTGTGGTCTTGATCAGAAATCATCTTCAACTTCACGCCTGACTTGTCGCTAATAATTATTATTCTGCAAGATTTTAAGAGGGGAAACCATAACATGTGGTAATTTGCAGATATCCAGTGGTGTATTTAGGGGGTATTGGGCCATTACCTCCCCAATAGACAGGTCTGCCTATTCACAGAGCCCGACTCTGCAAATAGACGGTTGGCTATTGGCTGAGCCCGACTCAGTGAATAGACAGAAATGTCTATATGCAGAGCCCGGCTCTGCCAATAGACAGGTCAGCCTATTCGCAGAGCCAGCTGGCTCTGCCAATAGACTGCCCTCACTATTCACAGAGCCGGGCTCTGCATATATCCTTGTTCAAAAATAATATTGGAGAGATAGCAAACATCACAGATTAATGCGTATTCGCCGCATGTTATGGCCCCCACCCTCATGCCATTCTAGAATAGTGGATACATCCCTGCAGACTTCTGCAATCCCTATCTTTTCAATGTTAATTTGTGACCCCTTT
Organism: Platynereis dumerilii; assembly: GCA_026936325.1. Lineage (NCBI taxonomy): Eukaryota > Metazoa > Annelida > Polychaeta > Phyllodocida > Nereididae > Platynereis > Platynereis dumerilii. The sequence goes on along the minus strand of JAPTHN010000006.1, from coordinate 35,250,645 downwards.
TCCCTGAATCTGTAGCCTGCAGAGGGGCAGCTACCTCACCCCTTAGAAATTGGCAAAAAAAAGGTACATAAATATAAAAATTCTAAATTTTCCAAGGTTTTCCACGTGCCTTCACACCAGTATTTGCCTCCCCCGGGTCCCCCCCTCCTAGGATTCTGCTCAGCTTATGGTCCTGTGAACACACCACTGAAGGTTTTTAATTATGGTTAGGACTGTATTGCTCTGATATTAACGCATAAGTTATTTTGCTTTCCAGAGCATTATCATTCTATAGGAGAAAATGGCTCCTCAAAATCCTCTGACCACACATGGCAATGACAAGACCATGAACCTGAATCATCTGATTCTGACCAACATCCAGTCTTCGCCCTACTTCAAGGTGAACCTGTATGAGCTCAAGACGTACCATGAAGTTATTGACGAAATATATTTCAAGGTAGGTATGTTGCAAAAATCAAATATTTGATATCTTGTTCAATTTTCACTGCTTCTTTGTGAGTTCTTTCATTTCACTATAGATAGATAGTTTCCCAGAATATAGTGGGACGGCTGTTTCAATCATCCTTCGCCTCATTGCCATGTCCTCCTCCTGTCCTAATTAGCCTACCAAGTGCATAAATACAGGACGTAAAGCCCCAAACATCCATCCATCCCAGACAATAGTGGCCGTCCTTTGTATGCTTCCCGTTTCAGTCTTTATAATTTCTGCAACACATATTTGCGTTTTCCAGGTCAGTCACATGGAGCCGTGGGAGAAAGGAAGTCGCAAGACGGCTGGTCAGACTGGGATGTGCGGAGGGGTGAGTGCTGTTTTGTTTGTTTTTCGGCGTTCTGTAGTCTATATTCAGGGTGTCTGCCAATCCTGGAAAAGCTTGGAATTTGGTTTCTCAATTTCCAGGCCTTGAAAAGCCTGGAATAACCAGCATTTCGAAAAAAAGGCTTGGAAAAGCCAGGAATTTAGTTTGTATGGAAATAAAAATAGTTCGCTGCTACATTTTTGGGAATTTTTAGCGATGATAGGACCAAAGGATGAATGTCGTGTTCAGAAAAAAATGTGTGTATCATGTCGTTAATTGGTCAGTTCATCAACAAATTGGCCTGGAATTTTGGGAAATTTGGCCTGGAAAGGCCTGGAAAAATCCTGGAATTTTGTTTCAAAAAAGCTGCAGACACCCTGATATTATGTGTGATAAATTTATGAATATTTGCCTCATTACCCAGTCTTCCTCCTGTCCTAATTAGCCTGCCAAGTGCATAGACACTGGACTTGAAACCCCATTCAGCCTTACATCTATGCAACTTTTAAATACATATATGTTGAAGGTCTATTTAATTGATACACTATTTAGATGAAAAATATTTATTACGAGAAAAAATCAGGTTCAGGTGATTACAAGCTTTGTATCAAATTAATAAAAGTTTTCCTCTCTTCTCAAAGGTCCGTGGAGTGGGAGCAGGAGGCATAGTTTCCAGTGCATTTTGTCTCCTGTACAAGTTGTTCACACTGAAACTGACCAAGAAACAGGTCATCGGTCTCATCACTCACGTTGACTCTCCGTACATCAGAGGCCTTGGTTTCATGTTTATAAGGTGAGTCCACTTGATAGATGTAGATCAGTATGTACATGGCAAGTGACGGCCTTCAAGTGCTGAGACCAGTTACGGTGCATCTCTGCATACAATTACAAGCCTCGCTTACCACAGACGCAGATATTAGTTGATTTATAGTCGGCATGGTGAAAACAATTTATGTATGTCAATCTTAAATAGACACTGTAGAAATGCCATAACAATCTTTTCTCAAGTAATAGAAGTTTGCCTCTAAATAGCCCACATCGGTGCTGATGGGGCCTAAAACACAAACTCACTCTCTCACTCAAGTAATAGAAGCCCAACTATTATTTCAGCAAATACAGTGATATTGCAAGGACTTAGTAAGCTTATTTAGGTCAAATGTTAAGCAATTCATTTCGAACTTCTTTTAGGTATGATAAAGTATTAATCTGAAACATTACTTTCATCCAGATACACACAACCCCCTGGTGACCTGTGGGACTGGTACGTTGACTACCTGGAAGATGAGGAGGTATGTAAAGACAAACACGAAACAAACAACAAACAAAATATACTGTCTCTTTGCTGATTATAGTCTAGCCTTGGAACGTAGTCAAGAAGCAGTTAGCGCCATTTACTGTGGAACTTGCACTTGAAGAAAAAATTGAAAATTAAGCTCCTATGAAACATTTCTGATGTGGTCAGACTCAGAGGCTTATGAATTGTATTTATCACTAGACTTTCAGGCATAAATCAACTTTAAAGAAATGAAAAGTGTCACGGGTTTGTTCTGTGTCATGAGGCTACCTTACTTTGCCTTCTCATGCAAAAATACAGGACATGAAGCCCTATTACCCCTGCACCTGCTTTAGCACTGTTTAGCAAGTCATGCATTTCCATGACTTTTCAATAGTTTGGGATAAGCCCTAAGTTCTTCCATATTTAAACCCAAAAGCTTTGAAGATGTGGAATTTGCCATTGTAATTAGCCATCCTAAAACCTTTGGACATTCAAAACAAAATATCTGAAAATTTCAAAGTTCCATCATTGTTTAATTTAAGTATTAGCAAACCAGTCTATTATTTGTGTTGTAAATAGTAATCAAGGCTATAAAGAGACTTAATGAAATGCACACACTACCCAAGCAGACAAACACACACACACAACAATGCTTACACCTGGATTCACTTGTCTTGGTGAGTACCGAATGAGTTTTTGACCTTTGACCTCTTTTGTTAAGATATTTGTTAAATGTTAGATAACTATAACATCTTTCGCATTTAATTTAAAGTATTTGAAGGAATTGTGGTGAGAGTGACGATTGTAGATACTGTAAATTGCAGTGATTTATTTGTTTTTAAGCTCAATTTGAATCACAATTTAAATCACCTGATATGAAAAAGAAATAAAAAATTGTGAAAAATAACCGAACCTTAAAATAGGCTGCAATTGGCATTGGAATTCTGCGACATAACTATGAATATGGAATAAATGAAATCAATTGGTTTATGATACAACTGGTTTTAGAAATCATGTCATTCAACTATTATAGAATTATACATGAAAAAATAAGTCGATTATATATATCGCAATTATAAATATATTCTCCTGATTTTGGATTATATAAGAGTACCAGTTGTCACTCAACCACAATTCTGTTTGTCATTTGATCATAATATAGAAAGTAAAAGTAAAATTTCGGTTAAATTAGTGTGCAGAATAACTCTTCTGCTATTTTGTCCACGCAGGGTATAGCTCTAGACCAACACCGGTCCCTTATGTCTGCGGAGAACGTTAGAGGGCAGCACCAGTTTGGACTGCAGCCAGCTCCACCTTGAGGTTAACAATGAAAACCCTGAGTCTAACGATTTTATACATTTTTGCGTCCTGATTACATAATGTCATGATTCATTAATGTAGCAGTTTTCAATAGCCTAATTGATATATTTGACAAAAAATTTAACTTAGCCTTTTCGCTGAACATTGAAGCACAGATATGTGTGATGCAAGAAGGTTTAATGTATCAAAAATGATTCTAATACTTCAAATTTGAATATGGCTAATTATTTGAGCTTCGGGACTTGTAAAATAGCATAATCGATGATTTGGTGTATTTTATCAGTTTGGTAAAAAGTTAAAAGTTATATATCATGGATGCTTTGATGATTTGTATCTTCAAAACAATTTATTCAAGTTAAAATCTTTTGATAAATCCTGTCTTGAATTTTGCACTATTCTCTTAATTTATTAATGCATCTTCTAATTGTTTTATGTTAACCTATAGGACTCTTCCTTTTTAACAGGGATTCCGTATTGGTTGGAGCAAACCCGGTGTGACTGCAATTGTTTTTTTACGAGGTCAAATTTATGTTAGGATGTTAAATGTACGATTTCTTTTGTCTAATGTACGTCTTTGTTTGTCTGTTTGTCTTTCAACAGGAGATAGACGTCAAAGCTGGCGGAGGTCACACTATCACAATGGGCGAGATGCTTCGACAGTTCCTCACCAAGTTAGAGTGGTACTCAACCCTCTTCCCTCGCATTCCTGTGCCCATCCAGAAGGACATACAGAGAAAGATGCAGGTATGTTAGGGTAACTAGGCAAATAGGAATAGCAGCTGTAGGACAAAGAGCTCCGTGTTGTTAATAAGAGATTTGCTGTGACAATGTTACTCTGGCAAAGAAATCTGAAGCTCTTTCGTGCTTGGGTGGGGGGGAAGGGTTAGGGCTGGTTGGCTCATTTGATGTTGACAATGATTGTGGTCTGGGCTTCAATTAACCCTGGGTCCTTCCAGCTTCGGCCAGGTCACCTGGACCTAAGGGGGATAGCAGTTTAAAATGGTTCTTAGCCTTTATGCTGTGTTCTCCTGTCTTGGGTGGCAATCCAAGTGCTCAGATACACGATAAAGCATTTGTCGTTCCATTGCGCTGTAGGCAGCTACAGTCGGTGGATAAAAACGACATTAAGTCTGTATAGTAAGAAGATGACCCTTTCTTAAAGTTTCTTCAATTTAATAGTAAATGCGCACTGCCTTAAAATATTGCCACAAAATTGTCTACTTGCTTAAGATTTTAACGATCATGTACGCTGACTCTTGAAGGCTGTTCATTTGACAACTGTCTTATTTGAACTGGCATAGAACGACCCCAATAAATCCTTCGGCTAATTGCTGTGCCATCCTGCTGTCCTAATCGGCCTACCAAGTGCAGAAATACAGGACGTGAAGGTGGTAAACCCCAATCATTCAGTACTAATGAAGTTGTCATTTGATTTCAGCAATGGGAGGCGGAACATGGAGGACCAGTGAACACCGCCCCAGCCGTCCAAGAGGAGCCTGTCCCGGAGGAGGAGCCAGCCGAAGCAGGAGGGTTCGGAGAAGCAGAACGCATGTCACATATGCGCACCAGGTAGGCGTACTGTCTAATACCTAGTTATCAGAGTGTTCTATTTTATCCAACGAAAATGGGCCATGAATAAATTGCTTACTGGCTTGGATGCAAAAGTATTTTGGAAACTGTAGTACTGATTACATGGATTGACTGTATGTTTTTGGTCTTAATTATGCTGATAAATGAGATTTCACTCTCGGGTGCTATAAGTTTTCATTTACTCATACTATCTTAATTAGCTGCTCTTTAAGCCCGTGAGTCGAGCACTTTCTAACCATGGACCATGGTGTTTAATAACACCTTGCTGTTTGTTGTCAAGTTTCATTAACCCCAACTGAGCCTTTGTGTTTTATACAATATAAATTGTCGTTGCAGTCCAAAAAGAGGCCGAGACGGAGGCCGAACGTCACCACCATTTGACATCTCAAAGGAGATGGACAGGGAAAAGGACCCCAGACAGAAAGACTCAAAGGACAGAGACAGACACAGACACCGGGACTCCCGGGACAAAGACCGTCACCGTGACAACGACAGTAAACACAAAGACCGAGACACGCGAGACAAGAACGGTTCTTCTCGAGGGGACGAACGCCACAGAGACTCTGATAAGCATCGCCATAGAGACCGCGACCACAGGCGGAGGTCACGGTCACGAGACAGGCGGCGGTCGCGGTCACCAAAAGACCGCAAGGAAAGGTCACACAGGTCGCGATCCAGAGACCGTAGAAGGTCAAGGTCGCGAGATAGGAAGGAAAGAGTATCTCCCCCCAGACGTCCCGATTATCACAAAAAATCTCACAGAGATCGTAGAGAGAGAGAACATTCGTACGAACGGGATTATCAGAAAAAGGCTGACCGGTACGAACGGGAGGACTCGTATGAAAGAGACTTGCGCAGGGAAAAGGCTAGGCAAAAAAGTGAAAAAAATGGATATTAATTTGTATTTAGATGTCGTATTTGACTTCCATAGATTCAATATAATTCCTCCCCAATAAATTACAGTGAACAACTTGTGTCAGTATGTAACTTTCAGGGATATAATATTGATTAAAATTGTCAGTCCTTTGTCTGAAATTGATGTTTTCTTCGAGCTGGTAATAATAACTTTAAAAACTGAATTGTGAATATCGTATTGTTTGCATCATACTGCCTCGTATGCTATTTGCATTTGGGAATTTAAGTTGAATGATCGCTGAAAAGTGAAAAATTGTCACTGGATAAAGTCTTGTCTCGGAAAGGAATTTGCATGACTTCAAGATCTTCATGTATCAATAGTTTTGAAATTACTTGTATTTTTGTAAAAAAAAGAGAATTTATTCACATTTGAGTAACTTGACGAATGATTATAGTGTAATCTACAGAAAAGTACGTCCATATTGAATGTTAGCTATTGTCAGGATGCTGTTGACAATCTGTACATTGTAAATACCAATTGCGATATCTGAAATGTCAACTCGGTCTGGACTTGTTGCTGTTTTCGTAAAGTTTAAGATTGGATGATTACAAAATTTATGTCTTGAAAGAGATGGGAGGTGAGAAATGTATGTCTTGAAAGAAATGGGAAATAAGAAATCTATGTCTAAAAAGAGATGAGAAATTTTTGTCTTGAAAGATATAGTAAGAAAATGGATTTTATGAACAGTTTCATCCATTACCAAAAAAGGAAATTATATTTATTTCATTACATTATTGATATTGTATTCCAAATTTTTCTGAAAATTTAATTTGAACACAAGCAAAAATGTAAAGTGACTGTTCTCATTAGTCGCACATAGATGGGGATAACTTTATCACATTTAATTTGAGGTCTTCACAAAAAAAGAAATCTGGCTTTTGCTTAAATTCCCAATTATCATTTAACTTATTTATAGTCTGAAGGGTTACAGTAGTATGATTGAAATAATGTTAGAGTTGACAGGTTGGAATGAGTATTCTTCTGACTGGTAACTAATATTTACTTTTGTTGGTTATTGTGTTTTTAGTCCTGGTGTTATTTTACTACATTTGATACTTGTCAATTATTTTTGATTATTAATTGATCATTTTATCATACCTGCTCAATAATAGTTGATATTGTGGAAACATTTCAATTAATGCTAATTTATGCTAATGATCATTCACACACTTGAGGTCAATTTTGTATGTTGCAGTTGTACCAGTACCTATGTGAAGTTGTAAATATTGGCCTGTGTATGTTTAATATCTAGGTCTGGTGTTCATGGCAGTGCTGCCAAACTCTCTCAACATAGAGTTTGGGAATTTTTTAGGATTTGTTAAATAAGTAACGGGGGAAAACTTTCGGAGCCTCACCAAAAGTTTTGTGACACTGTTATGATGGTGAAAAGTTTATTAAATTGACTATTGTTTGGCTATTTTGCATACAATGTTGATTGTTCCTTCTTTACCTTCTGAAGTTCTTAGTGTCAAGTTCCCATATTCTTCGATATAAGTATAAATATATACGTTTTTAACACAAGAATACTAAGTATGGAAATGTCTCATTGCATTTCATATTGTTGAGTTAAGTTTTCTTTCAAACAGTTATAGATGTAAGGAATGTCTGCCTGATAATATTATGAAATTAACATGTGAATTGGAGCCGTTGCTAAATTGACAGTGCTCACATTTAAGAGAATCTGAGGTATAAAAACTGATATAGATGTCTGTAAATAAAGGATTTATTTACTTGTGTATGACATAGTATTCCAATTTAAGGCTATGCTATTATAATGCCATTTTTCCATTTTGATCTTCAGTTTTATTTTCCCACATCATCTTGTAAATTTTTGCCATATATTGAAAATGTATTAAAATATTTTATAATGAACAGAAGAAAATCTCAGACCATTTCTCAAGTCTCAGACCATTTCTCAGGTCTCAGACCATCTCTCGACAGGTCTCAGATCTAAGGTCTCAGATAATTTCTCAAGTCTCAGACCATTTCTCAAGTCTCAGATCAATGAGATCATTTCTCATGGCTCAGACCATTTCTCTTGTCTAAGATCATTTTTCATGTCTTGGGTCATTTCTCAAGTCTTGGACTAGTTCTGAAGTCGCGTGCCATTTCTCAAGTCTCTGACCATTTCTCAAGTCTTAGATCATTTCTCAATTCTTGGATCATTTCTCATGTCTCAGACAATTTCTCAGCTTTCAGGTCATTTCTCAGTTCTCATATTGTTTCTCAGGTCTCAGATCGTTTCTCAAGTCTCAGATCATTTCTCATGTCTCAGATCATTTCTCATGTCTCAGACAATTTCTCAGGTCTCAGACAATTTCTCAGGTCTCAGACAATTTCTCAGGTCTCAGACCATTTCTCAGGTCTCAGATTGTTTCTCAAGTCTCAGATAATTTCTCAAGTCTCAGACCATTTATCGTGCTGAGGCAAGTAAAAGACCCCATCCTTGGGAGGGAACAGGGATACCTTGGTGTGGACTCTGGGAAGTCCTATCTCGTTACATATATATCTCTGGCAGCTGATCATATGAGCTGAAAATAGCTTCAGAACATTGCATTATTTATCAAGTCTCAAGACTAATTCTCAAGTTTCACACAGCTTAATAACTTACCCTTTTGCGGTGCATTGGATGTGTTTTCATATTATCTTATAATTTATTAAATTGCTAGAGGTTTTACTAGCATGTGAATGTCATCAAAGTTGTGCTGATTTGAGCTTTTTGGTTGTCTTTTTGTCACAGGGTTTAATATTGAGTAAAAAATGTTGAGCAAGATTGCTAGGATGTGTAGATTTTCCTTCTCTCGTGATTGTCTCGTGGCTCCAGTCTTTACTTCAAGGAGTGTATTGTGCCTTTACTGGTTGTATCTGATCTTTCCTGCTTTTGGTTCATTGCGCAGATTTGATTTTAAAAATCCATTTGAATATCAACCAGGGCCAAAGTGGCTTTGGAGTCAGGAGACCAAACGAGAACCTTGAGCCGTTTTTCAGGAAGGCTCAGGAGTGTTGACTTGGTTCACTAAACTTGCTTCCCGACTCGAAAGCCCAAAATGTAACATAATATCAATTGAGAATTTAAGTCTTGAGTTTTCTCTGGAGTTTTTGTTGTAAATGTATTAAAGTGGGATGTCTCCACTCTGCCTTGGTCATTCGTTTTAGGTATTTTGATATTTTTTTGTGATTATGTCTGTTGTAAAATGACTGAGTATTGCTGCATAATTGGGCCGGTACTGTTGGAAGCGGAGTTTTAAAAGGATTTAACTTAATAAAATGTCAGAATGGTGGCATGTAAATTTCATCTTAATTGTTAGGCCTATATATCTCGCGGTCAAGAGTATTTTTGCTCAATTTCCTTATTAAATTGACGCGCTACAAATGCGCATCATAGCATAGGTCTTATGTTTGTGTGAACTGGCGAATAACCACAATTTTTTGTTCGCATACCTCAAGGAGGTTGCTTGTCGCAGGGACTGTTCACACAATTAGCGGTGTCAGCAGGGGTGAAATTGGAAAAGTTCCCGCGAGGCGGATTTGAACCACCGACCTAAGGATTGCTGTCATTGATCCACTACAGTCCTCCGCTCTACCAACTGAGCTATCACGGGGACAGGTGCAGGGGATCCTGCAGCTGTTTATTAAGCCTGCATGACTCAGGATGCCACTGCAGATGATCAGGGATCCAAAAATAGCAGAAAAGCTCCCACAAAGTGGCGCTGATGCCAACTTTGCTGACATCTTGTGAGCATTCTCGAAACTAGGTTTGTCAACATTTCGCATTTTGACACAATTAGCCTTATTTTAGGGGTAAATTGCTTAAATAAACTTGGTTATATGATGAGAAACGTTCCAGACTGTCATACTGCGCTTAAAGATTAATTTTAATTAAAAATTTCTGCGATTTTTAGGTTCTGTTCTTGAGGTCACAGCTAAACCATTGGATATCAACAAAAGTGCTCCTGGAATTTTAGCCATGTTTTCTTCGTAATTACGCGTAAACCACAAACTGTTGAGATGTAACACTCAGGAGAAATTAAGGTGGGTTCTTTGAGAGTTAAATGTTTCACTTTTGATTGATAGATAATCTGTCATTTTGTGGCAGTTCCAAATGCCTTGAGGGCTCCAGATCTCCACAATAATCATGTCATATGTCATGATGACCTGAAAACATGTGTCAAAATTTATTGCACCACAAAGTGGCACAATTAAGTATCTAACTGCAGTGATTAAATTTAAATTGTTGCCTAACTGCTCATTTTGATGGTGTAGAAATTGTACAATGTGCGTCTGACAAGGCTGTACAAGTTAATTGTCAATTTCACATGTCATGTTTCACAGATTGTTCACTCATGCTTTGGAGGCCAATATTCCCTTACAATGTATCCCAGATTTTGTTTATTTGGTGAACTGTAGTAGGTATGTGACAAAATTTTGAAATATTTTTTTGTTGCATTATCAATGAGGCATAAAGGAGGTCCTTGAAATTCTCTTTACAATGGTGTTTTAATTTTGGTTCTACACCAAATATTAAGGAAGTTATACCAGATTTTATGTGGCAAAAATTAGCAAAATTTGTCCCATCGTTAAGCATTGATTAGCCATTGAAGCTCCTAAAAAGTTGTGACCATTTTCACAGAAGTTACATTTCAAAGTGATGTAACTTTTTGGATTCTTAATACATTCTCATGGAATAAAAAGCTTATGAAAGTACATAAATTTGGCTTTATTTAGTCAAATATTTTAGTATGCTTAGCTGGTAAATTAATTAATTAACAATCAATATCGCAATAAATTATTGATTATTTCGCGCATGAAGTGAAGGCAAAATTTTCCAATTTTTGGATTTATTATGACCTGTAACTTATTTGTTTCTATATGAATTATCATGGAACAAAAAGCACATGAAAGAGCACTTATTATATTTTAAATCAAAGAAGGTAACTAATTAGGCATAAGCTGTTGAATATATTAATTAATTATAAATAAGCAATCAAGAGAGCATGAAGTGTCGAAGTTTTGGTCGCAAACGCAGAAGGTAATTGCAAATAATCCACTAATAAAGGATACAATTGTGACAAATCTTTCACATTATGCAAACCAATTAATAGTGGAAATATGTAGGAATCTTTTAGTGCACTAAAGGTGTGTTTAAAATATTTGTTTATCACATAGTGAGCCTGTAGATTGGAAGATACCAGGCCAGCCATGGTGGATTTTTTGCAATAATTTTGTCAAAATACAAATTGTATCAATCAAGATAACCATGTGATCATCCTCAGATCTGCATGAAATTAACAGGGAATATAGAGAAGACCCTGGCAAAACTAAAAAAACTATCCCCATAGCTATAAAAACTCATCTTCACCCTTTTTCAGCTTAATTACTTAGACATGCGTTTTGACGCGGCTTTTTCAGGCCCTTAGACAAATCTCACGCGAAAAAAAAAAATACCCAGTTGAAGAAAAAATTGTGTACTACATGGTCAGTATGTTCATATCTGGTATTTAAACAAGGAGAAACCATTTTCAAGAGAATCAAATAGCAGTATTATGCACGCAACACCAAAGTGAGTCATGACGTCACCAGGACACACTTTTGACTGCCAGACGACGTTATTGTCACATACCTAACTGTAGCTCTTGAATGTCCTAGAAGTAATAGTGGTGTAGAAAATTAAAAAGTTACAATCCTAGAATGACTAGATTTGTTACAGGAACTATTTCTTAAGTACATTAGATCTTAGCTGATCTTGATCATGACATGTGCATAATAAGTGTATTCTGATCCTAATCACTAATTGCTTCTCAAATTACAAACACTGAATCTGATTCTATCACCTGTTAATCTAACTCAAATTGATCAATTTAATAGACCTATTTAGTAGCCTACCATAGTCATAATTGGCCTCGTTATGCATCAACACAACGCTAGAGTGATCGAGGGAAGGCTCCAATATTCTGCTGTTTGAAATAGTAGCAATTAATTTAAGTACTGACCTGCCCCTTAAATCCACTCACTGAGTAAGGTCTCAAAACCCTCCCCGCTCCCCCCCCCCCCCCAGTGCTTAACATTAATTTTGATAATTATTAAGTATACATGTTTTAAGGCCTAGGTAGCCGTACAATTGCATGTTGCCAATTTGCCATGTATAAATTGTATATCATTTGAAGCACAGGGGTTTTTGCACCAATATTTTTGTTGTTTATATATATATTTATCTTACATCTTACACAAAGATAATAGGTGCAAAAACCCCTATGATTTGAAGTTGTAGGCCTATTATCTTTTTTGGTTATCATTGTCAGTGACACAGCTCTTTTGTTGTTGCCCAGATATCAAGGAATAATGCAAGATTAAATCTATGTTGATCTTTACTTATTCTTTTGTCACGATAAAAATGAATGTGCCGGTTTTGCTCGAATTTGTCCACTTTATCATTGAGTAAGCTGGGATTACAAAGTATATTTGTTTCATTGAACTTTGTGCATGTTCCTCATTGTTCCACAGAAGCCTAAACCTTGCTTAACATTTAAATATCTTCATTGCGCATAGATCTTTTTGTAATTGTGTATTATCTCTTTAATTTCAGACTTATTTGTTGGTAACATGAGCTAACCCACAAGATGCCTAATGTGATGACCTGTCAGGAGGAGGGGCTCAGTCCCTGGCAAACCCTCCCTGACTCTCTTCTTCTTGATATTTTCAACTACTTCCCTGCCCACGTGCTTCTCCGTGCAGCTAAGGTATGTATACTGTGTCAGAGCTTAATGTAGAGAACTGGGGGAAGGGGCGCTGCCAATCACTGGGTTCAGGAGTTGAATCCAACTTTTGCTGGGTCATCTGGGCCTATGTTGGATGGCTGTTTCAAATACCTTCACCTCATTACTGTGTCCTCCTGACTCCTCCTGTAGGGCGTGATAGTGGAACTCTCCTGTTTCCAGCTCTCCCGTGTTGACGAGCAGAATAAAACTTTCCGGGAACAAGCTGCCATTTTGTACCATTGCTGAGCCAGTGAAGCTGGCATTCTAGGCCCCAGGGCACTTTTAATCCATTGAAAACATTACAGATTTGCATTGCCGAGTCTTAAATGGAATGTTTAGCATGGATTGCCACCATATTCCAGTTCTGTCAGGCTGATTAGACTTTGTTACGGACCTTAGAAACCCCGGCTCCATTGTAAATTCCCAGGCTGATGTTTCCGGAAATAGTTTTATTCTGCTCGTCAACACAGGAGAGCTGGAAAAAGGAGAGTTCTACTAACGCCTGCTGTTAACCTAGTAAGTGCATCAATACAGGATGTGAAGCCCCACCATCCATCTGTTACAGAGAACTGCTTTGCTCAACATGAACCTTGGTTGGGGAAGGATTTAGCTCAGTTTGTAGCGCTATTTTCTGCCGATCATTGGGTCCTGGGTTCAATTCCCACTCTGGCCTGAGCACCTGAACTTATTTTGGACTTGGAAAGCAGTTTCAATCGTCCTTCACCTCATTGCTGTGTCCTCCTCCTGTCCTGATTTCTTACCAGGTGCATGAGTATAGGATGTAAAGGCCCAATCATCCTTCCATCCGCATGAATATTGATGAATCAACCGTCATGGAGAGTGCTGACATTTATGCCAACTGGACGAAACAGCTTTGTTGAAACTGCACAATTAAAACAAAACTAAGACTTAATTCATGTGAGCCAATGAGAGGTACAACAATTTACAAACTGCAATACATTTTGTATGGACGAGCACTTATGTGTCTGCGCATTGAATTTATATTTATATTTTAGGCCTATTGCTAACATGTGTAAATGTGAATCATTAATAATTCATAATTGCTCTTTCTAGGTTTGTAAAACGTGGAACCGTGTGGCCCTTGATGAGTATGTGTGGAAAAATGAGTTCTACAGATTTTGGGGGATTGATCGTACCGTCTCCAAAGCCCTAGGAAAGGGGAGCTGGCACAGCGAGTTCAAACGTCTCTACATCCACACACCTAAGGTATGAAATTGTGGTGTCACTGGTGTATCATCTGCTATGTATTGATATTTGATCCTCGTGATCAATGGACTGTGATAGATCCTGAACGTGACATGGGCTAAACAGAAGTGTTTGAAGTGGTTGACTGCTTCTATTAGGGCTGTTCTATTTAAAACTAGGGGGGGGGGTGGTGGGGATATGTTTTGACCCCTCCATGCATCTAAAGTGAATTTTTTTTTCGACTCCCCCATCCATTAACTTTAATTTTTTTAGGCCCTACATGCACTAAATGTGAATTTTTTACCCACTTGATATGCATCGAGTAAAAATTTTATTATTGCAATGCGTAGTCCTTCATGGAGTGATAGTTTCCCCTCCTTACATCTGAAGCGAATTTTGGCCGATCCCTGCATCCATCTTACAACGAAAAAACACAACCTGACAATCCCCCCCCCCCACCCCCATTGTTTAAATGGAATACCCTTCATCTTTTTATTGTCCGTCAGCTTCCATTTTGACTGACAATAATAAACCTTAGAAGGCTGCGCTGTCCATCCTATCTCTGATTTAGTTGTCTTAATTGTTCAATAATTGATTTTCCAGGTGGAGAGTGAAACATTAAGAGAACACAGAGACCAAGTTCTGCACGTGAGCTTCTCTCACAATGGAGAGATGTTTGCCACTAGTTCCAAGGATGGATTTATCAAGGTAGGAGATTTGCCTTTGGATGTGAAATAATATCTTTGCTATTTATACAGAATTTAACTTCATGGAATAACATTAACTTGATGTGGATGCAATAAAACTAGTCTGAATATATATATATTAATTGGCTTTTAGAGGAAAAATATTTTTTTGAGTTTTCTGAGTTCTGAAATTTATGTTTCCCAGGTGTGGCATGCTGGTTACCCCGCGAGAGTGAAATATTACGCGGACATGAAGGAGTTCACCTGGAAGTACACGCAGTACTCGCAATTCAATGACAGCGACACTCTACTCCTCGTTTCTGGCGTCCATTTTGGTTCACACAGCACTTCCGGAGAAATCGCCGTCTTCTCTTTGGTCGGTGAGTAGTTTTCCATGCTTTGTGCAGGGATGATGGTTCATTGGAGACTATCAGTGTCTTTGTAGGTCAAGTAAAAGAACCCACACATGGAGTAAAACGTGTAACATGTTATGGACTCCCCCTCTCTCATCTGCATCTTGCAGATCAACACTTGCGAGTGAACTTGCCATAAGAGAGGTCAGGACTTCACTATAAATCATCACATATAGCAGCTAGTGTCAAATTTAAGCCACACATAATTGATCTTTAGCTTCTCAGATCTTCTCAAGGCATTTTTTCTAGGGTCGGTCGGTAGGACAAAAAAAAAGTGAAACTTTTTTTTTTTCTGTCTGCAGAAAGTCTATTGTGTTGGTGGGTCCGCGAAGCTAAGAATCAATTATGTGTGGCCTTAGCGGATTGTTAGGCCTTCACCAATGGAGAATACAAAGCAGGCTAAAACTGCGGCTGCATGATGAATTGCAAATTGTCGTTTATCGAGGCAATTAGTGCAATAAATTGATCGCAGAAAGTGCAATGAAATAATTTGAACAATTTCCAGTATTTTTTACCAGGAAATCCCTTTATTTGCATAAAATTCTGAGTTTGGCCATTTAATTATGACATATTGCATGTTGGCCTATTGTCTTGCCCCCCTCCTCCCCAGTTGAGAACCAATTAAGAATTGCATCAAATTGACATTCTCAAGAAAAACACAACAAAATATCAATTTAGACAACCTCACCTGATATCAGCAATAGTGTTGAGTAATTCTAAAATCTTGTAATTTGTTATGAGTTAAACCAATATCTTTCTTTTCAGATGGGTTTGAATTGCAATGCAGGGTCCTTAATAAGCCTTACGATATTTTTGGAACCTGGTACAATGACCAGTATCTGTTGTCCGGCAACTTGCACTGGCTCGGTCACTTGACCTCCGCTTCAGTCCTTTGGCTAAATAAGGTAAGAAATATTGAGATTATTGAGATAATGGTCATATTTAGAAACGTTAATTCTACGTTTGTGTTGAATCTATTGAGATCTGTGTTTCCTATACAAGTTAAACATACAAGATTATGTGTCAAGTTATTTTTGATGATCCGATATTTACTTTTGGAGGAGGGGGTTTAGCTCATTAAGTACAGTCCCTGGGTCCTGGGTTCGGTTCCTGCTCTGGGCTAGGGCACCTGGACCTATGTTGGACAGCAGGTTCAGTCCTCCTTTGCCTCATGTGCTGTCCAGATAAGTGTACCTCGGTGCATAAATACAGGACGTAAAGCCTCAATCATCCGTCCAACCATCTGATATTTACCATATTTATTTACTGACACCACTTTCCTTGTTCTTCTTCAGGCCTCACAAGCATTGGAATCGGAGAGAGAGAACGTGGTGATGCGATTGTATAAGTTTCGTAACATCAACGCGAGTTCAATACGCACGATCATGATAGCGTCATGCTTGGATGACCAGCGCAAGGAGCAGTTGGGGTTGGAGTCTCGGAAAAGGAAGGGGAGCGAGGGCGAGGAGACGACGCTGTCCGGAGCCGAGACCTCCCACACGGAATGCAAGCAGGGTAAAGCAAGGAGGAGAGGCAACAAGGGCCGGGGATTCCAAAAAATGCAATTCTATTCAGACGAACAGAATAACATTCACTTGTTAGAGGTTGACAATGATACCAGTGATGTCAGCCACACTATTGAGTACAACATAGACTATCGCATTGCTGAGTCGTCCACTCATGAGATGGCCCAGTCGCAATTGACTGAAGATACTTCTTCCGATACTGAGACTGTTGCAAAAAAATCAGCATCCGCTCAAGACGTTACGTTTACTGACTGCCCCACCAGCAGTGCCTCAAAGACTCCAGCGTGCCCCCTTATCCGGGCGTCTCGGTCTTTACCCCACCCCCCTGGCAACTCCAGTGCTGGTGGCAACGGTGGCGCTCCTGGTGGACCGACGCCCCCCTCTCCTCCTCGCCCCGCTACCTTGCCTTCTCGCCACATCCCCCTGCGCACCCACGACACCATCATGTTCAGAGATGCCTCTACTTCCACTGAACCTGATCTGAGCGGCCAGTGGAGCCCCAAATCCAACTCAGGCTGCTCTGCTGCTTCCGACGACGGAGCTAACAACGCTGCTCCGGACGATCCTACCCCACACCAGCAACAGCTGCAGCAGCCGCAGTATCAGCCGCAGCAGCCACAGCGACCTATTTCTCACTACCTGGACCTTGACGACGACCCGGAAGACAGCGATTTCGAAAGCGAAGAAGAGGAGGAACTCACAAAGTACGAATATCTGGAGAGACACTTGCGGGAGAGCAGTAGCGCCCCTGACTCTCTATCGTGTAGCACATACTCCCACTCTCGCAGCCACTCTCCCACTAAAGGCTTGAGCCCCCAGGCCTCATCTTCTGGATTTACAGCAGGTGGCAGCACTTTTAGCGCTGCCCCTGGTGGTGACAAGTACCTGATATTCACCACTGGAATGAAGACTTACACTCCTCACCAGATCGGAATCAAGCGAATCAAGTACCCGGAGACCCTGGACAAGATGAAACAGCCCACGAATCCCTCACCCCCTCCTACTGAAGAAACTACAAACGAGAATAACCTTCCGAGGGAGGAATTTGACACGGTCGACCACTTGATTGAGTTACATGGCCACATCATTGGCATGTGCCTCTCTCCTGACCAGAGGTATGAAAATTATGATGAATAATTACATTATGTAGTAGACTAGTAGTCAACATTTTTATAAATGTTCGAGGGGACTGCAGACGTCTATGCTTGCTGTATTTTTAACCGACCTAATGTCGGTTATTAGAGGGGGGTGGGTAGTGAAAGGGGACTCATGTAAACCATGTCCATGTGTCCATGTCAACATTTCTTGTCAACATGTGTGTAAAAGTCCATTTGTGACCTTAGTTTTCAACTTAGAGTAATGAAATTTGGTACAGGTGTGGTACTATGGGCATGGATCTGCTACATGTTGAGAAATCCAAGATGGCTGCCATTTTGGCAGCCATTTTGGCAGCATGTAAACGATGTCCATGTGTCCATGTAAACATTTCTTGTCAACATGTGTGTAAAAGTCCATTTGTGACCTTAGTTTTCAACTTAGTGTAATGAAATTTGGTACAGGTGTGGTACCATGGGCATGAATCTGGGACATGTCGAGAAATCCAAGATGGCTGCCATTTTGGCAGCCATCTTTCTTCATTCTTGAACTGCACATTGTGACCTTAATATTTCACTTACAGTTATGAAATTTGGTACAGGTATGGGACTCTGGGCATGGATTGGGAACATGTTGAGAAATCCAAGATGGCTGCCATTTTGTGGTGGCCATTTTGGCAGCCATCTTTCTTCATTCTTGAACTGCCCATTGTGACCTTAATATTTCACTTACTGTTATGAAATTTGGTACAGGTATGAGACTCTGGGCATGGATTGGGAACTTGTTGAGAAATCAAGGATGGCGGCCATTTTGTGGCGGCCATTTTGGCTGCCATCTTTCTTCATTCTTGAACTGCCCATTGTGACCTTAATATTTCCCTGACAGTTATGAAATTTGGTACAGGTATGGGACTCTGGGTATGGATTGTGAACATGTTGAGAAATCCAAGATGGCGGCCATTTTGGCAGCCATCTTTCTTCATTCTTGAACTGCCCATTGTGACCTTAATATTTCCCTGACAGTTATGAAATTTGGTACAGGTATGGGACTCTGGGTATAGATTGTGAACATGTTGAGGAATCCAAGATGGCGGCCATTTTGTGGTGGCCATTTTGGCAGCCATCTTTCTTCATTCTTGAACTGCCCATTGTGACCTTAATATTTCACTTACAGTTATGAAATTTGGTACAGGTATGGGACTCTGGGCACTGATTGGGAACATGTTGAGAAATCCAAGATGGCGGCCATTTTGGCAGCCATCTTTCTTCATTCTTGAACTGCCCATTGTGACCTTAATATTTCACCTACAGTTATGAAATTTGGTACAGGTATGGGACTCTGGGTATGGATTGTGAACATGTTGAGAAATCCAAGATGGCGGCCATTTTGTGGTGGCCATTTTGGCTGCCATCTTTCTTCATTCTTGAACTGCCCATTGTGACCTCAATATTTTGCTTAGAGTTATGAAATTTGGTACAGGTATGGGACTCTGGGTATGGATTGTGTGAGAAATCCAAGATGGCGGCCATTTTGTGGTGGCCATTTTGGCTGCCATCTTTCTTCATTCTTGAACTGCCCATTGTGACCTTAATATTTCCCTGACAGTTATGAAATTTGGTACAGGTATGGGACTCTGGGTATGGATTATGAACATGTTGAGAAATCCAAGATGGCGGCCATTTTGTGGTGGCCATTTTGGCAGCCATCTGTTTTTATTTATTGAACTGCTAATAGTGACCTCAATATTAGTGACCTCAATATTTCGCTTAGAGTTATGAAATTTGGTACAGTTATGGGCCTATGGGTATGGATTGTGAACATGTTGAGTAATCCAAGATGGCGGCCATTTTGGCATCCATCTTTCTTCCTTTCTTGAACTGCCCATTGTAACCTCAATATTTTGCTTAGAGTTATGAAATTTGGAACAGGTATGGGGCTGTGGGTATCAGTCGGGAACATGTTGAGAAATCCAAGATGGCAGCCACTTTTTGGCAGCCATCTTTTGTCATTCTTGAACTGACCATTGTGACCTTAATATTTCACTTACAGATATGAATTTTGGTACAGGTATTAGCCTGTGGGTATGGATGAGGACCATGTCGAGAAATCCAAGATGGTGGCCATTTTGGCAGCCATCTTTCCTTTTTTTTAGAAATCTGTTCAAACTGCATTGATTCTATACTAATAGTCTAGCATCTTCCAATCAATCAACTATTTCTCCTATCTTTCAATATCAGTTGCTCAGTGCTTTAAGCAATGGCACCTTCAATTTCATTGCGCTAGGTCGGTTTTGAATCCGCGGATTCTTGTTTATTAGCGTCGCCGTCTTTTACTTAAAGAAAAAAAACAGAGTCTGTGCCATGATCATCATTGATCATCATCATGCAGGTTAACGTCCTTGGTTCGCCTTTACAGAGGGTTTAGACTGTCAATAAAGTGACAAAATGTTGTTAATTGGGAGCTGAATATATGTTTGCTTACTGATACTCATGTAGGCCTATCATTTATGCAAAGCACAGAATATATGCAATATGAGAATGAAATCTGCGATGTTGTAATGTATATTGAACCCAAATTAGGAAATCTAAGAACTTATTATAAATACCGTATTTCCTCGTTTAGAAGCCCGGGCGTTTATTGTTTTAAAGGGGATCATTACCCCGGCGTTTATACGAGACAGGCGTCTATTTGAGACCGGCGTTTATTGTTTTAAACAAGATGTCAATCAAGTAATATTGCGCTATGCGAGGGTAGGCACTGCCACGTACGCAAGTGAGCCTTGCATGGAAACACCTGGGTAGCATGCAAGGCAGTCAATTTGGCCAGTATACAGTTGCCGACCCGGCGTGCATTTGAGACCGGCGTTTATTACTTTAGCGTGGGTCCCTGCCCCGGCCTGTAAACGAGACAGGCTTGTATTTGAGACCAGGCTTCTATTCGAGGAAATACGATAGTAAGAAATTGAGGAAGTTCATTTGCAACTCTTTTGTCGTGAAATATGTGAAATTTGTGGTTAGCCTTCCACTTCCTAACAACTGATACTCACCTGCGATTTTCTGATGTGTTCCGATCTAACATTCACCACTTGCCATTTCAGATACTTGTATGTGAACAGCAGACCCTGGCCGCAGGGCTACGAGATAGAGGACCCGCTGTACCCCCCTCCGATTGCTCAGGAGATCGACATCCACGTCATAGACCTGCTGACCATGCATGAGGTGGGCACGATGCACAGGGCCCACAAGGCGTACACCCCCAATGACGAATGCTTCTTCATCTTCCTCGACGTCTGTGATGAATATGTTGCCAGGTGAGTGGTCCGAACAAACTGCAATGAATTAGCAATTCTAGAAAATCAAAATAGTGTCATTTCGCTTTTGTTGTATAGGAAATTAATGAGTAGTATTGCTCTAAGCCGTAATTTTACTGGCCCTGAAGCAATTTCAGCTAATAGCGGGCGTTAGTGGAACTCTCCTTTTTACAGCTCTCTCCTGTGTTGACGAGCAGAATAAAACTATTTCCGGAAACATCAGCCTGGGAATTTACAATGGAGCCCGGGTTTCTAAGGTCCGTAACAAAGTCTAATCAGCCTGACAGTACTGGAATATGGTGGCAATCCATGCTAAACATTCCATTTAAGACTCGGCAATGCAAATCCGTAATGTTTTCAATGGATTAAAAGTGCCCTGGGGCCTGGAATGCCAGCTCCACTGACTCAGCAATGGTACAAAATGGCAGCTTGTTCCTGGAAATAGTTTTATTCTGCTCGTCAACACAGGAGAGCTGGAAAAAGGAGAGTTCCACTATCACGGCCTATATGAACAGCTGCTGGTGACAGATGTGATGATAAGGCTCGAGTCCGACCAAAGGACCAGGTACTCCCTGTTGAGTGAGTGTTCTGAAGGGTGGAGTGTTTCACAAGCCTCATCATGGAACACATGAGTACAAGGCACCTCCTAGTTAGACTGTTTAATATTGCGTGTGATTTAAATTGAGTTGGTTTAGCATTCTTGCCCTCACAAACTTGCTATTCCCAAAAAAGAGCTATTTTTGCTGGGCTGATGCAGCTTAGAGCTAGAGGCTAAATTGTGAGAATTTAGAATTGCCGTGTATGAGAAATGTTAGCGCACCCTGTGAGGTATTGATAAATGAATGAATAGTATCAAATTCTGTCCGGCCTGCAATCCCCCTATATAATTCATTAATTTATCTTCATTTTCTGCCTTTTCAGTGGTGCTGAAGATAAACACGGCTACCTGTGGGACCGTCACTACGGAGTATGCCTGACGAAATTCCCCCACAGCGATGTCGTTAACTCGGTTGCCTTCAACCCCCGTGATCCTGAAATGTTGATAACTGCCAGCGACGACCATTGTCTAAAAGTTTGGAGGTCGAGAAACAGAGAAAAAGAGGTCAAAGGTCAAATAAAACGCCAAGAAATTAAGTCTCCTATGACCAAAATAGAGTGATGAGGTATGCCATAAAAAAGATTTTAATTGTTGAAAATCTTATTTTATTTTATAAAATTATTAGAAAATCCCCAAATCGTTATGTTCATTGAAGTGAAAATGTTGTTTTCATAGATGCCTCCCTGAAAGACAACTACGCCATTCAAAATATTCCATAGCCTCTAAGAGCTAAAACATGGACGTTTTTGGTTTGGTTGTCTCTATACTCCCGTCAGTAGCGTTACACCTACCAGGAGTTCTCGAATGAAATCGCAAGTGTCGACTCTGCAGCTTGGTTACAACCAAAAGTTCTGACGTCAGAGGAGGAATGATTGGTTCAAGTTAGTAGATTGGAAGACGAATCAATAAGTATATTCCGCATGTGAATTGAGTTGTTATATGCTCACCTGCTAGAATTTCGGGTGGACTGGTTGGTTAAGTTTAATTTTGATAACTGGAAGTCTCCACTGAGCCAGATTGTGTACCAGAGCAATCGAATCAAAAACGCCCAAATACTTTTCTTGTATCAATATCCTCTAGTAATAAGTCACAAGTCTTGTGTGCAATAATTAGCTATAATAATGTCATTTATTTTTGGGTGATATCAATTAAAAAAACCTGAATAATATTCAAAAAGGATCTTTTTGCTATTTGATAGGTTCATAGGTCATTGATCAAGGTTAAAAAGTAAATAATTGATTTCCTACTTGGAAGATAAACTAATTGGTGATAGGTTATATATCTCATTAATTTGACACTTATTGACATAACTTTGTGATGTTTTGCTCGTTTAATATGTTAACAATAGCATTGTATGGTACGATGGAATTATAAATCAAACTGTTCTGTTAAAAATTACTTGTGCAATATATATGAAGCCAGCTATGTGAATGTATTTTATGAAGATATTGTTACACTTAAAATACTTTAAACTGATGATAAAGTTATAATTTCATGTCATGGTCAATAGATTCTTGAAAGAGGTGATAACATATCCCTTACATTTGTTATAGATAGAGGTGAAGTTATTTTGTATTACGGAAACCTATACCACATTGAATCATCAACAATGAGATTTTGTCTTTTAGTTATTGTTACTACAATAATCACGATGATGTACATCTGATCCGATGAGTAACTCAATTGCATTTATTTTCAACTGTTTACGATTTCATGTTTTTTCCCCTAGAAGCCATGGCTATGTGTCAATATCAAACTGAACTTTTCAATGGCCACCAAGCAGAACAGAGGTGGTCTTTCCATAATTATAAAATTCAATTTTGAGGTAGAAGAAAACATCTAAAAGAATAGCTTATATATTGTGTAAAAAAGTATGTTATAGATTGACAGAGTTGATCAGTTATGACACCAGAAAGATATTGTCTACTGACGTTTTGGTAACAAGTTAGCCTCCTACATAATGACAACATTAACTACTATTTTCTTCAATTCCAAGAAGATTTATAATTAATATGCTCTAATATATTAAACTGGAGTTATCATTTGGTCTTAATTGATTTTTCTGTGCAATGTTTTTCCATTTTACTTTTATGATCCATAAGGCCAGACATAGTTGATCTTTAGCTTCTCGGATGTTCTTGAAGACTTTTTCTAGGGTCAGTCGATAGGATTAAAAAAAAAGAAGAAGCTGTAATCTCTTGTTGATAATGTCCATTTCATAAAAATTGTAGGTAAGCTAAATTTTTTTTTGTGTTGGCAGAAAATATGTCGGGTCGGTGGATCGCGGGAAGCTAAAAATTATATACGTCTGGCCCAAACTGTATAACACATTGTGATATAGATATGTTATGATAATCCTACTTTTTCAATTGAAAAAAATATACATCCTGGTGACAAGAGTCTTCTAAAATGTTGATAAGTCTATTTATAACTATGTATTAATCAAGCCGTTGTTATGTATAAGTTTCATCCATGTATTTATTTATTTCGTTATTGTTATAATTTCCCGTTTTTGCCAGGTGTAAATATTGTGTGTAAAAAGACTTGACAATAGCAAATTACCTATAATCCTATATTTGCAATGATGATGTGCAGTGTGCATGAATATAAACCTGCTGTGTGAGTGCACAGGGCCAAGCCGATAGATAAGTCTTATACTTGTTACTAGTATATTGGAAGGTACCATACATCTGGACAGAAAATACACAGGGCTCCAATAGTCATGGCAAGTCAGGGAAAGTCATGGGAAAATTGTGGTCATGGAAAAGCAAGAAATTGTCAGTTATGGGAAAGTCAAATTTTAGCCTTAGTTCGTGCTGAGATATCATTATTTTGTGGTTATGGTACTTATAGTGGACTGGGTGGGAATGGATGTCTTCTCATGAATTTGATTTGGGGTGCATCATGATCGCTATGACACCAATAAGTAAAGATTTGGTCGTGGAAAGTCATGGAATTTTGGCAATAAAATTTTGTGGGAATCCTGAAAACTTGGCCAATCAGAATAGTTCTTACAGATGTGATCTTTTGCAAGAGCTTCTCTCATTGGCTGATTAAAAAAAATAACATTTGTTGTCTCCAGATGAAGTTTGGCGGTAGAGTTAGAGCTTGGTACCTTTGAATATAGGTCTACTATTGTAAGTTAAGAAAAGTATGTTGGGCTTGGGCCTGTACTCTAGTATGTGGTAAGAACTAGCCGTAAAGAGGTCTGCACTAGTTTTCCAGACCTGCCTTTTTCTATTTGTGCAATGTGTGCCAGTTCCTACATCTAACAAGCCTTTTCTCCTGCAATTTACGTGCATGCATACAGGACGTAAAGCCCCAATTATCCATCTCCTGCAATTTAGCTTAAGTTGGTAGTCGTTCGCAATGGTTTTGGCCATTTCAATTATTTGATTTCATTCGGGTAATCAATTAATTGTGTGGTTTATTCCGCTTATGTTATCAGATTTGTTTCATTTATTGAGTTATTCAATGTTGAATTGATTGAAAAGTTTCACTCAATTCAATATTTTGTTCTTGCTATAGCGATACTGCGTATCTGTAAATAAACATGATATACGTCTATGACTCAACAGTGCAGAACTACAATGTAGTTTTGTGCGGGACTACGATTGCTTTGAACTATCCACTAGGGGTTTGATTTATGACACTCTGCCACCTAGTGTCCATCACGTTCTCAACTTCCAAACTTTTTACGTTCACATTGTTGGGTGAAATGAGCACTAAGTCTTCATCTTTGTCTAGAAATGCATCAATCGTGATTTTTGAGAAAATTGTGATTTGCACACATTTTTGAAGTCCTATAGACGTAGCACTGGCAGCTTTATGCTGGTATATATATATTCATTTAACAGTGTGTTATATATTGTCAATATGGAAGATTGTAAATTTATAAATATTTATTCATATATAATGTTTTGCACATGTTTGAAATGATGCTTTCGCTGGTTGAAAAATATTTGTAAATAATTTATATATACAAAATTTGTATGTACATGTGAATACCTTGTTATATATAAGCTTAGTGTTCTTATTTCAGAAGTGTAGCATTATTGATATGGGGATGAGAATTGTTGATATTTTTGGGGATGGGGCGCACTTACGTTGTTGAGCTAATTATTAATGAATTAAAAATAATGTTACAAAAAATTAATAATCCTGACCTATTGAGTATGGAAGTCTATTGTATTGCTTTCATAGTATGGAAAGTGGATGTTATGTTTGATTGAACGAGCGTCTGTAAATGATGGCCCTGGGCCTCTTGCAGGGGAAATACATTTTTGCCAAGGAAAGTCATGAGATGGAAATTCTTTTGAAAATAGTCTAATTTTTTTTCCACTTTATATGTCGATTTATGATATTCATTTATCTAATATAAATGAAAAGGTCTTTAAGTAGAAATATTTTTGCACTTACGCTAGCTGTTTGTGTTTCCCTTGTATCCTGAGCATGATGATGATGGCACACATAATTTATTGTGACAATGTGGCTTAACAATTGAAATTAATGTCCAAAATTGATGAGGCTTACATTGATACTTTGCAAATTTTTATTTTATTTTCTAGGCCGCGTTAGGCCTACTTGCTATGTCACATGTCAGTAGAAAAGGAAGTTGAATTCTTGTTTAGCCTGGCCGAGAAACTTTAATCTTGAAATCTCCTGTTTCCGAGTAAAAAATCTCATGATTTGCAACGGCATGGGTCCCAGGGCTAGGTAAAAGATAGAGAATGAATTAAGTGTATTATGCGAGTGGAGAACTTTGTGTCTTTGTGATGCTATATAAGTTTAGTAGTAATATTAAGGGCGTAAAACAGGGACAACAGTGTTTTAATAAACTTGATTTTTTGGTGAAGGTTAGACAATTTTACATCAGTTTATAGGTGTTTTCGAAATATTTATATCAGTAAGTTTGATGGAATATCTTGCATATTTTAAGATGGTAGGATATACGGGTCTTAGATTAATAAGCTTGATGCTATATATTTATGAAATGGGTAAAATTGACTTGCGAATGTCTTATAAATGAAATTGATATGATAGATATTACTGCAATTGTCATCTAAATAATCCTTATTGACTTATGTACTTGTATGGTAGTATATTTTGAAAATAATAGTATGATATTGCGTGTGTATGCAATTGTAAACATGAAAACAAGGTTGAATGTAAGACAGGGAGAACCTCAGCCACAGAATTGCCAACTGACTGTCCATTTATTTTGGAATGCATGTGAATTGTAATCACAGGTAATAGATAGATGTAGTTGACATGGGTTTCTGAAACTTTCCCTCTGGACGGAATCTAGGTAGCTGGCAGCCGTCTGTGGTGTGTCATGAAGATGCCATACTAATACAGGGTCTACCGTGGTCATTGCAGGTTTTTCCAGGCATTTGTAGCATCACGCACAGTCTCTTGTTAGGTTTGTCCAGGTTTGGAAGCTTAACAATTGCAGGTGACAGTCACTATGTTCTGAGTGTTAGACCCTGGATGTCTCCGAAGGGTTAAGGGACCCGTTAAGAGATGTTTTTATCAACCCTGGTTCTTTACAATTATGGGTTGATCTGTCCAGGGTGGTCTTCAATCCCAGGGGGTTTTTATCTTATTGGTTCAGGTTCACTTCCGAATCAGTCTTCCTGGGTTTATTTTTAGTTTGTCTGCCCTGGATAAGTCTTTCCACAGGGTAGGTTTGCTCCAGGTAGGTTTGTCCTGTCCAGGGTAGGTTTGTCCTGTCCAGGGTAGGTTTATCCAGGGTGGATTTCACAGATGTCATCCATTGCAGGTTTGTCCTGGGAAGGTTCATCCAGTCCGGGATAGGTTTATCTAGGGTAGGTTTCCCCAGGTTTGTCTAAAATACATCTACATCAGGGCTGTCGTTTAGCAATTGCAATATATGACATGACATCTACTATTACTTCTAATGAATAAGTGTTCACATGGTAGCTTAGTTATTATTTACTGTTCATGAGTAACTTTTACCCATAATATATTCTTCGAATGTCTGCTTGTGACGCTTGTGTGACGAATTGTGTTTCGAGTGATAATGCGAGGTTCTAGATCTAGTCATAGCCACGGGTGAATGTGTTGTTTAAAAAGTGTTAAAATGTGTTGGAAAATGTGTTAAATGTGTTGAAAAGATGTGTATTTAAACCTCTCATTTTATGTATAATTTGTACTCAATGGATGACTATCATACTACTTGCTTATTATTGTTAAAAGTTGCAGAAGCAGGCAACACTAAAAAAATAAAGATGTTTTCTTTTTAATTGTTGTTTTATATTGTTTGTTTTATTTCAACTTAATTTGTGATTTACTTGATGATTAAATTGTTGAAGTTATTTCTTATTCTTCAGCATGTGATTTTCATTAAAAAAAGGTGCAACTTTGTTGCATTAAAAATTGACTGGTTTTTTTAAATAGTTGAAATTCTTCAGCTTGTGATTTTCATCAAAAAAGGGATTATCTTTTCACTTTGTTGCAATTGGAATGTGGCCTTCCATTGTTTTCATCTCGGATACTGCGATGCCTCTAAGAGTCATATCAACTGCTCACCCTTTTCTTCTCTGGTCTGGTTTGGCCGGTGAACCTCTGCCTGATAATAATATCGCAAACAGTTCACAATTAAATTGTTGAAGCATGTGATTTTCATCAAAATAGGGTGATAGGTGTTGCAGAGGCACTGCCCGAAGTCTCCGCATTTAAAACCTTGAATTGTTGGAGCACGAAAGGCCATGCTCAGTATCACCACAAGTTCTTCAATCCTTAAAAAGCCTGGAATTTGGTTTCTCAAATTCCAGGCCTTGGGAAAAAAAAAATCATTTTGC
Source organism: Platynereis dumerilii (assembly GCA_026936325.1). Classification (NCBI taxonomy): domain Eukaryota; kingdom Metazoa; phylum Annelida; class Polychaeta; order Phyllodocida; family Nereididae; genus Platynereis; species Platynereis dumerilii. The sequence goes on along the minus strand of JAPTHN010000006.1, from coordinate 35,222,333 downwards.
GCTAAAGTCATGGAACAGCCTGGAATTTTGTTCCTAGTGGAAAAAATAATTCACATTTGAATATTCGGCAATTTCTTGTGACAGTTCAGTTTGGTTTTGTACCAGGAGCATTGTCACTGTTGCATGGTTTTCTGCTGAAGAATAGAGGGGAGGGTTGGTCTTGTGGTAGTGTACAAGGCTGCCAATCGCTGGCTCTAGGGTTCGAATCCAGCTCTTGTTGGATCACCTGGGCCTACGTCAAACGGCAGTTTAAATCCTGCATCACCTCATTGCCGTGTCCTCTCATGTTTCATCAACTGCTGCAAAATGTATTTCACAATATAGGGGGAGGGTTGGTCTAGTAATAGCGTGCTGGACTGCCAATCACTGGGTCCAGGGTTCGAATCCAGCTCTTGCTGGGTCACCTGGGCCTATGTTGGACGGCTGTTTCAATCATCCTTCACCTCATTGCCGTGTCCTCCTCCTGTCCTAATTAGCCTACCAAGTGCATAAATAAATACAGGACGTAAAGCCCTATTCATCCATCCATCCATGTATTTCACAATACAATTTTTGAAGTTTTTTATTGGAGCATGGGATTTTCATCAAAAAGGGATTTGAGTTGTTCAGCTTCGTTCTAATACGAATGTTGTCTTTTTTTCAACATTAGTTATACGCGTACAAATGTCTCGATGCAGTTCAGTTTTTACCAGAAGTGCTGTCCTTGCTGCATGATCTTCTACTTCTACTTTTATCCGTAGGTACCGCTTCTTGTAGGCGAACCACTGATCCTGTGTGCAGTGTTGCTTTAGATTGCCTGCCTTGTGTAATTGAACTTTCATGGTGGCACTTGTTGATAAGGGATGACGATAGTTCTGGGAAGTGGGTTTGGGCTGATGCACCATGGGGATCAGCAGTTAATTTGACAATGTCTGTGGGATCAACACTGCGTTTTGACTCCCGACAGTAAGCAAGATGCTCAGTTACCCTCCCTCATCATCGCTCAAGTTGATTTTGTCAAAATTCAAGTCGATCAACATGTCCATTGCTTCTGTCCCAATACATGGATATGCTTCACTGTTCTATCAATGGTGTAAGCACTACAAGGGGCTTGTTATGTGTATAAAAAGCAAGAAAACTGACTGCAAACCTTTGAAGTGAGTACAAGTATGGCTGCCGATATGATGAGAGTGACCTCAGTTTCCCTCATCGTCCTTCCGGTAGCCCCAGTGGTAAGACAGCGGCTGGGTCAGATATGGTCTCCTTCCCACTCCCAAGATTTCTACAATGTAGAAGTTTGTTATCATCCTCTGTCTCTTTGGGTGTTGGTGACATCTCTGCGATACGCTGCCTGTGTGATAAAGGTAAAGGTGCTCTTATTCAACATGGGTAGTCAACGAAAGTCCCCTCCTGGAGTTGATGGTAATGCGAACCAGTTCTTCAAGGCTATTGGGAAGTCTGGTAATGCGAACCAGTTCTTCAAGGCTGGCGTGTGGCCGCTTTATGATACGTCCAAGCTGCTCCAACATATCCCCAACCTCTTCTATTGTTTGTATATGTTGGACCCAAAGGTGTCTTGGCTGTGAATAGATATTGTTTAGTTGATCTAGGATGGTTCAGTCTTTTTGGAATGGAAAAGGACTGGTATTGGGAAGTCTGGTAATGCATGCCAGTTCTTCAAGGCTGGCGTGTGGCCGCTTTATGATACGTCCAAGTTGCTCCAACATATCCCCAACCTCTTCTGTTGTTTGTATATGTTGGACCCAGAGGTGTATTGGATGTGGATAGATGTTGTTTAGTTGATCTAGGATGGTTCAGTCTTTTTGGAATGGAAAAGGACTGGTATTGGGAAGTCTGGTAATGCGAACCAGTTCTTCAAGGTTGGCATGTGGCCGCTTTATGATACGTCCAAGCTGCTCCAACATATCCCCAACCTCTTCTATTGTTTGTAGATGTTGGACCCAAAGGTGTCTTGGATGTGGATAGATGTTGTTTAGTTGATCTAGGATGGTTCAGTCTTTTTGGAATGGAAAAGGACTGGTATTGGTAAGTCTGGTAATGCGTGCTAGTTCTTCAAGGCTGGCGTGTGGCCGCTTTATGATGAGGCCCAGCTGCTCCAACATTGACCCAACCTCTTCTGTTGTTTGTAGATGTTGGACCCAAAGGTGTCTTGGCCGTGAATAGATGTTTTTTAGTTGATCTAGGATGGTTCAGTCTTTTTGGAATGGAAAAGGACTGGTATTGGTAAGTCTGGTAATGCGAACCAGTTCTTCAAGGCTGGCATGTGGGCGCTTTATGATACGTCCAAGTTGCTCCAACATATCCCCAACCTCTTCTGTTGTTTGTAGATGTTGGACCCAAAGGTGTCTTGGATGTGGTTAGATGTTGTTTAGTTGATCTAGGATGGTTCAGTCTTTTTGGAATGGAAAAGAACTGGTATTGGGAAGTCTGGTAATGCGAACCAGTTCTTCAAGGTTGGCATGTGGCCGCTTTATGATACGTCCAAGCTGCTCCAACATATCCCCAACCTCTTCTATTGTTTGTATATGTTGGACCCAAAGGTGTCTTGGATGTGGATAGATGTTGTTTAGTTGATCTAGGATGGTTCAGTCTTTTTGGAATGGAAAAGGACTGGTATTGGTAAGTCTGGTAATGCGTGCCAGTTCTTCAAGGCTGGCGTGTGGCCGCTTTATGATGAGGCCCAGCTGCTCCACCATTGACCCAACCTCTTCTGTTGTTTGTAGATGTTGGACCCAAAGGTGTCTTGGCCGTGAATAGGTGTTGTTTAGTTGATCTAGGATGGTTCAGTCTTTTTGGAATGGAAAAGGACTGGTATTGGGAAGTCTGGTAATGCGAACCAGTTCTTCAAGGCTGGCGTGTGGCCGCTTTATGATACGTCCAAGCTGCTCCAACATATCCCCAACCTCTTCTGTTGTTTGTAGATGTTGGACCCAAAGGTGTCTTGGATGTGGATAGATGTTGTTTAGTTGATCTAGGATGGTTCAGTCTTTTTGGAATGGAAAAGGACTGGTATTGGGAAGTCTGGTAATGCGAACCAGTTCTTCAAGGCTGGCGTGTGGCCGCTTTATGATACGTCCAAGTTGCTCCAACATATCCCCAACCTCTTCTGTTGTTTGTATATGTTGGACCCAGAGGTGTCTTGGATGTGGATAGATGTTGTTTAGTTGATCTAGGATGGTTCAGTCTTTTTGGAATGGAAAAGGACTGGTATTGGTAAGTCTGGTAATGCGAACCAGTTCTTCAAGGCTGGCATGTGGCCGCTTTATGATACGTCCAAGTTGCTCCAACATATCCCCAACCTCTTCTGTTGTTTGTAGATGTTGGACCCAAAGGTGTCTTGGCCGTGAATAGGTGTTGTTTAGTTGATCTAGGATGATTCAGTCTTTTTGGAATGGAAAAGGACTGGTATTGGGAAGTCTGGTAATGCGAACCAGTTCTTCAAGGCTGGCGTGTGGCCGCTTTATGATACGTCCAAGTTGCTCCAACATATCCCCAACCTCTTCTGTTGTTTGTATATGTTGGACCCAGAGGTGTATTGGATGTGGATAGATGTTGTTTAGTTGATCTAGGATGGTTCAGTCTTTTTGGAATGGAAAAGGACTGGTATTGGGAAGTCTGGTAATGAGAACCAGTTCTTCAAGGCTGGCATGTGGGCGCTTTATGATACGTCCAAGTTGCTCCAACATATCCCCAACCTCTTCTGTTGTTTGTAGATGTTGGACCCAAAGGTGTCTTGGCTGTGAATAGATGTTGTTTAGTTGATCTAGGATGGTTCAGTCTTTTTGGAATGGAAAAGGACTGGTATTGGGAAGTCTGGTAATGCGAACCAGTTCTTCAAGGCTGGCGTGTGGCCGCTTTATGATACGTCCAAGTTGCTCCAACATATCCCCAACCTCTTCTGTTGTTTGTATATGTTGGACCCAAAGGTGTCTTGGATGTGGATAGATGTTGTTTAGTTGATCTAGGATGGTTCAGTCTTTTTGGAATGGAAAAGGACTGGTATTGGTAAGTCTGGTAATGAGAACCAGTTCTTCAAGGCTGGCATGTGGCCGCTTTATGATACGTCCAAGTTGCTCCAACATATCCCCAACCTCTTCTGTTGTTTGTAGATGTTGGACCCAAAGGTGTCTTGGCCGTGAATAGATGTTGTTTAGTTGATCTAGGATGGTTCAGTCTTTTTGGAATGGAAAAGGACTGGTATTGGTAAGTCTGGTAATGCGAACCAGTTCTTCAAGGCTGGCATGTGGCCGCTTTATGATACGTCCAAGCTGCTCCAACATATCCCCAACCTCTTCTATTGTTTGTAGATGTTGGACCCAAAGGTGTCTTGGATGTGGATAGATGTTGTTTAGTTGATCTAGGATGGTTCAGTCTTTTTGGAATGGAAAAGGACTGGTATTGGGAAGTCTGGTAATGCGAACCAGTTCTTCAAGGCTGGCGTGTGGCCGCTTTATGATACGTCCAAGTTGCTCCAACATATCCCCAACCTCTGTTGTTTGTATATGTTGGACCCAAAGGTGTCTTGGATGTCGATAGATGTTGTGTAGGTGATCCAGGATGGTTCACTCCTTTTTGCATGGAAAAGGACCGGTATTCGGAAGCCGGTAATGCATGCCGGTGCTTCAAGGCTGGCGTGTGGCCGCTTTATGATACGTCCAAGTTGCTCCAACATATCCCCAACCTCTTCTGTTTTTTGTAGATATTGGACCCAAAAGTGTCTGGTTTGTGGACAGATGTTGTTTAGTTGATCCAGGGTGGTTAAGTGTTTTTGGCATGGAAAAGGACTGGTATTGGGAAGTCTGGTAATGCGAACCAGTTCTTCAAGGCTGGCGTGTGGCCGCTTTATGATACGTCCAAGTTGCTCCAACATATCCCCAACCTCTTCTGTTTGTAGATATTTTACCCAAAGTTGTGTGGTTTGTGTATAGATGTTTAGTTGATCCAGGATGGTTCACTCTTTTTGGCATGGAAAAGGACCGGTATTGGGAAATCTGGTAATGCCCATCAGTTCTTCCAAGGGCTGGCGTGTGGCCGCTTTATGATAAGTCCAAGCTGCTCCAACATATCCCCAACCTCTTCTGTTGTTTTAAAGATGTTGGACCCAAAGGTGTCTGGTATGTGGACAGATGTTGTTTAGTTGATCCAGGGTGGTTAAGTGTTTTTGGCATGGAAAAGGACCGGTATTGGGAAGTCTGGTAATGCGTGCCAGTTCTTCAAGGCTGGTGTGTGGGCGCTTTATGATGAGGCCTAGCTACTCTGGCATGGGCCCACTTCTTCTGTTTTTTTAAATGTTGGACCCTTACAACCCGAAGGTGTCTCATATGTGAATAGATGTTGTTGAGTTGATTCAAGATGATGTACTCTTTTCAGCATGGTAGCAGGAAAATGACCACACAAGGTTGGGCGGAGGAAGAACAACTTGCATTATCATACTGTGAAGATGAAAAAGTATCAGAGTTGACCTTCTGTTCAGTCATCTTAATTCTTCCAAAGTGCCGCAATTTCTTTCCTTGGTCTTCTGAGCTTGCAGAGTTAATTTGCATATTAGTAATGCTGCCATGTATCTAACAAGCCCGACTGGTAAACTGTATCCACTCCTCAGTATACCTGGTGAGGGGGGCCTCAGGCTCTGCCTCGCCAAGAGCGTGTGAGCCAGAGGTTTGTCTGAGCCAGGCTGGGACAGCTGGTCTCAAAGCACATCCGTGCCAGAAATGTCGGAATGCTTGAAGGAAGGGGGCACAGGACGGGGCAAGCTTTCCTGAACTTTTGAGGTGCCATTGCACCAACTTCTTTCCATTTTTCTGGGTTCAATTATTGAAATGCTTTTGAGGTTTAGAAAAGGCCTGACTTGACTCTACTTACAAGCACAAGGGCTTCTAAACCAATGTACATGACATTATCTTATTTTGTAATATTTGTATTCTATAATGTTTACATATATTAACTTGGTTCAGAAACCCTTATGCTTACATGATTTATGGGAATTTTCGTTAAAATATGTGCAGGAGGCTTTCTTACCTTAACGTTTGGCTAGAGGCCCTCCCTAAATATTGTAATGCAATGGGAGGTTTTTTTTAAGCCTACTTTCTTTCTTCTTCTTGCTTCTATCTTTTTGAAGGCTTCCAATTTACTTTTGCAACATGCCTGTAGCTTCTGCCTTATATGCTGGACTGCATACTTTCATTAATGTGGCTGTGTTTTGATGCTGTTTTGCCCTGCAAACTTGTGACATCACCTTAAAAGCCTCTTAGTTTCCATCCTATGCACAAGGAAAAGTCACCTGAAATTTAAGTGGATGTACAGAGTGGACTGGCATTGGGGAGTCTGGTAATACGCGTCAGTTCTTCAAGGCTGGTATGGCTTCATGACGCAGCCCAGCTGCTCTGGCATTGGCCCAACCTCTTCTGTTGTTTGTAGATGTTGGACCCGTCTGACCCAAAGGTGTCATACAAGTGAGTAGATGCATATTTGTGACTTGCTCCACCAAAATGAGTTCAAAGTAGGCAATTTATTTTTCCCAGAAATGTGCAAAATGTGTCAAAAGGTCACATTTTGATGTTTTTTAGTTACTACTACCACGTTTCAGGAAAAGCTATTTTCTTTGTATAATTAAGACCACTTTTACCAGAAATTGATTTTAAACAATCTAAATTAGATGTCCTTCTTGATTTACTGAGTGCTTTCATTGCAATGGCGGGAAATTCAAATGCCATTTTCTCAAAGTTTGATGTTTCGCATCACCGATGTTTGAGGCATCATATCTTCGGATTGGATGGAGATATCAAAACATGTGAACCATCATTTTAAAGCCTAATTCGTGCAGAACAAAGTCATTTCCACAACTAAATATGATAGCAGGCCGACTTTGAACCCATTTTGGGGGAGCAGGTCACATTTTATTTTTCTTTCAGGCCTTTAAAAAAAAAATCTTTTGTTGACTCTAATATTTGGGTGGAATACAATCATAATGCCCTTCAGCATTGTCTGCCAGGCTGTCAGCTCTTCGAGACTCCAATTTAACTTTCTTTGCTTCTGAATGTTGTTGTTTTCCGCCATGATGATATTCTTTTTGTGAAGCAGATGATCCTATGGCCTCGCCTTCGAGTTGGAATGCCCATGGGAATCCGCCCAGAGAATCCTGTGGCCTCACTTTAGATTTGGGAAACCACCGGGGCTTCCTGTTTCTGCGGGAGGTACGCTTTTCATAAGTTTTTTGTAAGTTGTTTTTGTGAAATGGACTTACGATCTTTGTACAAACTGTTAGTGAAACGCACTTAAGTAAATCGTAAGAATTTCTTAAGTTGTACTTCAGATCGTAAGTTAAGGTAATTTTTAAGTTGTTTGATGAAACGCTTCCCTGGCAGTGTGCCGGGCTGCCAGTTGCTGGCTTCAGGGTAATAATCCAGCTCTTGCCGCGGCACCTGGACCTATGTTGGACTGCTGTTTCAATCATCCTTCTCATTGCAGTGTCCTCCCTGTCCTAATTAGCCAACCAAGTGCATAAATACAGGACGTAAAGCCCCAATCATGCATCCATCCTTGCAAACTTATGACATCACCTTAACAGCCTGTAGTTCCCATCCTATGCACAAAGAAAAGAACCAGAAATGTTAGGGGAGGAGTGCCTCAAAGTACTTCGTAATCGATATTATATATAGGGATTCTGGTAATGGGCATCAATTTTTTCAAGGCTGGCTTGTGGCCACTTTATGATAAGCCCAAGCTGCTCTAGCATTAGCCCCACCTCTTCAGTTGTTTGTAAATGTTGGACCCAAGGGTGTCTGATATCATATGTGAATAGTTGTTAAAGTTGTTTCAGGATGACATACTCTTTTCGGCATGGTAGAGGGCAAATGACCACACAAAGATTGGCAGAAGAAGAACTACTTGCATAATTATACTGTGAAGCCTTCACTGAAGGTGAAAAAGGATCAAGATTTGAGCCATCTGTTGTATTATCTGAATTCTTTCTAAGTTCATCGTTGTCTTGATATTAAATATTAAACTTTTATTATGCGTATTTATGGTGTTTTGGTTTTACTTTGTTCTGAGACCTGGCTTCTTTGTATCTAAATTTATTAAATTTATTAATCAATCTTGGATAAGATCTGTAATATTTCACCCTGTCAGCACTTCTTTTCATTAATATGTGGTTCATTTTAATCCATTATTGTCTATTTTTAACTATTTCAGTTTGTCATTCATGTGCCTTTTGTGTTTTTATGAAAATTCTGTCTTAAATTTGTTAGACTTTTACTCTTGATGCTCTTGATAAATTTAGATGTTTTATGCATTTGAAGTGGTGTAATAAATTTGTTGAGAAATTGTCAGGAAAAGTATGATACCCAGTACATCGTGCGAGGAATGAAGATTGTATCTTTTGCATCAGGAGTTTGGTGTTAATTGTTTTAATTGTGTCGAAGTCCCTGTGATTTAATGTACCCTTCAATGGCTTTAATATCTGCATACCATAACATATGAACATAATTTAGTTAAAAAAATATAGAAAAAAAGATTTCTTGAAGTACTTTTTTAGGGGATAGTGGGTATGCAGTATGATTTCAAGAGCCTTCTTTCCATTTTTTGTCCAGCACAAAGCCACAAACTGCACTCTCTTTAGAGCGTGCTAAAGTTTTGGGAGAACGTTTGAAATGAACATTCTTCTTCCATGACCATGGTAATTGGTCTTTTGTATTTACAGTTTTTTTTCCTACAAACCTTGATCATTGTGAGATTTTTTACTATTTTATACTTGCCCGTCTGACCAAGGCAATGTAGAATTTTGTGATATTAACGACGATTCAAGGGGAAGTCTGTGATTTTTTTTTTGCAATAAATTTTTAAAAGTTGCCATTTTGAGCATTGCAGTCATGTGAATATAACAACATTTGGTCATTGCAAAATATTTAGAGTAATGTAAAAGAAATTGGCAAAATTCTGCGAGTGAATTTTTATGGACTGTTGGTCACCATTCGTTCTATAGTTTCCCTCCAATAAGGAAATCATTTTCTAGTGGGATACATCCTTCCCACACTTTCTCCTTTCTTTTTCCTAATGGAAGCTGTTCTAAAACACCATAATGAGATTAGTTTCCATAACACTATAATGATTTTTACTAACTGACTGACCAATACCCCTCCAAGGGCCTATTTGGTTGCAACCATTCATTTTTATACTGAGCTTATACCTATTACCTTCATGAGATGAAACTGCCTGCGGTGCAAATTGGTCACAACGTTTCATCCTTACCCTTGACCTCCATAACCCAACAGGGTTGCAGGGTCGCTGAATAACCCACCTCACCTCAAATATAACACAACTGTGATTTGGATCAAGTGCCAGTCAAAAATTATCATAACAGTTGCAAAGCTGGAATTTAGATAAATAACAGAAATGATGCAGGAAAGACAACTGGAAAGATGCCTGTCAAATCTCGATTGTTCACTTGTATTGTCAAGTCCAAATAATCCAATGTTGGATGGCAGTTTCAATCACCTTTCACCTCACTGTTGGTCCTCCTCCTGGCCTAATTAGCCTGCATAGTACATAAATACAGGACGTAAAGCCCCAACAATGTGAAAGATAGGACACTCAATATTCCTTGGCTGTAAAACAATGGAACACTGAGATTTCAGATTCGAGATTACAGTTGACTGCACAATCATAATATTTATTTATTTATATAATATATTTTTGGGCCATCAGTAAGACTCAAATTTTTTATAACTTAATTCGTATAATTCTCAAATTCCATTGTTTTACTTTCCTGGCTATCCCTGACTGTGTCCTTGAAACTGACTAGTAGCAAACTTGGCAGCTGGTGGCAAAGTGGTTAAGGTTCCCGCCTGCTCCGCCAGATGTCTTAACCTGGACAGGTTGGAATCCCGGGTGGGGAACCCAAAATTTTTAGTGGACCTTCATGAGCAAAATCCCAGCTGGATGTCGTTCAGATTAGATGTCAAATTGGTGGCCCATTTTATCAGCGTCTGTGCTGGGCAAGTAAATGATCTCTCACGTTGGGTAAATGCGTAACATATTGAGGACTCCTGCTCTCTCTCCCATCTCATCAATCAACTCTCAAGAGCATCCAGAAGTGGGCTTACAGGGTTGTGCTTACCATATATCTATCTATATCCTGACTTCTAACCACGCTCTACTACCAGATGTTTCGTATTTTAAAGTTTGCATTGAACAAAAAAAAAAGAAACTGATTCAGAATCAGTGATTAAATTAAAAATTGCCTTGTTTAGCAAAAATACATTCTTTGATAAAGACTTTGTTTACCATGTATATGTGAGGGGTATACTAAATTGTTAAGCTCATTGCATATTCTCAGCAACAGTGATTTGTAACAGGGGTATACAAAATAAAAAGAGAAGAAAAAGGTGAGGAGTTAAAGGTTGGATGCCCAATCTTACACTTTTCCTCACTTTGATATGTGAAATGATTGTCACTTATAAGAGGGGTGGCAATGCCACGTGCTCATAAACATGTAAATACATTGTGCTCCATCAAATTACACAATAGATGTGTCAGGTCTGTGATATGGTCAACATCATAACTTACAAGGGCCATTAAAGGTATTTACAAATGTTACATAACTACTACGTGAATGCTATAAATAGGGTAGGTTGCACTGTGACTTACTTTTTCATAACCAACAATTTGAACTCAAGGAAACACTTCGAAACAGACTCCACAAGAAGTATAAAGAAAAACATAATCGTAATCTCCAGGAAATTTTCAACAGAGAGATTTCGATATCTGATTTTAAGATTAGCAAGCAGCCATTAGATATTTAGGGGAGCTTGATTTTTCCTCGTGAATTTACTATTTAGGGGTAATGCCAGTCATATTTATTTATTTCAAGCATGCAACGTCCGAAAATAGTTTTTTGTAAACAATATGGTGTTCGGAAATCCGCCCCAAGAATTGTGACATTGGACACATCACCATGTATATTTTTCAATGTGTGACTACGTCTACATGTAAATATGTAGGTATATATTCAAATTTCAATACAACACTCTAATTATAGCCTACTAGAAGTATTGAAGGATATACTTAGTTGCCTTTAGAAATTAGTAACAGAAAAACTCGATTGGTATGGCCTATAGTGTCAAATAAAGGTATCAAGTGATTAAAGGAATAATTAGACTCCTTCATCCTCTTTCGACATTACAGATGATCAGCCGTTCTTCTTCCTGCTTTTATCCGCCCCCGTAGGTCTCGGGCCTCCTCGCGGCGGTGGGTGGTAACACTAAGGTGAAGACCTCTATCCTTAGTGGCCAACATGAGACAGTGCGCTTGCAAGGTGTGTCCCCTACCTTACAGGGGAGTACCAATGAATATGTCATTTACCATGTTTTCAAACCGGATCGTACGTCAACCGGGTAACCAAGGTGCGCGTCCCTCAGCGGGAAACCAGGCTGAGATGGAAAAGTTAGCGACTGGACTACCAAGATTTCAATGGACAAGGACATCCTCGGATGACCTGATTGACCCTGACCGTCCCTCATACACGACAAAAGATGAACATTGCCTTGTGATAAAAGGAGTACAGAAGTCACTCGACGACCTCTCAGCAATTGCTGTTTATGAAGTCATTGCAGACATTTGTGACAACACGGTAGGAGATCAATTAAAGCGTCAACCCAAGGGAACCTTTCTCATTTATCCTCAGAACGATAAACAAAAAGAGAAACTTAAATCGGTCAATGAAATAGACAGTACAACAGTCTCCATTGAACCTTTCAAAAGGCCAGGCAAAGGCCTTATCTTCTCGAAAGAGAGCAAGACATGATCTGACTCTCAGCTAAAGAAGTGGTTTCAAAAACATGACATTCCCCGATTCAAACGTTTGTCCCAACGACATGGATATGAGTTACTACAACTGACATTCAAAGACGAGAAAGTTCCAAAGACAGTACCTGTAGCTTTTGAAAAGTGCAGAGTTCGCCCTTTCTTTCCCCGACCAAAGCGCTGTTTCAATTGCCAAATATATGACCATTTCAGCAACACATGCAGAAGACCAACAGTTTGTGCCAATTGTGGTGACCGAGATCATGTTCACATGAGAGATAAACCATGCTCCAGACCCCCACATTGTGTTAATTGTGGAGGGAACCACCCTGCGTTTAGCCATGAATGTGGAATCTTCAAGAAAGAAAAAGAAGTTGTACAATTACAGTTTGACGGAGGACTATCATTTCCCGAAGCTAGGTGATTTGTAGAACAGGAATTGGACCAAATTGACGAAGGAGCAGATTACCCACGACCTACTTATAAAACATCTCCACGTAGAAGGATTCAACTTGATAAGAACTTTGTCATGGCTAAGAATCTTTTCACGGACATCTTAGGGACACCGGCTTCACTAGACCGACCAAAGAAGGAAGAAACTATGAAATATCCCGAATCAGTTTCATGCACATTACCCAAGAAAGAGATTCAACGATGTGACACATCCTCTCCTCTTGCCTTACGGACAAAGACATCACTAAACCGACTGAAGAAGAAAGCAGCTCCGGCTTCTGATTGCAAGACACCACCAAAAACAACAAAACAAGAAAGCTCAACTGATCACTTGTTTCCTCACCGAGACAAGAGAAAAATAAACACTACCTACAAAGGAGCACCCACCACATGTCGGAAAGTTACCATGTCAAAACCCTTGACACATACTCCTCGCAGACTTGTCAAGATTCCTTGACACGAACCAGGTATGTCTCTAAATAGCCCATTCAGGTGCTGATGAGACGTGAAATTCAAACACACACACACACACACACACACTCCTGCTTTTATCCAGGACTTAACATGTGGCATTGGTTTGTATTTCACAAGAGGCGGTAGCTATTTTCACTAAGAGGAGATTGCTCGGCCTCTCAATCTTGAGTTTGTTCCTAGTCAGACTAAATGTCATTCATAATGCGAACGATCATTCAGTACTTACGATTAATGTCTGTGATGCTCTCATCGCTTCCAGGGACTTGGGCACTTTTTGTCCCAGATTTTGCTTGTAGTTCCTGAAAGCAGTGATTACAGTATCAGTGTGTTGTTTGAAATAGCTGCAGATGTTTCAAATTGATTTTTCACCATACAGAATGTCGAACTCTGCAGGTCAGCTTTCGGATGATAGGACCAGCAGGTCATTGCAAAGGTCGTTGTTTGCTGCCTCATTGATATTGGCATCCATATTTCCTGACTTAGATGTTGATGAGGTTGTGAACAACCAAGCAGAAAGGTTGTCAGCCAGCACCTGGTGGAACTGGGTTGCATTGATGAGGGGAGCAGAAATTCTATTGTTTACTGAAATTTGTGTGTCTTTGTAGGTGTTATGTTCAACTATTTGTGACATCTTCAACAGCTGTACCCGGCTTCTCCTTCCGGACAATGAATATAATTTCGATTTTCTTGTGAGCTTCCACAAATGTGATCCCTGACATGGACTTAGTCATTAATCTGCAACACAGAGACACCTGTTTTGACTCAAGCAGACTCTGGGCCATTAGACCTCCTGTGCCCTGGAGAAGTTTAGGGCTCATCTCCGATGAGCTCCTGCCCATTTACACCACTGAATTATTTTTATCGATTAAGAAAGTTGGAGTTTCGCACTATACCAATCTCTTTCAAGTATTTTGTGTGCAACCTCCAACTTGTATATTATTTGGTTAATTAGAAAGTTAAATTGGCTGGCCCTTAAATATGAGTGCCTGTGTTGGGCAAGTATGATCCCATGGCGCCCATGCACGAAATAGATGTGTGTAATTTTACTAATAGTTGTATCATCACAATTTTACCATTATGGCTTTATGTCCTATGTCTGTAATACTTTGTATGTCAAATTCCTAAATGTGTGTAATTTTACTAATAGTTGTATCATCATGGTTGTACAATTATGGCTTTGTGTCTGTATATAGGAAATTACTCAGTTGATTACTGAAGACATGGTCATGGATAGATGCATAAAATGTGACCATTGGGCTGTGACTGGTGGGCTGTGGCGAGGTGGGTAAATGTTCCGCCCTGAGGGTAAATTGGAATGATGCATGGTCTGTCATTTTGGGCTGGTGTCTGTCCATATTGTGACAACTTATTAAGTTTGTGTGATTGGCGAATATTTTCTGTCAACTGGTTGGGAGGCTTTAGCAATTGGTAGCCCTTATGTTGGACAGCAGTTTTAATCATTCTTCACCTCTTTGTCGTGTCCTCTTCCCGTCCTTATTAGCATACCAATTAAATGCATAAAAACAGGACGGAAAGTCCAATCCTTCCATCATTATCTGGTTGGATGAAATGATCATATTTAGTATATTCGCAAAGCAATGGTGCGAAGGAAACTGCTGTCCAACATAGGTAGTAATTAGTTGCCCTTGTCCAGTGACCGGGTGAAGCTGGAATCAAACCTTGGACCATACCAGTGATTCGAAGCTCAGAATGCTACCAACTGAACTGAAATTCCAAGTGTTATATTTGAATTGTAGGTTGCTGAACTTTATTTGTCTGTAAAAGCAAGATAATCAACAACTTTAACCAACACGATAATTTACTTCCCTGAAAATTTTCCAAAATATGTTTGTTTCAATGTTGTTTTTTCCTGAAGTTTTAAGGCATTGTAAACCCAACACGTATATATAAATATTTAGGTACAATGCTGAAGAATGTTAAATATTTGAAGCAAAGAAGAAAGTTGTAAGTGAAAGTGAGCACCTGACTTCTTGTACATTTATTGTGTTGACAGGAAAGATGATACTTAGGCATCTCCCCTTGTGTGCTCTCCAAGCTGGCTTCCTGCTGAGATGTTCAGGATAAAAATATTTTTCTTTTTGGTCTCATTTATCAGTTTTGTACTTTATATTTTTATGATTTGTTGTTCTTACTAGAGAAGTGAATGTCAATATCTTAGTTCAAATTAAAAAAAATTACTATTTTTATTTTTAAAAAACTTTAATTGACAAAAGGCTGAGTCTATTTGGTACAGTAAATTGGTGATAAGCAAATTATAATTTTTTTGAAATTTTCCAATGATGTCCGGGCAAAACTCTCCTCTTGAGAAGCGATCAAATCAAAACCTGGCTCATCCATTATTAAAATTCTCTCATGGATTATACTGGTATGATTCCCCCTGGTCAGGTCAGCTGGACTTATGTTTGACAGCAGTTTCAATCATCCTTCACCTCACTGCTGGGTCCTCCTGTCCTAATTAGTCTACCAAGCACTTAAAGAGGATATTATACTTATACAATATACAGCCCCATTGTCCATTATTGATATTCAGATATTTTTCTGGGTATAATTCCTTGATATTTGTAGTGTTACTAGTGTACTGTTCTGGTGAAAAGCAAGAATAATTTTGTTCTGAATTCGACAGTGGAGGCAGCTGCACTGATTGTATCAGCATCATCATTACCATTGCAACACCTAGTGGCTGTTCATGTATTAAGCACCAGGTGTCACTAGTTTGCATAATAATTAGAATGTGCCATTTATGAATAAACAGATAACATTTAACAAAAGCAGGTGATAGAATAGTTGCATTTATTTTCACTCCTTTTTGACATGTGATGAATGATAATATTTATTGCAATGATGTTATAATTATGTTGTCGTAATTTGTACATTTTACGCCCCAGCGATCACATTATGTGTATGGTTAAATTTACATGAAAAATGTACTGTTTGTGTTAATTATAGGGATAATGCGCTATCTTCAATGTTACTTCATCCCAAAGGTTGTCAAAAGACATAGTAAACTATGTTAAATGTATTCCATAAAATTTGCACTGATACATTTGGCGTTAATGTTTATTGGGTCTCCACAATAAATATTATTTTTAAAAATCTGAATGATTTAGATATAATGTATTTCTATTATGTTGCCACTGATCTGGCTTGGTGAATTACTCTGAAACTTAATGACATAATTATTACTGAACCCCCTGTTGATATGCACTGTTAAGATTGAAATTGACCTGCATGAGACATGAATATGTGTATCGGGACGTGATTTTCTACTGCGGACCACGAAAATTTTGCGTTTGATCAGCGGTTTGCATCCATAGATGTTTTCTTGTCGAAATTTCCTTTTTCATGCTAGTGGTCTGAATAGGAGGGAGGGCATTGATAATAAAATAAGACATTCATGTATGTTTTGCTTTTACTTTCAAGAGTGGATAATTTTAAACTATACATACCACCTGTAGATATTTTTTGCAGGGTTAGTGGTTTTACTGCTTTTTTTGTTTACACCATATTCTGTTACTTTATAGAAACTTTTGCACTTTAGGTGTTACATTTTCTCTATGTCGTTTACCAGTAGAGAAATTGTACACTAAAGCCACTTCCACGTCTAAGTACAAATTAGGTTCAATCAGTATAAAGATTTAAAGTGTGTTGTATGGAATTTAGTGAGAAATATAATATGTGCACTTGATCCCAAGGCCCCCGCAGGTCTCGGGCCTCCTCGTGGCGGTGGGTGGTAACACAAGAGTGAAGTCCTCTATCTCTTGTGGCCAACACGGGACAGTGCGCAAGCACACGTCTCCCCGACGGAAATGGGGCAACCTGTTTACCTTGGGTTGCGACCCGTGTCGGAGGATGAAGGGGTCCTGGTAGTTGAGTTGGTTGGGACTAAGTTGGTCCCTCCCATACAATACACAACTTTGGCTTGGATTTCTCCTAGACGGGAGGCTGGATTGGCCCGGTCCAGTCAATCGGCTTGTCATGTTGTCTTTAGGACTTCGGTCCTATTTGGCCATGGCTGATGGGTCAATCAAAGAAGGTTCTGACCAAGTCTACATGCTGGCCATGTTTTTGAATATGATTGCAGCTGTATTTCTTACCTAGCCTTCTACGAGTATATCCCCCATGTATCCCTGGGACTAGGGTACTGGGCTCAGCCCTACCCATATTGGTCTCCCCTTGTTGGGCTCCTTGGTGGGTGGGGAGCATGGGGGATGAAACACCAAATATCCTATGGCCTATTCTCTTTCAAATTCACAGTCCAGACTAAAACGGCAGCGGTCATCTTCGGATGACTGCATCGACCCGGAACTTCTAAATCGACCAACGACCACACGGAAGTCAGAATACCGACACCGATACATTGTGCTAAAACCAACAAGCAAACTTTCTCCCTTCGCGATCTACAAGACAATTTTTCAAAAAGTCGGAGAACCTGCAGAAACCACACAACAAAGAGATGGAACTGTCCTATTTAAAACTAGAAATGACGAACAAACACAAAGACTCCTTGAGCTGACAAGTATTGCAGGAACTCCGACTATAGTCGAGCCACATCGCACATTAAACACTTGTAAGGGGGTGGTTTTCTCCTCACTTAGCTATTTAAATTCTGACGAGGACTTAAAAGAGTGGTTTGAAACCTTCACTGACGTCGTACATTTTCATCGCATCCCGCAGAGGGATCATAGAGAACTTCTTATCTTGACCTTTTCAGACACTACTCTTCCTGAGAGTGTTGGAGTTGTATGGGAACGGTGCAAGGTACGACCTTATATTCCCAACCCAAGAAGATGTTTTAAATGTCAACGTTTCGGTCATCTGAGCAAGTGGTGCCAAAGACAAGAAGTTTGTGGACACTGTGGATCCCAGGACCACACCCAGTCAAAAGATCAACCTTGCACATCCCCTCCTCTTTGTGTTAACTGCAAGGAGGATCACCCCTCTTACAGCAAAACGTGTAAACAGTGGACAAAAGAAAAATAAATCCTCACATTGAAGGCAACCCAAGCAATATCTTTTCCAGAGGCAAGAAGGATTGTGGAACAGCACTCAGGAATTCCCAGCTATGCGGACATGGCAGGATATCCACAACCTCAACATCATGCAACACCCAGACGAAGGCTACAACTCGAAGAACACAGCATCAACAGATCACACCAACAACACACAGACAACATAGAAGACACGAACAGACACTCCGGAAGAACAACTGAAACATCCACTCCACAGACAACAACCACTACACAACGGCCGACATCCCAGGCAGACCTTGAACAACCAAACCCATCACCTGGAGCCACAGTTCCTCATGAGGTAGCGATGGACGAAGAATACACAACTACAACAGACACAAATGAGGGAAATGACTCCGACGATGACAGAAGCACAGCACCCGACAATGAATCCATGGAAGCAGAAGATGAAGAGGCAGAAAAGGAACAGGTTCCGGAGGTTCCACAGGAAGCAGAAAAAGAAGAGGGTCCAGAGAATCCACAGGATGAAGAAACAGCCGAGAGTCAAGAGGAAGTAAGGGAAGACCATTCACCAGACAAGGAACCAGAACGAAAGAAAGAAATTATCGAAAAGGAACGACAACCAGTTGACAAAGGAAAAGACAAGCCAGTACCAGAACAGATCACTTACAGAGAATATCTTCTCCGCATCCTTCAAGGAAGAGTACCAAATGGAGACATTCAACGACCAATGTTTGTACAAAAATACCTGAATCTGGCAGTTTCATATCTGGTACCAATGCTTGGCTTTGACAAACTGCGTACCAAACTGACTGATCGAACTAACCACAGGATGCACAGTTGGCCACCAGACACCTTTGCAACCAAAAAAGACGTACTTGATTTAGTCACTCAGCACGACTTCACAGACGATTTTTATGGAGCCATTATTGTTTTGATTCAACATGATTTTGTGTTTATTGCTTTGAAAGTGATAGATCAAATACAAAGACAAACGAACATGAAGACAAAGACAGGAAACACAAATTAATTACCAAACACCAATCCAACTGAATTAACTCCCTTGCTACACCAAGGATGTCTCTAAATAGCCCAACAAGGTGTTGATGAGACGTAAAGAACAAACACACACACACACACACACACTTGATCCCAGGACTTGATCATAATTGGGAATACATAGATCTGCACATAATTACGTTTTTGCTACAAACACAGGCTTATCACAGATTATGAAACAAAAAGACAAATGCGTATATAAAATTCTAGCATGCCTGGATATAGCCCACTATTTCAATTTCAATTTATTTGGACATTAGGTTAGCTGACACCAGGTGGTAAATTTGCCACTTGCATCAGAATTTAAAAGTTCACTACATGTCCACGGTTTACACATTCAAGTAAGTCAATACTATTACAGCCAAACACTTTGATATAGAATTAGAGTGGACTGCTGTGGCACTGTGAAAATGGCACTTTGTGACTCATGATAGCTGATATGAAGTGTCGTCTTCTCTACTTTCAATGTGGGAAACATAGAGGTCATGATCAAGAGAAAGCCATTTGACTTCTCATAACAGATTTTAGAGTGAAAATCAGATGCATAATCCTTTTGTTTGGCTGTCACCAACAAGTGGGATATGTCTCAATTTTTGAGATACTCAAGATAATTCTTGTAACCTTCCAAGGCTGCTTATTAACCGCTTGGTCAAAGAGTTTGAAAGTTTGAAGAAAATCGATTCAAGAAAATCCAATTTGTAGAATTGTTTCAAATTTAGGATTGAAAAAGTTAAATCAGGCTGTTTGCGAAGAATACGCACCACATTCACATGTTAATAATTTCAAATTGTCAACCACGAAGTCCAGCAAGAGTGCATTGCAAAAAATTGTCACCTTGGGGTAATTATCCAAGCTTATAAGACACAACTGTTTTGAAAAGGATGTAACAAACAAAAAGTGAAAAACACCAACTCGGGCTCAAATTCAACCCAAATCCAACAAAATGCAGTAAAGATGTTTGAAGGGGTCAAATTAACCACTTTCATTATCTGTGAACTTCAAAATTGGGGCTCTGATGGACTTTTAAAATGCAAAATTGTTTTCTGGCTAAATTTGCATTGGTTGTGATTTTGGTTTTTGAAGAACTCTCACTAAAGGGGTCTTGGAGCAACCAATTTTCAATGTTTATCAGTGAAACTTATCAGACCCTAGGATGGGATATTCAGCCAGATCTCTGCTGAATTTCATGGCCATATCTCAATAAGAAGATACTTTTTAAGCGGTTTTAAAATGTGTGCGTTTTTAAGTGTGGGCAGTTTAGTATGAAACTTTCAAGGAGGGATTGGCACAATTAGGGATGATAACTATACCCAAAGTACAGAAATAGTAGCTATTTTGTAAAATATCTTTTACTGGCTATAATGATATGTAATCTGCAGTCTCCACTAAAAAATACAAGCCAACATTGACTAACTACAGGCCAACACTAACACATTTTTGCATAGATATATATATCATATGGACAACCAATGATCTAGCAGGCTGCCATGGACAACTTCATGTCTTATTTGTTGATTTGTTGATCAGATTACTTAGGTCTCTTGAGCTGTCTTTGTGTGGACTTGAACTTAGGCGTTCAGATGGATTGATCAAATTACAAAACTCCATAAACACACACATTATACAGGTGCCTATATTTTAACTTGTTGACAACTTGCCTATGTTGGGCTTGCCTATCCAACATAGGCTAACATACTATGTCTTGGCCTTACACAGCCTTGTGAAGTATTTCCTCAAATTGGCCAATTGACAATGCCAGCATACCATGAAAATGACTAATTGAAACAAGACAGGCCCAAGACAGGACTGCACTAGCTGAGCAATTCATCATCATAGTTGTAACAATGCATATATGTAGACCTAACAATGTTCAGCATAACTTTGCTCAATTGCCTTGACTATACACTTTCTGAGCAAAGAGCCCTGTCACTTTGCAAAGTGAATGATTTTTTTTTAATTTCTAAAATATTTTATGTACATGCGCCAATTAATTACTGTCGATTACCCTGCTAATTTTTTTTTTAACCGGTCACTCCAGAGTAGTCTTCTCGAGGCACTTTTTGTAGGGTCGGATGTAAAAAGCAAAATGCTGCAATCTCAATTTTTTGTAGTGTCAAATGAAGAAAGAATTAGTAAAATATTTTGTTTGTTCGTAGCCGGAAAATCTGTTGGGTCGGTCGATCCGAGAAGGTGAAAATGAATATGTCTGGCCTTATGGTGAAAGAAAATATCTTATATACATTTTGGCGACCCCTTGTATCAGTGTCTGTGCTGGGCAAGTAAAAGATCCTTCACATGGGGTAAATACTTAACAATACGGTAACATGTTTAGGACTCTCTCCCTTCTCATCAATCAACCCTCGTGAGTGTCTGGAACTGGGCTTAGAGGGCTGCACTTACCGTATCTATCTATCTATCTATCCATCTGTCTTATAATATTATAAAAGACCTAAAATTGGCTGATATTGGCAACTGGTCAGTGCTGCCTCCTTTGGGTAGGCCAGAGGCACACCTGGTAGCTTCTACTTCAGTCTGCTGGCTTCCAAAAACAGCTGCATTTGCCACTGAAACTGCGTAGTGTAAGGTGGGCACTCAAGCAGTCATAGCAAAACATTGAAGCAGCTAGTTGGCTGACAAAGTGAAGAAATTTATTATGGACTTAAATACAGCAGAAATGTGACTGAATTACTACCTTACATTTCATTTCAACAACATGTGACTCTCTGGAATTTTAAAAAAGTTCTCTTAATATTGGCAAAACGCAGGTAGGTGGTTTTCTTTTATTTTAAGATATTTTTAAAGCTATATTTAGATTATATTTAGACTTTCTTTTACATGATATATGATTGCATGTGTAATATTGGTTTAATATAAAATACATAATTAAAACTACAAATGTATGTGTAGGTCTATCCAAATTCCTTTACTTAAGAATATAAATTGTACCTCACCATAGTATTTTTTAATGCAGTCATTTCAAAATTACACTATTACACGGAAGCATATACGCACTGGATGTGGATAGTTCGTCCGTCTGAGACATTCTTGCCACTCTTGAAGTTTGATTGATGAGATAGTGGGGAGAAAATTCTGGACACTTAACCCAAGCGTTGAATCTTTCACTTGTTCCTCATAGACACTGAAACAAAGGACCAGCGCATTGTTATAGAAAGATCGATAGATAGATAGATAAATAGATAGATAGATAGATAGATAGATATGGTAAGTGCAGCCTTTCAAGCCCAGTTGTGGATGCTCACGAGGATTGATTGATGAGAGACATGGATCAGAGAGTAGGAGTTCTCAACATGTTACACATTTACCCCATGTGAGGGATCTTTTACCTGTCCACCACAGACACTGATACAAGGGGCCACCAATTAATATCTCATACGAACGGCATCTAGCTGTGATTTTACTTTTGAAGCTCCACTAAATTTTTGTGTTATTTTGGATTTACCACTCAGGATTCAGTGAAGCAGGCTTGGACTGTAACCACTCAGCTAATCAGCTTTGGTATTGCACATAACAAATTGGGGAATTTAAATTGAAAAATAAAAAAAATAGGAGCATCTGTTTAAACTGCTGTCTGTTTGCCAAAACTTTGTAGTACTCATCAAATTGTTTGCTGGTACTCTAATACACAGAAGTACCAAGTAATTAGTTTGCAATTCATTCATCATGTTTTCATTCACCTGTCTTGATTAAACTTAAGGTTTGTCAAATAACCAATTAAGTTTTTGTCAACAGTTTGAGTTCATATTGGTTTAAAAAAAGTACTGTTTTAATCATAGGAGCAGCATATTGTAACATTTTTGAAGGCAGTAATCAGTTTTGCATAATTTGGAAGGAATTTAGTTAGTTCAATATTGTGACTCATTTAGGCAGTTTGGTTATGAATATTAAAAGCCAGCGAAACATTTATGGTTAAAAATGAGCAAAAATGGAAATGTATTGTTATTTCCTCCTAATTTATGTATTTTCCTCTAATTTATGTCCCTGCCTCTATGCTTTATGGCTTACAATAGAGAAATCGATATTCCGTATTTCCAGATCGATAAAAAGCATTCGATTGTGAGTGGTTACTGTTCCATGTTAAAGGTAATCAATGCCCTTTAATCACTTGTTTCGCTGTGGACATGGCATTTTGGCACTCTGCTTGTTGTGTCTGGCTGCTTTCATCAACTGTAACATCTGGTATTTTGTTGATTCAATGCTACAGAATGGTAGGAGAGGAATGTCTGTATTGTTCTTCTTTCTTTTTATTGGGGGAGATTTTACATTTTTGTCATATAGACTCCTATAATCTGCCTTCACCCGAGAAAAGTAGAAAAAAACCCAAAAATGGAATGTGATGAAACAAAGGATGAAGTATAATATCAATAACAAAATGTAAAGCAAGGGCAAAAAATCAAAAGAGAGAAGTTAATTATTTAGGCATGTCATATTTTGCTACAGCATTATAGAGTAAATGGGCTTGATGAGACAATTGCCTGCATGACTTAAAGCCACGGCGGAGAAATATTTCAGCGGACTTCATGAGCAAAATCCCAGCTGGATGTTGTTCAGATGAGACATCACATTGACAGCCTCTCTTATCGGTGTCTGTGCAAGGGAAGTAAAAGATCCCTCACATGAGGTAAATTTGTGCCATGCGGAGGACTCCCACTCTCTCTTCCCATCTCATCAATCAACCCTTGTGAGTGGCCAGAACTGGGCCTGGAGGGCTGCACTATCTGGCCTGCCTGCGGTCATAACTGATCCGCTGGTGACTTTTTAGAATTTAGAGTTTAAGGGCAGGTGTAGGAAATGGAAAATTAGAAATCAAATGTCAATTTCCTCAGCTGTAAGTTCCGGTTGTGAATTACTTACATAAAATGTCAAATTCTTGTTTTTTTAAGGTTACCTTGGGGTTGGTTTAATGGTAGCGTGCTAGGCGCCAATCACTGGGTCCAGGGTTCGAATCAAGCTCTTGTCGGGTCAGCTGGGCCCATGTTGGATGGTATTCAATCATGGTGGGTCTCATTGCTGTGTCGTCCTGTCCCAATTGGTCTACCAAGTGCATTTATACTGGACGTAAAGCCCCAATCATCCATATGTCCATCTTAGGTTAAGTTTGTCTTGATGTGTAGTATACTGGCATTGGTAATGTCAAACAAGTGGCAGCACATTTGACACATTCTTTCTTGAAGGTCAAGGTCAAATTGTTTGTATACTCAAGATTTTGTCATCTGAAATCAGATTCTTTAGACTGACTTGTAAACTGTCAAATTTTACAAAAACCTTACAGAGACTGACAAGCTGTATTCAAAGAAGTTCTGAAGAATCTCAAAAGGTACAAAACTGAAAGCATGTGATTTCAAAGAAATTGCATTGGGTTACCACCATGAAGAACAGACAATTAGCAAAAAAGAGTTCTAAATTTTTTAGAAAGGAGGGGGTATAATCACAAATAATCACTTTACTTTTTGATAATGATAATTTTTTGTTGATTTTTATTTTATTCAAGTTTCAAACTGCCCATTCAAGTTTCATCATCCTGTAGTGTTTTTATAAGTAGGCCTAGCAATAGTTTTATTTTCTTGAAATCTAAGTTAGGGAGGTTACAAAGAATCAAGTGAAGCTCTGTAAAAAGTTGTAGGCCTATATGTTGAAAGTGCATACAAAAATTGTATCTGGGATGTACATTGTACAATTGCTCTTGAAAGTACATCCTTGTAAGAGATGTGTCAAAAGATATGGATATAGCTTTGGGCTAAATTAGACTTTTGCTAGATATGGACCGATCTTTAGCTTAATGACACCCCTGGTACAATTTAATGTCAGTATGTAACTTGATGTAGTTGAAAACCTTAATAGTATGATGAAAGGATTATATCAATGGTGCAGACTATATCAATGAGTTTACAGCCATTACCATGACACACATAGAATTCAATGGCGATGTACTTACTTTTGAGAGCAACTGTATTTTTTTATATTAATATCATACAAGCAGAAGACCCCTGATACAGAGTAAAATTCTAATGAGGCGTTAAATTGGTGGCCCCTTGTATCAGTGTCTGTGCTGGGCAAGTAAAAGATCCCTCACATGGGGTAAATGTGTAGCATGTTGAGGACTCCGCTCTCTCTCTCATCTTATCAATCAACCCTCGTGAGAGCCCAGAACTTGACTTAGAGGGCCGCACTTACCATATCTATCTATCTATCTATCAAAAATATATAATTTAAACAAGAATTGGTGGGTTGCAAGAAACCCAGCACTGGTTGGACAAACTTTAAGGTCACTTCAGATTTTTTTTTTGTCTTTTAGATGATACCTCGAGAATTTGATGACTGCGATGGATGTGGTCCCTTCAAGTCGGCATGAGACGCCTTCGAAAGATCCTCCGAGCTGTCACGGCCAACGCCCTGCCCTGGTTCATTTCAGTCATGTGCTTGATGTACATTTCATTGTCTACAGACACACAACAGGCTTATGACGTCACTGATGACGTCATCAGGACTGGAAGCAGGTCACTCTCCAGCAGTGGAGGTAGGAGACGCACTCAACATGTGGGCAACGAGACGAGCTACATGCAAGAAAAATTCAGGACGGTGGCGATTTCAAACGCTGCGGCTCGCGAGCAGTTGTTGAAAATTATACTACCCCAAAAAGACAGACCCCCTGACGACGCCTACCACTTGAATGTGACCCATAGTGATTTGGTGGCAGTTGAACGTCACATAGAAGATACGAGGCCTCCTGCTTGTCGTAGCATCCATTATGACCTTGACCTACTTCCCAAGGTCAGCGTTATCATTCCATTTTACAACGAAGCTCTATCCATGTTGTTGCGGACTATCCACAGCGTACTTAACCGCTCGCCCGCTGAGCTCTTACAAGAGGTCATAGTTATTGATGATAACAGTACGCACCCGTCCCTTAAAGAACCTTTGCAACGCTACGTTTCTTTCTTACCGAAGGTCACGCTACTCCGCAACAAGCAGCGAGAAGGGTTGATCCGATCTCGTCTCCGGGGATGCCGTCTAAGTAGTGCTCCTATCGTCGTATTTCTTGACGCGCATACAGAGTGCAATGTTGGATGGCTCCCACCGTTATTAGAAGAGCTCCAGAAACATCCTAAGACAGTCGTTCAACCTTTCATAGACGGAATAGATATTGAAAATCTACTCTACTCTGCTCCCACTGTCATTAACCATGGAACCTTCAGCTGGGACCTCAGGTAATACGCCATTCATTTTAAACAAAATACATGTAACTGATAAAAAAAACAACAGATAATAAAGTTGAAAGCACTGATCGAATTGTCTGGTGCTACATATATTATATTATATGTATGTGTTTGTAGAGAAGAGAGGAACAAATAGAGCAGTTCTTTGCCAGATTGATGGATAGATAAATCGGATGGTTACATGTACATGGTGGTGGGGACCCAAAAATTGCATGTTTGATGGTGTTGTTCATTGTGACTTGGAGCAATTTTTGTGGCCCCAGCCTGTAGATAGATGGATAGACAGTTATAGACAGTTAATTTAGCAATAGATTATTTGTTTTGACCTCATTGATAGTGTTCAGTAGTGAGTTTCGAAGAGGAAACAGAAATACCCCCTAGAAATATCCTCACGTATATGTGTAGATTGATGGATGTATGGAAAACTTCTCTCCTACTCTTATGGGCTGTGGGAGTGCAAACAAGAGTCTTTGACCATTCCATAAATATGGAAATTGTGTACATATCACAAAGAATTTCTCTGAAATCAAACCTTATTCTGTGTGGGGCCACAAAATATGAGTTATTATTTACCTTGAGAACTGGACCCCAGGCCACCCTGTGCTAATAATTTAACCAAACTTCTGGAGGCTCTGATCTATACAATGCAGTCATGCAAAAGCCAAGTACTTCTTTCTGCTCAATTATCTTGACTATCCTGACTATATTGTATGAGCTGACTGAACCAATATATGATATTTATGAAAAAATAAATGGACCTCTCACTGTGTACTTATAGGTCACTTTACTTCAATAGGAGGTTCATTATATTATTATTGATATGAAAGATTTATTTCTCATGTTGGTGGGAATATACATCTGAGATTGGTGGTTAATAATGATGAAAATAAGGAAAATACCTTGTACCAGGTTATGTCCACCCGTGTGACTCTCTGGGAGTATGATATATTGACCGCTGTGCAAAAAAAAAAATAGTGCCATTAAAATTCGATGGCACCAAGTCCATTTTTGCGATATACAGTGGTGCCTGTAAGTTAGTGAAATGGGTGATGTTATGCCATTGGGTCAATGCTAAACATCCTCAACAAAATTGTTTGTGGAAGCATAAATTCTCATCCGACGAGATGAAAACATATTGGGTCGTAAAGGGTGATATTTCAGGTATGTGAGGTGTACTGCCAATTTCCTTTGTTGCGCTTAGAATTACATATGGGTCGAAGTGTTTGATAAGTAAGTGAAACACAAGGCCAATGCAATTTCGATGGGGAGGTGGGGGGGGGGGGGGGTTCACTTACTTATCCAAGATGTTGACCCAATTGTAACTGATTGCAGAGCAAAGAACACAAGGCAGCCATTTGTATCCCACATGCCTCAAATATTCTTTGAAAATTTATCTGCACGGAATTTCTGTGCCAACTCTCAGAGGTGTTCGTTCAGAAACTTCACACTCCAGCAATACCAGAGTCAATATTTTTTTTAAAACAAAAACGCTTCTTCTCTCTCCTTGCATTTGCACAATTGCATAATTTATAAGGACACCCATCTGTCCAAATTGATAATACATGCATGCATGCAACTTCTCCTAAGAGGTTATTTTTTCATCATGACATGGGAATGCTTTGAATGTTGGTGGCCTCAATGTCAATTTAGTCACATCAAACTAATTGCAAGCAATCCTCATGTATATACAAACATATTAACTTTATCTAAGGTCGATTGATTTGTTGACTTCAAGGTCTCTTTTGCATGTTTGGAAAATTAATAGAAAGAACCAATGTGTTGCGTGTTTGCCCCAAACTACATGTTTACATTAAAATGAAATGCTCTTTGTAAGCTCATGTCCATATACTTGCCATTTTAAACTTAATATTAATGACTTATGACTTATGTTTTATATCCTGGGGGTGAGATTATGAGGTTATACCATGGGTGGAGGCAGTATATCCCTGGTATAGTCACCCAAGATCCAGTATATCCCGAGACTCGAAGGGTCGAGGGATAAACGGGGTCGAGGGTGACTATACCAGGGATATACTGCCGCAACCCATGGTATAACCTTTTTATCCCATGTCTTTTTTTTTTTAATACTTTCATTTTATATCAATGTAAAACAGTTTGAAGCACTCAATGTGACTGCAGCTGTGCTACAAAAAAAATCAATACTCTTAATTAGCAGCACTTAATTGCCTTAAATCACAACAATCAGCAAATATGCTGGTATCTACATGCTAATAAGCATGATATATAGAAGCACTGTTGTCTTTTGATTGGTCAGTTCCAGTATATCCCTGTTGATCTCATTATCTTTCAGTATATCCCTGCTGGCTAATTAGCCAAAGGAATTTGATTGGTTGAACTGTAAATATATCCCTGTTTCTTTCTGTTGTATTTCCCTCTCTCAGTCTGTATTGACCAGGGAAAAGCTCAGTATGAGGGACAAAAGTTGGCTAGACATGGGATAAGACATGGGATAAAAAGGTTATACCATGGGTTGCGGCAGTATATCCCTGGTATAGTCACCCTCGACCCCGTATATCCCTCGACCCTTCGAGTCTCGGGATATACTGGATCTTGGGTGACTATACCAGGGATATACTGCCTCCACCCATGGTATAACCTCATATTATACTTCTCATGTTGTCAGCACAAGTCAGTGAATGAGTTATACCACTAACTAGTGAGGTCATGTAAAAGATAGGATTTTGTGGCATCTGTAGTGTCTGCAAACAGCTGAATGTAATCATGCATCCTTCATTGACTGTAAGAATTTTTCTGTGGATGGGTGGATGATAAGGTTTTACTTCCTTTAATCTTTCCACTCTAAAGTACAGATCCTTTAGCACAGGATTGAAACATCACTCTGTTGAATGCTGGTCAGACTGGTCTCAGAAGTTGGCCAAGCCCAGAGTAATGTCTTTCTTGCTAAAAGGCATACCCTTAATGATGATAACTGTTCGTTACTCTGGAATGACCTATATAGTTGTAATGAGGAAGTGTAAGACTAGTTTAATTACCCTGGTTTCATGATTAACTTTCCATAATGTAGAAAATTGTCATTTAAAATAATTGAAAGTCTAAAGCTTGTGTGTATTACCTGAACTCGAAGTATTTCATTATGGCCATACAATATAGCAAGACTTATTAGTAGTTAGGGTGCAATGAGTATGTAATAGGTACATGGGTACATTCTAAGGTTACTTGTAGATGTCAATTAAACCCGAAGCTAATAATATATTTTATTGAGGGTCATTCATCCATATAATACTCAGGTCATGTTAAAGAGGTAACTTAAATCACATATATGCTCACATTTTATTTTATGCATGCAACTTTGTATTGTAAATGAAGACTTTGCCAAATATAGGTTTACCGAAAAACTGTCAAAATGTTAATGCAAAATATGCAGTGAGTTTCTATTAAGTATATGTAATAATTTTACTCAACAGGAATTTTATCTATTCGTGGAAATGCTTTAGCTCAATTTCTTTTTTCTTAATCAAGTTTTACAGTTGTTGGAAAAAGCCCATTTCCCTGAGAAATTCTTGTTCTTGTTTCATGAAATGCTGCAATTTTACCTGAAATGTTTTGCCATCTGCAATTACTGCAAGTTTTTACACAGTGCGACACATTGGCAAGAATTTTAATCATTGGCAATCTTCATTTGCTGTTAGATCCTCATATTGCTGATGAAATTCAGGGTGTAATCACTGTAATGCCCCTTGCCAAAATTGCAGAATTCATGTACATATTATGTAGATAATTGCAGTGATAAAGAATGGCTACTTCACTGGAAAAAATGTTGCATTGAAAAATGGACCTGAGAATTGGACCTTATGTATTTTTTCAACAATAAATCAACTATATATATGAAATATGCACTGGACATTTCAGTACACTTGTATACCAAAAATTGCACTGTTCAAAGTATACCCTAAAATGGACCTGAGAATTGGACCTTATGTATTTTTTCAACAATAAATCAACTATATATATGAAATATGCACTGGACATTTCAGTACACTTGTATACCAAAAATTGCACTGTTCAAAGTATACCCTACATCACTTACATTACTGACACAAAGAAGCTTGTGTTAGTTTTCTCATAAGCAATAGATAACAATTAGCACAATAATACCATCTTCATTCTTCTCCATGTTTATTCTCATCATACACTGGTTGTAAGATGTAAAACATGAATGTATTTTGTAAAAACATTTTCTTCTGTCCACTTAAATATCGTCTTACAAATTGTATGACAAAATTAATGTACACTTTCACCTTTCACTGACAGTTCAATTAAAATTGTACTACACATGAAAATATGATGTCAACACACAATTACAGCTGTTTCATTATTTACTGGGAAAGGGAGGACCATTTCAATGTAAAATTTGTACTTATTCAGTCATGTTAGCTAGCTGACGATGGGACAGATGGGTCATGGTTATAAATATATTTTAATCATGGGAAATATGGAGAATGTTTAATTGTCAGGATGAAGAACATTAGATCTTTGATATGTCATAACTGATTTTTATAATTTATGGAAGGAACCACCGATTTAATGCGAAAGATGAATTTCAGAAAAAAAGTAAAGGTTATTTTCGAAAAATGATGCAAGGCACAATTCCAAAATATCTCAAATATGGTATGTTTCTCCCAGGTACACAGCTATTGCATAATGAAATCAGATTTCATGAGAAATGTCATCACAATTTTGTTTATTTATGTGATGCATGGCTATCCCACACTGAATATACTGTGAGGGAAGAACATTCAGTGGTATCAACTCCTATTTACTGTTTAATATTTATGAAGACTCCACACTTGCATTGCCGGCTGAAAATATTCTGGTGTATATAATGAAATAATGACATTTTTCGGCTACTTAGGTGGCAACAAAGACTCGGATTGCCTCCTTTTGAGTTACTTGGCTATTACAGTAGACAAAAAACTAGTGCTCACAGAATAGGATTGAGATGTTCCTTGTGAGGTCATAGCCCTATCCATGCAATGTTATTCTCTATGAGTCATACTGACTGACAAGTCAGTCTGCTGTTAAAGCAGACGAGCGAGCGAAGCTGCAGACTGATGAAATTCAGATCGAATTGGGTATCGAATTGGCTTCTAGGTCACTAGAACTGCTCCCTCTAAAGTCCGCTGCTGCCCCTAAGGTCCGCGCTCAGCAGGACCCAGCAGAACTGAGCTTTTGTTTGTTTGTTTGTTTGTGTTTTACGCCTCTGCAGCACCTTAATAGTGGGCTATATCGAGGCAGGCGATCGCCTAATGATGATGAGATGAGAAGACTGTGAGTCTGGCACATACCCTATTAATTCAGGGATGCCCAGGGTCTTTCAGTTGCCCCAGCATAGAACACTGGATACAACCCGCCTCCATTTAATGTCCCATGGGCTCGGACTAAAGTGAGCTCCCGGGTTGAGATTTGAACCCACGCCCTCAAAGCCAGTTGACAAGCGCACTTACCAGTTAGGCCACGGGGGAACTAGCAGAACTGAGCTAGGCTGCTTCAAAAATGCATGTGAGCGAGGACCAGAAAGGCAGCACCTTCAGTGAAATGTAGCCTGCTCGCTAACGCTCGCAACTGATGTAGCAGGCTACTGTAGCCTGTGAGTCATAAGCAATTTATGAGGTCTTAGTCTGTACCTGCAATGTTATCAAAACGAGTGACCAACTGAGTATCAATGGGGTCACAAGTTGCTCAAGGACAAGTTGCCAGCTTATTTTGATGTGTTTAATAGGGCTTTTCTGTAAGCACTCATTTTTCGTCTACTATGCACAAACACTAGTAGACATTACCCCTTGATCATGTCACTTTATGTCCTATCTTTTACATTGGAATGAGTGGTCAATTTGTCTTTGTTTGGGAGACATTTCACCTCCCTGGTGAGAGCTATGATCTACTCCATGCCATGTCTACTATTGTTAGTAGCTAAGTAACTCATAAGGGGGCATTCTGTGTTTTAGTAGCTGCTTAAGTTCCCAATTCGAAAAAACTTAATAACGGTCTATAGTGTTAAGTCTCTCTAAAGTTTAAAAAAATCAGCCATGTCTTTCTTAGGCCTTTAGGTGATCAAAGACATCCACTTTATAATCCTTCCCAAACTGTTTCCTGAAGTATTGTGTTGGTAGCTGACCACATAAATAAAACCTTTATCGACAAATTTTGGCAACTTTGATCTCTAAAGGTGCTTCAGTTCTATGTTTGTCCTGAGGTCTCCTTTCATCTTATGTCATAGTATCATGTATTAATCTGCTCTTTAATAAAATTACATCAGAAAGTGAAGTGCCATTTCCTTTAATTCAAGGACCAGACTTGTACATACACGATCTGTTATTGTTTCAAATAGAGAGTAGGGGAGAGCGGGGCACCATGAGCCGCTTTTCCGAAATTAAGCTCCTGAGCCTAAAGTTACAATGGTAAATGGCTGGTTGCTTTATATAATCATAGCAAGACGTCTTGGCTACAATATCCAGTGTTGTTACACTATATTCTTAAATAGTCAAAACATTGTCTTTAAAAAATGTAGTCTAGCGGCTCATCGTGCCCCGACTCTGGGGCACCATGAGCCATGGCATGGGGGGCTGTTTACATACATGTATTATCCTTCTCATTCAACTGTAAAGAACTGATACCTCATAAACCAGATGTTTTACTTGAAAGTTTCCCTTGGCATACACCACAATATGGATCAGATGGATTTTATATATTTTTCTATGAAATTGCAAAAATGTGTCCTAAACAGCTGCTGATATCTTGCACTATAGTTCTGGACTTACAACAGTAGAGTTGTTGTTACAATGCAGCTTTAATTGTACATTAAAACTTTATAGAAAATGGCTCATGGTGCCCTATCTCCATGTGGCTCATGGTGCCCCATTTGTAAATTTCATTTATTAGTGCATATCACCATTTTCCAGTTTATCATAGTATCAATGTTATGACATCATCCTAGCACATGCCTTACCTTCTCTAAGAAGACTAAGTTTCATGATGATGCCGGAAATAGTTGAAATACCAGAAGTAAAAGTTCCACCGCCCAATATGTTTACTTTTTACTCAAATTCACTGGTCAAAAGTATTTTTTCAATTCTTGGTCCTACATTGAAAAGAAAGATTATTATTGCTACCCTAGCCAGTAGTACACTAATAAAGGAATATATGGTCTTCCTATCGAGCAGTTCTATCTCGCCGTTTTTTTTGTAGGGGCCATGGTTCATGGTGCCCCGTGGCTCATGGTACCCCGCTCTCCCCTAGATTTTATGTAAGACCGACTAGTCTTTGTGTTCTTACGTTTAATATATATACAATTTTAAATATCGTTGACTGTTCTAGCCGATACAACAATATTTAAAAGCGTTTGACTTTGATACATTACTTCACTCTTATACTGTTTACTTAAATCAAGTAGTTATATATACAAAAAAACTTTTTTTTCAGTAGACTCACCACTTGAATAGCTCTTTGAAAAATCAGTGATGTATTTATAAAAGGCCTAGTATATATGTATTGCACCAATACTCTTATTAGAATTTTTTCGGTCAAAATTACATTCCGCAATGGCGTTTTTGACACTTAAAGTGGTGTTTTTAAAGCGTTTCCTTCAGGTCCATTTCTCATGAGCCAACCGCAAAGATATACAATTTCTAGAGAGAAAAAAAGGGTCATGGTATTATATTCAAGTGTACAACTTTTTTGTCTACTTTTTATGTACTATACCGCACATCAAGAACCATAGCATACAAACTAACCGAAGCATTAAAATCGCCAAGAAAGACAATCATATAAAAATGCATTAAAAAAAGTGAAATATGGCACAATGACTACATAAATATTATTGTGTAGAAGAGATAAAAATAAGTTGTGAGACTCGCACAAAAACCTGTCAGATCGTCAATTTCACTGTTATTTATACATGCTTTGCCTTGAGTGCCAGCTGCTTTATGCCATGACGTTGTCTGAAATAGTTTTTGAAATAAGTAGTAATATGTAAAGGATTATGGCCCACTGTGTAAGAAATATAAGTAATTATTGGGCGGAGTGATGCTAAAAAAATATTGCAAATTATTGCTCAATGCAAAAAAATATTGCCTTTGGTTTCAGGAATTAGTCTCTTCCTAAAATTTCAGTTCTCCTAACCAAAGTAGATTGCACTACCTAATCATAGATAGTTAGGAATGGATAGATGGCAGAATCAGATTAAAGAAAAAAATTCTTATCATTCATCGACATCTGACGTTACGAACAAACCGATACCAGTGTACATGCGTATCGGACTGTTGGTGGTATTGGCACCCAAAAAGAAGTATCAGTATTAAAAATTCTCTTAGTTGAAATAAAAAAGAAGTGAATTTGATGCCTAATAGGGGAAATATGGACTGAGGTGTACTTGATAAAAGTTCTGTTTGGAATGTATAATGAGGAACAACATTCTAACTCCTGACAAAAAGAATATTGCTGTGAAGTTAAGAATTTCTATCTTGTGATAAAAAAACTCTGTAAGAAGCTTAGAAAGTTTTAGTCTGTTGGTTTTATGGGGAGATAATTTGCTTCATGCTGCATTTGGTATTAATTTAACAAGCTAAAGTGCAGCTTTCTAAAAATGGCTTAATGCAAGTTGAAAAGCCACTATTAGCCATCCTTTCCTTAGCATATTTTTGAGTTGTTTTTTTTTTTCTGAAATTTTAGCTCAAACTGTAAGTGACTGCAAATCCTTCATCCAAGAAGCTTGAACATTGAGGTCTTTCAGTGCTACTACTATACAAGGCATACATAGTTCAATATATATATACAATGTATAAGCAGATCTTGTCATACAGTTTCTGAAGTTTTTGCTAATTACAGTGATATTCTGATTGATGATTTACAGAAACATGTCAATTGTATTTGATAAAACATGATAGTATTCTATTTGATATATATGAAACTCTTTTAACTGTAATGATTGGTATGATTGCCGTTCAGTATGATTTATCTGGAATGGGCGCTATATAAAATCATACTATATTATAAATATTATATTATAACTAATTAGTCTTTAGCCATTCCAGCTAGCACACAAAAATCAAAATTAATGTGTCTGACATTATAAAAAAAAAGAACCTTCTGTTTTTGCCTCTCAAAGACTGGTATTTGTGGTGCCTCTGCCACTGGTTCTTGTAATATTAGTCAATTATATTACTTTCATTGAAAGATTACAGTCAGCATTGCAGTGATTGCACACAATGCACAGTCCCATCTCGTCTTTCCTAGCTAATGCATAAGAATAATACAGATTTGTATAAATTATGTAGATCTCATTGCGCCAAGGACTTTGCAAACAATGTCATACATATATATTGAAATTCCACTTCTTGTTGATTTGTTCCTTGGGAAAATGGTTTGTAGTTCTGTCACACACAGCTTTATTTGGAAAAGTGCCTTGGTATTATCATATAGAGTGACTAAATCTGTGAAAACAAACTTTTCTTTTTTTCCCTCTTATTTTTTGCAACTGTTCATGACATTGAAAGTGGCCTAAAATCCTTGCAACTTTCAATTGTGTATTCTGTGGAAATCTTGGAAAAAATGCAAGGAAAAGTACATTAAAAAGTTGTCAGGCAAATGATATATATTACCTTGAATCATGTTGGGTAAACATAGGAAATTGTTGTGGCTTTAAATCTTTATTTTTTTCTTTGCTTTCTCACTTTTTTAGTCTGGCTATGTTCTTTCCTTTTGCCTAGAAACTGTCAAGGAAAGCACACATAATACATTAATATGCACTGGCATTTCTTTGTTATATTTTTTACTGCTTCCTTCTATGTGAGGTGTTTGTATGATGAGTAATTAGTAGCTTTATGGTTATGAAGAGACATGTCTTGTATGAATACAAGAAGGCAATACTATGTAAGTATGGGTAGTCTCCCCACATGTTGCGCTATTACCCCAGTGGGATTTATTGGCAAGCATAGACACTGATGGCAGGGACAGACAATCTGATGTCTCATCCAAATGACTTCCTGCTGACATTTTTCTTGTGAAGGGGTGTCAATAAATCACACTGTACAATCATAACCACCTTAAATGGGAACCAACAGATTATATGACAATTGGAATCTTCTCAGGCCTGTTCAAGTATGAGCCTTTCTCAACTCCCCAGGGAATATACAGCCAGGCATCCATTTCCAGCGCGTACATTGCTCCTAGGACAATGCTAAGTCACTCTGCAATCACCATCACTGCCTGTACCAAGAACCCATTTAAACCTGGGTGAAGTGAAGCAAAGAGTAATTGATGATCTGCTCAATTCCTCCAGGACATGGTTCAATGGTTGGGAGTGGAACCTGCAACAACTCAGTTATCAGGCAAGCACTTTATCCACCAGGCCAGTAGGCCATGCCACCTCTTAATCATTTATAGAAATTTGTTGAAAAAAGGCTATAATATCTGCTCAGTGATTTCTATTCCATGAATCAAATACCCCATTCTCCTCTTCCAGCTGTCCACATGATGGTGCCTCTCAGCCCTACTCCTCATTCCTCATGTTAAATTAATTTGACAAAAGAGCAAACACCTTAGGCGTTGATTTAAATGTGTGCAACTCATGTAGCAACATTGTAGCTTTAAGGCTGAACACTAACTGCTAGAAAGTGGCATAAATACTGCAAATACCCTAAGGCTAGTTGTGTTTGAATATCTCCTTGCATTTTGACATCTCTTTCAAGGCCTCATTCCTAAAAAACTAACTTATCGATAAATCTTTGAAAAGTTAATTTTGAAGTCAGAATATCAAGTTCAGGGGGTAACTGTCACTGCTGTCAATGCTGTGTACACTATAAATCATTGTAAGTGTAACATATGACTGCAAATTGCTCAATATTTTAGTTACCTTGCTAACAAAAACTTGTAAAATGTACTTGATATGCATTACATGAATTGGCACTTCAATGTACGTGTAATTATGCCATTTTGCTGAGATGCTTTTCATGAATAGGCACCTATACCTTCAATGCAATTACACTATTTGCCAAGTTGATTCAGTTATTGCAGCAATTGTAAAGCCCCAAAATGGTTTGCTGATATTTTCTTTCTGTTGGATGGCTGGCCCAGTTGGTAATATGATAACCTGCTCCTCTGAAGGTACCATGTTTGATTCCTGGTTTGGGAACAATTTGATGGTTCATGGACCTTTATGAGCAACACCCCAGCTGGACGTTGTTCAAATTGGCAAGCATAGACAGTGTCCATTAGACACTGATGGCAGGGACAGTCAATCTGATGTCTCATCCAAGTGGCTTCCTGCTGGTATGTTTCTTGTGAAGGACTGAAGATGTGCCAATATATTTAGGCTGTGCCGTCATAACCACCATAAATAGGAACCAATACATAGATTGTATAATACAATTACAACCTTCGCAGGCCTGTTCAAGCATGAGCCTTCCTGAACTCCCCGAGGGGTATGTACAGCCGGGCAGCCATTTCCAGCGCTCACAATAATAAGTCACTCCACAATCACCGTCTCTGCCTATGGCTAGGTACCCATTTACACCTGGGTGAAATGAAGCAAAGAGTTATGCCGGATCTGCTCAATTCCTCCATGCCATGGTTCAATGGTTGGGAGTTGAACCTGCTACGTCTCAGGTACCAGGCAAGCACTTTATCCACTAAGCTATGCAGTAGGCCATGGCTCCTCTTAATTATTTATATACAATTTTTTAAATAAGGCTGTAATATCTGCTCAGTGATTTTCATTCCATAAATCAAATACCCCATTCTCCTCTTCCAGCTGTCCACATGGTAGTGCCTTTCAGCCCTACTCCTTATTCCTCAAGGAAATATGTTAAATTAATTTGACAAAATAGCAAACACCTTGGGGGTTAATTTAAATGTGTGCAACTCATGTAGCAGTATTGTAGCTTTAAGGCTGAACACCAACTGCTAGAAAGTGGCATAAATACTGCAAATACCCTCAGGCTAGTTCTGTTTGAATATCTCCTTGCATTTTGACATCTCTTTCAAGGCCTCATTCCTAAAAAAACTAACTTATCAATAAATCTTTGAAAAGTTAATTTTGAAGTCAGAATATCAAGTTCAGGAATCAGGAGGCAACTGTCGCTGCTGTCAATGCAGTTTACACTATAAATCATAGTTAGTGTAACATATGACTGCAAATTGCACAATATTTTTAGTTACCTTGTTAACAAAAACTTGTAAAATGTACTTGATATGCACTACATGAATTGGCACTTCAATACTATATACATGTAACTATGCCATTTTGCTGAGATACACTGCAAAAAGCACCTATCTTCAATGTAAGTGCAGTGTTTGCCAAGTTGATTCAGTTATTGCAGCAATTGTAAAGCCCTAAATGGTTCGCTGATATTTTCTTCCAGTTGCCTCGTATTTTCGTCCTGTTGGATGGCTGGCCCAGTTGGTAATATGTCAACCTGCTCCTCTGAAGGTACCATGTTTGATTCCTGGTTTGGGAACAATTTGATGGTTCATGGACCTTCATGAGCACTGAGCAAAACCCCAGCTGGATGTTGTTTGGATGAGACGTTAAATTAGTGACCCCTGGTGTCAGTGTCTGTGTAGGGCAAATATAAGATCCCTCACATTGGGTAAATATGTAACATGTTGAGGATTCCTGCTTCCTCCCATCTCATCAATCAACCCTTGTGAGCGACCGGAACTGGGCTTAGAGGGCTGCACTTACCATATCTATCTGTCTATCTATCTATCTATCTATCTAACTTTTAAACAAAAAGTCTGATAATTTGTCGACTATAGTATTTCTCTCTGCTTCTCAAAGTATCAAAGTATCTGAGTTGAATTTATTTCATTTTGTAAAATGAAGATGGTTACACTCTTTTCACTTGTTCAGGACTGCACCAAGTTCAAGCAAGTCACACTAGACCAACAGTATAAATCACTTTAATAAGGAAAACTAATACAATTCACACTTTAAATGTAAGAGTCTGAACTTACCTCTTAATTCTCTCCGCTGCCAGTCATTCTTGTAATATGAAACAGTGGCCATTTATCATGAGATAATTTGTTCTCAGCAACTTGCAAAAAAGGCAAATGTTTGTTTGTCTATCTGTACTACTACTACTTTTAAAATTGCGTGCTGTCTTCTTCTGTTTCTTCCTTCTTTATTTTGAAAAATAAATGAATACATAAACTTTGATGAAGATGAAGGATTAACTTTTGATCTTTCAAAGAAGATACATAAAATTGGCAATTCAAAAAGTGATAATGAACGCATTATTGCAATTCTTTCTTGAAATGGTTATTTATTTGTTTAAACATTATATCTTGAGTGCACAATACACATGCATATATTTGAAAGGTCCAAGTTATCAAGTCACCCTTGCAAAAAATATAGTTGAAAATGACCAGTTATAGGAAGATACCACAAAATTCAACAACAAATATTGGCAATAAGAAGTCTAAAACTCAGATCTGGCTGACTGGTGTCGAAGGCTTGACTAATAAAATAAGTTTGGTTTGGTTGCCATGGAAACACTTACAACAACATTTTAACGACCAATCACCTCATCACAATAGACAGGTGGAAAGCAAAAAAGAAGATAGCAAAATTCCTTGCTTCAAGTTTAATGGCCTGCATGAATGCATGAACGTGATGAGACATGATTGAATAATTAATGTTAAATCCTAGACATGCTCGCTTTTGTGCATTGTGGTATGACCGTATGAAAAAGAAAAAAACAACACTTTTTGTCACAGATTTTCTTAACATCTTGCAATTTTTGGCTTGTCAAATTTATGAACTTATTATAGGACTGCTTAGGAAGTTGTTGTGCATTTTGAAGGCATAATTGTTCAAATTTCTTTGAAACAATTGATTTTATGGAAAATTCTACAATAGCATAGATGGATAGACATCGGTAAGTGCAGCCCTCTAAGGCTGGTTGTCATACAGCAGCTCAAGCTCATGATTGATTGATGAGATGGGAGAGAGTGCAGGATTCTTCAACATGTTGCCCATTTACCCCATGTGAGGGATCTTTTACTTGCCCAGCACAGACACGGATACCGGGTACAAGTGGCCATCAGTTTAATGTCTCATCTGAGCGATATCCAGCTGGGATTTTCGTTGAAGGTTCACTGAAAATATTTTAGATTTTAGCTTCAGAGTTCAGACATTATTGGTGCACATATCCAATCAAACATTAGATTCTGAAATGTCTGAATTTTAAACAATGGTTGTTTGAAAACCATACAGTCAATTGTTTGAATGAAATTCACAAAATCATTGTCTGAAATATAAACAATCATTTTGTTGAGTGTATACAAGTCTATGAAGTTGCATGCATCCTGTTCTAATATAATGAATCTTTACTTTTCACCTGTAATACTCTGCACTTGTCAACAGACATGTATGTGGGCACCTGTACATTTTCCATTATGACTTCATTCACACATTTTTTGCCAATGTATATTGAGGTTAAGAGTTTGAAAAAGTATGAACTGAATATATTGTATACTTTATGAAGTATGTATGTTATAAGCATGGTTTTCCTCAATATCCTTTTAGAGTGTATTGTTGGTGAATAATTTGGTAAATAGGGAAATCTGCAGAATAAAAAGTTGCTTGTGTTAGGATATACATGTCAATGGCATGGTTTATTTTAAAATTAGATGGCATTGAGAGATATATATATATATATGTATATTTATTTCCTGCCTGATTTTTATACTGTCATTTCTTATATTATAGATTCAAATTTCGTATTAATACGATGACTCTGATAGTACGATAGATTTTTCCATACCTTGTGAGAGTTGCTTGTGATAGTATCTCATTCTTTAAGGAAAATTATAAGTCTGCGGAATGTGACATTTGATCTTTGTGTCGGCTTCTATGCTGAGCGAGAAAAGATCCCCACTCAATATCATGGTGCAAATATATCATACCCATATTAAGAAACTGTCAATTTCACTAATTATGGTCAATTTGGTCAGCATTACTAGAAAATGGTGTTAAAAGTAACTCCGAAAGTTGAAAATGAAATAAAAATTCCAAGGAGTCTATAATTTTTAAAAAACCACATGCGATTTTTTTTTAATGCTGAACCACATGCAGGCAGATAGGCCTGAAGGTGTGACTTTAAGCCTGCTCTTCGGTTTAGTTCATGAGGTACCTGCACAATTTTCTATAAAAACGAATACACTGAACGTTTTGTGTGAATGCTCTTTCTTCAGTTTCACTGGTGTGATCAGTTGCTTTTGATTTTTGAACATGATATTTTTTCATTTTTTATTAGGTGAAAATCACTTTTGTAGAAAATCACTCCTTTTATCAGTGTGTGCAATTGGAGTATCTCTAAAGGCCCTGGTCCCGCTTCTCAGATCACCGTATTTCTTCCGATTAGTGATCAGGGCGCTTAATTTTTTCCCTTTTTGCTGCTCTGCGGTCAGCGCTTAAAGGCACATATGTGATAATAAACTTAACATGATATCTTTTAATAATTTTTTAAGGTTCCAATTTTTTAAAGCGAAATCACAATAGCACATATACTCAGAAGACTTGAATCGTGAGCGGGGGCGCAATGGTCAGGGTAAAAACCAGTTGAGAACATATCGCCAATTTAAATTCACAATTGAACCTGAGAAATATCTTATGCTGAATATGAACCCAAATTTCCGTGGTGCCTTAGCCCGCTTTCGCTGTGGAGTTGCACCAATCCGGATTGAGACAGGCAGATATCAAGGTCTACCGGAGAATTAGCGGCTGTGTCCTGTGTGTTCTTCAGGGGAGGTAGAATCAGAGGAACATATTCTCATCCGATGCCAATACAAGCTTATTCTGAGTCCCGCGATGCCCTATGGTCCATGGCAGTTGAAATAAATTCAAGTGTCTATGAGATGTCAGACAATCAAAAACTTGCTTCATTACGAGTGATTCAAATTTATGCTACCAAAGTGCCAAATATTGCTATACTGTGATAAATATTCGTTCTGCTTTGTTGTACTCGTGATTGCTAATATCTAGTCCTTTTATCTGTTTTTTTTTTTTTAATTTTGATTTCATTATTTTACCAAGTGTTTTTAGACAGTCCTTTTAAAGTATTTTTCCATTTGCTTCAGTCTCTAATAACTCTCCTTTTGAGTGGTTTGTTTTTTATATGCATGTGTTTTTACTGCTAATGTGTTTTTGTACTTGTACACAGTGAGACTTTGATAAATAAATACATACATACATGTACTGTTAATGACGTAAGTTTCCACTTCGCAAACGCCCAATGGGCACATCCTTGTTTCAGCACCATTGTGACAATGTCGCTATTTTGGTGAAAATTGCATTGAATTGTATGCTAGAAATGATGTTTCAATGTTGTGAAGCAATGTCAGAATATGACATGGTTGTGGTGACAATGTCATAGCATAGTGAAAAAATCTCAGCATTGTGTTCCTATTGTGGCAGCATCATTTCCACCTTACATTTCTAAGTTACAAAAGACGAGCCCTCCGCCAATTAGCAACTTTGTGTTCATGTTGTGTG
Organism: Platynereis dumerilii; assembly: GCA_026936325.1. Taxonomy (NCBI): domain Eukaryota; kingdom Metazoa; phylum Annelida; class Polychaeta; order Phyllodocida; family Nereididae; genus Platynereis; species Platynereis dumerilii. The sequence goes on along the minus strand of JAPTHN010000006.1, from coordinate 35,179,785 downwards.
TCCCTTGGGCAAGAGTGCATTATAATCCTCTGCATATGAGTGGAACTTATCGAAAGTCAAAAGAGTGGACTGTGCGTCATCATGCTGATGATTTGTCATGATCTTAACGCAATACTTTCAATGTTAATTTGATTTAAGGAGACTAATCCCACTTGTTGGTGACAGGCTAACGAAAGGATTATGCATCTGATTTTCACTCAGAAATCAGTTATGACAAGTCAAATGGCCTTCTCTTGATCATGAATAATCAAACTGTCTCCATGTTTCCCATGTTGAAAGTAGAGAAGATGACGCTTCATCAGCTATCATGAGTCAAGAAATGCCATTTTCGTAGTGCAACAGTCCACTCTTTTTGCATATCAAATTTCCAGGCTGTAATCGACAAAATTTGGTATATGCCGTACTGGTGTACACACTTCACTGATCTGCGGATGATATAGTACAATTAAGAAAACACGTAGCCAGAAAAAGATGCGGGAAATTGGGAGAAAAAATTGTAAGAAAAGAAACCAATTTAGTGGTGAATAGTTTGAAATAACTCACTTGTCTGGCCTCAAGTTCAAGTTCAGGGTAATTGAGTAAACAGGTTTGAAGTTTGCCTAACAGTAGCGAATCCAGGGGTGGGGGGGAGTCTCCTCCCCCCTAGCCTTTCCTTTGGCCTGTATATATATTTTAATGTAAAAAAAAATAAAATTGAAATCCCCATATTTTTTAACCCCTCCCCCATCAGACATTTTCTGGATCTGCCCCTGCTGAACATTGTCATTCGCAGGAATTTGCAATAAACAGACCAATTACTAAAGCCATAAAATTAGGCTCTTCAATGCAGAGGGATGAATTACATACTTTGTAATTGTGTGCATATATGTGCAAATCATTTTGATGTTTTCATTGACAAAAGATGAGCCTACCTTACTTTTTAAGTGGCAGCTTTTTGCCTCTGACGACTGTATACCTCTGGTTCGTCTGCTTGTGATCTTTTGTGCCTTCTACATAGTTTACATACAGTCAGTGATGAACGTATTTAGGTTTTTTTTTTCTTTGAAACACTTTCCTCTTTCTATTTTTTCTTTCAAATTTATGTCAACTTTCGGGAGAAAATTCTTTGTTGCCAATTATTGTCGAAGTATACGGTCTAAGCATATTTTTCATATTTTCACTGTCTATGCAATGTGCATCTATCTACAATATCTACTGTACAGAATATTCAGTACCACCCCAAGTGTAACAACATGCATATCAGTTCTACCATCCTAAATGGAATGGGTTACCGTTATGTGCTTTCTTTTGGTCATTATCTATCTATCTATCTATCTATCTATCTATCTATCTATCTATCTATCTATCTATCTCCATCTATCTACGAGGGGCGTTCAGAAAGTTCGAGGCTTTTTTTTATATGGACACTTATTTTCAAGCTAGAACTATGAATTTTTCACAGGATAAAATTCAGCATATTTGGAATGAATTTCCAAAATTTTGGACAATTTGGGCATTTGTAAGTCATTCTGTGGTTGCCATGGAAACTGAAAGTTCAGCTTCTTGGGGCAGATAATACTGAAACCACTAAAGCCAATGAATTTTGGCTATGAGAGACCTCTCTCTATCACTTGCATTAGTGAGATTGACAATATTTGCCACAAGAAATATAATATTAGCCGTAAAAAATACTCCCAGGCATGCCAAAATCATTGATTCATACACCTGACCCATAGAAGTAAATGTTCCTGGAAGTCCTCCAAACAAAGTTCTGTGAAAGAATTTCGGTCATCCAAAGCCTTTTCTCCTCCATTGCCTGAAACTCTAGCTCCCATGGACTAAAGTAAGGGAAAACCAGGACTTATGTAAAGCAACATGACACAGGAGTTGCTAGGATGGATAATGCTGTCCATTTTGGTCTCCTGTTCATACCAGTGAATCCATGCTTTCACAAGTCCTTATGTAGTCAGGGAAGCACACCTTTGCCTCCTGAATTTCCCTCGCCAAATCTGGCATGCAGCAGTGCTTCCTACATGGGTTCAGTGTAAGAATACACACATTGGGTGTGATTGAAAGCATACTTACAAGCTAATACCATATTTCTGGTGTCAAATATTGTCAATCTCACTAATAGAAGTGACAGAGAGAAGTCTTTCACAGTCATAATTTCTTGGCATTCGTGGTTTCAGTGTTACCTGCCCCAAGAAGCTGAACTTTCAGTTTCCATGGCAACCACAGGATGACCTTAAAATGTCCAAATTGTCCAAAATTTTGGAAATCCATTCCAAATATGCTGAATTTTATCCTGTGAAAAATTCATAGTTCTAGCTTGAAAATAAGTATCCATATGCAAAAAAGCCTCGAACTTTCTGAATGCCCCTCGTATCTATTAAATCTGCCTTCCTCACTTCAAACTTGACTTTTAAAAAGACTAATGGAGCAAGGTACAAATGAAAATTTGTGAGTCAAGTCAGTGAATACTTCAAATTCAGAAGTCACCTCAATCCTTATCAGTGATTCCCAATACTGTAAATCGCTTGAATAAAACTGGTTTTGCCACAGGGCACAGTTCTTGTGGGTGATGTACTTCCCATTAAAAAGTCTGTAAGCCTCTCACCCCTCGTTAAGATTAATTTGAGGAAATTCCTAGCATTACAAGGACCAGACACCTAGTTTTTATTTTATTTTATGGGATAACATATCAAGATAGATAGATAGTTGCAAAGGGGCTATATAGAAAGACTGACGGATAGATAGATAGATAGATACGTAGATAGATAGATAGATAGATAGATAGATAGATAGATAGATAGATAGATAGATGGATACATAGATAGATGGATAGATAGATAGATAGATAGATAGATGGATAAATAGATAGATGGATAGATAGATAGATAGATAGATAGATAGATAGATGGATAAATAGATAGATGGATAGATAGATAGATAGATAGATAGATAGATAGATAGATAGATAGATAGATAGATAGATGGTACAAGAGCAGCCGATTGAGCCCAGTTGTGGGTGCTGCTCACTAGGATTGATTTATGAGACGGGCGAGAGAGTGGGATTCCTCAACAACATGTTACAAATTTACCCCTTGTGGGGGATCTTTTACTTGCCCAACACAGACACTGATACAAGGGGCTACCAATTAAATTTCTCTCACGGACATCGAGCTGGAATTTTGTTCTTGAAGGTCCACTGGGAATACTTTTGGTTCACCGATCAATATTTGAACCCATGCAGACAACCACTCTACCAACCAGCCGAAACATATTTGGATGCCCTATGCCAATATTAAAGAAATGGAGCTACTATTAGCAGCTACATTCTACAAATCCTGTACAATATGCACTGGGTCAAGGTATCAACATTCTTTTCACGGATTATAACACTACAAAAAGGATATAGACACCCTTTGAAATATTTTTCCCCAAATCTCATATATATATTTTTATTTGCTTAGAGTCACAATGGAGTGATTTTCTTTTTATCAGCAAAATGAAGCAGCAAGACTGTCTTAATCCTTTGCTAAATATGACAGAATTTGACAAAAAGGAGGAAAAACAAACTGTAATCCTCGAAATCAGAATAAAAAGGATGAAAAATGGGTGATAAAATGCAAATATATGGGGAAAACTGAATAAATTAAAGTCCATGCACACAGATGAATTTGTGTGTGACATTGTGATGTGAATGAAATGTTTGGCTTGTTAAAAAGTCACACTCACTCAACACCATTTGAAAATGTATTCATCTATTTTATCATACTACACAATCTTGCAGTCACTTCTGGTGAAAATTTAATTTTTAAATAAGTTTACTCCGTGAAACATATATAATGAAATACATTTTCAAGTTGTTTGACTATTCAGGACGTGAATATCCATTTTTGGGAGACTTCTTAACAATTTTAGAGACACATTGTTTTTAATTTAGATACATGTAGAACTACGCAGTGTCTCTTGAAAAAGAAAGATTATATAAAACACGAGAAATAAAAGTGCATCTCTCTGAGGCAGTTGTTTATACTTTGATGGGCTGAGTGAGACCGAAGGAGTATATCCTCTCGGATGTAAGTGAAAATACAGGACGTAAAGCACTACCGCCCTCTCCAACCCAACTTTTAATTGTCTACCACTTCGACTGCTGCTCTGGTACTTCTAATTAATTGTCTAATCCAAAAGCTATCATACTCCTTGATCATAAATTATTAAAGAAATGTCTTCATTTTCTTCAAGCACAATTCCAATTGCATGAACTTGAAAGCCAAAATTTGTTAACTTAATAATAATTATCTGGACGCCTCTGGCGTGCAGATACTGTCTCTGAAACGGCCTACTTCCTTGTGTTTTTCAGTTTCCTGTTGGCTGAACATAAGACATAGTGATGTACAAAGTAAACCCATCAAACTTACTTTATGTTGCACACACGTGATCCAAGTGACTCAGACTGATATAGCAAACAGATAGTGGATAGATCTACAGATATCACCCGGTGAATTGGCCCTTAACACCGAGAATAGCTGGAAATCTGTGTTGCAATCATGGAAAATTGACTGGATTCTAAATAGGACAATGTACTAGAATTATAACTGATATACTGTCCCTATGGCACACCAGGGAGGGGGGACCAGTCTACCAGAATCTGATATGCTTCAGCGCACACCCGTCATCAACACGCGGTAGCCACCTAGCATGCAAAATACGCACTAATGCTATTGGTTGAGAGAGCTATATAGATTTGCCGGTGTTCAACAACTAGATCATTAGATTGAAACTGGCATGCATAAACAATTTAAAAGGGGGTTAAAGAGCCCTAAAGCTATTGACCAACTTGTGACCGACTTATGCTCAGACAGGATGAACTGTTTTACAACCATGGCCTCATTCACACCTCCTTCTGACCTAAAGAATGGCTTTTTGAGGAAGCATACTACACTGGTCCATTTGTTAGACTAGCAGGGCTAGTCTTTAGGGATACTAGGTGTCGTCCAGTTCCGAGTCTACCATCTCCATGGCAACCACAGTAGTAGTACTGTCTATTTACACAAGGTAGCTACACTTTCTTCTTCTTCTTATTGGGAGTTCTCTCCTGTGTTTTGGAGCTCCCCTATTGATAGTTATGATATGGTCAATGATGTCAATCAATGTTAGTCAGCGATGTCAGCCGGGATATCAACCAGTGATATCAACCAGTGATGTCAGCCACTGATGTCAGACGGTGATGTCAGCCACTGATGTCAACAAGTGATGTCAGCCACTGATGTCAGCTGGTGATGTCAGCCGGTGATGTCAGCCGGTGATGTCAGCCACTGATGTCAGCCACTGATGTCAGCCGGTGATGTCAGCCACTGATGTCAACCGGTGATGTCAGCCACTGATGTCAGCCACTGATGTCAGCCACTGATGTCAACCAGTGATGTCAGCCACTGATGTCAGCCATTGCTGTCAGCCACTGATGTCAGCCACTGATGTCAGCCGGTGATGTCAGCCACTGATGTCAGCCACTGATGTCAGCCACTGATGTCAGCCACTGATGTCAACCAGTGATGTCAGCCACTGATGTCAACCAGTGATGTCAGCCAGTGATGTCAGCTGGTGATGTCAGTTGGTGATGTCAGCCGGTGATGTCAGCCAGTGATGTCAGCCAGTGATGTCAGCCAGTGATGTCAGCCACGGATGTCAGCCACTGATGTCAGCCACTGATGTCAGCCACTGATGTCAGCCGGTGGTCAGCCATTGATGTCAGCCACTGATGTCAGCTGGTAATGTCAGCCACTGATGTCAGCTGGTGATGTCAGCCACTGATAGTAGCCACTGATGTCAGCCTCTGATGTCAGCTGGTGATGTCAGCCAGCGATGTCAACCAGTGATGTCAGCCACTGATGTCAGCCGGTGATGTCAGCCACTGATGTCAGCCGGTGATGTAAGCCGTTTATGTCAGCCACTGATGTCAGCCGGTGGTCAGCCACTGATGTCAGCCGGTGATGTCAGCCACTGATGTCAGCCGGTGATGTCAGCCGGTGGTCAGCCATTGATGTCAGCCACTGATGTCAGCCGGTGATGTCAGCCGGTGACGTCTGCCACTGATGTCAACCACTGATGTCAGCCAGTGGTCAGCCACTGATGTCAGCCAGTGATGTCAGCCACTGATGTCAGCCGGTGATGTCAGCCAGTGATGTCAGCTGGTGGTCAGCCATTGATATCAGCCACTGATGTCAACCGGTGATTTCAGCCACTGATGTCAGCCACTGATGTCAGCCACTGATGTCAGCCACTGATGTCAGCCACTGATGTCAACCAGTGATGTCAGCCATTGCTGTCAGCCATTGCTGTCAGCCACTGATGTCAGCCACTGATGTCAGCCACTGATGTCAGCCACTGATGTCAGCCACTGATGTCAGCCGGTTATAGGATGATGTCAGCTGATGAAGTCAGCCAATGATGTCAGCCGGTGATGTCAGCCGATGATGTCAGCCAGTAATGTCAGTCAGTCATGAGCTGAACAAACTGCTGATCGACCCCCTGCTAGTCTTGCATATGGAAATATGCTCCCATCTAGTTTGACAATGTATAGAAACAAAATAAAAAGAATTCTCCCATGATGCATATATGTTTTAATAAAGTAAAGTGTAGTATACATAATCAAATAAAAGTTTTACTTTTAATTTGAAGTTTATAAACTTTATACAGTGTACTTTTAGTAAATGCATGACAGTTACAAGGGTAACTGTCATGGTAAATGTAAGCTGCATATGCATATAGACATACACATACAGCAAGATTGGTCCATTTTTCTAGGCCAATGTGCAATGAAGTAGGGCAATAGCCTCAGGGCTCTTTGACTTCGTTTAAATTATGCTATTGCTTTCTTTCTCGAACATCTCAGGTTTTTAATGAAATCATAAAAGTGGGTCTGCTTCATGAAGATGAGCTGTATCTACCTTAGCTTAAGATGTCCAAAGCAATGATGAGCTGTGGGTGTGTATCTCCTCTGTCAGCTTAACACAACTATTTCAAGTTGTTAAACACACAACTCCATCACACACAATCAAAAAACTTTATGCATCGCTATGTAGCTATTCATTTATTTCTCTCTCTTAAGGCCCATTGGCCACTATGCCCTGATAACTTCTGACTACTGCTATTATAATTCAGCCAACCAGACTACCAGACCAATATTATGTTACAATGTTCAGGTCAATTATCAGCGTCCAGATATGCAAATTGCAATTTGCCTTCTAGTCTGTGATTTGAAAAATCTGATACACATGTCCTTCGATGTCTGCCCCTGCTTAAGTTAATGACAAACACTGGTGAAATCCTTAATTAAATCAAATTAGCATGTAATTATGTAACTTAATACTTTAATTTTTAAGTAGTTTGGCTCAGCCTTCTTATTGTATTCAGACTACACACAACCTTTTTATGCTACTTTGCATACCAATGACTACTTAGTAGTTCTTATGGGGGATTTGAATGATCTCTTACAGCATAAGTAACAAACTGAGGGTACAAGACAAGAATATAAATTGAAATGTCAAACCTTTTGGAGCCAAGTCAGAGAGAGTGCACTGTCTCATGTTTCACAAAGTATGTGTTGACTCACAAGTTCATAACGGTACAGCCGCTGATGGGACGAAGGCCCGTCAAGCAGATGCCTAATGCCTAGACCTCGGAAAAGTTGGACTTCAACTTCCTTCGATACCACACTTTGAGCAACCACCGCTTTTTACAGCTGCTTGCAGCCTGTATTACGAGAGGAGTTTCAGGAAAACTTATGACAACTGCCCTGGTCGTGCTGTTTCACCTATGTCATTAAAACTTGGCATACAGTCTGAATAGAATATATCTTGCTTCCATCAACTTTTGGTAAACTTCTGTGACAATAAATTTTTATTTTCTAAACTAAAATGTACATTTTTCCCGCGAATTTTAAATGTTCTGCTGCAGTGATGGCAGCTGCCAAGTGCCAGCCTGGGGCATTGTTTACAAATTCATTCAAAAGCTTAAACCAATAAAAGAAGAGAAGGAGAAAGGAATGAAAGAAGGAAGGAAGGAATGAAGTAAGGAAGGACGGAAAGAAGGAAGGAATGAAGGAAAGAAGGAAGCATGAAAGGAAGGGAGATATATAGACAAATATAGATAGTTAGATAGTTACATAGATAGATAGATAGATAGATAGATAGATAGATAGATAGATAGATAGATAGATATATAGATGGCCAGATAGATAGATAGTCTATCTACAAGCAGCTGTTAAAGTGCTTGCACGTTATTTTTTGATTTATGTTTCATTCTGCACTGTAAAAGCTTAAAGTTTGAGTCAGCTCAAATGATTGAGTGAGATGGTTGCACAATTTGTTTCAGCTAACATAGCTTGTTGTTTTGATTTATGATAATCGTTCTGTTGTCATAACTTTATACAAAAAGCTATGTTAGCTCAAAGGAATTGTGCAACCTTCTCACTCAATCATTTGAGCTGACTCAAAAATTGAAATTTTACAGTGCGAGGGGCACACAACATTGCCAATTGCAATTGGCGGAGGGCTCGTCTGTTGTCATATAAAAATATGCACGTATGGTAGAAATTTTGTTGCCACAATGGGAACACAACTTTGAGATTTTTCCTCACCACTGTGACAAAGTTGCCAAGAAGCTGCACATGACAAAGTTGCCACAACGTCACATGCTAAGGTCATACTTTGACGTCCTTATCAACGTTGTGATAGCCTCAATTCTATCATACAAGGAAAAATTTAATTAACACCAAGATTGTGATGTTGTCGCAGTGTCACAATGTTGCTACAATGTGGGAGTGCCCATTGGGATTGCTTTTATAAATTGGTCAGCATGTCCACAGACCTTTAACTCAATTTATATACTTATGCTTATAAATATACTAATGCTGAAGTTTTTTTTGGATGTCTCCATGCAGGACAATGTAACTTCCAAAAGGTGCCTCCTGGAAAATTCTGATATGCAGTGGGCCCCCTACATAATAGTCATCATGTACATGCAATGAGGTTTTAACAAACACCCAAGGCTACAATCATGTTCGATAATGTATTCCATGAAAATTATCAAGAGACTTGTCAAGTACTGAGTGATTTAGCAAAAATCAGGTGCTTGGCAGCACTGGATGTGGCAATTTAGTAAGTGATTTCAAGATAGTTAGGACTTCCGTCAAGATGTCATTATGTGTGGATGATACTCCAAAAGAAACATTAGACCTAAAGGTCAACAAATGTGCTCAAGATCATGGCAAGGTCATTAGGGTTAAATCACTATACTGTACACTGTACAGTGGTATAGGGTAAAGCGAAGGGCCAAGCAAATGGTCAAGAGCCCAAATATAACCTAAATCCTTTTGCTTTGTTGTTTGGCACGTGCCAGATCAAAAGGTCATGAAAATGAAGACAGGGCTTTGTAAACTTTATACATATTAGGTTTGGGTTGATGGGTCCTATGTGAATATCATTGTTGTTGTGGAGATCTCTATTGAATTGTTAAATATCTCAATGCATCTCATAGGAGGGAAAATGTAAATAAGAGTTATAGGACCTATAAGAAATCCATTCAGAAAATATACAATGACTACGCTTCAGGAATTTATACAGTATACTTACAATGGTTATTTACTTTACTGTAGGCGTTTCGATGATTTGAATAGGGGTATTTTGTTAAATTCAATAACTTTCGACATTCAATTGAAGATCGAATGTAAACAGCTAAATAATGAAGATTTTCCCATATCAGTGAGAACATGATCTGACAATGACATAAGGGTTGGAGAGTGTGAATACTGTTTACATCATGACAAACTGTGATTACATATTGGATATTTGCCAAACATGATTGATGAAAAGGGACCAACCTTTAAGTTTGAAACTCTGGAAACAAAATTATTGATCTGTGTTGATATTAGGACTTCTGCTTGTTACACTCTAAAAAATTTCAGACAAAATCGGTTTTTTAGATTCAAAATGGTTTTTTGAAAAACCAAATTTCAATGCAAAACCAATATGGATTAAAAAAAAAAATCCATGTTGGTTTTTTGCATTGAAATTTGGTTTTTCAAAAAAACATTTTGAATCTAAAAAACCAGTTTTTTCCCGACATTTTTTAGAGTGTAGATGAGTTGTAAGAGGTTTGCAGTAGTCTGCAGAGTTGTGTAATTTCAATGCCCTATTCTGTATTTTTCATGAATTCTGAACTTCTGCAAGAATTCTCTATTTCAGCAGGTATTATGTGTTTCTGTAAGAATGCACTTTTGTAGGAATACTGTGTTTCTGTAGGAATTATTTATTTCAGTGGGAATTCTGTGTTTCTGCAAGGATTCTGTATTTCAGCGGGAATTCTGTGTTTCTGCAAGAATTCTGCAGGAATTCTGTGTTTCTGCAAGAATTCTGTATTTCAGCACTAATTCCGTGTTTCTGCAAAAAATGAGTATTTCAGCGAGAATTCCGTGTTTCTGCAAGATTTCTGTATTTCTGGAATTCTGTGTTTCTGCAAGAATTCTGTATTTCTGCGGGAATTTGTGTTTCTGCAAGAATTCTGTATTTCAGCTGGAATTCTGTGTTTCTGCCGGAATTATTTATTTCTGCCGGATATATTATGTATTTAAGCAGGAATTCTGCACTTTGCAGGAATTGTGTGTTTCTGCAAGAATTCTGCACTTCTGCAGCAATTCTGTATTTCAACAGTAATTTTGTATTTCTGAGGGAGTTATGCACTTTAGCAGTAATTACACACATCAGGAAACTTCACGCAGAACCAGAAGTACTGAATTCCTGCACAAAGGTTATCATGTGTGGGATATTCCTCAAGGATTTTTGAGATAAAAAAGATAGATCGGTGATACTAATGATGCTATTTACTTACTTAAGATTTTTTGGAAGTTTTTGTGAAAATAACTTCTTTGCCCCAGGGTGTGATCTTCTTGTATGATAAATATCCGATTAAAAAGTTTCCTATAATGTATTTAAAAGTCTGCTACAGACATCCACCCCTCGTAAAGATTAATTTGAGGAAATTCCTGGCATTACTTGTGCAAGCTAGAGCCATGCATCATTTGTTACTGTTTTTTTTTTTTCAAGACAAACCTAATCAGATAGTGATGTGGTCACGTATATAGATAGATAGATAGATAAATAGATAGAGAGATAGATAGATTCATGTATTCATTACATTAAGGATTGTACAATATTCTAGTTGCCTGTATTACATGTAGGGTGGTACTGTATTTTGTGTAAATTGTCCATTAAGAACCTGTTGTTTTGTGCCTGTTTTGAAAATTGATTTCTACAGATGTAACTAAAAATCACTACCTTTTTGCAAATTCACTATGTGTATACTGCTTATAATAAATAAGGCTAATGATGATAAATAAGTACTCTGGATTGTCTGTAGTGATTCTCCCTCAAATATAAGGCTGATCAAGTGTTTTCTACAAACACATTGTAAATTCATTCGAATACGTTTTTGGAAAACCGCTAAGACTGCAATATATAAGTTTTGTTTGCCTCAACTGAATTTTTGTTAGGCCTATGTCCAAAAATTGTTGTCAGAACCTGAAGGTAAACATTTTCATGGTCTGACATATAATCCCACCAAATACCAGCCATTTAGTATGATTTCAGAAAAAAACCTCCATATTAAAAAAAAAGGTTTTGGAGGGGGTTATCGTTCAATTAAAAAATATTAGAAATTTAACAATACAAACTCTGGTGAAAATAAAGTCGCACAAAAATTAATGAATATTATTTTAAAATGAATGTAGATATTTTTTATATGTAATTATATATCTTTGCAGGTACGTGTGGACTGCTGTTCCGGAGTACACCCAAAATGCTGCGCTGAAGGAAGGGACGCCATATTGGTCACCCACTTTGGTTGGATGTGCTTTCGCTGTCAATAAAGCTTACTTCTTGTCAATTGGCGCTTTTGACGATGACCAGTTGATCTGGGGTGGAGAGAACATTGAGTTGTCTTTTAAGAGTTGGATGTGTGGAGGAACGGTGGTGACTTTGCCGTGTTCTAGAGTCGGTCACATTTTCCGACCCTTGCCGTATCTCCAGGAAGTCAACTGGCAGCAGTCGTGGCAAAAGAATTTAATGAGGGTAGCCGACGTTTGGATGGATGGCTACAGGAAGTACTTCTACTCATCTACGAGGATTTACCCGGCTAGGCGTGTGGAGTATACCAGCGAAGAGAAAGTGACTTTACAGAAACGCAAGCGGATCAAGGAAGATCTGAAATGCAAGTCCTTCCGGTGGTATTTGGACTTTGTCACTCCTAACATTCCAATTCCCCCTCACAATGCTGCCACCCATGGCGAGATCTTGAACTACGGCAGCCAAGCGTGCTGGGATGTTTTAGAGGATGGTTACGTCAGCATTACGTATGAATGTTACGAACACAAACTGATCCCTGCAAATACTTTCACACTTACCAAAGATGGAATGCTGCTATACCGTGACAAGTGTGTCCTCTTTCAGTTCCCTGAGCCCGTGTATCGCACCGGGCCGTGTCCCGACAAAGCCACCGCAGACGTCGGCCAATGGCGGATGGAATACGCCGAAGACCAATCGCGCTGGGGTACGCTAATCGTGAGCCTAGTAGTCAATGGCGAACCAAAGGACTTCTGCACGACCCAAGTCACCAGTGTCGTAGGGCGTCACAAAGGCAGTCAAATGCCGCAGGCTAGTCTCTGTGAAGAAGGCAATGACTTCCAAATATGGTCGCTAAGTTATCGTTTTGATTACACTGACAGTTTTATTGAAAATCTTGACTCTTAGCATACAGACTTTTAATAAAGATGTGAAATTTTATACGAGATGCCTGAAGATCAATTATTTTTCTCAATGAAAATGTTATTTGAATTAATAAAATGCTCAGGATTATATTGTGCAAATAAAGGAAATTGTATAGTAGCTAGAATATCATTCTACACTGTGTACCGTTTGCTCTATGCGAAGCGACCTAGTTAACCATAAAATCTTAAATTTTAGACAAGAATCCAATGTAGTTACAACATAACATAGCCAGTATGCTGTATTTATGTATAAGACACCTTGATGTGAAATGTCAAGCTTTAAATATTTAGCAATCAAAAGATTTGGTGATTCTAGAAAAAAATGCAATAAAATTTACTGAAACTGCCTAATCTTCTAGAAAACGTAACTGATTGATTCCAAATTTTTTATGTGTATTGTGTGTACTATAAGACAGCATACTGGCTATATGGCAAAGTTTGTTACTAACTCTATATATATGAAAACTGGCAAAGTGTAAACAAAGAAAATCCTTAATTGGGTCACTTGGTTGGTACACAGTGTCTAGCTTATTTAATCATCTACCATTTTCATAGGTCCTGTTCAACATTTCAAATGCCTTGCACTGGAATATTTGCACTGATTGAAAGGTATTTTGATATCAATCCTGTTTTCTTCAATTAATATTCAAATATCATAATATGGATAATTCTGTATTTCTACCTCTCAAACACATACAGAAATTCAAAATGTCCTTTGCATAAATCGATTTGTTTTGCATATATATGTATAATTATTATAAAATATATATGCATGTAAGTATATTAGAATAGAGGACAGGTAGGCTATTTATTTTAGGCCTCGGTGTCATTTTATGTAAAAACTCTTCCACCAGGGTGCACTGTTGTTAATTAGCCTCACTTAAGTGCCCTCTGGTGTCATTAAAACTTCCAGAATCAGTTCAGTTACATTATTCATGATTTTGTGTGTGATGTTCTTGTTGACATATATATATATATATATGTATATTTTACTGTGTTACTGAATTACAATTTTTTTGTCAGAGTGTTGTTTACTTCATTTATATAAATTAATTGTTTCGTAGTCATAATTATCAGATATTTATAATCATCAGTTTAATTATGAAATTGATGAAAATTTGTGCCATTTTTTTTTGACAATGCCCAAGCCCTTCACCTTATTAATAAACTTTGGTCATGATATTATCATGTAGTCACTGCACCCACCAAGGGTGGAACTGCAATGCGCCACATGTCTCTCACCGTGCATGCACCTAGCCCTGAGACCCTGCGTGTGGCGCAGGAGTCACAGGGGCACATCTTTTGTGACACTTTAAATAATTTTTTTATGCAACTGGGAGAAAATATCTGTTATGCTTCCAGCTGGGTCGCCATCCAGCCTTAGCGTCATTCAGCAACTCCCAGCCAGCTGATATGAGAATTTTTTTCCCAGCCAGCCACCTCAACAGTACTGCTTTCTCATTGCCTGACTGCAAGTTTCATCGGTTGTTCGCAAAAAAAATTGACTCCCAAGTGACAACTTTGCCAGCTGGGAAAATCCTAGCTGACAGTCTGACAGCCAGCCGGGCACCTGCTTCATAACAGATATTTGATATAACGGATCATGGGGTGCCCCTGATCAAACCTTTGCAACAACCATTTTCCTCATGCATAATATACATTAAGACATAAATAAGCATATGTATGGTTCAAATTAAGTACAATTCAAAAGTTTGGCTGAATTTCTTCAAATCATCAGCTGTTGGACAGCCTGTCAAAAAGCAGGCATCGCAGTTATCAACGACCTGTTTGGAAAATTAAGCAAGATGTTTGCTACACATTTCCAGGTATACCTTGTACCTGTCTGATCAAAATGAGTGCTATGGTGGTTTTTGACATATTCTATGGCATGAGCAAATTTACTGGATACAACAATTTCTTTGATTGGAAAGAATTAAGGGAGTTATCAAAGCATGCGTGTATGACATCTTGGAATGCAATAAAACAGCAATTGTAAGGCTCCATATTTTCTGTGCAACATACTGGACAGCATATTAAGGGATATTCAAGATCAGCAATTGGATAAATTAATTTTCTCCTGATGGTTTCACTGCAAATTTGGTCTTTTTCAGTGTTAAACTACACCTAGGCCAATGCTTGGACTGGTCACTACAATTCGGAAAGAGCTTCAACAGCACAATAGGCAATTAATTCATGACACTAATTTTTTTAAGTGACTCAAGCGTGGTACACTGCACTACTTCTGAGCAGCCTGGTTGCCTAGCAACATAGCGTCACAACTGCTGCAGGCCCTGAAAAAGTTGTGACGTCACCATTTTCTGCTCTATGCTAGTTCAAAGTTTCATCTCCTCATCTTTATCCAAAAAATTTTCTCAACTAATTTCAGTCAACTGTGTCTAAGATTGTCTTGATTTCTTTAAATTGACATTGGCATAGTCATGGTACTGCAGTTAAAAAATGACTCGGTGAAATTTTTTTATTTTTGGCCATTTGTTTGAAAATAACTTGTTTATGATATATACAAATTTTTAAAAAAAATCTGTATGATCGTTTTCCTAAAATTTGATTACTGCCAAAATTGATGCATACAAAATCAGCACTTAATTTGTGTATCAATTGGTGCCCTTTGAGCTCTTACAGAAAAAAGTATTTTAACCTTTTTCTTCAAATTTGTCGCAAATGTATTGGTTTGCATCCATGGGAAGACATTTCTGACGTTTTTGTGTGACAAATGTATGTAATGCTTTATTCTGTGGTACATAACCAAAAACTCAATTTATGACTTTTAAGCAGTCACCAGGCAAAACATACTGTTGCCATGGCAACAAAATGAGTCGGTGAAATTTTTTTGTTTTTCATTTTTGGAATGTATGGGTCCCATAGAGTAACTGTGCAAAATTTTAGAAAAATCTGTATGATCAAACCATCATAGTTGAGTCACCTTAAGAGAGAAGGAAAGAGGTACAATTCTCAAAATTAGTTATGTTAGTTTTGAATTTTGTGCAGGAGAGATTATAATGTAGTACATGGTGTGAGAGTTGATTGCTTGTCACTCTTTCCTAGCCTATAAAAATACTTCTGAGACGTTCTTTCCTTTCAAAAGCCACAATATGCTTCCCACATCCTTGTGAAGGATAATCCTAAGTTCTCACCAATCAAACACAGGAAAGTTCTCGAATTTGGGTCACTTCTAGCATTTTTCCATTTTTACAGTGTGTGATAAACAATTTGTCGCACTTTTTTGAAATATGTCAGTAGATATTTTTAATTCATCATCAAAACTTGTTTGAAATGCATTACAGAGCTTAGCAAACAGGTTTAGTCACATTTTCAAGCTTGTTAATTGTTTTATAAGCCATTACACATGTATTCTAGTGGTGGGATAAACCAGATTTTTTAAAACTTGAATTTCTCAAAAAATTCCCTACAGATTTTTTTCGTTTTTGTCTTAAAATGTATTTATCAATATAACATATTCAATTATACACTAAATGATTTTTTACAAGACCCATTTCAGGTGAATCCGCTCACCAATAATTACACCAATATATACATGCATTCCTTTTGTGACAACCTCTGTCATTATAAGTTTAATAGATATTCCAAGGAAACATAAGAAAAAGACCTTACACCGCAATAATGTCACCAATTATTTGGAGGATGGTATGATTAGTAATAATGCGTACCGTAATATGCATGGGGTGAATAGGGACAAAATTGAGTCTTTTTCTGTCATAGCATGGGTAAAAATCATCTCAGAATTCTAAAGATAGTGTCAAAATATGGCCTGGCCTAAGTTCTAAATATCCCTGAAGGCTTTTGAAGATATCTCACATTTTCAATTATTTAGGCCCAGAAAACTGCTGTCCAAAGTGATGGGTGAATAGGGACAGACTGTTATTTCCATAACCACTATCTTGTCTAGATGGTTGATAGATACTTGTGAATAAACATCAGAAAACGTGTTTAATATGACAAAAATTTATATTGAATACATCTGGAAATCTATTTGTGTAAAAAAGGCATTATTTACAAAAATTGATAACTAAGAAATATAAAAAACTATAGTTTTCTGAAAATTTTACTTGTGATAACTGATTCTGGACGAAATCTACTGCAGATGAAACTAATTTTAAAAAATTCAGCCTGACAATCATGAAAATGAGTTTAAATGCAAATTAGGAGGGTATTTCTGGAATTCTGCTGAGGACTTGGATCTAAACTTATGACTGTAGACAGAGGTAGAATCTCAGATTGCGTCCACTGTTCTTGTCATCTCAAACTAGGCCTATTTGGAACTGATCTGATTCAGAATTGCTTTTCTTTTTATGCTCATCTCTTTAAGAATTCACATGATATCTTATAAATGCATGTTTATCACAAATTTTAAGGCATTCAACCTATATTTAGAATTTCTGTCAGTTTCAGTAAATGTTCAAATAAAATTTATCTAACTGCCATCTCCAAGATGTTTTTGATATTATAATACTCCACCTCTGGTATGGGTTCTATCCCAGTGGGCACACAACATAAACCATATTCCTATTCTAATCATTGTAATAGCACAAAATTAATCATCCAAAAGGTCAGTGTTTATAAGTCTGAAAATATAAAAAATATTTCATGGTAATCTTGCCAGTATTGTAGTATTTTGCTGTGTTTTTCACTGAAAATCGGCCATTTTAATGCTGAAAGGCATTAATACAACGTGAGATTGGATCAGTTCTATATTATTTTAATTTTTTTTTCAACTGTAGATTAGGGTGTGTCAATTTTAAATTCTTATGCAAATTCAAGAAGCATTAGTGCCTAAAATGTGCGTTTTGACCTGGGGAATCCAAATCTGTTCTCGAAATGATGATACGACAATTCTTACCTACTTCAATTTTGAAGAAAACGACTGAAATGGGTTTTGATTACAATAAAATTCTTCATTTCCATTTCATTAAGCCATTTCTGGTTATTTCATAGTATGTCGCACATTCGTTGTATTATGCACTGATGAATTTGTTGAATAAATCAAATCAAAAAAATAATGTGTGAGCACTTTAAGCAGCACAGACAGTGCATGGTTCCAACAAAGGCACATCCGTGACGGATATACTAAGGAGAAGTAGAAGAAGAAGGCATGGTTGACCTTTGACCCATGGAGGCCAGTCCATTTTAGTTTCTTTGTAATTTTTTTCCATTACAGAAGGGCACTAAAAGTGACTGGTCGAAAGTTAAAAGCCTACAGAGAATGGAGAGTAAATTTGAATGAGATTGGTGAAAGAGAGTAACCTCTAGAGTGCTAACGAGATTGCATGAAATTCGTGGGGTAAGAGCAGCTGTGCTGCTAGTAACCTATTCTCTATTATTTTGATTGTCATTTTTTGTTATTTTCAGATGATTTCTGACAGATTTCAGCCACGCTTGTCAAGAATGC
This sequence comes from Platynereis dumerilii, assembly GCA_026936325.1. Lineage (NCBI taxonomy): Eukaryota > Metazoa > Annelida > Polychaeta > Phyllodocida > Nereididae > Platynereis > Platynereis dumerilii. Next base: position 35,161,555 of record JAPTHN010000006.1, on the reverse strand, counting down.
CCTGATTCGTCTTGGTATTCATCCATAATGTTCAAAAGAAAGTGTAGCCTATGTGTCATGGAAGGGGAATGAGATGTATTGTCCGGGGGGATGGGGGGGGGAGTGCGACAACTTGCCCTGATTTCCAAAAATGTTGCAGTGTTGGAAGTTCCAGACACCTGAACTCTAAAACCTCTCAGAGGCCCTCAAGGTTGAAGGAACAAAAATTGTGACAACTTGCCCTCATCCCCCTTTCTATATCTCATAGTTAGTAATTGGTTAGCTACTTGGTTAGGAAAAATCAAAAATGATTGTGAGTTAATTTGGTTGGATAGATAGCTAGATAGTTACAACTTGGCATGCATGGTTGCTAGTTGAACCTGTATAATATTCAACTGTTCAGACAGAAAAAAGTTCTTACAAAAATGTAGCTGCAATAGCAACACCCATTTATTCATTTCTGGGGGTAGAAGAGGTTATTCATGGTTGTGCAGTAGACCTTGGGTCTTCAGTCTTGTTTTTTAGATCTCATAAAGCAAAGCTTTATGAGATCTATTCCTATCCTGAAGTTCTCAGTGTTCCTCTCAGCAGTTCTCAGTATGTTGCATGAAACCGGGTCAGTGTCCTAGATTTTGCAAAGGGGTGAGAGAATGGTCTGAACTCAAATCTTATTCTGGGACGGAGGCAAGTTTGTCAACATTCTCACTTAGATGTATTGAAAGGAGGTCATCTCAGCTCTTCATTTCAAACAACACCCTGGACCACGAACACCCAGATATCCGTGTACGTATTGTGATAAAGCAGTAACTGCAAGAAGCAAGGCTGTGAGTTGTGAGCAATGTGATCAATGGACACACATTAAATGTACGGACTCTATAAGTGACACCAAGTACGAAAACCTGTTACATGGCAACGAACTGTTCAATTTCTTACGTGATAAGTGCCTTTTGATGGAACTACCAGAGATAACTGAATGTGACTCTGCTATTACGAACGAGGCAGAACATGTCGATCTTGCCACACCTGATGTTGAGTCTGTAAACTACACTCAACTGAACAACAAGGGCCTCGTTCTGGTACATCTGAATGCAAGGTCTTTGCGTCCTAAACTACCCGAGGTGACCCTGATGACCCAACAGTCGAAGGCAGCAGTCGTCACTGTCTCAGAGACATGGTTCAACTCATCCATGACTGATGCTGAGCTCTCGATTCCTGGCTATAACATCCTGAGGAAAGACCGTCCAGTAACTGGTGGGGAGTGTGCATGTACATCCGTGAAGACCTTACCTACAATCCAGGAAGCGACCTTGAAAGTGACAACCTGGAAGCAGTGTGGCTCGACCTACTGATGCCCAAGACAAAACCGATACCAGTTGGCTGCCTATATCGCCCCCCAAATCAAAACGATTTCATCGACCACCTACAAGAAACGTTGAATGGACTAAGTGTAGATAGTGAAACTATACTATTCGGTGATATAAATTTGGACTTGACACCCTTTTAAAAACTGTAATACAAAAATCTATTGAAAATTTGTAGACTGAATAAAATTATTTGTGAACCTACTAGAATTACTGAAAATACATCTTCATTAATCGATCATATTATTGTGTCTGATGTTGACAAAATTATAAAATCTGGTGTTATTTCAAGCGGTTGTAGTGATCATTCTATGATTTATTGCGTAAGAAAAATATCTCGTACTCCAATCAATAAGCATAATGTTATTTGTTTGAGAGCACTAAAGCAGTACTCTGCTCAAGCACTGGCACATCGTATTGAAAAATACGACTGGAGTAATGTTACACAATGTGATGAGGTAAACTCCGCATGGAGTAATTTTGAATTGAATTTTAGATGTATCATCGATGAAGTGGCACCAAAGAAGCATTGTCGGGTTAAAGTTAGGACCCAACCTTGGATCTCTCATGAGGGCAGTTTTACAGTACTTGCACTCGGCCGATTTTTCATGTTTATGCAATTATTACGAGAAAAGTATGATAGGTATATCGAAATTTTGGGCAGTGGCAATCTTGTCCTACACTGACATATAAATGCACCATATTTTACCCTTCTGCAATGCTTTGTTTTGAAGCTGTAAGGAATTTAGGACAAATTTTGACTCATTTTCATGTCTCACAGACTTTTTTACCAATTTCATGGATGAATAGAAAAAAATATTCAATCAGTTGTGATTCATGTTAATGATACCTTTCTGGGCCTATGGCTTGGGTGTAAAATACCACAGGTTTCATGTGAATAAGTTATATACAACATGACTTGGGTCCTAAAATGTAAAAAATGGCAGATGTCAAAAATGTTGTTAACGATGAACCATCAGTTGCTTTATATGCTGTTATGAGTAAGAATCAAAGAATGTGTATACTGCTTGTGTTAATTTTGAAGCTTGAGACATATCTCAAGGTAAAATAGAAACATTTGTTTCACTAACCGTAATTAGTTTTCAGAATGTGAGGCTTGAATGTAATGTCAAAAAAAGCATGTCCTCTCCAACCCATAGAAAAAAAACTAAGTGTTTTGTAGGAAAAACAAGCTATTTGTGTATCTTTTGCTCAATTGTGTGCCTTTAGAAGTATGTGACAAATACAAGTTAAAAAGATATCCAGGCCATGTTCATACATTTTCTTAGAAATTAAAATTCATGATGTCAAAAAATGTCCTCTCCAACCCATCATAAATTTTGCTCTGATTTGCGCATTTTAACACTGGATTCATTGAAGAAACGGCCATGGTTATACAAACTAAGTAAACCTGGATGCCTAAAAAGGGTTTTTATAAGTATTGGAAATGTCAAATTAATTATCTTTCGTTATCTTTTGCGCTATTTTGAGAAAAACAAAATTGAGAAAAAAGTTGATTTATTCCTTTCATATATCAATATAATTGTACTTTTTTACTATTAACTGAATGGCTTTAAAGGATAATAACCAAATATCTTGTTAATGGAGCCATCAAAGATGATTTTTCCAAAGGCGCCTGATTTTTGGTCATTTTCGGCGGTTTTTTGCTCCAAAACACTATGTTTGACACAGCCGTACACCATGAGTTTCAATCGTACAGTAACAAAACTTGACATTGGGTTAATAGGATACCTAGGGATTATTAACCATGGAAATCATGTGTCTTTTGAGACTAGTACCCTACTCAACAGAAACTTTTAGGGTAATGGCAAGCCAGATTTCTGTAATTTCGTAATAAAATTGGTAAAAAAAAAGTTGTGGCATGTTTACTCAAAATTCAAGTTTTGTGTAGGTTTTGATGTTCCTATGCAACAATGTGGCTTGATTTCCAAGAATAAGAACGGGTGAAAATTGTTCCTGGATGGATATTTTCCTGATAAACAGTTTTTTCAAGAATCAACCCTTGCCCACTTTAAGTAGCGGTATTTTGGTAGTAAACCACCTAATCACTTCAGTCCTCTTTGATTATAGAAACAGTAATATATTAATTTCATGATAGAATGATGGAAATTCTCAAATTTCAAGCTTTATTTTGACCCCCCATGAGACACTTTGAGTGCAAATACTGTAAAACTGCCCATGAAATTGTTGAAAACATAAAGTTACGTGACACTTGCTTAAAAAATTTCACAAAACAAAAGATCAAAATTTTCTCCTGGAATTCAGGAAAATAAGAGACAAAGTCCAGCATTTAGTAAAAGTGGCAAAAAAGGATCATATCAGCAACGAGATCCATTCAAACAAAAACAACAGCAAAAAATTATGGGACAGTCTAAAATTGACTGGTTACGAAAGTAAATCAAAAAGTAAAGAGCACATAGTTTTAAAGATAAATGATAACTTGTGCTTCGACCCTGTTTCAGTAGCCAAACATATAAACACTTACCCATTCCGATGAGATGATTCCTTAACCAGTTCTATCATTGATGGATGATGATTGGGGCTTTATGTCTTGTATTTATGCACTTAGGAGGCTAATTAGGACAGGAGGAGGGCATGGCAACGAGGTGAAGGATGACCCAGCAAGAGCTGGATTCGAACCCTGGACCCAGCAATTGGCAGCCTAGCACGCTACCACTAGACCAGCCCTCCCCCCTATCTTTCTATCACCTATGCTCCCCACTATTACACCAAGTGCCACGTTATTAGGCAGCGATGATTTTTTGCCATATCTCCAAAAGTCTTTTGAATATTTCTACTTTCTTCACTCACAAGAGTGGGTTAGGGTAGAAGATCATTCTGAGCAAATTTTGTCCCATTCCGTTCATGCAGTCAGAAGTTATGGCATATAATAAAGGTTTCGGGTGTGCCAAGTGATTAGGTACATTTGCATGTTGCATTAAAACGTACACAAAAGCTTTGAAATCTCAATTGAAAATGACATGGATATATTCCTAATATTTATTTCCATAAAGTTTTGCCATATTTGGAAGGTTTCATGCCTTCAGTTGGAAGCGACGCACTTTATTCTGTGCCTTTGGAATACCATTGAATTTACCTGAATTTCAACAAACAAAGCCTCTCGTGGACTAGAAATAAGTCATATCACTAAATAAATTGTTTGGTGGGTTACTTTATGCTATTAACTTCGTGTTGCAGGAGTTTCAGCCAGATTGTATCTCTTCATACAATTCAACAGCAAATCAAAAAATTATGATTTATCACATCCTATTTGCAATGTTATTCCAATGGAAGTTCAGAATGAGACATTTGAAAAGTGTTTGAATTGCTTTGTATTCAAGTACAAAGGCCAGAATTGGCTGAAATCGGCACAGGACAAAATTTATGGCATCAGATAAGATTCGGAGGAGTGTTTTTACTAAAATTGTGTATTTCCAATTCAGGAGAGGCTTTGTTGGAGGAATTTTTGTTAAATCCAATTTCACTTGCGTTTTTGGACCATTTTTTTGGCCTGAGTCAGCTTCCCTAGTTTCAGATGGCTCAATGTGGTGCTTAAATCTTCTTTGAAGGCCATTTTGGATATGAAACGCCATAAACTGGTTGCTTATATTTAAGATATAGCCATTTCTGGGTAAATGTTGGGAATCAGAATTTGGCTTTTTTTGCTAAAAATTGTCCGAAAAAATTGAAAATGTCGAAATTGACCCAACAAAATATGATTCCAAGTGAATTGTAATTACCCCGAGTCCTCCCCAATGCCCTAAAAATCACTTCCAGTGCATTATAGATCTGCATCTATTTGTGGTTTTGTAATGTCAGATTTACAGATTCGACACTTTAGCAGCTTGGGTAGCCCTACCATTACTCCTCAGTTATTTCATTGTTAAATAGGAATGAGACCGGGTAAAAGGGGTATCAGACAAGCCATCAACCAAAGCTCCAAGTGCAATAGGAGCTGAGATGTAAGGCAAAATGCGATCGTGTCTGAGCATTGTCGGACGTACTCTCACGATCATGTACGTTCGACACGATGACATTTCGCCTTGTTGCTCATCCCTATATTACTGGATGTATCGAACACCCAGTTGTATGGGCTTGTGCTTAGCGGATAGATATATATCTGACAATGAAAAATCATCTTACTTGCTTAATTTCGGCCAAGAACTTTTGTGCGTGTCAAGGAAAATAGATATTTTTGGAGAGGACGCAGAGGACAGTTTATTTGACGAAGCTGTTTTTGTTGTTTTCTGCTACGAGCATGTGAAACACCAAAACTTTGTCTAATCTATTGAAGGAGTATTTCTATAAAATAAAAATCCTCTATGTTATTGCTGTTTTGCTGACCCTATTTCGGAGAGGACAATATTTCACGGAATTGACCTTCATGTGTTCAATGCAGGATTTTGAAGAGACTAATCATAGTTGTTGCTTGTAATTCTAATGTTGAACTCTTGGGACCATGTTGAAAAACTTACTGTTAGGTCAGGACTGAAAAATCTGAAGCGATATTTGCCTAATTTGCAAAATGAGACAGTCAATTTTGGTCAAAATGACTCAAATAAATTTTTTTCTGGCAGTTATCAACCAATTTGAATAATTTTTTCGCTACTGTAGGTCCGTCTCATTCTGTGTAACGTTTTCTCCACATATATGCATTGTATTTCTGGTATTTTGGATATCGTGTGACTTTCCAGAGCGTACCCCGATTGAAAAACAACCCATAGAGTCATTTGTGCTTGTGGCTGAGTGGAACAATATGTTTGTACATGTATGTAATTCTGGAGATGAGTCAGGATCTACAGGGTGTCTACAGAAAAAGAGGACAGTCACTTTTCTTCTTTTTCACACTCATATAAGTTCAGAATTTGGTGATAAGTCTAGCATAAGAAAGAATTTGATAGTCAGCTATATTAGGTCTATTGCAAATATGTTTATTTGTGAATTAGATCACTACTAAAGGCAAAATGCAAGCATGATATGCAAAAGTGCTTGCATTGCTCTAAGCTGAAAAAGGTCGTCCTGTTTTCCCTGTTCTTGATGAGAAATTTTTCACCATTTATGGTGCTTGTGAGAGTAGGAATGATTCATGCGTGAATAGTGGGACATTTGCTGATGCTCCTGCTGCCGATAATTCAATTCAGGACCTTACACTTGGTCTTCAATGTGGAGTCATCTGATGACAAGAAAATCACAAAAATGTCTCAAATAAACCATTGACCAGAGTAGTGGAATCAATGCAAATGTTTATAATAACATTCTGAAATAATTTGGGGTGCCAAGACGTCAGACGAGAAACTCTTTTGTTGGCAAAATCATCTTCCTACAAGGTGTAGCACCTGTTCATACTGCGAAGAAGACTCAGGAGTGCCTCAAAACAAGCCTCCTGAGCCAGGTAGAGTGTCACCCCTTGTCTCCTGAGCTGGATCCAGTGGATTATTCAGTATGGACAAATTGGGAGACAGAATCCAGCAAGTTATCGCTACCCTCGCATTAAAGTTAAAGGCCTCCGCCATGTCTGCATGGGGCAAAATGTTCGTGGAGAGCATCAAACATGCTTTTGCATCATTTATGTCTCATCTGCAGAAAGTTACCTGGTAATTTTACTGTTCTGAATACTGTGTTCTGAATACACTGTTCATATACAAATCATGTTTTGTTGAATAATGATGCTTGGCACAAAATAAAATGTAAACGACTCCAATTGTGTTGACTGTCCTCTTTTTCTGTAGACACCCTGTAGCTGCAGTCAAGGAGGGACAGTGCAAGATGAAGTGAGGCGTATCTTCTAGGGCTGACTGACAAATTGGGTAGGTCAGAACACAACAAATTGATTGAACTTGTGTTTATTGGTCTGCTTCACTTGCTTCTCTTGGATTCAGTACATTTAGCCAAACTGGGTGGGGGTTATCCAGGCTGCTCAGAAGTATGTGCAGTGTACCACGCTTGAGTCACCTTAAGGCGCCCGAATGAGTTACCAGCAGGTCAAGAGACCATGAAGTGACTGTTCACAGTAACTATGTTCTTCGTGAATTTTATAAAATTGTAACTTCAAGGTGTTCAGTATGGCATTTGGATTATTTGTTGAAATTTTTTGATGTACGCTCTTGTTCATATATATAAATATATATACGGAATATACACACACAAAAAGCAGAATTACATTAGGATATACAACCATTATGAGGTAGGCATATTCACAATTCCTCATCCTTTGGGGGCACCCATTTAATAATCAGGGAGGGCTTGGAGTTTTCCATAGCTGGAAAAGATTTAGCAGTGATTATTCATTTCAAACATGCTAAGTCCCAATTATTCATTCCTGAATCAAGCAATGGGTCATTAAGAAAAGCCCACACAAGAAATTATTTATTTCGAGACTGCCTAAAAAGAAGTTATTTATTTCACCAAAACTGAGCAAGATATTAGTTAATTTAAATAAATTCCACCCCCCCGGATATTAAATGGTCTCCCCCTAATGTTTTTGTTTCATCACTCCACCCTACAGAATAGTATTTCCTTGAAAAGCTTTCACGTGATACAGAAAGACTACCATAATGGAAACCTCTGAAAGATTAGAATCATAATGTTATATGTATATTGCTTTGTACGTCGAAGGGAGGGGGGTACTAAAAATATGCATGAAACCTAAGGGCGGTGTACTAAAAATCCGCACGAATCTCAGGGTAGCGTATCAGTTTTTGACGGGAAGTTCTGACAAAACTCGCAACCCCCCAGTCATAAATTCTGAATGGTCCCTTATTTTTGTCTATTAGGCCTATGTTATATCTCCACACTCCTTGCTGTTACTCTGAAGCTACTTCAGCTAATATATGAAGAGCTATCAGAGGCAGACATTATGATCATGATGAGATGATAAGGCTGTTAGTCCCCACCAAGGCGTGTTTAGATTGACACAAAGTAACTACTCTGCACACAAGAGTTCATATTTTACATCATGCATAAGCGACAGCAGCAGTGAGCTGACACCGTCAGTGAACTCTGCCTGATTTCAGATGCAGTAACGACCGCTTTTTTAAAGGGAAGTGCAGTAACGTCTGTTGAATTAGGTCTAGAATTGAATATTAAATAACTTTTAATCGGCCACTTAATTATTGGAATGCTGCTATTGCTGCAAAGTGGTACTTGTTGTGGAACTTTTTTTTTGGCGGAGTCATAATTTTTCCTGCCCAGGATATTGTGAGTAGTCCCTGTTTGGCAGCCAGCCAGACAGCCATGCACAAGCACCCTCACTTCTCAGTATAAGCTTGTTGAGCTTGCCCTGACCAGTGACCACAACATACATTATTTGTGAAATTGTAACAAAAAGATTAACTGTTCTTTGGTGTGACAGACATAATTAACTGTTTCAGATCTCTCAAAGCAATTGAATGAATGCTTTAGTGTTTCATTGTTGTCCGTTTGTTGTTTCAATTAGTTTCGTTGGAGAACACCCTAAACTATCATTTAAATCATGCTGGCAATACCAGGCAATAGCTGTTAAAGGATTTGAAAACTTCATAATTTTATGGTGCTCATTGGCAGTGCATGTGCACTCATTGATAGTTTAAAAATTGTTGATTGCGCTTTGTTTATATGTTGCTGGCAGCTCAGCTGTGCGTATGAGCACAAGTGATGAGGTCCCTCTACCTAGACATGACCTGACCTACTTTAATATTAATAAATGTGTCAGCTTGAGGTCATCCGATTTCTGGCAGACTCTCCAGCTGTGCTGTTCGTTCAGAGTCTGTGAGCAGACTGCAAAGTAACAGTCAATGGCATATTTTCTATTTTTAAGCCTTTTAAAAAGCTTCAACACTTGTAAATAAATGAATTGAAATGCAGTTGCATCATTTCAGATTAGACCTGTACAGTGTACAAATATCTTTAGAATAACGGCCAATAGGCCTATCACTAGATCTATTGAAATGGGACATATGTGGTCATTTTGTGATCAAGCAGGACGGTTGTGGTCAAGCATACCGTGAGTCATGGTCCATGACTGCACATGGACAGTGTGGGCGGTCGCGGTAAGCTTTCCTACAGTGGCGTCACTAGAAATGCGAGTTTGGGGGGGCTGAAGCCCCAAAGTCTAGAAGCGTTGTTAGAGGCCTTAGCCGCCACAGAATCAAAAGGAATTAAGGTGTCTGTTGATCCACGGGAGCATAATAAACAGAGAAACCTAAAAATTAACGACACATAGTGCACAATATATACTATGTACACGGTCTTTTCCTGGGCTCTGGTTATTCAATCACTATCAGACCCTTCCAGGAAAATTACTTTTTTTTTTGCCCATGATATTGGGGGGGGGGTTGAAAGCTCCATTTGGGGGGGGGCTCAGCCCCCCTAGCCCCCCCTTAGTGACGCCACTGCTTTTCAATACTTCGGTCGCAGCCAATTGTAGTACATTGCGGGGTTGACGGTCATGCTTTCTGGCGACCGCGCTGGGCTATACAAGGTACTCATTGTTCTCATGGGTAAGGTTTTCGGGTCTTTTTTTTGCCTTTTATAAAATTTAGAAGAAAATGCGTCCAACATCATCCATTTCAGTTGAAAGTATAGTCAATTTAATTTGATTTCGACTTCCAAATTTGACAGCACAATCAGATAAAATGTTAATTTTCCATTTTTTATGAATAATTTGTGACATATTGTACTGGGGTGAAATCCAGCAATGAACACATGTCCAAAAACAATAGAAACAGTGAAAACCACTTCTGTCCCATTCATAAACACGAATTTACAGACTATTGAATCGAATATCAGTGGGTGTCTACCAAATGTCACACACGACCAATACAAAAGGTAAAATAATTGGAAAAGTCAACTGCAATGAGAACTCCGGTAATGATATCCACTGCAAAATTCATGAATTGTCAAAATTAGGTCTGAGTACGAAAAACACTGAAAGCAACAGTGAAAATCTAATCATATTCCCATTCGTGATCTTGCTGATCTGTTCCATGTTTATGAGCAAGAATACAATGCAAAACTGTATGTCTGCATATTTTATTGATTCTTGACCATTGCTACAAGTCAAGAGATAACTTTTTATAGTTGACATTCAGTATCTCGTTCTTCACTATCATTCAATGATGTCATTTAAATGCAAGTGATTGAGATAAAAGCCTGTCATATAAGATGGTACTATAAAAAAAATGCTCTGCGATTCAGGTGTTGACTTGAGATCTTCAGATGAAAAACTGCTGCGTGTGAATATTTCTAAGGAGAAATTAAAAAAGACTAAGAAAAATCAGAAATTGCATCAGAATGGAATCCAAATCAGTAACTGTCGAAGAAATCTTAAAAATGTTGACGCCAAAGGAGAAAGAAGAAGTGCTGCAGGATAACTTCAGAATTCCGCTTCAACTTTACCTGGATGGATACAACCGGAATCCTTACTATCCAAAGGAATGGCTCTTGAAACGATTCAAGTAAGTTTAAAGTTTTAAATACTTTGTTTGATCGGGAGGCCTTGTGTTCCCTTGTAGCATGCATGGTTATGACAATATTTCTAACAAAATGTTGAAGAAAATCTACCCAAGTATTATTCCAGCGCTTGACATTATCTTTATAGCGGGGAGGGAATCTGTCAGAATCGTGCACTTTGTGACAAGTATTTGCAATTTGGCATGGTGTTTTATATGACTAAAGAGTTTTCAAAAACCACCGCATACAAAGTGGGAGTCCCCCCTGGTGGCCGGTATGCACAAAATCCAATATGGCCGCCATGAAAAAGATAAAACACCATATCTTTGTGACTATTTGTTCTATATTCAAGTGCAATACCTCTTTTCAAAAATATATGATGATGCCAAATCTGAAAATGGGCCATGAAACAAGAACCTTCATGATGCAATTCAGACCACCTCCCATGCATTAAAACAGAGAGCTGGTTTTGCTGCGCTTGCTCTTGCATCAACATGCTACTGTATATCTACCATGAAGTTACCGAGAAAATGCTTGTGCCACTTCTGACAAGTCAGTCCAGGGATCTGCTATCTCAATTTGGCATATGTCCAGCCCACCCACCCGGAATGGTCATTGCAGAGTGACTGCTTTCAGGTGATTAAGTACTGCAAAAAGGAGTATCTACTTCAAATGCAACAAGAAAGAGTCAACTTATAAAAACTTGCCTTCTTACCTCATTTAGGGAGACTGTATTCCTCTTTACTGTTCATAAGTACAACTCCATATACCAGCTCTTACTTGTATGCACTGAGGTACAATTTAGTCACATGCTGAATCTCGGATTAATGCTAAAACATGTCTTGATGACTTCAGGAAAGCCCTTCAAGAATACGATGATGTCCAATCAGCAACTATCACGACATGAAATAATGCAAGCCCTGAGACATATTGAAATTTCAGACTTAGATATCTAAGGTTTGCCATGCCAAACCTAATAAGCAGTTTAAATAGGCCAAATTATTGAAGAAGTATTGGTAGTACCATGACACTGTCATTCAAAGGGCTGAGGAGGGCCTTTGCATGGCCTTGCTAAACAATATGATGTAAGTGCATCATTATGAGTGTCAGCCTGTTCCTGCTCACAGGGTGATAAAACACTTATATTCACCTTACTTGATTGCTGCTCAGGACAGGACAAGCTCGACCACTGCTGTTGATAATTTTGCAGAATCAGATTTATTCTGGCTCTTTGCTCACAAAATACTAGAAGCCTTTCTTGTGGCTGTGCTTCAAGACTTTCAGCTATGAGTGAACTATTTTGGTGCTGAGGAAACCTAAGGAAGACAAAAATGTTTAGTGTTAATTTTGTCATTCATTAATTTTTTTGACTATTTTGCACCCCCCTAAAGTCACACATGTACCTGTTTTTTGCATGTCCCTGCACATGCTTCTGCGTATTCAAACCTCAGTATACCTGTAAAATTATCTGAATGTGCCATATTTTTAATATCATGAATGTAACCAGAACAATGTTATTTAACTTATGGGCTTGTTTTAATTTTTTACTCTCAATTGAATTTTGAGAAAACAAGCTGCAAAGTCTGTCCCTGAGTTTTTTTGTCATTAACGGAACATAGTACTATTTTCGGCACCATTCGTTTTCTTACCCGAGTGTTATCATCAGTCACATGATATTATAAAACTACTCGAGCAGCTTGACAGAAAGATTTTATGTTAAAGAAAATCACACTGGCGAAAGATATTTTATGTCCATTTAAAACACCTATTTTGAGTGAGTAGGTTTATTATGTGTCATTACGGCAACAGAAATTTAACAATCAAGAAAGGAATGCAGCAAAATTTTTCTTTAACTGCCATGAAGCGATGTTGTTCTAGTTCACATTTCTCAAACCTCCCTGGCTGTCTGTGCTGCTGGGCCTTTTAAAAAAAATACTAAAGCTGAATTTGTCATTACTGGAACACGTCATTACCGGAACAATTTGCCACTGTTGCGGTAATGACTCTTAGGGAATGCATGTTAATTTTAGTCAAAATTAAAATTGACAAAAGAATCGTGGCAACCATTGCCAGATGTTTTTCAGAGCCTTTGTTGACCTCCAGAATTAAATCATACATTTAAAAAATTTTGGAAAACAGTAAAATTGCCACCCAAATGAGAACATTTCTGTAGAATGACCAAGTAATGAAATTATGGAGATATTTTAATGAAGAAAAATGCTTTCAAAATATAATTTTCCAAAATCTCCTTTAATTCTGCACATTGTCATTTTATTTTACTTTATTTTTCTTCCCTAAAATGACTATAGATACACTCAATACTATTATGATTATCATGTGTTTTTAAAGTATATTTTTATGAAAATAAACACACAATTTATATCAGTTGTGAAAATCATGACAGAATAGAAATGGCGTTTTAAACATCTTATTATTGTTAGACAACTGCATGGTATGACTGACTTATTGTCTGAATCATACAGGCAAAAAGAAAATGTTGATAGAGAAAAAACTCAGATAATAAATAGATTCAGATAAAAATTTGTTCCCATGGAGATTAGTGGATGAATATTATAAGCTGTCAAGTCAATCTGAATTCCAAAATTGCTAATGGCCTTATTTTTCAAAACCTTAATTATTGTCTGTGCCAACGTTTAAACTGTTCTCCAAATTTTTTTTTTGGGGGGGCGGCCTGTCCTGCTATCCCTGCCCCCCTCCCCCCCCCTCACCCCGCCAAATAGCCTGCTGAATAGCCGAGGGTATGCTGCTGCGCAGCCTATGTTTTAAATGAGAAATGATAAACTGTGTATTGTTGTAAATCATCATGATCATCTTTATATTTTTTTCCAGGAGTTATGCACGTATCAGGGCATCGGTCAAAAGTTCCATCGAAAACAACCCAGATATCCTCAAGGTACTTTCTATCAATTTAATCTTACTGCACTGTGCACATGTAAATACGACATGGGAATTATGCACGTGTTTCACTGACCATATACAATGCTTATCAGTTGTGCTATCTGGCCTTACATTTGAAGACAATTCAATATTATACAACTTTTACAGGGCATAGTTAGGAATTTTGAGTAGGGAGCATTTCAAGATTGAAGGACATAGAAATGTTAAAATTGCAAAAAATGTTAGGCCTACTCACCGTGTGCAATAATGACGCAGCCCATTTCAAAATTTTCAAAAAATTTAAGAAATGGCACGGAAAACGCTTAATGAAGTGAACTTTGGTGGCTGCTAAGACAAAAAATGTTCCTCTACTTACATTGTAGCTACTAACACCAGAACACACTGCCCCTTACAAATTACACATCAGCAGATCCTCTGGGTGCAATGACATGCATGGCCTCAATCAAATTTTCTGCTTGACTTTCGGCTGTGTGTGTTGTTTTTCAAACTTCTTGACCTGAGCAGCACTGGAGTTTTTTCAAACGAAAATGCCAACAGTGTCTCTTGAGACAGAATGATTTCAACAAAGAAGCAAAAAAATGGCTAGCATCCCCCACTTTATAAATGAAAAAGAAATACTGCTCTGAAAGTGTCAGAAAATCACTAAACCCCACTCTTTGTTTCTTTCTCCCTTGCCTTACAGGTAGAAATCAAAGAGCCTGTGTTCATTATCGGAATGGCTCGCTCTGGTACGACTATGTTGCACCGTCTTCTGAATGCCGATCCTAAATTTGTAGCCCCGATGCTTTGGGAATTGGTTGAGCCGACGCCACCAGGTAGACCAGAAAACTTCAGAGAGTGTCTACGATACAAGAAAGCTTTCGAAGATGATGGTTTGTGAAATGTATTATTGTTTTAACAAATGTCAAGAAACACGCAACAAAGCCATTCTCAGAATATTGCATTTTGTCGTTGTTGCTTAGATGTGTTGCAAGATTCGTGTGTATAGATCTATAAGATATAATATAAATATATTAAAAGATTATATAAAGACACTCTGAACTTTGTTCAAAAGCCCCCTGTGGTTACGAAATCATGATCACATTGCATAGAAATTGATATAAATCCCGGATGCAATCATTAAAAATTTTATAGATTAATTTCTTCAATTTATATAGATTATGGTGGTCTCGTGACGGGATTTTTAGACAAGCGGCATTATTCCAGGATGGATTTGGCAGATGAATGTTTTGCAGCGATGAGGCCATATTTCATGAATTTCTCGGATGTTGTTCAATATTTGGACATGCCAGAATTGAGGGACTTCATCTATCATTTCCCAGAAAAACAGGCTGTTGAGACCTATGAGTACTACAAGAAGTGCCTGCAGTGTATTTTCTATAACAGTATGTGGTATTTTCAATTATGCTCATTGAAGTTGGACAGGATGAAAATTAATTTTTGCATTGAGTCGGATGCCTTTTGAACATAGTAGATATCATGCTGCAGAATTGTCATGATAGATTGTTTTTCTCATTCACTTTTTAATTTGATTATTGGAAGGTAATGAATGATTCAAGAAGATGTTATTAAATACGAAAATTAAAATGGGATTTCCTCAAATATTATAAGACTTTGAAAAACATTTTTTCAAAATATTAATTTTGTTGTACATGTACGCATACGATATAATTATAGGCCTAGTATCTTACATTGCTGTTGTCATATTATATATGCCTCTTTAAATTTATTAACCTAGGTTTTTCATTCTTTCTTTGTAGGTTTGCCTGAAGGCAGCAGAATACTACTCAAGTCGCCGATCCATTGCCTGAATTTACCAACAATCAAGAAAGTCTTCCCTGATGCTAAATTCTTGTTTCCAATTCGCAACGCCAAGTCAATGGTGTCCTCTTTTTATAATTTAACGCGCCAGGTGGGCTTAAATCTTGTCTGTAAAAACATGCTTACCAGAACCTTGTAATTGGCTTAATATATTATTACATGGCCTCATTGGCCTGGCCATGTAAAATTGTTGGTTCTGATACAGGGTTGGAATTCCTTCTGTACCAGGTTGTATCAACGATAAACACGGGTTAATATGCTTATTTGGTTAACTCCTGTAACTCTTCTTCTAGCCAGGTTACTGGCAAAACAATTTTTTAACAGGGGTTCAATTGATTAAAACCAGTTATCTAACTCATGTTCAGCGTTGACACAATATCAGTAAAATGACTTGACCACTTTCGGATGACCCTTGTTAAGCGGTGATACATGTAATTGCTAAATGATTGCATGATTACTATAATATGAAACTGTTGAAAAAATGACTTTATTTGGTTTAAAAACATTTCGTTCTTTCATTTCAGGTTTGGAAGATTGTTGACAAAGATGCAGATGAATATGACTGTGGCAAGAGGGTGCTGGAGATTTACAAGTACAAGAGCCAGAATGCTGTCAAGTTCTTCAAGCAAGCCCCTAAGGTACTACCAATATTCATTGTATTGTATTGTATTGTCTTGTATTGTATATAATTTTTGTCACACAACACAATCTGGGCTTGAATTGCCTATCATTAAAAGAGAACCCCAGTCACTGTGGCCGATAACTAGGGCTTCTGAGTCAGGTATCAAGTAAACTCCCTACTCCATTGGCACAGTGTTCTTGAGCGAAGTTCAGGGTTTAAAAAAATGTACAAAGAATCTGTCAAAGCAGCATTGTAGTATGTGGTCTCAGCTTCGATTTGATGTAAAGATAAAAAAAACCTGTTGGGTAAATTTGAGAAAATTGAAATTTAGAATTTTTGGTTTTTCACACCCTTGTTGCATGCAAAATATCTGTTATAGATATATCAACTGGCAGTTCAGTGATACTGAATTTATTTAGTTATACATTAGGTTACTCAATCGGGTAAAGAAAATCTGAGAAAATCCTTTTATTTTTAATTTTCACGTCATTTCCAATAGTTAGGGGTGTTGCAAACTCACCGAATATTATAATGAGTTTAAATCATATATAAACATGACCTTGAACTAAGGAAAAGCGGCAAATGAACCACCAGCGTGTTGGAAAATGCCTTGTTAACTTCGTTAGTGATGTAAAGTGAGATTTTTAGCATTTCACGAGTTGATTTTTTTCAAAAGAGATTCACAAAACAATGGTAAAGTAATCAGACAATGAACAGCAGACACCAATATTAATACCTTCTGCTGGGATCTGACAAATTTGTATCTTCACCACAGCTTTGCATGTAGGTTGTATTTGCTATTTAAGGAAATTGTATATTTTGAAAAAATTATTTTCTAAAATCAATTCAAAAAACTATGCGAGTGGGCTAATGAACATATAAGATGGCCAATTCCTAGTTCTATTACGCTGTCTTTATCAATATTGAAATATTATAGGTAGCAATTTGTGGTCTTCTGAAGGATTTTAAGGGTTTACCTGTTTTTTGCCAATTATTAATATTTTTTGGAATTTAGAAGTTGCGGACTTCCAAGATTCAGTTGTTTAGTGGTATCATGCATTTGTGCAATCAACATATATTATCAAACTATTAATCAACAGATCCTACTCTATAGTCACATAGTTAATATATGTTATCTGTGAAGTTTCCATACAAAATAAAGAGTTATCAGCATTTTAAACATGTCAACTTCACACAAGAAGTTCTGAAACAAATAATTATTGCAAAAATTACTTATTTTTCGTTCATGGTAAGAATGACAATGCTCAAAATAGCATCTTATATGTATTTTTTTGCCAATTCATTGCATTAGTGATGTTAAGTCCATGGAGAAAGTGCTAATATGAGAGTTATGCGCAATTGAAGAAAATCATAACACACCTTCATAAATAAAGTCCCTGAACAAAAATATCATATTTAAGGAATGGACAATTGAGACAATCATATTTGTTCAGATTGGGATCAGAGGTTTTGATATTAATATAGAGAGATGCACTCTGAAAGTGTTGCGACGTATATCTCGGAATATGGGTATAAAAGTGCTATACATAAAATATCTATAATGTCTTATTATTGGCTATATTGCTGCAGTGTTTGGCTACTTAACTTACGCGCACAATGAATTAGTAAACCTATACAGGTTCAGTTGATTAGATGTTTTAAAAATGCGCTCTGAGAATGCAGGATGTAGTCTAGCAAGTTTGTAACACCTTCTGAATACATTCCTTTAAAATCCACTTAATCATAATTCTGAATTTGTTCAACTGTTAATATAAGCAGCAGGGTGGTCAAAGAAAGCATTTTTACATTCAAGTCATTCCAATAGATCATTTTCAAAATTCTATAATGAATATTTGCATGCAACGAGGGTGTGAAAAACCAAAAATTTTAAATTAAAATTTTCTCAAAATTTTCCCAACAGATTTTTTTGATCTTTACGCCACATACTACAATGCTGCGTTGACAAATTCTTTGTACATTTTTTTTAACCCTGAACTTCGTTCAAGGACACTGTGTTGGCTTTCGGAATTTCCAAAGTTTGACTCCGACTCCGACTCAACCCCAGAACCTATGAATCTGCTCTGACTCCAAAGCCCTGCTGAAAACTGAGCCTGGGCTGAGCGAGCAAATTGCTCAATTATCGCTCAGCCAATAACCATTTTGAACTTAGTTGAAGTGCTGAAGAATATATATGCAAACCTCTCTGATCCTTCTATCAGAGATATAAATTTTGTTCGTCCTTCCACTCCTTCTCACAGACTCACATGTTATTTACATTCTGCCTGTCGATTCCCAGGCTCACTGAAAACAGTTTATCTTATTCTAAATTTGGTTTGCTTCTTATTTCAGGACTGCTACCTTCCTATTTCTTACAGCGAAATGACGAATAACCCCATCGTGACGATGAAAAAGATTTACTCTTATTTAGACTGGGACTTGACGCCGGAAATAATAGATCTGATGCAAATGCATGTTCAAGAAAACAAACAGGACAAACATGGCAGACCAGAAAATGTCAATGCAGAAGATTTTGGGATAACCGATGAGAATCTCAAGGAAAACCTAAAAGAATATTTTGAATTCTTTGCAGAAGGTCCAGAAAAGCTGATGTAGTTAGGCAATAGTTGGTCAGTAAAGATTGCCAATTTTTCTGATGGGGGCCATTTCTGGGCGCCATTTCTGCTGATATTGTACAATATGCATGTTTCCTTGGACAAGTATCATGCATTAAATCCATGGGTTGTGAGCAATAAAAAATGAGTGATTTTACTCTTCAGTTAATAAAGACAAAAGGTGTTATAAAAAATAATCGACTACTAGCCTACTCATCCTCATGGAAAACCTAAAGGTGTATTTTTAATACCTTGCGCAAGGTCCAGAAAAACTGATGCTGTTGGTTAGTAAAAATTGCGGATTTATCATTTATCTGATGGATTTTAGATTCTGATGGCTTGTGAGCATTAAAAAAAGGGTGATTTTTCTCTCAGTTAAGAAAGACAAATGTTCTTCAAAAATTAGTCAACGATTACTCATCCTCAAGAAATTCTGAAGGACTATTTTGAATTTTTTGTGGAAGGTCCTGAAAAACTGATGTAGGGGGAACAGGGACACCGTGAATCAGGAAAGTTTTACCATATCTCAATGAGTTAGAATTTTGGTTCCGAAATGAGTGGCTTCAATGAAAGGTACATATCTCCACTACACACACACACTGTCAAAACAAAAACGATGCTTATGATCTTCGAGATATTGGGTGAAAAAGGTCAAGTGATTCACTGTGCCCCGCCAATAAATTCCGGGGGCACAGTGAATCGGTGCTATTTTGTTTTTAAAAATTAAATACTTAATATTTGTTTACAGTATGATGACACAACATACCTAAGCATATTTCCTTGGAAGTACTGCCTTGAAGGACAAAAAAATCTCAATTTTAAGAAGTTCAGCACTCAAGACATTTGTAGTCGCTGGTGCGTAATCAAATTTTGGCTCAAAATCAGACTTTACCTCATGCTGACAAAACAATTCATGCTTCATAAAATTTCTTTACAGATTCATTAAGGTGTCCCTCAAAGTATTCCCACAAATCTGACATTTCAGAAATACTGCTTATCAGCATCCTGTGAAATCCACTGATTCACTGTGGCAAGCGATTCCCCTTGTCCCCGTTCCCCCTGGTTGGTAAGGAAAAATGGTGGATTTATGATTTATTTAGATCTTTGAATCCATTTCTGCTGAAATAATTGTATCCTTCCGTGGACAATTATCATACACAAAATGGGTTGTGGGCAATAACAAAATGATTAATGTTACTCTCAGTTTATATATAAAGACTAGAATTTTTTAAAATGATCGCCTACTATTCATCCTCAAGAAACCCCGAAGGAGTGTTTTGAATTCTTTGCAGAAGGCCCAGAAAAACTGATATAGTTTAGCAGTAGTTCGTCAGCAAAAACTGCAGATTTATCTCAAGGATTTTAGATCCTGGGCCCCAATTCTGATGGTATTGTATGCTTCCTTGGCCAATTATATAATTGTCATTTGTAAAATGTGTTGTAAGCAACGCAAATTAATGAATTTACTCTTGAGTAAATAAAGGTTAGTATTTGCGCAGCGAAGGCTGTTTCGCGAAGCAAATTGAGCACAAGAGAGGTTTCAAAAATATGTGCAGTGATGGTCTCAACATCAACAGTAGACAGCGAGGAATTAGGTCAAGTGGGTCCACAATGATTTAGTTTCGAATTTGACAAAACACAACATATTCAAAAGTGTCTTAAAAATTCAATTTTCTCCAGTAGTATTCCCTGTACCTATAATTTTTAAGGAATAGTTTAATATTAGCCTTGAAAATGGAATAATATGGCAAAAGTGCAAATTAATACGACAATGTAAGGGGCTGACGATGCACCCTGATCTTTATTGTTACACCAACCTCAGAAAATTAGGTTGCTGATCATGGAAAATAAACTAAAGAAATTCAAGAAATTGTTTAAGCTGCGTTTTAAGTGCTCTTTGTTGTCATACTGGAAATTGGGCACTCTCTGGAAAGAAATCTGAGAAACTGTTCATGGGAAGACCTTTGCAGATTAGTGATGCATTTAATCATTTGTATTTGCAAACTTGTTTAAATAAGGGAAACTTTCTTCATCAATGTAAAGTGTGTTGTCTCCATGCATATTCAGCCTCATAAAATAATCATGTCACTTTAGAATCCTAAGATCTTGTTAATCGAGAATGCATTAACGTCGATCTGATTGTGTCAACAATTTTTAGATTTACACAAATTCATCTCAAATCGCATAAATATGGAGTCTTGCAGTGTGCTTAAACACTGAGTAAAGAGGTGTAGTACAGAAAATATAGAGGAATCCTTTGATTCTTCGACTGACACATTTACTTTAGTGTTTTAGTTTTTAGACTGATTCTGACCTTGATCAGATGCAACCACATAGCGTTTTGGTATAATGATTTTTGGAAATGTTCTGCTTTTCTTGCTTGCATCAACTGTTTTTGGTTCTCAGCGTGAGACTGATGGAAACAAGCACAATAACACAAAGATCATAATGGCATATATGATACCATGGACAGGATTTTGGCCTGCAGGCCTTGCTATGGGTTCAGCAATACTCCCTGCCCTGAAAGTGGTCAGAGAGCAAGGGCTTCTACCCGGATACGATATTGACTTATATTGGAGAAACACAGAATGCAACAGCCTGGTGGGAATGAAGAAAGTATTAGAAGTTTGGAAGATTAATTCGGATATAGATGTAATCATCGGGGATGCCTGCACTTCGATCTGTCGCCCTTTGTCTTTGCTTGCTAGTAAATGGAATATTCCGATCATATCTTGGGGATGTTTGTCATCAGCACTGTCAGACAAGAGAATCCATCCAACGTTCACCCGAGTTGTCGGCGTATTCCGATTGCAGTTGCCTCTGTATGTCGGTATCATGAAAGAATTTGGTTGGACTCGTGCAGGCATTTTAACTGGTTCACAAGGCACTTTCGATTTTATTGGGAAAGAAGTTCTTGCAAACATGTTATCAAATGGTATTACTGCATTTTTGTACACGGTAAAGAGAACAGTTCATGGAGACATCACCGAACCCAAAGCCATGGCACAGCTAAAACATATTATGAATACTCTGAAGAAACAAGTCAGGATTATTGTTACCCTCTTAGATAATGCTGATTTTAAGAACATGTTGTCAATAGCCAATGAAGAAGGCATGTTGAATGGACATTACCAAATAATTGGTGGAGACAATTATTTTCATGACACAAACTGGGAGGAGTACTATCTTCTCCAAGGTATAATTATGACAGAGATATCCATCCAGCATAAATCCCAGGCTTGGAATCAATTTTCTAAAGATGTGATCGATGGTTTCAGAAATCCGTTGTTTGAAACGATGCCTGGTCTATCAAGGAAAGCATCAGTTTCAGCAGTGCCACCACATGCAGGTAATTTTTAATTAGTTTGGATCCGACAAATAAAATTGTCCCCCACGGATTCCTCCACCCCTTTCTATAGTTAAGCACTGTTGGCCTACATTGTTGTTCTAACTCTAGCATTTAATTAATTTTGGGTACGTGTAGGCATGGTAGCTATCTTGCTTACACTGCCGTTAACGCAGATCAAGATTGAATGCATATTATTTTAGAAAAGAGCTAACAAAAATTTGTCTAAATATCATGGCAAACGATGTGATACAAAGATATACCTGAAGTGAGTATTGCAGGGATGGGACGATATTTCTCGATATACTTTCACATTGCACGTATTCAATACTCAAAGATTTCCTCAACTGTCCACAAAAGCATATGATTGATTTAGGCTTAGTCTTTTTGACTTTGACAAAATATCCTATTTGACTAATAGCATTTATGATATTTGGTTTGATTCTCATTGGCCAGTGGATATTAAACTGGATTAGCATTTTTGATTCTCAGCTTGTCTTATGAGAATCCACTAGCCAATGAAATCCACCCTATAATATCCACTGACCAATCACTATCATTGCTTAGTAGATAATAGGTTAGATTCTCATTGGCCAGGATATCAGGCTGCATATTCATTGGGCCATGACATTCAGCTACAATCTCATTGAAAAAACTGGTCTTAGGCTGAATTTTATGTGGTCAGAATATCAGTCTGAATTTTCATTGACCTGGTCACTAGTATATCAAAAGGGTTGGATCTTTGTCAAAATCCACAGTAATATAAGTGAGTTATTGTGAGTGATTTGGGCATGTGTCCACAGGATTCAGCCTTTGTCAAAATCCACAGTAGATAAAAGAGTGATAATAAATGATTTAGGCATGCGCCCAAAGGACCTATATTATACCCAAAGGCCTCGCCGATATTTTGGAGGATGCGATGACTTGCCCAAAGGAGTTATAAGGCCTAAAGGCCCCATAGTTTGCCCAAAGAACCTATAATGTACCCAAAGACCCTATATTTGGGCCAAAGACTTAATATTCATGCCCATTAGGTCAATGAGAGCAATAGTAGATAAATTTGTAATTTTGTCTGAACAAATCAGGTAAAAAAATTGGTCTATCATCTTGAAAAATAACTGAACTGAAAAAATTAATTACAAAATTGATTTCAGCCTTTGTTAATTGCTTTTTGTTGTCTTACTGGAAATGGGACATTGTCTTGACAGAAATCTGAGAATTTGTTCTTCGAAAAATCTTTCCAGATTAATGATGCATTAATTTATTTCTATTTACAAACTTGTTTGAATAAGGGAAACTCTCTCTGTCAGTGTAAATGTACATGCTCAGTTCCCATGCATATTCAGCCAAACAAATAATCGTATTACTTCAGAATATTACTATGTTGTTAAATGGGAATGCATTGATTTGGCATGTTGAACTAATGGTACCAAAGAATCAGGAACAGATGCTCCCTCAATTGTGTAAATATGAAGTTTTGCTGTATGATTAAACTAAGAGTGATGTGCAGTGCGGACTTGGAAAATCTTTTGGTTATTGGACTGAAACAGTATTTTGGCTTTTAGTCCTCAAAGTGATTCTAACCGATGCAACAATAAGGTGTTTCTGTAAAATGATTTTCGGAAATATTCTGCTTTTCTTGCTTACATCAACCATTTTAACTTCTCAACTTGAGATGACTGTAGCGAAACAAAATTGCAACAAGTACAATACCACAAAGATCACAATGGCGTATATGATTCCATGGACAGGATTTTGGCCCGTGGGGATGGCCATGGGTTCAGCGATACTCCCTGCTTTGAAAGCAGTCAAAGAGCAAGACCTTCTACCCGGATACGATATTGACTTTTATTGGAGAAACACAGAATGCAACAGCCTGGTTGGAATGAAGAAAGCATTAGAAGTTTGGAAGATTAATTCAGATGTAGATGTAATAATCGGTGATGCCTGCAGTACGATCTGTCTCCCTTTGTCTCTGCTTGCAAGTGCATGGAATATTCCGATCATATCTTGGGGATGTTTGTCATCCGAACTGTCGGACAAGAAAAGCTATCCCACATTCACTAGAGTTGTAAATGTTTTCCAAATCACCCTTCCTCTGTATATTGCTGTCATGAAAGAATTTGGTTGGACTCATGCTGCCATTTTGTGCGGCCCAACAAGCGCTTATGATTTATTTGGGAAAGATCTGTTAGCGAACATGTTATCAAATGACTTTACCGCTATTTTGTACAAGATCAAGAGTACAAAACATGGGGAAGTCAATGATATTAAAGCCATGGCACAGTTGAAAAACATATTGAAAACTCTGAAGAAAAAAGTCAGGATTATTATTACACTGTTAAATAATGCAGATTTCAAGGATATGTTGTCAATAGCCAATGAAGAAGGGATGTTGAATGGACATTACCAAATTATTGGATCCGACAACTATTTGCATGACCCAAATTGGAAGGAGGACCCTCTTATCCAAGGCATTCTAATGACAGAAATTTCCACCCCAAACAAAACCCTGGCTTGGCATCAATTTGCACAAGATGTGATCAAGGATTTTGGAAATCCTTTGTTTGAAACAATGCCTGATCTATCAGGGAACGCTTCACTTACAGCAATAGCAACCCATGCAGGTAATGTTTTATCAGGAATGTCAGCCAGGTAATATCCACCTGTTCCATCAAATACCTCGATACAGACCATCTCAATTTTACGACCGCTTTATTTGGTCCCAAATTTTCTCCCATTGACCGCAATGATAATTTGTTTCAGAATTAAGACCACCTCTATTTTCAGAATTTAGAAAACCTAATTTGGTCCCAAACTACATAACCTCAGAATTAAGACCACCTGATAGGCCAAACACCCCAAAACTTGTACCCATAGGGTGGTCCTGTCTGTCTACCCCTTCAAGATGTTATGTAATTTAGCTAACATTTTGCATGTGTTTGTTTACCTATGTTTTCATCCATTTCTAACAAAAAAGGTTTCTGTCAGTGAATGTGATGATGTCAAGGAGGCCTAGAAGTGATGTCAATAACTTATTTATTGCTACCTTGATAATTTAGCTTTTGTAGAAGGGATGGGATTTTTTTCCCTCCTTTTAAAATTTATGATAGTGGAATGGAGTGATAATAGAGTATTGTCACAGTTTTACATGTATGTCATTCCAGCCATGGTTTATGATGCTGTCCTGATGTGGGCGCACGCTACAAATAAATCCCTGGAGCAAGGTTATGCTTATGATGATGGACGTCATATCACTCAAAATATCTTGAATCACACTTTTCAAGGTATTAGTGGACAATTCTCTATCGATGAAAATGGAGACCGTTTCATAAATGTTATGTTAGGAATCATGCAAAACGGAGAACTGATACCTTTAATGGAGGCTGAGTCAAAAGAAGGTAGAATAAGGAAATTGTACAAGAAAGAAAATGGCTCTGATTGGTCAGGTTTGACATGGCTTGGGAACAGGACATCCATCCCTACAGACCACCCTCCATGTGGGTGGAAAGAAGAACTGTGCAGCCATTTCAGATCAAATTATTTCAAGATCTCAATTGTTGTATACGCTCTAGCATTCACTGCAGCCTGCGCGATCATTGCGCGCTGTTTTCAGAGAGCGAGGTAACCATGATTTTCAACTTTGGGGATATTCAATCATTTTATAGACTATTCGAAAAGTAACACTGAGTGATACCCATGTCGTATCATAATCGATTTTGATCCAGTTTGTAACAGTGACGGGTACATTTCAATTCATGAATTCAAGTAATAAAAAATCCAAAAGTTGATTAATTTAATTGAATTAACTCTGTTGAAATATGCAAAAAAGATATCTTTAATTGGATTGAATTTGCTTCGATGAATTGAATTTCAAATGGTTGAATTATAGTACCTAGTTCTGGTTTTGTATTATACAGATGTTTTACATTGAATTATTTGATTTAAAGATTCCAACGGAAACTGAATGAAGCCAAACATTTTTGTCTTTCATGGAATGAAATTCAAAAGGAAAATCTGCTAAGTAGCCAGACCACTTTGGAGACAAGCACATTGGCACTCACAGTGAACAGAGTAAGTGAGCAATGTCGTCAGGTTTGACTCGGTTATGTGAATGAATGAACGAATGTAGTAACTTCGCAAACTGCAATAACCATATTTTGGCATCATTTTCTATACAACAAATATGATTTAGTCTTAACTGTTTTGAGTGTAATCATAATGTTGTTTTTTGTTTCCAAAATAATACTTAGGGGTCAGTTGAAACCTGCAAAGTGGGCAATGTTCAAGTAGGTTTGAAGAAACTTGGTCCTGGATCCATCAGTATGGCAGACAAGAAAGTCCTGCTTGATCTAAAAGTTATCAAGGAGATCAATCATCCAAACTTGAACTCTTTCATTGGGATTTGCATACAGCAACCAAATGCATGTATTTTGATGAAGTATGCGACGAGAGGAAGTCTTTATGATATTCTGCAGGACGACACATTCAAGCTAAATCATGACTTCAAGGTGTCTCTGCTCAGTGACATAGCTCAAGGAATGAGGTACCTGCACACAACTCCCATTGGTAAGTTATTCTGACAACACTTCCAAGCTCAATTATGACTTCAAGGTGTATATGCTCAGTGACATATCATAAGGAATGAAGTACTTGCATACATTGTATGACCCCCAAAAAAAGGTCCCCCATTGGTAAGTTACTTGTTACAATGCAAGACATGCCTTACCTTTACAACCAACAGCATAGCAGGTGTCCACTACTTCCTGTGGCATGTTAATTAATAATTATTATATATTATGATAAGACTAAAGCAATTATAACCTTACCAAAATATTATTTGGAACGATAGGGTCAAAACCCTAAACTTCCTATTTTTCCCATGACTTTACAAAGGCATTGTTGAGTTGCGGCCTTTTATATCTTCAATCCACATTAACAGATGACTTGCATTTATTATTTTTCACCATACAGAATACCATGGACATTTGACAAGCTTGAACTGTGTTGTGAACAGCCTCTGGACCTGCCAGATAACGGATTATGGTCTCTGCTACATCAAGAAATTGGCAAGGCGTCCCGACCCTGATCTTGAGGACTTGGTTTGGAAATTGCTTTGGACAGCTCCAGAACTTCTCAATGATTTATCTTGCAACGGTTGTCAAAAGGGAGATGTCTTTTCTTTTGGTATCATCTGCCAAGAAGTGTTGCTCCAAGATCTGCCTTATGCCAACAACCAGCCATATTTGACCCCAGAAGAAATTGTTGGGAGAGTAAAAGAAAAAACAAATCCACCTTACAGGCCATTCCTTGGTGATGGTAAGCAGTTTATCCATGTTCTTGTTTAATGTGAACAAAAATCTTGTATCTTTTCTTCATGTTACACACACTAATGCCGTGCAATCCGCATCAACAAAGCTCACAAGTTGATCAAACTTTTTGTGTTACAGTTTGCTGCGATTCATGGAAGACCTTGATCTCGCAATGCTGGGACGATGAAGCACAGAAAAGACCAACATTCACCGACATCAATGTTTCAATCAAATTCATAAATGGAGGGAAAACTGTTAGTCTGGTGGATAGCATGATTGTTAGACTTGAGTCACATACTAGACAACTTGAAACTGTGGTCATGAAAAGGTGTGTGTATGTGTGCAATTTTTTTCTGAAGGTAGATACTGAATACGGTGTTATTACTTCCTCTCAATTGATGCCATAACAATTTTTTATATTGGTTGACATGTTACCGTCACTAATAGCCATCAATTAGAGTAAGTTAAACAATTTTAGTTCATAAAAGGGCAATGCAAGATGGAGCATTGTGTATTATTACACAGGGCAAATTGACAACCAGTCATTTAAATTTCGAGGTACATTTTGGGAATCTCTTGGAGATGTAGAATAAAAAAACCGCATTTCAAGTTGTTTGAATTAAATTCTGATATTACAGATGCCAAGAACTACAAGAAGAAAAAGCGAAGATGGAAATCATTCTGCAAGATCTTCTGCCAGAGAGTGTGGCCAGGAACCTGAAGAACGGTATTTCTGTTCTGCCAGAGAGTTTTGACAACATCACCATTCTGTTTTCTGACATAGTTTCCTTCACCTCCATCTGTGCTTTGGGGTCTCCCATTGATGTTGTACACATGCTGAATGAAATGTACACCCTGTTTGACAACATTGCTTCAAGATTTGACGTCTTCAAAGTGGCTACAATCGGAGATGCTTACTTCGTGGCAAGTGGAGTGCCCAAAAGAAATGGCGATCGTCATGCTACTGAAATCTGCAGGATGGCATTGCATCTGGTTGGATCCATCAAAGACTGCACTATTCCCCATCAGCCTGGCAGGAGCATGCAAATGAGAATTGGAATCCACACTGGTCCTTGTGTGGCTGGTATCACTGGCTCAAAAATGCCAAGATATTTGTTGTTTGGAGAAACAGTGGACATTGCGTGTAACATGGAAAGTACAGGAATTGGCATGAAGATCCACCTCAGTGGGAGAACCCAACAAATGTTGGGTGATATATATGAATTTGTGATTCAAGAAAGGGGTGAGATTTATGTTAAGGGTCTGGGGATGACAACAACATACTGGTTGGAAGGCAAGGATAGTTAAAATGGGGAAATACCTACCTGCTAGGTAGTGGCAATAAGTGGCATGTAAATATTCACAGGCATCCCCATCAAAATTATTGTTTGCAGCGTATGTAATTAAGTAACCAAGCTCAAATTTATATTATTAATAAACCTTATTTGTTTGTGTTTGAATTTTGGTTGTGTTTACATTGGTGTGAGATTGTCTGGTAATGGAGTTGACATGTGCAATGTGCAAGTAAGGACTGTAAGGTACATTTACATTGTTTGCTTTTATAAGGTCAAAGGTAGTTGATCCGCCAACTTTTGGCTCCGCCGCAAACTCTCTTTCCTTCCCGCTGAAGTGAGCTGAGATTAGTCAGTCCTGCAGTTGAATTTTTTCAATTGCTTCAAATCAGCTGTGTTGAAATATCCATCAGGGTGTTCCAAAAATAGTGAAAGTCTAAAATACATTAGGGCTAACCTCTAAATATTTTCTATAGTCCCTCTCCCTATGTAACATTTCAGCTCACTTGAAGGTGTTTTAGATGTTGCTCAAGAGCCCAAAAGATAGATGGGAGTTTAACATTGAATTTTCATGCGAAAATGGCTATTTTGGCAAATAGCTCACAAATTATCAGTTCCAGTCCACCCACTCACTTCGATAGTTGATACAGTGATGTATAAATTAATCTGCACACTGTGGTACCAATTTAATATCTGTACGAAGGGAATTGAGCACAAGAGAAGACTAAAAAATCAGTGCAGTGATGGTCTCAACAACAATGGTCCACAGCAGGGAATTTGGTCAAGTGGGGCTAGCCTCTTATCAACGACTTAGTTTTGTATTAACAAAACATAACTTATTAATCTTCAAAAGTGTCTTAAAAATTCAAATTTTTCCAGTAATATTTCCTGTACCAATAATTTTTATGGAATAGTTAATTATTAGCCATGACAAGCTAAATTAAATTAATTTACATGATTCTTTTCATTTCAAAACAGACAACAAGAAAACATAACAAAATTAAAGTAACATAATCTTCATTTATAAACTGATGATTATGTAACAGTGAGCAATAAATCTACTTACAAGTCATGTTATTGTTTTTATTATTACTATTATACTATTATGTAATATCAGCAATCTAACAAAGACTTGTATTTGGCAGCTTTCAGTGTTGTCTGCGTTTTTACCTTTTCGCTGATTATATTTATCTATCAATCCTGTTTTAGGTTATCTATCTATCTATCTATCTATCTATCTATCTATCTATCTATCTATCTATCTATCTATCTATCTATCTATTGTATTTTTTATCTATTCTATCTTTCTATTCTACATTTTTCTATCTGTCTATTATCTGTCTTTCTAATTTGCTTTTCTAATTTGTTTAAAGAGTCACATCACTGCCTTTCACGCCTATTGAATATGAAATAAAAACGAAAGTTAAGGTAACATTCTAAGTGCTGCGCGTATTTCATGGCTGTGCCATTTACATATTATGTATATCATTGTAACTCTCTGAGAAATAGCATTTAAATAAACTATTCCAATTCACTACACCCCTACTTCTCATAAGCTATTCATTAGTATACAGATATATTTACTTTGTTTGGAGAAGTTCTTGATAAGCTCAGAATCAATCCAGCAGTAAAATTAATGACCATATAAAATTAATAACCATATATAACCCTCAGATTATCTAATTCAATAAAACCATGCAGTGCAAGCTTATTGTCTTTTTATTTTTTCTTTCATAAATCTTGATTTATTATTGATTCATGGAAAAAATGTTCATCATCAATAGCTGATTAACATAAATTCTAGCCCGTAAATCTAAGTAAAATCTATTTCTATGAGAAAAAAATAATTTAAATCATTGAAAGGACCACAGCTTTGTTTCAAAGCATATTTGATTGGCTCAGAGCAATTAGAGGTTGATTGAATGCATCGAAGACAGTGTGTTCTGTTTTTCAGCGTAAAGTTCATCTGGACGGCAAGATCCAGTTTTAGATTTAGATTTTCAATATAACATGCAAAGATTCGATACTTGGACCATTACGGTGACCATTCTGTCAAGTTGTCAACTTCATCAGCTATGACTGATTACTGGAGCTAATATACTCCGACACACGCACCATCAGGTGGCAGGTTGGTTAAAAGAGATATGGAAGCAGTGGAAGGCCGGAACATAAAAATGTCTAAAGCAATCATTTTTTGAACATTGAAGTTAAATGCTGGCCTACCTGGTCTAAAATGGAAGCTTTGCAAAGGGAATACAACAAGTCAGCCATAAGTAAAGGTTATTCACCACGGGAGAGGGAATATGTGATTTATCACCCGAGGCCTTTAGGCCGAGGTGTGATAAATACATATTCCTGATCCCATGGTGAATAACCGGCTTATACCATGAGACAAACACTCAAACAGTCAAACATGAGAGGATAACTGGACAACAAAGAATATGGGAATTATTCCCCTGAAATACTGCAATTTGATTGGTTGACAGAGGTGTCGAATGGTATAACTGGAATAACACCAAAACAGTGGCGAAGGGATTAGATAGATCAATGAAACCCTCTGGATCAGAAAAGAGAGTTTTCCAATGAACAGGGACCTGGGGGTCTACAAATTGAGTAATGTTTATGACACTCTTCTCACCACCCTGCCACCTGGTGGTGCACAGTTCCAATAGCCAGTCATTGCCGGGGAAGGTAACAGAATTGTCTCTTTAACTGTCCAGGTATGAAATCTTTGGATGTTACATGTGAACATTAAAAATTTTTTTTCCACAAACGTGTGTCCAAAATAGTCATCGTCAGGTATTTGATGATATGCTGTGGAGAAGTCACAAGGACTCAAGTAGATGATCTGGTTGGATTACACATCTTATGTTTGATCCGAAAGGTGGAAAGAAGTTGATCACTGGCGCTATAAATTTAACAATCTTCACACATTTTTGCATTTGAGGTTCAAATATGAGGTCAGCAATTCAAAGCACAATGGGGAAAGGTACTGCATTTGTACAAAAAGGTAACGCATTTCTTTTGTACCACAATTACGTTTATTCTTTAATCTGTGAAGCCGAGTATCTTTAACACAGTAGTAAAAGTATTTGACAAAATACAGGTGGTAGCGGAATAAATTACAGGAATTCTCGTTGTAGTTGACTTTTCAGGGATTTCTGCTTGCTGTTCGCTTGTACATGACGTGTGGTAGGTACTTACTCTAGTGAAACTAATTTCTGATTCAGTGGTAAATGAATTTACATAGGCGTACGGCGCGCGCGATTTTTGGGGGGGCGAGCGACATTTGCCCGAATTTCAAGATCTAGTTTTAGTACCATTTCAAGTGAAATTGGCTAGAAATCATTAATTTTCAATAGTGTTTATTTTATCATCTGCCCAAATTTTCAACCTTTTTGCCCGAATCTTACTGTTTCCCAAACTTTTGGGGGAGGCGATCGCCCCCCCTGCCCCCCCCCCTAAGATACGCCTATGTGAATTTATGTTTATGAATGGAACCGAAAACTGTTTTCACAATTTGATTTGAGACTTAGCCCATATTAGTATGCACCACTGTCTACAAGTTGACCGCTATTTGCTGCCACCTATGGTGCAAAATTCGCGAGCTCCTGTGAGCGGTCAACAGAATTTCAATCTCTGGAAGAAACCAGGACAGTGTCTGGAAGAAACCAGGACAGTTACATCATTTAGTGATGGTCTAGTTTATTACCAAAAACTAATCTGACTTTGGTTGGCTTCAATTTTAAGCAGACAGCATGTAAATACCAAAATAAGTTGGAACTATGTTTTATCATGGAGGATGTATACATTGTAGCTCATATATAATGCCAGTTTAGAGGGGGGCCACTCGTGGCATAGACAAGACATTTTGTTGAGTGTTATCAGCTTCTATGAAATTGTAAATTATATTGTTGCCCTAGTTAATTGATCTCCATAAAGTAACAGGATAAATACGAATGAGAATTTTTGATACCACAAAGCAAAAACATTGACTTTGTATGGACACGTGAATAAGTGAGAGAGCATTCTTTTTTTGGACACTTTTCTGACCACAATTTAACATGCCCTAAATGGCATAAGTGGATTGAATACCATCAAACTTCTGATGAGAAAAATCATCCATTTCACAGGCAAAGTTTATGCTAAAATTTCAAAACTTTCTTTTTGTCTCATGATTTCCAAACATTTTCATTCAAAGCAGTGGACTGGAACTTTGCCGGCAACCATGCTTTGTGAAAGTAGTTTGGCATAGTAATATGGACAGCTGTTGTACGACCTGATCTTATGATCTGTCCAAAACAGATCAAATTATTGTTGACCCAATGTGATTTTCCAGGGACTGTCAGCATTCTGCTGCCTTTTGTCAGTCCCGAACAGAGGCAGTATGCACCATATGTCATCGGAGTACAACATGTCACAATATATAAACCAATTTTAATAAACTACGATTTTAGCAGATATCATTGTCAAATCTAAAGTCAAAATATCATAAAAATAACTATTTGACCGAAATCTGTCTTAAAACTAATAGCAAAAAATCCTGAAGTCAACTTCAACGCAATTTCCTGTAATAAGTTGAAACAAGATTCCAGACTGGTGTATTGTTTATTGTTTATTTAATTAATTGACTTTTGGAATTTTTCCTGAAAGTATGATTCATGCTGCTAATGGGAAATGGTTATGAAAATGCACTGTAAAGAAAATGACATTGTATAGGCCTACATAATTATATTCATTAGAAAATATTTCAAATTGAGAAGGAAATACTTGCACATGAAACTAACCTTTTCTTTACCTTTCCAGTCTCAGACATGATATGTCAAATATGCATTATACATAGGCCTACACACATTGTCTATATATGAACAAAAATGAAGCTGCAGTGACTGTCCCTCGAAGACTGACTTTCATGGCTGTGCCATTAATATATATTATATATATATGCTTGGTGGTGTAGTGGTTAAGGTTCCCGTCTGCTCTGCTGAAGGTCTTTGCCTGCATGGGTTTGAACCCCGGGTGGGGAACCCAAAATTTTCAGTGTACCTTCATGAGCAAAATCCCAGCTGGATGTCGTTCAGATGAGACATTAAATTGGCGGCCCCTTGTATCAGTGTCTGTGCTGGGCAAGTAAAAGATCCCTCACATGAGGTAAATGTGTAACATGTTGAGGACTCCCGCTCTCTCTCAACTCATCAATCAACCCTTGTGAGTGCCCAGAACTGGGCTTAGAGAGCTGCACGTACCATATCTATCTATCTATCTATCTATCTATATTAAGAGTGCCCTTCTTAAGTGTCTTAATTGTGCATGTTATTATTTTTTTATATTAGCCCTACATCATCAACTAAGCATGATTATGTAATATGTGATAGATTTGATGACTTGCTTTGATATTTCCAGCCAGGCTTTTGCCCTCGTGGCGTCTTATGATAACCCTAACTCAGTGTTTTGGGGCCCTCGCTTTGTACATGAATAGAATCAACATAAGTTTTGCCATTGTCTGCATGACTGGAGGACCTAAATCGGCTTACTTGAACGTAACCGGTTTTGAGTTTGCTAATTCCACACAAATTGCCAAGGTAAGTGATGAAGTAATCTTAGAAACAAAAGCAGTTGACAAGAGTCCGACTCTGTTCAAGTAATTCTGGAAGGTGAAAATATTTTGAAGACCTTGGAGAGTTTTAAGAGAATCTAAAAGCGTACTTGTTTAAAAGCCTTTATAACTTAAAGTCAAGACATTTTATTTTGGCAGTAAGTTTTTAGCCAATAAAACAATCCATGAATAAGTCTGAGGTTTAATTTATGGTTTATTAGGGTGAGTACACCATGACCAAGCAAGATTTGGACTAAATTTATGTCCTCTGATCCACCAGCTCCATCATGCAGGCACTTACAATGTTAAATTGCTGCTGCTCTTCACCACTTTTAGAGCTATTTTTAGCCTTCTGTTGTGACGTCATCAGCATTGTTGGCTCTATGACATCACTGAAACAATGGTGACGTCACAACAGCAGCAATAGAAGAAAATGGCTTCTTGAGCTGTGTTGACAGCAATGTTATTCCAATAGGATTACCTCAAAACTAGGGCTACAGCATGTCAATACTTCCAAATGTTTATGAAACTGTTTGGTCAAGGTGTCAGGAACAGGAGGAGACAAGTATTTTTGTCAAGAGTAAGGTATGTTTTTAATCATCAGCCAAAAACTTACTGCCACAAAAAAATGACTTGACTATACTACTAAGTACATGTATCAGTGCAAGAACTTCTGAGCAGTTCACTGGAAGATGGGCTGTATAAATCACTATTATTATCACTTTTTTAAGTATCACCGAAGATATAAAATTTGTATTATGTACCTGAAATTATGACATACTAGATCAAGCGTTTTTTTAATCAATTTTGATATGATCCACCTTTCAGGCTAACCTCTGTGTATAGGATTGATCCTAGCCCCAGTGTGACTCCGATGCTGCTTGCAACATCAACAGCAACTGGGCACCCGGGGCTAGATTGATCCTATCATAAGGTCATATCAAAATTTATGTAAAAAAATGCCTGATCCAATTCAAAGGTTGACCAGTAGCGGATCCAGGGGGAGGGGGGGGTAGGGGGTTCAAACCGCCCCTTGGGACCAAGCCAAAAAGCCACATAGCCAATTAATACTCACGCGCAAAGCATAAAAGTCCGCAAGAACTAACACTCGTGTTTGACACCTTAACAGGGAGCAGGAATACAGATCTTGCACTCTCGTAAACATGGCTGTTCTGCTCACAAAGTAGTTTTGAAGTTCTCTTTGGTTTCTAATTTGAAGAGGGTAGTTGGTGATGCTTAAGTACACCAAAATCTAAAGGCATGCACTTGTACTGTTGATGCTTTCAGTAAAGTGACACATTGCAGTCATGGCTGACAATCGTTACCTTATTAACTACGCTATGTACAGCTATTTGGCTGGCCTGTCTACACATTTAAAAAATGGCAGCCATTTCGATGGTTGGGATCCAATAAGAGAATTGCCTTAGGTTCATAGTAACCATACGAGTTAGTTTTCTTCTTGGAATTAAAAGAGTGAGAGCGAGTTTGCAAAGAATTCCCCGGCTTGGTAAATGGCACTTTGCAGTTCAGTTGTGACACCTCAACTTGATGCAATGGATAATATTTCACCTTGCTATGCCACGAATGTGTCTGCTGTGGCAGTCCATTATGCTGACAACTGCAAACTCAAAACTGAGGACATTGTTCAAACCTCTGTTAAAGCCAATATAGGGGCACTTTTCTACCAGTCCATTTATTTGACTGATTTTGCTTTTTTTGACAATTTTATATTATTATCCTTCCAAAAAGCATGTAGAATTTGAAAAATCTTGCAAAGTTGGTATGTGACCTCACACTGTTGGGACATATTGATTGGCTGTGGTGAGGAGTGTGATGCAGTGTTAGCGTATGATGTAGTGTGGAGAATGGCAATATATGGTATGTGACATAGTATGAATGTTTTATCACGCATAACTGAGTAAAAGAAGAAGATTACAAACTGTGAAATTCAATAAATAACTGTTACTCATGATACTCATAAACTGTCTAATCTGAATTTTGTCTTCAGTTTGCTGCCAGTGGCACAGCTAGGGTGTCCCAAGAAGGGGATACACAGTTGCACATTTTTTTGTTGGATGGATTCACCCTTGTGTATTATATATTTTTGAAATTATGATCATTATTTTTGTATTCCCTTGGTTCAGGGTTGAGGGGCAAGCCCTTTACCCCTCATGCCCAAAATTATTATGGAAGAGAAGGGAAATGCAGAGCACTGCATTTTCACCAAATGTTATTTCCCCCTAGGCCATTTCTGCATTGTAGATACGCCCCTGCTGGCCACACCTTTCAGTGTTTCATTTCTACACACATGGCTTGAAGTCATATGCCTGTATACTACCTCACAAAATTGATATGACATACTATGCACAGTGAGCCATGATTGGCTGAATAACCTGTGACCTCACATGGAACACCTGATTTTCAATGCTAACCTATGGGAACTGCCATATGATGTCAAACTTCAACATTACAAGAAAAAAATCACTTTCTACATACTTTTTGGAAGGATAATAATCCTGTAAATCTGGACTGTAAATTCCATACTATCCCATTACTTATCAATATTAGCTCATCCATGTTTTAAGCAATATGACTTCTCGTAAAGTTTGTGGTTTCTACTCTTCAAATTAGTTTGTAGCTCAGTAGCGGATCCAGGGGGGGGGGGTTTAGGGGGTTCAAACGCCCCTTGGGACCAAGCCAAAAAGCCACATAGCCAATTAATACTCACGCGCATGGCATAAAAGTCCGCAAGAACTAACACTCGTGTTTGACACCTTATCAGGGAGTAGGAATACAGATCTTGCACTCTCGTAAACATGGCTGTTCTGCTCACAAAGTAGTTTTGAAGTTCTCTTTGGTTTCTAATTTGAAGAGGGTAGTTGGTGATGCTTAAGTACACCAAAATCTAAAGGCATGCACTTTTACTGTTGATGCTTTCAGTAAAGTGACACATTGCAGTCATGGCTGACAATCGTTACCTTATTAACTACGCTATGTACAGCTATTTGGCTGGCCTGTCTACACATTAAAAAAAATGGCAGCCATTTCGATGGTTGGGATCCAATAAGAGAATTGCCTTAGGTTCATAGTAACCATACGAGTTAGTTTCCTTCTTGGAATTAAAAGAGTGAGAGCGAGTTTGCAAAGAATTCCCCGGCTTGGTAAATGGCACTTTGCAGTTCAGTTGTGACACCTCAACTTGATGCAATGGATAATATTTCACCTTGTTATGCCATGAATGTGTCTTCTGTGGCAGTCCATTATGCTGACAACTGCAAACTCAAAACTGAGGACATTGTTCAAACCTCTGTTAAAGCCAATATAGGGACACTTTTCTACCAGTCCATTTATTTGACTGATTTTGCTTTTTTTGACAATTTTATATTAATCCTGTAAATCTGGACTGTAAATTCCATACTGTCATTACTTATCAATATTAGCTCATCCATGTTTTAAGCAATATGACTTCTCGTAAAGTTTGTGGTTTCTGCTCTTCATATTAGTTTGTTGCTGAACATTAATAAAGAGGCTTTGCTGCACATTTCTGTGTGACGTGTAGGTGTAGAAGTGCTAACTTATTACATTGTTGTTATGACAGCCTACAGGTTCATAGGATCTGAAAATGTGTAGCAAATAAAACCTCTAATTTCCGATGAAACACCAAAAAATATCTATTGGATTAAGCAGTTGAAAACAGCATGCAGGAGGCTAAAAACTCACCTCAGAGCACGTAAAATCCGTTGGCTTCTGGGGGCCTTGCACGGCCCCCAGACCCCCCGCCGCATAAGCTTCAGCCCTCCGGGCTTCGCATTCTGTGGAACTCCTATCACTGAACCTGAACCCCCCCCCTTCCCAAATTCCTGGATCCGCCCCTGTTGACTACATGTACATACTGTATACTGTGAAACTGACCACTGTTAAAACCACATGAAGTGCAAAAAGCATGATAGTATATAGCTTTTGTATTGCAGGTGGAAAGCGAGAGCCTCACTGTTTACAGTAAGATTTTTCTGGATTAAAAATGTAAAATCATCAGTTAAATTTTCTGTATCATTTCAAGGCTGATTTTGATTGGAACAGAACAATTCGAAGTTTCATCCTTAGTTCGTTTTACATTGGTTATCTGGTGACACAAATTCCAGCAGGTTGGCTCCTGGGCAAGCAAAAGTAAGTGGTAACATGTCTTTGATATTAATTCGACCAAGATCAAATGGCTTACGTTTGTTTGAATGTAGTGTTTGAATGTATGTAATGCATGCATATCAGGGTGTCCCAGAAAAAGTGAAAGTGTGAAATTCATTGCAGTTATCCCCTAAATATGTTCTACAGTCTCTCTTTGACCTATGTGTAAAATTTCATCCAAATTGCTGCTTCAGAGTTCAGACTGTGCAGTATGTTTTCCTATGTTATTGAGTCAATATTTCCATAATATATAAGAAAAGAAACTGGACTACTTTTATATGATATACAGTAATCCAGAAAACGAATGACTTTTATCTTCTGATCATGAAGTATTAACCAGAAAAACTCAATGGTTAATATATCTGGATTAGTGACACATATGTTCTGGAAAACCAGCTTGATTATCCTAATGTATAGATAATAACACTTTGGCCTATCTGTTATTTCTGAATTGAGTTGAATGTATTGCTCTGGAATGAAACATTTCTTGCGTTCATTGAAATTGTACTGGCTCCCAATTTCGCAGTTTCACAAAGTAGTTTTTGATGTACGAGTATTATATGAGATTCTAGGGAACTGAAAACTCTGCTCCTGCATGCAAATTATTACAATTCCGTCATATCCACCTCATTAGTTCTGTTACATTGTAGGAATTATATTATATTCAATTACAGCCTTCCAGTTTGATATAGACACAATGAGGATCAGTTCACTGCGAAAAATGCATTTTTTGACTAATGATTGCCGAAGAAGTGTCATCTTCTCTACTTCAACATGGGAAACATAGAGGCTGTTTGATCAGTCATGATCAATAGAAGGCCATTTGACTTGTCAAAACTGATTTCAGAGTGAAAATCAGATACATAGGCTTTCGTTTGGCTGTCACCAACAAGCGGGATAAGTCTCCTTAAATCAAATTAACATTGCAAGTATTGGGTATGATCATGACAAATCATCATGATGATGACACACCAAGTGCCATTTTCACAGTGCAACAGTCCACTCTTTTTCTTTATCAAAGTGGAAGGCTGTAATGTTCTAACAATAATCTTCATCGTTCAGAGTAAGTCCGAAGTGGCTGATATTCACAGGAGGCCTGATCACAGTCGTCCTTTCCTTCCTCAGTCCTGTGGCAGCTGGATTGCATTGGGGTTGTCTGGTGGCTGTCCAGATCATCAAGGGACTAGCCTGTGTAAGTTTGCCAAAAAAATGTTGATATATATATTATGACTGTATTCGTGGTGGCCGAAAAAAGTAAATTGAATTATATTACTAAAAAATATGTGCCAAATCTCCAAAAGATAGTGTTATAATTTATTATTTATTTATTTATGTATTGTCATCTTGTTTGAGTTCCCAGAACTGGCCAGAACATTTGATGATGTCACAATTAGAATGCTTGTTATTAATTATTATAGTTATGTAACACATTATGTAAATATCGAGTTTTCACATAATAACAACCATTGTAATTGTAAAGTTATCAATGTCTTTGCGGCTTGCGGGAACTACCTCTGAAGTCTGGGATGACACAAATTGCTAAAAATACGAGCTCGCACAGGTACATGAATGATCTGACTGAAAATTCCATTTATTTATCTTTATTCAGGGAGTGTACTACCCATGTCAACACACCATCATATCTGCCTGGGCTGCCCCTGAAGAAAGAAGTAGATTTGTAGGCCTCAGCCAATCAGGTTTGTTGAGTCCCTCATCACATACACTCTAAAAAATTTCAGACAAAATCAGACAAAATTTTGTCCCGACATTTTTTAGAGTGTATCTAGAGAGCTATGGGGATTCTATGTTTTGTAACACAACAGACACTCTGTGAGCCTGTGAGGAGTAACTTGTGAGTTGTTGAAAACATGACATATATTGAAAGCTATATACATGTCTTAGAGATGGCCCTTACTTAATTTTGATAGTGGGGAATGGGGATGACAGTGATGATAGTAAACCTGATGTGTTTGAAGCACAAGTGAAAAGGGGTGACAGGAATATTCTACAACATTCTGAAAGGCGCAAAGTAAAAAACAAGTTTCGACGAGCTAGTCCTAGTGGATTCTGAAAGTCCAGGGAAAACCCTGGTTCAGATGAGGCAAACCACTTGCTCTAAATTATTAGTGTTATGCCAAAGTAATTACCACAAGGAATTGACCCTGTTCTCTCCAACATCATTTATAGGGCATGGATCACATGTCTGGGTCATTTCTTCAATTTTGAAGACTTCCTCAAGTACCAAGACATCACTAATGGGGCCTAATGCTGCAATCCTATTCAACTGACCCTTTTTTGGCTGTTCATGCTTGGTGTTAGCAGCTCCCATGCAGAAGCAATGACGTTTGGGGAATTCCTCAATAAATACTATTAGAATATTGGTTACAGCACCACAGCCTCCAAACAATTCAAGACTTGTAATCAAAAAGAGAGGGAAATTTAGGGTCGGTCATTTAGCTCTACTTGTAAGACAGCCGACTTTTTAATTTCATACTCATTTCATCCAGACTACTCACTACATTTTGCATCATGATGATTCTAGGGAGCATGCTGTATTTCAGTTCTAGGGAACATACAATAATTTAAGCGTTGGGATAATTTAAGGTCTGCGGGAGAGGAACAGTCTGGTTCCAGACTGTAGGTTGCTCCTAAGCACTAGGCTTGGGGCCGGGCCCGACCTGCCTTTCAGCCTAATTGGTTCAACAACCGAAAGTATTATAACGTAGTGCTGATCAGAACAATTTTGAAATTCTGAACTCAAGGTCTGCGTTATGAAGACAATTCGGCTTGTTGTGTTTTTAATATTACTTTGATTTATTTTTGCTAATTTCAGGGTCATCTCTTGGAAGTATCATAGGATTCATATCAGCTGGTGTTCTGTGTAAAGAAGGTTTTGCCGGTGGTTGGCCTTCCATATTTTATGTTTATGGTGAGTATGATGAATACCTAAAGTGGCCAACATTAGACATCTTAAGTGGCTTAGAGTTAAATAATTACTTGCCCAATTTAAGTTAAATTCCTTCAAGACAATTGATAGTTGGTTGAATTTCAAAAATTCAGATTGTGTGCTTGATAGTGATGACATCAGGTGTTTTCCCTGACATGTCTTATCCAGGGGAACATTGATAGGCATTGTGTTTGTTCATATTCTGGCTAACTTTCAAATGGGATTTAACTGTCATTAGATGACATTATGAGTGATAATAGGGGTAGTGGCTGTTTTACCCCAACATGGGGCATAAGCACCCGTCGCTGGAAAAATGACAGTAGGGGAGTGAGAAATCTCATCAAGCACAATAAGGAAGAGTCGTCTATAGGATGCTGAGTGATAGGGGTTTGCAGGTAGGTCTACGCTCATAAACTGTGTCATATAGCCAATTGGAGTTCTAAATTGCGTTGGTCATTATCATTCTATGAGACATTTTGTCTTTTAGTGGTTATGCCCCACTCTCCCCTAGCATTGTATGTTTTCTCTTTAACCCAAGATAACAAAGAAATCCATACCTTTGAAAGAATAATTCTTTGTAAATCAAACTTTAAAAAAAGATTGTGAGGATTTACAAGTGGCCTAATTTTTGGTATAATTAACTTGTCAATTGTGAAATGTTGAGTCACCAAGAACTTCAATTTTACAAAGATCTGTCTCTGTTCTCTGTTTCAGCCTGTGTTGGCTGCCTTTGGCTGGTGGCATGGTTCGTTTTTATCAGTGATTCACCCTCAAATCATCGGTTTATCAGTGAAAAAGAGGCAGATTACATAACTAGTGTAACACTGAAGGATCTGCAGTGTCTGGAGGTAATTATTTTTTCTAAAGCTGAGATGTGCCAGTAACTGTTGTAAAAATTGTGATAGCGCGGCGTTGGTATATACTCTGCATATAGTCTCTTTGAGGTCTGCTGTGTTCTGTGTCTTTGCTTCAACTATAATCACTCATTAGTCTCTCAATAGGTAGCATGATAGTTCCTCCAAGAGTCACTCACAGGTGTCTCTAATTGCAATACATGACAGTGCTGCGCACTGTCACAAAAAGTACAAAATAAAAGATATTTATACAAAAACCTCCCAGTCAACACAAATGTATTACAGCAAATTTCACAATCATGGAGTCAAGGTGAGTATCAAACTTCCAGGCTACTTCATTGAATTATGATATCAGCCTAACAGCCTTATAATTGGCCACAAAAGACCCATATCTCAGGCAATAATGGCCAATTTCATCCGCGTATCACTGTGATGTGATTTGATTTCAGGAAGAATTGATGTCTTTGACTTTTGATGTTATTTTAGACATGCTTAATTGTAACCCGCGAACCCGCAGACCTGCAAACAAATCCTGACACAATCATTTTGAACAATTTCTTCCCTATGGAAGTATTATCTTAAATTCTTTATTTCGTGCAATATTATACAGTTATCGCACAGCACCGAGTGCAATATCAGTTTTTATGGCACCGAGGTGACTAATATTGCACGAGGGCGCAGCCCGAGTGCAATATTAGTCACCGAGGTGCCATAAAAACTGATATTGCACAAGGTGATGTGCAATAACTGTTATATCATATGTTTTTTGTGGCAAATGCAAAGAAAAGGGCTGGAATTCCTTGTCCAAACTGATTTTTGTGTTTCTTTTGACTCACGTGTTTAAAATGTATCTCATCAAAAATCAATAACTATTTCACTCACAAATTTTTTTGTCACACTATTGGAATCCACAAATGATATACTTGATGATGGATTTTTTTCAGATTTTTATCTGAAACTTTATAGCAGACTTTAGACCTCTAAACACAAAAAAATCACTGAAAAATCGGCAAAAATGCCGTTTTTCGGCCACTTAATGCTTTATTCTGATGCCACAAATAAAATAACCAACACAAAAAGTTGATATCCACCTGGCCCGTAAATATGCGCATCTTTTGCCACCATCCCCATCTTTCTATCTGCCTCCGTTGCTGTGCAGTTCCTTTTTTTAGTAAAACCAACAAACACAACATATTTGTTTGCTTGTGGCTGCAGCAGCATCAAAATATGGTGCTTCCTCTCAGGTCCGTCCAATCTTTCACATGTTAAAATGAGCGTGCAATAACATGCGTGCAATATCGTAGAATATTGCACGGCTGTCAGCCAATGAGCAGCGAGTATTTCCGCTAGACATATGATATTGATAAATATTGCTTGGCAAAAATTAATATTTTGTTCTAAAGAGTCCATCATTTCTGTAATTCATAATTTTTTTCTATTCAGAAAAATATAGTTCCCTGGAGGTCTATGCTGAAGTCACCTCCAGTGTATGCCATTTGGACAGTTGATTTTACTTACCACTGGTTGTTTTACACTGTTCTGTCTCTGTTGCCAACCTATATCAATGATGTTTACAACATTGACCTCCAAACTGTGAGTTATTTGTATTATTTTGACTAATAAAAGCAATAAAACCAATATGTGGTTGCCATGGTCAATAGAATTGGCAGCTGAAGTTCAAAATTGTTAACACACTCAGCCAACTGGCGTATACAACTATTAATTTAAATGCTAAAGGCAACCCACTTTGTCTTCAACTTCTTGTGAGATAAATGCATAATAAATAATGTCATACATAGACAACAATCAACCTGGCAAAATATGCACATGCCCTATATCTTGAGTGCATCGATCCACTGACATATGTCCTATCAGATATTTACTCTCTTTCAGAATGGGCTGCTGAGTTCCCTACCTTATTTTGCCAATTTTCTCTTCACACAATTCGCATCTTGGCTAGCAGACTTTTTATCGAGGAATTATCTTTCGTTGGGTGTTGTGCGAAAGATTATGGCTACATGTCGTAAGTAACAAGACCATGGCCTTTATTGTCACAAAAAAGAAGAAGATTAAACTGTTGTATCTCCGCAGAACTTGAGGCTAACCCCTAACATGCATTTTTGAAATTACTTTTTATTTTTCATTTAATGTTATAAGGCTAATGTGAGATCAGTTTGGTAGATTTTGGTAGCGTTTCCAAGAAATTTCATAATAATTTTGGAGCCAAAACCTGATTGTACAGCATAACTCCTTACTGAACCTACAGAATCGGACAAAACTGACAGGACGTTTTCATATGTATATGATTACGTGTGATGGCTATCAAAATTCTCTCATTCCCTTGGAGATAATTAGTGTTAGCAAGCAGGTTGCATATGCAATAATTTTTAAAATATAGGGTAATCAAGAGTAACAAATCTTCTATTTTGCATGTGTTTGATATATACCTGAAATCTATGAATGGATACTATCCATTGGTTAGATTTCAAACATTTTTGCAATGCAAATGAATCTTGGGTTTTTTTGTATCTTCGCTAACATTTTTCAGAATCTCTGATCCCAGCAATACTAGTAATAGCCATTGGCTTCATGCAAAACCAGTTTGCTGTCTCGATGACATGTCTTACCATTGCCGTGGGCCTTTTGGGTTTTGCAAGGAGTGGGCACATTGTAAATACCATTGAAGTATCTCCA
Organism: Platynereis dumerilii; assembly: GCA_026936325.1. NCBI lineage: Eukaryota > Metazoa > Annelida > Polychaeta > Phyllodocida > Nereididae > Platynereis > Platynereis dumerilii. Next base: position 35,116,568 of record JAPTHN010000006.1, on the reverse strand, counting down.
AGGTAGGTATAGCTATCAGTAATGCACATGTATGTTTCTTTTATGCTCTATATAAATTTGGAACTGTAACAGTCAACCCTTTAGTATTTAATCAAAAAATTAAATGTCATACATAAATCCTGACTGGTTTTTGAGCTAGTTCTGTGTGTCTTTCTAATTTGGGTTTGTGGAAATACCATAGTACGTACTGATTATTATGGCATTCTGCCCTATTGCAATTATCATTGGTCTTTTCGGGAATCTGGTGGGCAAATTTCCAGGCAAAATTCTTCACGAATTACAATAAAACTTTGCACATTGTGTTAAATCTCCTCAAGAGTTTGTCCATTAACTTTACAGGAAGATACACATTGTTTAATAATATGTGTGTGTGTTTCAGATTCTCAGGAGCTGTAATCGGAGTGGGAAATACAATAGGGACATTAGCTGGGGTTCTTGCCCCCCTTGTGGCAGGGGCCATGGTGCCAAATGTAAGTACCGTAATATGGGGTGAATTGGGACACTGGGGTGAATCGGGACAGAACAGGGAATCATTTTATTTACTCAAAAGCACCAATTTCTACTTGCCATAGGAATTTGATCATAAATAAAGGCTGGATATGGGATTGTGCATGTCTGGTGCTGGGTTCAGATCCAGGTCTGTGACAAAGTTTAAGGATTAACCAAAATAACCATACTAATTTTCGTATGACTCTACTGGCGTGGTTATTTGATGAATATTATTGAGCTCGGCATCATTTGTGGTTGATTTAGTCCAGAATTATTAATCACCAGCAAAATTTGTAGAAAAATACAGTTTTCAAATGTTTTCTGTCATTTATCACATTTTTAAAAATTTGCATATTATGTATGATACTGATTTCAGGTTTTCTTCAAAAATTTTTTTTTACATGTTGAACTTGTTTTCTAAAGTTTATTTTACAAGTAGCAATTACTTATATAAGGTAGGGAGTTTGGAATGTGGAAATAATGGAGTGTCCCGATTCACCCCAAAAGTGAGGGGTGAATTGGGACAGTTGTTTTCTGGGCCCTGATCATTGCAAAATTAAGATATAATTTGAAGCTCCATGGGATAGTTAGGCCTTTTGCTTGGACACAATTTCACACCATACTTTGACTTCTGGGTTGATTTGTGGCTTTTCTATAACAGAAAAACAGCCAAAACTGTCCCAATTCACCCCATATTACGGTAGCATATTATATTCAAAAAGATAAAATTTACTCTTTCGATTGTTGTTATAAATACTGAATTAAGCATGAAAATTCTCTTGTACGCTCAGTCTGAGAAACTTGTTAAGAGAATATTGAAAAAATGTTAATGGTATGATGATTCATAATTTATTTCCAATTCTTTACAGCCAGGAATTTGATTAAAAAAAAGAATGGACAGCTGCACTGCGAAAATGGCACTTCATGTGTCATCATGCTGATGATTTGTCATGGTCATACCCAAGGCTTTCTATGTTATTTTGATTTAAGGAGGCTAATCCTGCTTTTTGGTGACGTGCAAACGAAAGGATTATGCATGTTTCCCATGTTCAATGTGGAGAAGATGACACTTCATCAGCTATCATGATTCACAAAGAGTCATTTTCATAGTGCAACAGTCCACTCTTTTTGCATATCAAATTTCCTGGCTGTAATGCATTTACCTACCAGTCTATGCCATTCACGCTGTATGGTCAACAAGGCATTGTAAGGTTTGAACAGAACTTCTGCTGATGTATAAATGAATATCGAAGATATGTTAAATGTTTTCAGGGCACTGCAAATGAATGGAGGAATACCTTTTTCCTGGCAGCAGCCTTATCTATCTTTGGAAACATAATATTCGTCATATTTGGAAAAGGAGAAGTTCAGCCATGGGCAAAACGGGAAGAAGAAGATGAGGATATGGCTGAAATGACAAAACCTAAGGACTTGGAAACTGATCAATTATAAGTTTCTGGCAATACTGACATATACGTATATGTTTTGTTGCAGCAGTATTTTCAAATTTCATTTTCTGGCATTGAATAAAATCTTTCTTTGTCAATGTGATTTCACCTGAAGTTTCATTTTGTAGTTACACATGAACTTGACATGAACACAAATGCCCTGTGTGTGTTTATTCTCGCAATGCACTTATACACAAATTTCTCAACAATAGAGGCATCGCAGGTGAGAGTATTGAAGCTGCAGACTGATGAATTGGGCCTACAAGGTGAATTGGGCATCAAATGTTGATATAGGACACCAAGACAGCTGTTCATATTCAAACTCAGCAGAAACTAGACATGTCATAATCGCATAGCGATGAATGATGCACTGCGCTATACTGAGTTTGCAACATGACGCATCCCTTCGTATATCAGAATGATATTCACTAATAAAAGTTTATATAAGCTTCTACATATCTGTAAGACATATTCTATCAAAATATGCCTAGGATACTAAATATTAAACTTTATATATTTTTTACAGGATGCAATAGTCTTGAGACAAAATTGGGCTTTCAGGCACCAGGTCTCCTAAAAAGCACTCCCACAGTTGCCCAAAGACACACTTTAACATGGAAGACTTAGACTTGGGTGTGCCATTTAGGTTACAGTGTATCTTTCCTGGTTTTTGTTGTGCAAAACCATAGGGCATTTTGGATTTTCTTCTTAAATTTGCCAGAAAATAAAACGGAAAAAGACATGTTGTAGTCTCCACATGATCTCCACTACCATTATTGCCAGTACACTAGCTTAAATGCATGGAAATCTCATAAGAAATGGAGCCATTTTCACCGGTCCTTGTTTGTGGGTAACCATGCTGAGCAGTATTACAAAATGTGATGAGATAATTCTATAATCAAAGTATTCCCTTCCTTCATTTCTATGTTAGCCATGCACCTTTTTTCAAGTACCCATTTTTGTCTGACCAGTGCATTTTATTTAACCGAAGAACCTGGTTGACCTGGTGCATTCACTGTACCCCATGCAACCGATTAACCAGGTGCATTGTGCAGCAGACTGCAGGCCTAGCATATATAGAAGCATGCTCAATGTGCTGAGTAGTGAACAGTTGTGAAATGTCGGAGGCACAACAGTTGGAATATGACACAATTAACCCCCTAACACAAGTCTAAACATGTGGGGGAAAAACTTCATGATAGATACAGAACATACATGTGAAGGAGAACGTTAAAAGTTATGTCAAAGAACCAGGAGCTCACACATAAAATTTGCAGCAAATGTTAGTTGATGAATCTGGAAGGCTATGAAAACAAGGGCACTGCTATAGCCACCTGGCGGTGAGCTAGCGCAGTGCAATAACATCTGTTGCACCTCGAAAATTTTCACTTTCACTCTACAGGTGTTTTGCTCCACCCCATGCAACATTTTTTTCTTGCAGCACATCCTTTGCAGCATTGATGTGTAACATAGATCACTTGAAGATACCGCCCTTGGAGACCTAATGGGTTACCCCTTACTTGCTCACTCAAATTGGATGTGAAAAGTTAATGAGTCCTTACAAAATGCTACCAGACAACTGTGCTCTACTAGAATAAGATAGATTCTGCTGTCTGGGCCAGTCTGGCACTGTGCCAACTTCTTTCATGCCCATATTTGGTCATGTTGTTCAAGAGGTGTTGTGACCTACTTATCACACTGCACTCAGTATAGCAAGGAGGACCAGTTAGAAAACAGCTTTTATTGATTTGAGCAACAGTAGATCATTGTTTGTGAGTTCCATCATGGATGAACAAGACAGAGTCGTGAGACACATGACAAATGAAGAGTCAACTGACTCTGATGCTTCTGAAGAGTCAATGAGGGTCAGTGATTCAGGATCTGAGATGTCTTCTGAGGAGTCAGGTAGGTTGTTCTGTACACACATGCATCTTGTCCTCTTCCTGTGTTATATTATAGGCATATTTAGTATATATATTGTTCTAACACAACGCTTTTTTAATTTAGATGTTAGATTCTGATATTGTACCTGTTAAAGCTAGAATTTATATTCCAATGTGCTGCAATGTAAATATTTGAAGGAGCAATGAAAACATTGTAAAGAGCTGTTAGTCTATTAAAAGAGAATGATTTAGATTCCGCTTTGTTTCCTTCAGTTACCTTTGAGTTTTCCTTCAAGGGAAATATTAAATGTTCAAATCATTTTGCGGTAAAGGTGACAATATGAAATTATTTACTTTGAGCTGAATTATTCCTTTCACTGAAATGGGATAAAAATTTATAAATTAAAAAAATACCTTCAGAAAGATTGATTGATTTTTATCGTAGAACTGTTGGGACTTGGATGTCTGGTCTGCAAAAGAAAACTCTCGGAAAGAGACTTTGAACTGATGGCTCACCCTTTCTTTGTGGGATATGTGTGCAGAAGATGCAGGGTAAGTCACATCTATAACTTTGCAAGTATGCAATTAAGCCTACCATTAGATATCCCGAGGATCAGTTAAACATAAGGTTACTTGCCCACTGGGAATAGGACAAGTTAGTCTTATAATAATAATAAGGAGTCTTATAATGCAGGGACAACTATAACAAAATTCAACACGTTTTATGCTGTCCTGCTTGTTCTGTTAAAAAATATAACATCAAAATATCAATTTTCTGTTCTGGGCCAATTTTAAATTTTGCTTTGTGCTCATGGTGATAAATATATTTTATTAATTAGTTACAAAATTGCGTATTTTATTGTAAAGTTAAGCTAATCACTTTATTTTTTGTTACAGAACACTTATTTGGAATTTGTCATGACAATTGACAAAAATGGTGAAAACGTAAGTGACTGAATTTTTTCATCTTTTTGCTTTAAGAATTGTGTTTAAATTCCGTTTATTTTTTGCTCTCTGAGCACTTTTTTTTTGTTGAAAAAAAAGCTAAAACAATAATTAAAATACATTGAATTTTGAAAAGCAATTCTGCAATGTAATGTTTTTGCTCTGGCTTTTGCCTTGCCTGTTTTAGCTATGCTTTGTTTCATTTTATTTTTCAATTTATTTGCAGGCTTACTGTGTTATCTGCTCTAGTAACAAAAGCCGAAATCACAATTTGCAAGTTTGTGAATATGAAAAATGTGGCAGGTAGGCATATCTTAATTTGAAATGAGCATCATATATAGCCTTAATTAAACAGTTCAACAAAAATAAGTTCCCCTTAACAAAATCATGAATATCTCAAAGACCTCTTCTCCGATTTCTGTGAAAGTTTAAACTCTACTCAAATTATTTGTTATTGCACCCAAGGAGCCTAAACTGTAAAACTGTTACAAAAGAAGTCCCTAGTTGTCTTCTCAATATGATTGAGTAACAAATTTTCTCCAGACACCTGATGAAGTTTATCCAGTTGGTGGCTCCTTTGCACGGTGAAATTGTTCATATCCATTGGAAAAGCCTGGGATTTTTGAAAACGGGGGTAGGCTCACTCGAAGGCTGCTGGCTCAGCCAGGAATAATGCCACTGACCTATAAATACACACATGTAAGGTTGATACGCGACGCTATAATTCAGCCAACTGTCATAAAAATCAGCGATGGAATCTTTGAGATATATTCAAGTTTATCCAAAGGGGGACTTATTTTTGTTGAACTGTTTAAATAACTGAATTATCAGGCATGCATAGTTCAGAGATTCGTGCAAAAGCATGCCTTGTTTTTTCTTGAGTACTCTGAATTATCCTTTCACCAGGAGAGTATTCTCAACAGAAGGCTATGGCAGTGCTTGTGAAGAAATTGGAATTTTAAAGAATCTCTTTATCACACTGTATAAGAATACATGTGAACAAACTATGTAACTATGATGTGATGAAACTGGCAGCTTTGCTCTGAATGTGAGTTTGAAACAAGCCACAGACATTAATTGAAAATATATAGTACTGACATTATTCGAACAGTTGTGCTTAACTTAACACAACATATTGTAAAAATTCAAAATGTTAAAGTTAACCGTTTTTTTTTCAGTTTTAATTTCGTTTGTTGATTGTTATGAACCAAAATTATCTGGCCCTTTTTTTAATGTCGAAAGTTTCTTCAGGGCGACTACGCTATCATAACTCACAATTAAAATTTTTTCATTCTTTGGTTCAAGGTCTTACTGTGAACTATGCCTTCGCCTTTTCAAAGTATCTGGCTGGGTAGACAACGAAAAGTGGTTCTGTCTCCTGTGCACGGAATTCGACCCTGAGACCCATGGATCCCTTGTTCCCAAGCCAGATTGGCAAGACAACCTGAAAAGAGTGTTATGTCCTGCTAAAAATCCTGGTTACTTGGTAAGTTTTTTGGTGATAATTATTCACTATACCATGAACAGGTTTTAAATGTCACCCATAATGTTACACAAAAAACTTTACACAAAAAACTTTTTATATTACCAATTGGCCACACCAACATTTATTTATTACATAATGTGTCTAAAGCAAATTGGTGTTGCTTACTAGTCTAAGAGTTGAGTGATTCAATTGTTTTGTTCATGATAATTTTTTTTTGGGGAAAAATTATTTGTTTCGGAAAAATTATTTTTTGTAGAAATTTTCTTTTTTTCGAAAATTTTTTTTTTTGGGATTTTTTCTTTTGCGGAAAAATTTTTCTTTTTGGGAAATTTTTTTTTTTTTCGGAAAAATTTTTTAAATGGAAATTTTTTTCCAGGGAGGTCAATAACAAATGCTATAGGGCGTATTCACTGATCAGTGAATATAACATTTGTTATTGACCTGCCTGTCACACACCACCGCACACAGGTGAACATCACATTATGCAGGTGGGTTCTTGGCCAATCAGGAGGCTTGTTACTTAGGGGTCATGGAACAAATAACAATATTGGTGTCTTAAAAGTGGTATTGGTGTGTTGGGAGTGATATTGGTGTGCTCGTATACTCTTATCAGCAACCATGCACTTATCTGCCTATTACTTAAGGGAAGGCCTGTGTAGGAGGAAATATAACTTCTTGAAATGTCAATCTGTGATTTTATAAAGATCCTCATTGTAAATAATGGGAAAAATTAAGTATATTTCATATAAAAGAAATTAAGTATCTTTAGATGAATAAGTATTTTACAAATGTTTTAAAAATTGTGGTGCGGCCACGACCAATATTACTGCTGAGGCCAATATAACTCAATATTTGTCTCCTCACCATCCACTATCTATATAATATTTAATTATTTATTGTTCTTCTTGCAGATGTGGAGCAACCCTCCTCCTTGGAGGGTCAAGTGCAGGAGACTGAGGGTGGTTAACCTGTTTTGTGGAGTAGGAATCGGTGTGTGACAGACTTGTTTCTACAGTGGTCCTAGTGTTACTAAACCTCTTGTTATATAAATCTATCATTACAAATTTAACAAACAACACATTATCTATGATTTTAAAAAAAACGAAGAAAAAAAACAACATCAGTATATATATGTACATTTTTTATTTTATTTATTTGTTCAAGAGTGGCTTTTTTGTATTATGGATTAAATCTTGAATAAATGTGTCTTGGTATTGCAGCCATTTTTGCTCTGAAGAAACTTGGGTTCAATATCGACAAGAGCTTTTTCTATGATCCCTCCGCACATGTGATGGACATCTGCCGAACAAACCACCAGGAGGCGACCCACTTTGTCACCCTGCAGGCAGCAATTCGATTGGTAAAGCTAAATGATTAGTAAACTTTTCCATTAATTCATAAAGATGCAGTACGAAAATGAGTTCTTCTTTAATACATTTAATTTTTGATACAAATTTCATTTCTCCTTTAAGAAAAAAGAACCTTTTGTTGCTAGTGAATTTCGGAACTATTTCTGTATGATTTCAATACTTGACGGGGAAATGAAGTAACAATTTTACCGAAATACTGGTTGATGAAATTTAACCCTATAATGCATGAGCTTTTAAACTGGAGGACAAAATTTGTTCTTTCAGTTGGACAGTGGAACAAGGATTGATCTTCTTATAATTGGAGCAAACTGGTACAAGAGCCAAGTCCCTGGTGAGTTTATGATGACTTGATTATTGGCCTGCCCCTGTTGTCACATATCAGTCCCTGATATAAATTACCCAGTGTGTGATACCAAAGGTGTCTCATATCATCTGTTAAGTAAAATCTCGGTTACGTTTGATTAATTTTTATACACTCAGACCTATTGTGTTTTAATTTTGTCACTGCCATTTAATCTGGTGCTTTGGTATTAACAAAATAGTCTTTTTGACTGTCGAGCTTGTCAAAATTAAACCTTTTTATTGTATCTTTTATCCCAGATTGGCCTTGGCGAAACATTCTGAAGAAACTGCATAATTTGCTTCAGTCATCCAGAATATCCCACTGGCTCCTGTTCACTGACAACACTGTGCCCTTTGACAACAAACATCTCATCTCGACAGTCCTTTCGGTAAGAATCAATTCTGTCAAATAATTTTTACCTTAAAAATTTAAAAAATACCAGCCATGATACATTTTTTTTCCTCCTGAGAATTGATGATATTCACAAGGCTGCAGCAGCCTATTTTTTTGTGCAAGTGTGAGTCAGCAGACTATAACGTTTCACTGTAGCTGTTCTATTTCCCGTCCTCGCTTAGTACATGGTTTTTGAATTTTGAAGCTGCCCAGCACAGTTCTGCTCAGTTCTGCTGAGCGAGGACTTGAGAAAGCCAATTCAATACCGTAATTATGGGGTGAATAGGGACACTGGGGTGAATCGGGACAGAACAGGAAAGAGTTTTATTTCCTCCAATAACCACATCTTCTACTTATTTCAGGGTTTTGATTTTTGGCACATTATATAATACACAAACTAGCGTATATTGTGGTGGAATTTCATTCCTCTGACTGCATGCAGTGAGGAGCTGCAGCACTTTTAACTTGGCCCTTCAGAAATTGATTCTCGCAAGTTGGTCAAAACTTTCCTTCTATCTTATAAAGTAAAAATACCGGAGCCATGAAATTCACTGAAAACTTTTTTTCAATTTAAAATGGTTCCAGGGGATCAGGAGAGTAAGCTATATATGGGATTATGTATGTTTGGTCATGGGTTCAGATCCAGGTCAATGGCAAATTTTCAGGAATAATAAAAAATGTACTCTACCAATCTTCGCTTGAGTGTTCTGGCGTGGTTTTTTGATGAATATTATTGATATTGGCATCATTTGTTATTGATTTAGTCCAGAATTATTAGTAACCAGCAAAATTTACAGATAACATCAGTTTTTGATAGTTTTGTGTCATTTACCACATTTTTTAAAATCTGCATATTATCAATGGAATTGATTTCAGATTTTCCTCAAAATAAATATTTTGCATATTGAAGATGTTTTCTAATATTTAGTTATAAGAAACAATCACTTTGAGAAGCAGGGAAGTATTGATTGTGGAAATAGTGGAGTGTCCCGATTCACTCCCAAACTGTGGGGTGAATTGGGACAGTGGTATTTTGGGCCCTGGGCATTGGCAATTTAAGATATCAATTCAAGCTCCTAAGGAAACTTAGATCTTCTGCTCAGACACAATTTTACACCATATTTCGCCAATGGATTTTACGTGCTCTGAGATGAATTTTGAGCATCTGAATGCCGTTTTTAACTGCTTAATCAAATAGATATTTTTTGATGTTTCTTCCAGATTAAAGAGGTTTTGCTACTCATTTTCATGTCCCGTGAACGTGTAGGCTGTCATGACAACAATGTAGTAAGAAAGCACTTCCACACATACAAGTCACACAGAAATGTGCAGCAAAGCCTCTCTATTAATGTTCAGCTACAAACTAATATGCTTAAAACATGGATGAGCTAATATTGATAAGTGATGGGACAGTATGGAATTTACAGTCCAGATTTACAGGATTAATATCAAAGTGTCAAAAAGAGCTAAATCCGTCAAATAAAGTGGACTGGTAGAAAAGTGTCCCTACGCATTGGCTTTAACAGAGGTTTGAACAATGTCCTCAGTTTTGAGTTTGCAGCTGTCAGCACAGTGGACTGCCACAGAAGAAACATTCATGACATAACAAGCTGAAATATTTTCCATTGCATCAAGTTCAAGTGTCACAACTGGCAAATTCTGCACAAACTCGTTCTCACTTTTTTTAATTCCAAGATGTAAACTGTTACTTGTATGTATACCATGAACTTAGGGCAATTCTCTTTGAACCCAGCCATCGAAACATTTTTTGACATGTTGTAAACAGGCCAGACAAACTGCTGTAGCACAAGGTAACGATCGCCAGCAAAGACTGCAATGTGTCACTTTACTGATACAGTGTAGTATGTGCCTGTACATTTTAAGAAGCCAAAGGGAACTTTGAAACTACTTTGTGAGCAGAACCCCCATGTTTACGTGAATGGAAGGTCTGTATTCCTACTCCCTGTCAAGGTGTCAAACACGCGTGTTAGACTGTTAGTCCTCGCGGACTTTTACGCCACACGCTCGAGTATTAGTTGTCTATGTGACTTTTTGGCTTGGGCCCAAGGGGGGGGGGGGGTTTGAACCCCCTGAACCCTCCCCCCCTGGATCCGCTACTGCGGTACTCAATTCTATTTGAATTTCATCAGTCTGCACTGCATTCGACTGCCTCTATACAGCAGACCACTGTCAGTCAGGATATTCACTACATAAAGAATAAATAGATTAATATAGGTTGCTGATGAATTATAACAAAAAGTTAAAACCTTGAAAATATTTCAAACAATGTGTTCTTTTATTATGTGTGTCATATTCAATTCATAAATGTATGTGATTCAAATAAGTGATTTGGAGCTTGCACTTGTAAGATGAATCACAAATCAAAATTTGCCTAGGTGGTAGGGCATATTTGCTTTGCAACTTTAAATGATTGTTTGCACTATTTTGTTCCAGTGTCGCCCTGTGTCTTGGAACAGTGGAGCATTGGGAGGGGCAGCACGTTTGTGTTTTGTCTGGGGAAGTTTACCTTCGCTGTACACGTAAGTACTATTAAATTATGATGCTTCGGACCTCAGTTATAATGACACAAATACTTTGAATTAGATAACATAGCTTAATGAATATTTGAAGAGGGTGGGGATGGAGGGAGAGAAAACTATTGTTATCTGGTACTTGTCAAAAAGTGAAAAACGGAAGAAAAATTTACAGCCCGCTTGGTATTTCATAGAAAGACCAACTGAAGCAGAGCTTGTGGTTTAACGGATGACCTTATTTTCAAGATTCTTGTCATATTTTAAATATAAACAGTACAGATGAAGAGTATTAAAGTATTAACACAAAAAAAAAGATTGAAAAAAAATGGATTAAAGGTTATAAAATAACAATTATTTGGTAGTATTTCTGCTCATTGAGTGACGAAATAAACATGTATATAATTAAGTCCAGCAACTTGACATCTTTAGTCAAATGGTACATTTCTGCATGGACATACCCTGTTAAACCTGCTGTGTTTCTTTAACGGCATGTAGCTACCGTAATGAATAAAAAAAGTTCACTTTACTGCAGAGAACCATTGTTTTTACGGCATGTACTGTTGTTTTAACAGTAACTGCCTGCAGCTGTGTTTCCTGTGTCATTTTCCCCTTCCTCGCTGGATATCCTACTGTTCATGAGAACGTTTGAGTACTGAATCTTGTTTCACACAAAAATTGTTTATGTTGTTACTTTGTTTATGAGGTTTCTCACCTTTTGCAGGTATCCTGATCCACAAATGGTCGTTGGTCAACTTCAGGCTCTTGAAAATGAGTCATCAGACAACCAGGGTTACTACAGTGAGGTGATGCAGGAGGTTGGTACAACAACTATAGTTAAAAAAGACATTGTTTTATTGCTTGGAAACAATAAACAGCTAATTATGGCGTAGCTATGGAATAAATATAAATGTAGGAGGTTTCGAGAGGGTGCGGCCGCAGCACCCTGGGTGGGTGTATGCAATGTTATGGACAACATTGTACTAATTGTATAATTTAACTGAAGTCACAATAATAATTTTCACATAAGTGGGGCACAAGGGGGGGGGCGAAAGTAAAAATGTAGGGAAAGTTTCCCCTGTGCCCTCCGAGCCCCCATTCATGGTCTGATAGGGATAACAGGACAGGACGGAAGAGTGAAGAACGCATATTTTTTAGATTGACCAGAAAGTTTGTGAATGTTTTGGAGCATTGTTCCAGGCATACTTTTAGCATTGCTGTTTCTTTCTGGTTTAATAGAGAAAATTCAAATCTACATAGTACATACATCATGATACATGATACACAAGGAGGGTTTTTGACTTTTTGTTCAACAAGTTTTAAATTTCAAGTTTGCAGCGATGCACTGTTCATTGTATAACTGATCTGTGTATGAGTGATTGATCTCTTCTTCGCAGCAGTGCACTGATGCGTCAATGGGAGAAGCTCGTTTAACCTGGCTGTCTTATGCGGTTGACATATATCGCGGCAGAGAGTCCCTACCTGGATCAGGAGTGCAGCAGATGATTGACGAACTGGCGAAAGAAAAGGAGAAGAGGGAGCGAGAGACAGGAGGAACACTTGTGGCAGTTGATCCAAGTGTTCATGGTCCACTCTTCTACAATCAGGTAAGCAAATCAAAGGCAACTTAATGTTCAGGGTTCCCACAGTCATGGAAAGTCAGGGAAAGTCATGGAAAAAATAGTGGTCATGGAAAGTCATGGAAAAGTCATGGAAAATCAAAATATTTTGAAAAGTCATGGAAAATTCAAATTTTGACTACGATTCGCGCTAAAATTTAACACATTTGGGGCTTATGGTAATTGGATGGTTGATCAGATGGCCGGAAAGTGAACAACGGTTATTGCGTGAATTTGTTTCGGGGTGAATCTCGACCTCAATGAGTAAAACGGTAGTCATGGAAAATCCGAAAATTGGTCATGGAAAGTCATGGAAAAGTCATGGAATTCCCGTCAAAAAATTTTGTGGGAACCCTGAATGTTGCACTAAAGTAACATTGATAATGTGTGAATGCTTTTATATTTATTACCGTAATATGGGGTAAAGTTGGCTTGACAAGGGGAAAGTTGGCCACCCAATTTAATCCACTTAACGGCATAAATGCTGGTTGTCCTCACTAACACAGGTTTCTTTGGGAATGGGCCACTTGTGTTAATGAGGAAAGTTGGCATATCTGCCATTAAGTGGTTAAAATAGGTGGCCAACTTTCCCCCGGCAGCCAACTTTACTTTGTTCTACGGTATTGACAAATGCAAATATATGCTGTTTCCGAAGGATTGAAAAAACAACATTTTTTCATGGTAACCCGCAGCACAGGGACTTTCAGAAAAGCATACAGAGGAGTTTCAAAATAACATTTATATATAAGAAAACTGCCATTTTCCTTTAACCTAATTTTTGCCATAAACTCCAACCTCTTAGTTATCTAATTCCAGCTGTGGTATGAGGAAGTGCGAACATTGTTGATCAGTCATAAAAGTTTCATGAGGCATAAAAACTAAATTGTTCGTTCCACAAGTTTAAGCTGATCCTTTCTGTAGCAATACTGACAACGCTCTAAAAAATTTCGGGACAAAAATGTTTTTTTTAGATTCAAAATGGTTTTTTGAAAAACCAAATTTCAATGCAAAAAATGCAACATGGATTTTTCGTGAAAAACTTACTGTTGGACTTCTTTGTTGTACTTCAATTTTGAATTAGTTAAAATGTAAATTACCATTTCAAACAGGTCATGGCATTTTATTTTTTCGAACTAAGAACAAAGGCGTATTTTACATCATTGGTTTACATTATAATATATTTAGAATCCATTAATCAATCAGTTATTTCACTTAATTTAAACAATAGAGTTTTCTGTTCTTTCAGATTGTGCAGATGTCTGAGGCTGTGCCAGGGTACATGAAAATGATACTCCAGATGAATACTCGTTTGGAAGAACTCAGAAGACGAGCAGGAAATATAATAGAACTAGAGAAGTATGTGTGTTTAATAATTTAATTATGTCAAATAATTCTATCACCAAATATTATTCATAATTTTTTTCTCTACCTGCATTTTTATTATTTGTAAAACTGAATTTTATTGATTTTCAAGTGATGTAATGGTGGTCATAATTTTTGTGGTATACCTTACCCAATACCCAGGATTGGTTAGACATCTCATCTTTGGGTTCTGATTGCATTTTTTGTCTTTGGGTTCTGATTGCACTTTTTGTCAGTTAGATTCTGATCTCATACGCTTCTTCAAAAGTTCAAAATGTTTGAAAAACTGTTATATCAAAAAATGCCAAATTACTTTTTTTTCTGCCTGTTTCGCTAAAGTGGTTGACTCTTACAATTACCTTCCAACTGGGTTACTGGCTAATAATTCTGTCATGTTGTAGCATGAGTTCGGTTTATTAAAACTAGTAATCTAACTTTAGTATGTTCAGCATTGATACAATATCAGTAAAATAACTTAACCACTTAAGGATAACCCAAGTTGAGCGTTGATACAATCAGTTACAGTTGGAAGTTTCAAATAGTCCATATTACAAGAACTTTCCTCATGCAAAAAATAAGTTGTGATGTTGAAATTTTGAAAATTTGATGGCTTTCCAGGGAACAAGGCCTATCTCTATATTGTACTGACTAAATCGTAATATATTTGAAAATTAATTATTGGATTGATTCCAGGGAGCTGGGTCTCAGTCTACATATAACTGACTACAGCAATTCCTCCTCGGCCGAAAGAATGAGGATTATCAAAGCAGAGTGCATTTCTGTTCAGGCAATATCTCTTATTTTGATGCCGTTGAAAAGAGACTTTGAGACATGCGCTGGATCCATCTGTGTGGATTATAGGCAAACTAAGTCCAAAATGTATTAGATCTGATATGACAAGAGTCCACAAATTGTTAAGGTGAGATGGATTTCTGATTAGATTGATTTCTGTCAGTGTCAAGTTGAATGTCGACAAACTTGGTGAATGTCAAAGCTCCATTTGTGTGACATTCTTCACTTTGTATTTAGTCATATTCTTAACCTTTTATTGTTTTTTCGTACAGAAGAGTGATTTTTGTCATGTTTAAGGCAAGCTAAGTAAATGAAAAGATATGTTGTGGTCTTGTATACTCACAAAAACTTCTCAATGTTAAGTCATATCGTTATAATGTTATCAAATTTGGGAAATGGGTTACTGTCATATTGAAGGGAAGCTAAGTAAGTGGTAAGCTGTCTTAAAGTCTTTCTTCTGTATGAAAACTTCTCCATGTTAAGTCATATTTAATGAAGTTAAGTCATTGTCAAACAGGAAATGGATTACTGTCATATTAAAGGCAAGCTAAGTAAATGGAAAGATATGTAAATTTCTTTATTCTGTATGAAAACTGTTCCATGTTGAGTCATATGTAATTATTTTGCTGTGTTATCAAACAGTATATCGATAACTGTCACTTTGAAGGCAGCTAAGTAAATGGAAACATATGTAAAATTCTTTCATATATAACTTATCCATGTTAAGTGACATTTAATTAGTTCTATGTGTTATCAAACAGGAAATGGACTACTGTCATGTTAAAGGCAGCTGAGTGAATGGAAAGATATGTAAAATTCTTTCTTCTGTTTGAAAGCTTCTCCATGCTAAGTCATATTTAATTAGGTCACTGTGTTATCAAACAGGAAATGGATTACTGTCATATGAAAGGCAAGCTAAGTAAATGGAAAGATATGTGTTCTTTCTTCTTTTACTGATGTACAGAGCTCAGCCTGATTCAGTATAATTATCTTCTGGAGTCAGTCAGTCAAGACATAAATTTTATGTTATAGTAAAGCAAAGTAAATAGTAAAGCAAAGTACGTATATAGTTTACAGGGTGTAGATCACAGAAAATTGAATATGATCAGGCATTTTTGATGCTATTGTGTTCTGTCAAAGTATATATATATTATAATTATGAAAATGTAATTTCTGATCAATGTGAAATGATATATGTTCCATATAATATTATGAAAGCATCTTGTTGTATTACCAATTGATTACATGTTGGCTTGGCCTATATGGGGTTTAAGATTGAAGTGTTGATTGATACGACATATTTTGTGCATCTACTTTGTCAGATTTTGAATGGTGAATTCATTGCTCAGCCATGTACAAATTGTACATCCCTGAAACTTAGGTTTTCAAATTCCCTTTGCACAACGTAGGCCGAATTTGTTTCGCAACTCTATGTGGATAAAGTTCTGGTTCCCTGAGTAATATCAAATGATATAATCTAAGCCTATCTCTAAGTTTGATATTATTCTGACGAGTTAATTTCACTTTTGTTACATAATTGTCATAGGATGCCTGTTTGAAGTTTCATAGATTTGTAAGATGACTTCAAAAGACCACAAAATGGCTAAAATGTTGTTCTAGTCCTGAAATTATTATTTGAATAAATGGTAAAATTTACAGGCTGCCTGTGGTCTTCGTTCTTCAGAAAGTAAAATTCTAAAGATTCTGTTCTTGCACCTCTGATGTGGCAACCGTGATGTGTGAAGCCAAAAAGTAACTTCTGGGTGGCTGAATGATTTCTCGACATAAAGAGCGTACCTGTGTCGGTCCATACAATAGTGGTGAACCAAAAAATGGCTTCAATCAGATAACCTTCCACCCCCCCCCCATATAAGCTCTGAAACTCCAACTGGCACTTCCTATAATTTGGATGAAATGTTGATTTGGCAGATCCTTGTGTCCAGGGGCGTATCTAGGGGGGGGGGGGCATAACATGGGGCAAATACACTGTAAAATCGGAGCTACTGATTCAGCTGAATTGATTGAGTGAGATGGTTGCACAAGTTGATTGAGCTAACATAGATTAATGTTTTAAGCTGAGATAACTCAAAATACCGAGCTGAGATAGCTCAAAATACTAAGCTATGTTGACTAAGGTATTCAAGCTGAGAAAACTCAAAACAATGAGCTGTGTTGACTTACAGCTCAAAATATTGAGTTTTTTTGACTTATTGATCCAAGCTGACACAACTAAAAATTTTGAGCTGTGTTGACTTATTTTTAGTTGTTTTTGATTTATATTTGTGTGACCTGTCTTATAAAGTTATTTATGAATATGGGCTGTAATCCCAAAATATTGTTTGATCCCTCAAGGCGATCCACCTGATCCAGTATGCTTCAGTTTAGCACACCATGGACAGGCCCAAGATGCATTCAACAAAGACCATTGCGTCACAAGGAGATTTAAAAATTAATTTCTTGTGAATAAATCCCAATGGCCTGTGGCTCATCTCAGTTGGTATACAGTGCTAGAAGCCTGTATTGGAACACACTCTGACTTGGTAATGTTGGTTGACGTGTGAAAGCATGCATCTAATTACTCCCACAAATTAATTTAAGAGAGATAAAAAAAAAAAAGTAACCAGCTAAAGTGGTATGCTACTCATTTTTTCTCTGGGATATGTACTATAAATGTTCTTTTTTCTTGTAAGTAAATAATTATTTAAAACTAAATGCAGTCTTATGAGAAGTGCTTGTTATAGATGGCGCTATATGTGGCATGACTGAGATACCAAGCTATCTGCAACAACTGAAGCTTTCATGTTTTCACAGCTTAATGTTATGATTCGTTTGTACAACTTACAGCATTGAGCTATCATACCTTGAAAACTTATAGGATTGAGCTATCATAGCTTGAAAATTATTAACATTCTCAGACAGCTCAAATTATTGCTTCAACACAGTTTTCAAATTTTACAGTGTAGGCGACCAGTGGCGTATTTAGGGGGGGGGCCATGGTGCCATGGCCCCCCCCTCAGGCCAAAAATTAACATTGAAGAGATAGGAAATGCCGCTGAGCACCCCGTATTCACCCCATGTAATGGCCCCCCCCTCAGGCCATTTCTAGATACGCCCCTGTAGGCGACGCTTCGCGGCACTTCCTATATGTCCATGTTAATTTAGGCTGGGTACGGGCATGGCACCATGGCCAACCCCCCTTAATATGCCACTGCTAGTGTCAGTGTCTCTTTGTGCTGGTTATTGGTTAATGTCTTATTTCATCAATCAAGCAGCCCTAGCACCCAGAACTTGGCTAAGAGTGCTGCACTTACCATGTGTATCTAACTATTAGATTGATGAATAAAATTAATTTTTTCACGAGCATTGACAGTTTTTCGAGATTTGAAAGTAACATATTGTGGTTAGGTTTTCTTTGTTTTTTTTTTAAAAACTTCTAAACAGAACAAGTACATTAACACAGCATAAATATCTCTAATATAGGCCTAATATCTCTAAAATAATATCATAATTATAATATCATTGTTACCCTAGTCACATGTAAACTTCAAACCCATAAACATACAATTTACCCCATGTATTTATTTATCACCTTGCATTATATAAATGTGTTTTAGTGATCTTAAAAATAAAAATAACATTATCTATCTATATTTATGAAATATTATTTCTAGAAAATTTTAGGACAATATTAATGTCAGCAAACATGGTGTAAATGAGTAAGAATCAATTTAATAATTTTATTTACTCATCAACTACATCAGCTTTTCTGGACCATCAGCAAAATATTCGAAGAAGTCCTTCAGGTGTTCCTTCAGATCTGCATCAGTAACACCGTACTCTTCGGCTAAATTGACCTTTTTGGCTTTTCCAAATTTGTTGTGTTTTTCTTTCTGAATATGCCTCTGCAATAGCTCATCAGTGTCTGAATTGTAGGCCCAACCAAAATATGAGTAAATTTCTCCCATTGTCTTGATGGGATTACTTGTCATTTGGCTGTAAGAAATGGGAAGGTAGCAGTCCTGTAATAAAAGAGTAATAACAATTTCAGTTTGTAAAAAGGTATCTGCAATCACACTTAATTTGGAGTGTTTCTTGCAGTGGCAAAATTTGGAGGGGTTCGTGGGGGGACAAAATAAACAATTCGTACCCGCTTAGGAACAACTAAATTCACATTTGATCCAGGCAAAGGTCTGGAAAACTTAGGGAAGAAAGCCCCGTTGGCCCATTAATGCAGTGGCCCTTGCTGGAGTTAAGATAATGTCTTCTCCTATCGTATTTCTTTCTTTTGGCAGCTAGTATAAATACATTTTTGAAATGCAAAAAGGAAAGACAAACACAAGATACACAATAACTTAATACTTGAAAACACTCTAATGTAAAGTAAGAATAACACTTGAGTTCATTTCCATGATATCCAGTATTTTCTGGATTAAAAGCAACTCTCCCCCATTCAAATAAAGATCCAATTTTAATGAAAAATCCATCAAAATATAACTTTATCCAAAGTGTTTAATGAACAAACTATCAGTTGCCCATCTCATCATTACATCTGCCCACCGGGTGCCTAATTCAAACAATAGGGTACTGATAGATTTATGTATTTGATGATTCAATTGTACCTTAGGAGCTTGCTTGAAGAACTTGACAGCATTCTCAGATTTGTACTTGTAATTCTCCAGCACCCGCCTGCCACAGGCATGGGCATCTGCATCCTTGTCAGTTTCCATCCATATCTGTGCAGAATAAATGCTGTATGTACATAGATGAGGAAATTCATATTGAAATAATGGTGACCTTGATTTGTTAGCGATAAAATTCAGCGACAGAAACTGATATTGTTTCTCGTAAAGGTGACATCCTAAACTAACACCATTTCTTGGATTTTTTTTTAGGTTGAACTGTTGTTGCTTTTAGTGTCTTTAGAGCAATGAAGACCAGCACTGTTGCCTAATCATTCAATAAATGTACATGTATTCGTAACTAGAAAAGCCCATCATGCACATGTATACACTGTTACAACGCGTATATAAATTGAAAAAAAAAAAAAACATATCGGAAAAAACAAAATGGGAGAAAAAAATGGGGTGAAAAAATGTTGAAAAAAAATATTGGGAAAGTTAATTTGAAACTTTTGTCGAAATTGGACCTCAGGAAAAAAAAGAGTTAAAAAAAGAATTAAACAAATTAACCCATTTGCTTCAGGACAACAACACAAGTACATTGTGAGAATTTGACTGTTATGGGTCAGCCTGACGCCTCAGAGCGGGGACTTCAGCATCCAGAAAGCTGCCTTTAGGTCGTAATATGCCATCATAATTATGGCCATAGCCATGTATGACTTAGATTGTGTAATAGAAATTGACAATTGCAAAGACTGAAGACATAGATATTTCTGTCTGAACCCGACAACTTCTGACAGCTGGCACTCAGAATGATCCCTGCTTCATACATCAATTCAAATAATTCAAGGTCGCAAGCCGCCGTAGTCATGATTATGTTGCTTCTATTTAAAAAAATCTGTAGGGAATATTGAAGTGATCTTGCATGATCAGGTGATATTTTCCTATTCTGATTTCAATTAATAGTAAATTACATTGATTCCATTTTTACCTGATGAATGAGAGTACAAAACGAGGTGACCGTTGTTTTCATGTTGCGGATTGGAAACAAAAACTTGGCATCAGGGAAGACTTTCTTGATTGTTGACAAATTCAGACAATGGATTGGACACTTGAGCAGCAGTCTGTTTCCTTCTGGTAAATACCACATACCATCATAGAAAATGCACTGTAAGCACTTCTTGTAGTACTGATAGGTCTCAAGAGCCTGTTGTTCTGGAAAATGGTACATGAATTCCCTCAGTTCAGGCAAGTCCAAGATTTGAGTAAAGTCGTTGGAATTCATGAAATATGGTCTCATCGCCATGAAGCATTCCTCGGGTGAATCCATTCTGACATAATGCCTTTTGTCCAAGAATCTTGACACCATCATTCCACTATCTGGAACAATTGAAGAATTTTCTTGAATACTATCACAGTAATTACTATAATTATTATAGTTGTTGCCCAGCAACTATTGCAATATCAGTTTTCATGTCACCGGAGTGGCTAATATTGCACTCCGGCACATACCATTATGGCAAGGTAGAATACTGATTGCTAATAGACCTATTTTGCTGAATGACCTGAACATTGATCCCACATAACATTTTTGTAATTCTGTGATTCTTCATTTGCTTTTCACACATAGGAGAAGTATACACTCTAAATCGAAAACCACAACTTTCAAAATTCAAACTGAAAGTATGACCAAGTTATAAAGTCTTAAAGTTATATTAAAATGCACTAAAAATACTCCAGCTTGGGGTCACCTTGGCTGGACCAATCAGAGGCAAGGGCAGGAAATCTCTTAGCCAATGGGATTTAAGTATTCACCGCTTTCTCCCTAGCGTTAGCTGAGAGAACGATCCATGAAATTGGTCTATTTGTCTAAAGCCATGCCGCATTCTACTAAATGCACGGACTATATTGCATGACAATTTTAACATGCAAAAGAATGCGCAGACCTGAGAAGAACCAACATGTATATTAGAGTGCTACTGCAGCCACAAGCAAACTAAAATGTTGAATTTTTTTTAATTTCAGAGAAAAAAAGAATCACTACCCTGCAATGGAGTCAGATAATTAGCTAGTTTTGGTTGTGAAAGATGTGCTATCTATGAAGGGCCAATTAGAGCAGTAGTCCACAAAACAATAATACTGAATTTAGTAATGTTATGGTGTATCTTTCTTTATCCTCAGTCCAGTGTGAATCCTCGATTCTGATTGGTTGAGAGCTGAGGTGTATGACACCGTACACCCTGTCTGTCTTCACCAGACAGGGTGTATGAGATAAACAATGATGTCACAATTGCGACCATAGGATTGTTATGACGTCATCCTTGTAGCAACTATAGTCATGACTTCACAATGCCATTGTTTGAGCCATTGTGACATCATCCTGGTGGCAGTACTGGTGATGACGTCACAATGCTGTTCCTTTGTTACTGAAAGACATTTCAGACTCAGTTTGCAAGAAAATCTAGGGGCATCAATAAAACAAGAAGTCTGAGGATAAAACCGTTACACCCTGCTCGTTTTTCGAGGGTACGGGAATATACACCACTCAGGCCTCCATACACCACTCAGCCTTCGGCTTCGTGGTGTATGGAGTCCTTCGTGGTGTATATTCCCGTACCCTCGAAACGAGCAGGGTGTAACTGATAGTACATCAACTCTGGATATTTAAACCAATATAGACTTACTATATTGAGCAATATTCAAATCTATATTTCCCTCAAGGGTGTGTATGGTAAACTATTTTCTTCAGCCTTTCGCCAAATGAAATACTTTTCACTCACATAGACTCAAGAAATAGATTTGATCACTGCCCACAAGATCAGTGAATCAGTAAATATTTTGTATGATATGCAAGGGGTGTCCAAGCAGTTCTATCTGATTTTTCCCGCAGGCCTTCTAATTTGAAGTAGTGAAGTGAATTCTTATACAGAGCAGAGCATTACGACTTGCGTACTTGGTGATCCTTCCCAACAGTACTTTTCGCTCCCTGTGTTGGCAGATTGCATAATTATTAGAGCCAAATAATTTAGGTTAATTTATTAATACTAATCATCATACAATTAAACCTTCCTTTTCACAAACCTTCATCGTCAAAAGCTTTCAAGTACCGTTCATCCGTCTTATAGTGGTATGGTCTTCTTGGAGGAGTAGGCTCCGTCAATTCCCAAAGCATTGGCGCAGAAAAAGATTCATTATCTGCAGCCAGAAGACGATGCAACATAGTCGTACCTGTCCGAGCCATTCCAATGATGAACACAGGCTCTTCGATTTGTATCTGGAAGACATGGGAGAAAAACCAGTTATTTTTGTTTGTACAACAATAACTTCTTTTTGTATGGTAATACTTCAATATGATATTTCGTCAAATTCCATAACAATCAGCTCTTTGAATGAGGGAAGACATATTGATTATTAGCTTCTTAGATCTACTTGAGAAGGTTGGGTGAAAAAAAGGAAGCTGCCATCGAAAAAGCCAAAGTATTGAGGACAGGACCGCCTGAACACAAAAAAAAAAAAATTTTAAAGACTCTAAACTGTAATTATATATATAAATATATCTAAATTATTTCTTTAAATTCATTTTTGTATTCAGGTTTGTTCAATAAAAGTTTGGAGAAAAAAATTGGGACAAAGAAAAATAGGGTGGAAAGGTGATATTCTAATTTTTTGGAATATTTTTTTCCGACATTTTTCTTTTTTGGGAAAATTTTTTTTTGGAATTTTTTTTTTCGAACAAAAATATATATATTTTTTTTTCAACTTTTTTTTGTGAAAATTTTTTTCATTTGTTTTTTCTAACATTTTCTCTTTGGGAAAATCTTTTTGTTGAAGCACTAAAAAAAAATATATTTTTTTGAAAACTTTTTTTCTATGAAAATGTTTTTTTGTTCGAATAATTTTGGTAGTCACGCGTGATGAGAAAAAAGTGCCAAGATCATATTACGGGATGTCTAAATCACTTTTTTTGATTGAAGCATCTGGTTCACTCCTCGCATGTTTGGCATAAGGCCCGATCGACAAACCTCGCTCCGCTCGGTGAGCCTGTGGCTCTGTCCCGTCCATAATCCCAGTTTTTTTTGTCAGCAGAAAACCTGTTGGGTTTGTTGATCTGAGAGGCTAAGAATCAATCCTATCTTGCCTGCATAAGACAGATTTAACCTGGACTTTTCCTGTTGGTAGATTTCAGTTATACACAATCTAACTTATACTCAATATGGAAAACGTGAACATTTATGCATTTACTGTCAAGGCTACGGTATTTTAAAGACTTTCCACTAGAGGTCTGCAGGCCCAAAATCATTTGATTAATCTGCAAACTTGTGACTTTACAACTTCAATCTTCAATGAACCTTGCTATAAGCAAATTTATAAACGCATACATTATGTAAGGTACTTTTGTTCTGACAGGTCATTGGCTGACAAAAAGGTTTTAAAACAATTTTCTCAATATTTCAAAAAGTATGAAAGACATGTATCAGGGGGAACCAGCAGAAGGCACAACTACACCGCAAGAGTGATATGTGTGCCCGCCCGGCTGACAGACAACATATAACCTAAGTGATACCAATACCTTCTTCTTATAACTAAACTTTGCAAAAAGTTTGCTGAAGGTAAAAATACCCTGAGTATTTCTGGGTTTTCCTCAACGGCTCTTTTCACTGATGCCCTGACCCTTGCGTAACTCCTGAAAATAAAATAAAGATGAGAAAACTAATTATTTTGTACAGTCTCTGAAATAATACATGTTCCTGATAACAGTTTTTTTACATAATTGGGTTGACAATTTTCATAACTTTCTTGTGAAAAAAGCGGTTTCATGGTACAAAAAAATTGTCTAATGGGTAAATTATTTGACATGAGATATGTACACCCTTGAATGTCATGTACAACTTGGCCTTACGGCCTCGTTGCACATTGACGTTCTCGGTGTACATTGACGTTCTCGGTGCACATTGACGTTCTCGGTGTACATATATCTTCATGTCCACCATTTACATAATGCTAATTTCGCTGTTGAGTGGTACAAATATATGTATGTTTTTTTTTTAGTGATAGGTTATGATGTTGTGATTAAATGAAATTTTACTAGGTCATGTTTGATATGGGGAATGTTGAATAGGGGGCTTGTCTACAGATATTGATCGTAATTGGTGATAAGGAATCTCAATGCTGTGACTTGATAGCTGCATGGGTGTAACCATATGGGTGTAACTCAATGTCAGTGCTTGATCAGCATTAACTTTTGATAAAGAAATAGATATGACATTGTGTTCGCACTGCGAGAAGTTTACATCTTAAGTTTCATATGAACTGTTTACAATCTGAGAAAAATGTGAAGCACATCTATAAATGTTAATGGGAAAGGTTTTGGTTTAATTGTATAGGCAAATGTTTGATTAATCAGTTGTGATTACAAAATTTCTGTCCATATTTCTGCTAGGACATAAATTGGCACTCTTAAAATCCCCGATATACATGTATATGCAATTACCTACTCCTGATTGCAGAAATATTGTCTACCCATCCCTTCGCCTGTGGGTTAAGTAATTAGAAGTATTCAAAAATACCTTTTGGATGAACGACAAAAGCATCGGTCAAATGACTTGGAATTCTGTGTAAACCTACCTGAATCTGCGCAACAGGGATTCTCTTGGCACAGCAGGATTTCGGTTGTAGCCATCGAGGTAAAGTTGAAGTGGAATCTTGAAATTATCTTGCAGGACTTCTTCTTTTTCATCCGGTGTCAATGTTTCTAAAATTTCTTCGATTGTGAGAGGTTTGCATTCCATTTTTGATATTATGAATTTGCTATTTTGTATACAGCCTTTTTCAGAATTCTTATCAACTGATCATACTAATACATTGACATGGAATTATTTATTGTTTGAATATCTTCTTATCAGATACTGCATGCATTATCACTTTTGTTTAATGCCTTCTGTGGTTAATAGACACCCACTAGAGATAACAAACAATTATGTAATCTAATTTGACAAAAAAGTAGGCAAAGGAACGAAAGTTTTATGAAACACAGAGTGAACTATTCAAAGGAACAGTGGACCATACAACACTATTACAACAGTATCATAACACTGTATCTTCTTTAAAAAGATGTAGCAGGTTGAAAAAACAGAACAAGCTGACTCAACACTGACAACAGGCATCAGCCTCAAAACAATACTTGTGTAACGTGTAATGAAACAGAGTAATAATACACAAGGCTGTGCACTCAGCTGACACTCTCATCTTCTTGAGTTTTACTCAGAAACCACTGGAGTTAACCCAGGCGCCTTTAATGAAAAAAAAAATTATGTTTCTGTTTGTAGTCTTCTGGGTTAAAATTTGGTAAAATTTCTTGGATATAAAATTGCAAATAAATTGTTTTATCCCTGCCTTTTTTGATTACCACAGTTCAGTGTTTGATCACAAACATGTTTTTTGCGTTTTAGTTCAAGATATAGAGGTCAAATTAAAATATGTTGGTTTGGGGCGAGAGGCCCCACATGATATGGGGCATGAGGCCCCCTTCACTGGGGGGTCAAAGCTGCTTCAGGTACCATTTAATAATGTGTACTTTACCTTAAATCTTGATAGAATAGCTAATTAAAAAAAAAAAAAATTTGGCCCGAAATTGAAACAGGGCAAAAAATATTAAAAGATATAAGTATGAACAGAAAAATTCTGAAATTCAGAAAAAGTGAATAGAATGCCTTAAAAATGATAGAGGAACGCCAAGAAATAGCTTTTAGGCTGAATGCACTCGCAAAAAAAGGCCCCCTTCACTGGGGGGTCAAAGCTGCTTCAGGTACAATTTAACCCTCCCAAGGGCACCTTATTTAATATACATTAAAGGGCACCTGCAGGCCCGGTCCCTTGGATTTCTAACAGAAATTACCAAAAATGCTAAAAAATACCATGGAACTTATTTTTCATGAAATTTCAGCTCCCTAGATGATCTTTTTATGCTCACATAACTATCTGGTGCTTCATATCACATAGGTGTATCTGATGTTGCCTGTAAGGCATGTGCAGTAATGTGTGGAGTTAAGCATACTTAAGTCAAAATCTACTCTTCAAAAATGACTTACAAATAAAGGTTACAAAACTCTTTCGGGTCTCATTTTGATCTGAATTCTTGAACACATACTTGGTTAAATTTAATTTCACCGGTTGACACCCTCCGTATCTAAGAATAATGGCATGATACAGTGAACATCAAATTGACAGACAATGAAAATGGCCTTTTTTGCGGAAAAAAGTGTATTATTAACATGTAAAGATCCAAAAGTTCAATGCAGTCGATTTTAGGCCAATGTGTGATGCATATTAGCCAAAAACTTCTATACTAGGTCATTTTCACACTATAATTACATTTCTACCTCGTATATATTTCAAGATAGAGCTATCTAATATATAGGCGTTAAGAAAATTATATTAAAACAAAAATTGGAGTTATGTACAATCTTAAACACTTGACAGCCCTTAGATTTTCTTGTATGATAGCCCAATACACTTATAATATTAATGACACAGAAATGCTTTTAATTTCACGAGAGAAAGATACCTCAATTTGATCTATTTCAAAGGGCGGGCCTCCGAGGCCCGGGTGCCCTTTAACGTCAGAAACTTTTCTTTTTCAACATACTACAAAGATTTTACTTCGTATAAGTTTGGTGCTTCAAACATAATCAAACGTGATGGCAATTAAGGAATACAAGAGATGGAAACGAGCGTGAAGTCAAATGACGAGGAGTAGGGCAGGCGTGAAGTGGTGAACGGGTCCAAAAAGACCCAGGAAACCTTAGGAGGGTTAATAATGTGTCCCTTACCTTAAATCTTGATAGAATAGCTAGTTAAAAAAAATAATAATTTGGCCCGAAATTGAAACAGGGCAAAAAATATTAAAAGATATAAGTATGAACAGAAAAATTCTGAAAATTCAGAAAAAGTGAATAGAATGCCTTAAAAATGATAGAAGAACCCTAAGAAATAACTTGTAGGCTGAATGCAAAAAAAATTGCCATAGGATTATAATAGGGGGGCTTCTTGCCCGATGGGTGGGTAAGAAGGCCATTTTAATTTTTTTACAAAAATAGCCGTAACTCCCTTATTATATTTGGTGGACATTTGTTTCAATAGTTATTAGTAGAGTCAAGTGATCCCTTCCTGACAGCATAAGCATTCAAATAATTGTCCATAAAAAATAGGTCAAATCACACCTCGAAGTTAAGGGGGGCCGCATGCCCCGACCTACTCTATATATTCACCAGTCAAATCATTTATCATCATTCTTTAACACACAACATAAATTTATTCAATGGTCAAATCATTTGTCATCGTTCTTTAACACACGACATAAATTACAACTTACGTCTCCAAACAAGGTGGATCTTCATGGCAATTCCTGCACTACTATGTTACAAGTTTTGTTACTTGCAATGTCCACTGTTTCTAAAAAACAACAAATATCACCTTTTTTCCAGCTAGGAGGAGTACCAGCGACACAAAGAACATTTTTTAAAGCATTTTGAGTAATGATATTTATTTACGTGCTTTAGAAAACACTCTGTTATGTTTTTCATCCTTGTGTAAGGAGGAAACATTGAAAACCAGAATTTAAAAAAAAACATGGTGTACACAATTAAGGATCCATCAACCTCATAAATTTATATCAGTTTTTCTGGACCGTCAGCAAAATATTCAAAAAAGTCCTTCAGTTGTTCCTTAAGATCTTCATCAGTAATGCCATAATCTTCAGCTAAATTGGCTGGTTCGGCTTTTCCAAACTTGTTTTGTTTATTGTCCTGAGCATGCATTTGCGTCAGCTCCTCGGTGTCCGAAGTGAAATCCCACTCAAAATAAGAGTAAATTTGCTTCATTGTCTCAATGGGTTTTTTTGTCATTTGGCTGTAAGAAAATGGGAGGTAGCAATCCTGAAAATGAAAGAAAAATGAAAATCTGAATGTGGAGAAAAAGCACATCAACCCCTCGGATGCATACACATTTCGTACAGAGCACACTCTAAAAAATTCCGGACAAAATTGGATTTTTTCAAAAATCCATGTTGGTTTTTGCATTGAAATTTGGTTTTTCAAAAAACCATTTTGAATCTAAAAAACCAATTTTGTCCCGAGATTTTTTAGAGTGCAGAATAATTGATTAGTCCATGTAGAGTGAATAGCAAGCCAGACAGTCTGAGAAATTATCCCGAGAGAATGATGGAAATAATTGCATTCATAGAAATGGAACAGAGCTGAAATGTTGACATTCAGGAGTTTACATGTTTGTATGGCCACTGGTGGAGTTTAGGCGATTTAATTGGGGAAAAAACGAATTAATCAATCAAGAGCCAAAGCTTTGGTGGCCTGGGTTGGTTGTCAGAGTATCATATAACTCATCTATCCTCGGGTAAAAAACTAAAATGACTACAAGTGCTTCGCGAGGAGCTCTCTTTGTGATATTATCTTGGGAACTTTCACTAAGAAAGGGCACATAAAGAGGCGCTGCTGAATGGCATAGCTGTTTTAGCCTTCTTTGATTGGAATGGTATTAAATTTTTGGCAATTCCGATTAATTTGGTTCCCATTTTAGTAAAAAAAAAATTGACAACAGTACCTTAGGAGCTTGCTTGAAGAACTTGACAACATTCTCAGATTTGTACTTGTAATTCTCCAGCACCCTCCTGCCACAGGCATGGGCATCTGCATCCTTGTCAGTTTCCATCCAGATCTGTAACAATAAATTCAAAGTCTTTGATAAGCAAGTGAAACACAGGCCCAGTGATATATTTAATAGAGAAGAGTGGTTCACACTCTCTCTGGTAGTTTTTATTCAATCAAATTAAAGAAATATAACACGTATATATATGGTGTTATCCAAATCCAAAAAAATGCTCATCTCGTAAAATAATGAGAAACTGCACAGGTGATGATAAAGTAATAATACAATAATACCAGTTTCCATTGTTATTAATGATTTTAAAAATAACTGATTGCATTTCATGAAAGAAATTATGAATATACCTTAATTCAATTAGTCAAAACACAGATAATGTAAGCAAGTGTTCAATTATTTTTAAGTGAGCACTACAAAATCTGGGCCGCATTTCATGACTCCTGGTTTCCATGACAACAGATTAAGCTTTTATTTTTATATATATGATCTGATCTTTTGGGTGTTATTTGAAAATTACGTCAGTATCATCTGACCCAAATATCATGTTTCCATATCAAATTTAGCAAAAGTTATGACCAGTTGGACAGAACTTGTGGAAAACCCCTCGTATAACTGAGAGTCCTCAATACAGTGACGTCTGTAAGTAAGTGAAACGCATGACATTGTGCCATTGCATCAATGCTAAACATCCTCAGCAAAACTGCTTGTGGAAGCATGAATTATCATCCGATGAGAGGGAAACATATTGGGTCATAAAGGCCAAAATCTTTGATAAGTAAGTGAAACACAGGCCCAATGTTATTTAATAGGGAAGGGTGGTTCACTTACTTATCAAAGATTTTGACCCATACCTAACTCTGACTACAGCAGAGAAAATTGGCTGTCATTGTTATCCCACATGCCTCACATATCAGCCTTGATGACCCAATATGTTTTCCTCTCATCGGATGAGAATTCATGCCTCCAAATGCAGTTTGGTAGAGGATGTTTAGCATTGATGCAATGGCAAAATATCATGCGTTTCGTTTACTTACAGGCGGCACTGTAGATACCATTAGATAGATAGACAGCTTTACAAATAAGGCCCCCCCCCTTCAAAAAGACCCTGGATATTCCATTGGTTTGTTGGGGTCACTGGAATTTAGCAAATTTGCATCCTCACAACCAACAGTGCGCTGATAGTTTTTTTGCGAACTTAATACTGCAAATACAGCAAAATGCATAAGTGCATTGTATTCGGAGGAGTTTACTTGATATACGCAGATTTATAAATTTGTGTAAATCCACCTTGTATTAAGGTCTGTAGTCCCAAGTTATATGCTGAGCCCCCTCAAATTGCAAACACACACTTTTTGATGATGTTTAACACCCAAAGTTGAGTGCAGCAGGACATCATTCTGACTAATCCATAGAAATACATAGAACGGACATGAGGCTCTGGCAGATTTTAAAGCAACCAAATCCACCATCTTGGAACTGCCCTGTATCCTGACACAATGGTACCATGACATCACCAATAGCAGTGATGTCACTATAACAATGGCATGACGTCACATCATAATTAGTCTATTGTGACGTCATGTCTCAGGGCAGTTCCAATATGGCGGATTTGGTGACCTCATCTTGAGGTGGCTTCATACAGCCTCATGTCCGTTCTATGTATTTCTATGGACTAATCCCTCACAACAAACATACAGAACAGGAATTTTTAAAGTAAATTTACTGTAAAATAAACTGAACTATTACCATATGAATGAGAGTACAAAAGGAGGTCACAGTAGATTTGATGTCACGAATTGGAAACAAAAACTTTGCATCAGGGAAGACTTTCTTGATTGTCGGCAAATTCAGGCTGTGGATTGGGCACTTTAGCAGAAGTCTGTTTCCTTCTGGTAACCCTGGAAAGTAAGATGAGACATGCCATCATTTAAGAATTGCTATACATTTGCATTGTGTAAAATAATGAACATCAATATTATAGGGGAACCATCAGCACATTTTTGGGAACAGAGTGATATTCACCTGATTTTTACAATCCAGATTTTATAATTTCAGATACCATAATCTTGAGAACCGTTGGTTTCCTGTAACATAATAATATATATATTTGGATGCTCCCTGCCCAGTTAGCCAGTACTCATAGTTTGCAGCTAATTGGCATGTGAAGGTTATTAGCATCCATTCATATTTTTGTAATGCAGCAAGAACCCGACAATATGTCCCGACATTAATTATTTCTTATGCAATGTCTGTGACCATGCATCAGAAACCATTTAAAGTACCACATACCATTATAGAAAATGCACTGCAGGCACTTCTTGTAGTACTGATAGGTCTCAAGAGCCTGCTGTTCAGGAAAATGATACATGAATTCCCTCAGCTCAGTCAAGTCTAAGATATAAATGAAGTCGTCATAATTCATGAAATACGGTCTCATCGCAGTGAAACATTCCTCAGGCGAATCCATCCTGACATAATGCCTTTTGTCTAGGAATCCTTCCACCATCATTCCACCATCTGAAAAAATAGTTTTGATATTTATCTTCTCGGGTTAACTGCCACAATAGATATTTTGCCTATGGAAAAAACTGAGCTTACAATTTTTTGTAATTTCAGAAAATAAAAAATATGATTGCTGCTTTTTTTTGCCTTACCAACCCCTCAAGAAGATGTGAGAAGGGAAAGATAGATTATGTCAGACCTTATGGCCACTTCAGGGGCAATTAAAAAGAAAATGGGAGCCTTGTACGTACAACACTTTATCGGCACAGACAAAGGGTCTCCATTTTGACATCTTGTCTGCACCAAGTCAATTTTAAACATATAAAAATAAAAAGATGTGTATGGGGAGCTTTGAGGGGGAGTATAGCAATGGGCTTTAGACACTGTCTTGTAGACTTGTAGACTCTAAAAAATGTCGGGACAAAATTGGTTTTTTAGATTCAAAATGGTTTTTTGAAAAACCAAATTTCAATGCAAAAAACCAACATGGATTTTTTTCCTACAACGCAGCATGCGTCAGGTGCATGATGATATTCATGAATTTCAGTAGTGGTATTAGTTTTATTAATAAAACAGACTCTTGTGGGTGTCAAAATAAACTGTGCTGTGCAATCATTTTCAAAAAGTCATCTGATCATGTACTAATCCATACTTTTAACTATCAAGTGAATAAATACTGGTAATATTTTATGTGCAGCCGGCAAGTTTGCATGTTCTGAAGTAAGTAATTGAAGAATTTCAGTATTTCTAATATGTTTAATGTCCTGGTAAAGAGATAATGAGTTAATTATTCTCAGAAACCACTGGTTAACTGAACAGCAGATGTTCCGATGGTAAATTATTATACCTTGGATAATAAAACCAAAAAAACTGATGATTTTGAAATGATCAGTTTAAACAATTCTTTTTTCACAAACCTTCGTCTTCAAAAGCTTTCTTGTATCTTTCACACTCCTTGAAGTTCTCTGGTCTCCCTGGTGGGGTGGGCTCTGTCAATTCCCAAAGCATTGGAGCGGAGAAGTTAGGATCGGCATTCAAAAGACGATGCAACATTGTTGTGCCAGACCGAGCCATTCCGATGATGAAAACAGGCTCTTTGATTTCTATCTATAAGATATTGGTGAAATATATTTAGTGTTTTGTTGCCAATTTTTGAAGCATTGTTAGTTCCTATCACTGCTCCACAAAGAAAGAATTTACAACAAAATTTCATTGTATTATATCATATACGCACATATTTGGAAGTAAAAATACAATATGCTCGAACGAATTCAGTTTAGAGTTCACAAGTTAGTCTACTCGGACTACGTCACCAACTACGATGATCTGCTACAAAGAGCGAAACTACCATCGCTAGAAATTAGAAGGTAGCACTCAGTAGCTATCGAGGTGTACGAGGCTCTAAATAAGCAGAGCCCTCCTTTTGTTTTAAACTGTGCAAATCCTAGATACAACTTTCGCTCAGGTGGTTCAGTCCAAATGTCCCACAGTAGGACCACTAAATAGGCCTGTGGTCTACACAGCTTTAGGCATTTCGCTGCCCAGTTATGGCACCAAATTCCTTGCGACATGAAATCAGCCTGCGAAATTAAAATTTTTGAATCAATGATCAAAACATGGTCAGGCCCAAGTTGCAGATGCGCTTTCTGCTGAATCTGCTGTTAAACGGTTGCCTATGACTATCCTATATTTCCCTGGGACTATTCTATATTTCCATGTGACTATTTTTTTATATTTCTATGTGACTCTTTTACACAGCTGCATACTGCAGTCTCATGACAATTTTACATTTCCAAATGACTATTTTAAACATTGACTGTCATCAATTCTCTTGTTATAATTTGCACCTAGCTCGGTGTGAACGGGTCCAAAAAGACCCAGGAAACCTTAGGAGGGTTAATAATGTGTCCCTTACCTTAAATCTTGATAGAATACCTAGTTAAAAAAAATAATAATTTGGCCCGAAATTGAAACAGGGCAAAAAATATTAAATGATATAAGTATGAACAGAAAAATTCTGAAAATTCAGAAAAAGTGAATAGAATGCCTTAAAAATGATAGAAGAACCCTAAGAAATAACTTTTAGGCTGAATGCAAAAAAAATTGCCATAGGATTATAATAGGGGGGCTTCTTGCCCGATGGGTGGGTAAGAAGGCCATTTTAATTTTTTTACAAAAATAGCCGTAACTCCCTTATTATATTTGGTGGACATTTGTTTCAATAGTTATTAGTAGAGTCAAGTGATCCCCTCCTGACAGCTTAAGCATTCAAATAATTGTCCATAAAAAATAGGTCAAATCGCACCTCGAAGTTAAGGGGGGCCGCATGCCCCGACCTACTCTATATATTCACCAGTCAAATCATTTATCATCATTCTTTAACACACAACATAAATTTATTCAATGGTCAAATCATTTGTCATCGTTCTTTAACACACGACATAAATTACAACTTACGTCTCCAAACAAGGTGGATCTTCATGGCAATTCCTGCACTACTATGTTACAAGTTTTGTTACTTGCAATGTCCACTGTTTCTAAAAAACAACAAATATCACCTTTTTTTCCAGCTAGGAGGAGTACCAGCGACACAAAGAACATTTTTTAAAGCATTTTGAGTAATGATATTTATTTACGTGCTTTAGAAAACACTCTGTTATGTTTTTCATCCTTGTGTAAGGAGGAAACATTGAAAACCAGAATTTAAAAAAAAACATGGTGTACACAATTAAGGATCCATCAACCTCATAAATTTATATCAGTTTTTCTGGACCGTCAGCAAAATATTCAAAAAAGTCCTTCAGTTGTTCCTTAAGATCTTCATCAGTAATGCCATAATCTTCAGCTAAATTGGCTGGTTCGGCTTTTCCAAACTTGTTTTTTTTATTGTCCTGAGCATGCATTTGCATCAGCTCCTCGGTGTCCGAAGTGAAATCCCACTCAAAATAAGAGTAAATTTGCTTCATTGTCTCAATGGGTTTTTTTGTCATTTGGCTGTAAGAAAATGGGAGGTAGCAATCCTGAAAATGAAAGAAAAATGAAAATCTGAATGTGGAGAAAAAGCACATCAACCCCTCGGATGCATACACATTTCATACAGAGCACACTCTAAAAAATTCCGGACAAAATTGGATTTTTTCAAAAATCCATGTTGGTTTTTGCATTGAAATTTGGTTTTTCAAAAAACCATTTTGAATCTAAAAAACCAATTTTGTCCCGAGATTTTTTAGAGTGCAGAATAATTGATTAGTCCATGTAGAGTGAATAGCAAGCCAGACAGTCTGAGAAATTATCCCGAGAGAATGATGGAAATAATTGCATTCATAGAAATGGAACAGAGCTGAAATGTTGACATTCAGGAGTTTACATGTTTGTATGGCCACTGGTGGAGTTTAGGCGATTTAATTGGGGAAAAAACGAATTAATCAATCAAGAGCCGAAGCTTTGGTGGCCTGGGTTGGTTGTCAGAGTATCATATAACTCATCTATCCTCGGGTAAAAAACTAAAATGACTACAAGTGCTTCGCGAGGAGCTCTCTTTGTGATATTATCTTGGGAACTTTCACTAAGAAAGGGCACATAAAGAGGCGCTGCTGAATGGCATAGCTGTTTTAGCCTTCTTTGATTGGAATGGTATTAAATTTTTGGCAATTCCGATTAATTTGGTTCCCATTTTAGTAAAAAAAAAATTGACAACAGTACCTTAGGAGCTTGCTTGAAGAACTTGACAACATTCTCAGATTTGTACTTGTAATTCTCCAGCACCCTCCTGCCACAGGCATGGGCATCTGCATCCTTGTCAGTTTCCATCCAGATCTGTAACAATAAATTCAAAGTCTTTGATAAGTAAGTGAAACACAGGCCCAGTGATATATTTAATAGAGAAGAGTGGTTCACACTCTCTCTGGTAGTTTTTATTCAATCAAATTAAAGAAATATAACACGTATATATATGGTGTTATCCAAATCCAAAAAAATGCTCATCTCGTAAAATAATGAGAAACTGCACAGGTGATGATAAAGTAATAATACAATAATACCAGTTTCCATTGTTATTAATGATTTTAAAAATAACTGATTGCATTTCATGAAAGAAATTTATGAATATACCTTAATTCAATTAGTCAAAACACAGATAATGTAAGCAAGTGTTCAATTATTTTTAAGTGAGCACTACAAAATCTGGGCCGCATTTCATGACTCCTGGTTTCCATGACAACAGATTAAGCTTTTATTTTTATATATATGATCTGATCTTTTGGGTGTTATTTGAAAATTACGTCAGTATCATCTGACCCAAATATCATGTTTCCATATCAAATTTAGCAAAAGTTATGACCAGTTGGACAGAACTTGTGGAAAACCCCTCGTATAACTGAGAGTCCTCAATACAGTGACGTCTGTAAGTAAGTGAAACGCATGACATTGTGCCATTGCATCAATGCTAAACATCCTCAGCAAAACTGCTTGTGGAAGCATGAATTATCATCCGATGAGAGGGAAACATATTGGGTCATAAAGGCCAAAATCTTTGATAAGTAAGTGAAACACAGGCCCAATGTTATTTAATAGGGAAGGGTGGTTCACTTACTTATCAAAGATTTTGACCCATACCTAACTCTGACTACAGCAGAGAAAATTGGCTGTCATTGTTATCCCACATGCCTCACATATCAGCCTTTATGACCCAATATGTTTTCCTCTCATCGGATGAGAATTCATGCCTCCAAATGCAGTTTGGTTGAGGATGTTTAGCATTGATGCAATGGCAAAATATCATGCGTTTCGTTTACTTACAGGCGGCACTGTAGATACCATTAGATAGATAGACAGCTTTACAAATAAGGCCCCCCCCCCTTCAAAAAGACCCTGGATATTCCATTGGTTTGTTGGGGTCACTGGAATTTAGCAAATTTGCATCCTCACAACCAACAGTGCGCTGATATTTTTTTTGCGAACTTAATACTGCAAATACAGCAAAATGCATAAGTGCATTGTATTCGGAGGAGTTTACTTGATATATGCAGATTTATAAATTTGTGTAAATCCACCTTGTATTAAGGTCTGTAGTCCCAAGTTATATGCTGAGCCCCCCTCAAATTGCAAACACACACTTTTTGATGATGTTTAACACCCAAAGTTGAGTGCAGCAGGACATCATTCTGACTAATCCATAGAAATACATAGAACGGACATGAGGCTCTGGCAGATTTTAAAGCAACCAAATCCACCATCTTGGAACTGCCCTGTATCCTGACACAATGGTACCATGACGTCACCAATAGCAGTGATGTCACTATAACCATGGCATGACGTCACATCATAATTAGTCTATTGTGACGTCATGTCTCAGGGCAGTTCCAATATGGCGGATTTGGTGACCTCATCTTGAGGTGGCTTCATACAGCCTCATGTCCGTTCTATGTATTTCTATGGACTAATCCCTCACAACAAACATACAGAACAGGAATTTTTAAAGTAAATTTACTGTGAAATAAACTGAACTATTACCATATGAATGAGAGTACAAAAGGAGGTCACAGTAGATTTGATGTCACGAATTGGAAACAAAAACTTTGCATCAGGGAAGACTTTCTTGATTGTCGGCAAATTCAGGCTGTGGATTGGGCACTTTAGCAGAAGTCTGTTTCCTTCTGGTAACCCTGGAAAGTAAGATGAGACATGCCATCATTTAAGAATTGCTATACATTTGCATTGTGTAAAATAATGAACATCAATATTATAGGGGAACCATCTAGTCCAGGAGCAATCACCCTCCCGTGGATGATTTTTGAGGGCAGGTAGAGACCTATGTCAATGTGTTGCTGGCACCCCAGCCTATCAAAAAATGATTGTCGGCACTTTGGGAATTAGCTGTGGTTGCCATGGCAACCGTTTCTATGTTGAAAAAACAAGCAGAAAATAACCAGACATTGTTACATTTAATGGTCATTTTTAAGACAGGAAATAGCAATAAAAAAAAACGGTCAGTTCAGCCATATTTAGAACTAAATTACGCTATTTTATGTATCTTCAATATTGACACTGGTGAAAAGGGTTACAGGTAAATTTAGGATAAATATCCAAAAATTGATAATTTTGTGATAACAAGCGTTTTTCTTTAACTCTACTGGAAGTGCAAATATGCTAAAGTATTGTTTTTTGACATGATTGTGTGCTCATGACTCCCCTCTACACCTTCCCAAAATTTCAAGCAGCTGCGATGAATTTAATAGCCCCAAAATGGTTGCCATAGAAACCAATGTCATAATTTTTTGCCAAGATCGCCACAATCTTGACGTCACTGACTAAATAAGACTGATAACTATAAGCTTGGATCTAGGGGCTAAATAAGATATCTACTACTGTCTCAACAATTTTATGAAAGTATTTGATAATCATTGATCACTTGTTGCCACGGCAACAGTTTAAACTGAAATCTTATCAATGATTTTTGGAAAAACCAAAACATACATTGGAAGCTTTGTCAAGGTACAATGCATGACATTTCGATGACTTCATTTTTAGAGATAAACAATATTTTAATCTCTCTTTACATTATAATGGTAATTAGAACATGGAAAAAAACAAAAACTGTTGCCATAGCAACAGTTGTATATGTGCACGTTATTGTCAAACTTATCCAGAAATTTGATTATTCTTGACATTATTAATTTCTTCGCAACCAGCAGTGCAATATACATGTATGTAGTGTCACTACTCATGACGAAGCACTTAAAGACTTGGGATTTTCTTTTCATATTCTGTTGCCATGGCAACATATATTGCAACAATCATTACAATGTGCTTGGTAGAGCCTACATGGGGTCAGATAAGTTGACATAGCTTCCAGTTTGTTTGGAGTAGAAAGTTGTCTGACACGCTAAATTAAAGCAAACTTAATTGCTACAGAATCTCAAAGAAAAAGAAAAACGTGTCTAATGGTCAATCACATGTTTTTAATTCAAATACTTTTCAGAAGTTTTGATCAGGATGCAATCTAGTCATTCACACCAAAGCTTCTTCTAAAGGAGAGGGGGGCGGAGGGCAGTGCATTTTTTGGTGGAAAAGTGGGCACAGAGTTAGAGTTGTTCCCCTCCCCCAAATATTTTGCATGTATCCTTTATATGCCACTACTATTTAAAATACATGTTACATGACACATTGCAAACTAACATTTCTGTCATTATATATAGAAAATACCCATTGAGAGTGGAAGAAAGGAAAATATCTGACTAAGCCATCTGATTTCGATTCAGCAGAAATGACCCACTGCAATGGCCTAGGTATTGCTGAGGGAGCATTCCCCATTATTAGAAGATATACAGGCCAATATAAGGTTACAGCTACCCCACTATATTATATATCCAAACTGCTACGTCCATCACAAAAGAGGTGTCAAACATTAACATTTCCGACCCTTTATATGCTGTGTTTTCAAGAACAGCTTTGAGCAATTCTCTTGCTTTGAAAAGACTGCCAAAACAAAGAAACTGAACACTGAGTCTTGCCACTGTAACACAGAATTAGTGTAGTCATAGAGGATGAAGAAGGGCTATATTGGGTCAGCAGTAAATGAAGATAAAATAAGTATAAAATATTTGAATCAATGATCAAACAACAATTGTGAGATTGTCCAAACGTAGGTCATGTTCTCGGTTGATGAGAAAAAGTCATGGAAATTTGTAAAACACTAGCATAGTGCCCGTGAGAATTGGAGTCCAGGGAAAACAGAACAATCACTACTACATTAGAGAAGATTGACAGTCGTGCAGCATATGATTAATAAGTGCAGTGGTATAATATGAACAATTTGAGGAACCACACCCACTTATGGTTGTTGTAAGACTTGAAATAATGTTGCTTGCAAATTTTTAGCTGTGGGCATTGAGTAGTTTGGGAGGAGTAGCGTAAAGCATCCATGAATTAAGGGTATGATGATGATTGAGAAAAAGAGGTCCAGTGAGGCCATTAAAATGGAGAAAGGTTGAGAGCTGCTGACTAGAATAAAAGATAAAGATATAATTATAGATGAACGTTTTGCTTCTAATCTATATCATGGTGCTGTGTCGCCAGCAAAAGAGAACAATAAGAGCAAGTTTGGTGATTGGGCTGCCTTTCCCTCTCCGTCCTTCCTTTTCCTTTCCTTTCCTCCCAGGAACTTACATCAAATCGAAGCTGAGACCACATACTACAAGGCCATGTTGACAGATTCTTTGTTCATTTCTTTAAATCCTAAACTTCGTTCAAGGACACTGTGTCAACATAATTATATCAAATTTTCATTGTTATAATACATATCATCACTCGCTGTGACCATCTCTTAACTACACCTTAGCCACGGTTGCTGCCCAGGTTCCAGTCAGGAGTACACCCACAGCAAGTCCAACTGCTTAAATCACAATCAACATGCATAATACAATAAGTACTAAATAATAACTTAAACTAGTTTATATTATAATATATAAATACACTTGACTTTTGTTGCCACCAGCCATAAACACTTCCCACTTGGACCTTAGCCCCTTTTGGTGCCTAGGTACCAAACAAGAATGATCAAAGCCAATGAAACAACACAAACTACATCATGGAAAAAGGTAATGGTCTTGCTGTATTCTAGGGTGGCCTCTCATCTCTTGATAGCTGCTCTTAAAACAGACAAATAATATACGGGTCATTCTCAAATTTCGGGAAAATTTGCGTCACTCCAGTTCCCTGCCATTAATTTGAATGCAATTAATATCTGAAGCGTCACTCTACATCTGTTATTCATATTTCTGTTTAGAACCACTGAATTTGGAACTAAAAGTCATTTATAAGACCTTTTTTGGTGCATTGTGTCCAGTAATCTGTGCCAAATCAATGCTTTTTCCCTGTCACTGGACCTTACATGACAAAATCAAGTGTTATTTTCCTCCTAAAGTACCATCATTTTCAAAGTTTCTACACACGACTCATGAGAATATAGACTTGAATTGATATATACATCGTATTTAACTTTTTTCTTGTTTCATTTCAATGAATTAATTGATGTAAATGAGGTGTTTATGTTTATGTTAATTTTTTGACCACTCTGTTCCTTGCCATAGCTCGGCTAGCTATTTTTTTTAATAAGCAATTTCCACTAAATGTCGTAAAATGCACATGCACCACACTACCACAGCTTTGCAGATTTTCGTTAAACAGGTATTAAACAAATTAAGGCATTAAACAAATTAAGGCATAATTTTATGTATATATTGCTGAGGGTGACAGGATCTCCCAAATAGAATGCACTATTAAGAGAAAACCAAACCGTTCCTGTCCACTCTGTTACTCGTTCCTGTGACCACTCTGTTACCACAAAAAATCGTTATTTAATTTCTCTTCTTCTCTCCTTCTCTTCTTCTCTTCTTCTCTTCTCTTCTTCTTTTCTTCTTCTCTTCTTCTCTCCTCCTTTCCTTCTCTTCTTCTCTCCTTCTCTTCTTCTCTCCTTCTCTTCTTCTCTCCTTCTCTTCTTCTCTCCTTCTCTTCTTCTCTCCTTCTCTTCTTCTCTCCTTCTCTTCTTCTCTCCTTCTCTTCTTCTCTCCTTCTCTTCTTCTCTCCTTCTCTCCTTCTCTTCTTCTCTCCTTCTCTTCTTCTCTCCTTCTCTTCTTCTCTCCTTCTCTTCTTCTCTCCTTCTCTTCTTCTCTCCTTCTCTTCTTCTCTCATTACACTTAGACTAGTCAGTGCTAAGGTATTGCATGTCCACATTTTAGTGGACATTGCATATTCAGACTTGTTAGATATTACACCGACGCAAGTCAGAGATACACCACATTACAGTTAGGCAAGTCAGTGCTAGATATCAGATCTTGCAACATCTAGGCTTATATATGCCCCTCCCCATCTCCACTGTCAGTCATAAGCACTCAAATCTGATGAAATCTGGATTACAACATTCGGGCGAATGTTGCACGTCCTGCCGAAAAGTTTGTTTGAGTTATCCCTATGCCCCTCTGTACTCTCTTGTTATATGGGATTAACTGAAAAATAATATATCCCCTTGATCATATTCACCATTAAAGTTGCCATTCCAAATGATTGAAATGAAGGTCTAATTACATATATAAGTTTTTCAAATCTGACACGTTCATATCTTGCAGTGCCGAATGAAATGTTTACTGAAAAATCACTCAATAATCTCATTGCGACTCAATACAAGTTTGAAAATGGCACATCCTTTTACTTCCAATTCATATGAAACTTTTCAGATATATTAGGGTACATCTTTAAGGGAAGTGTACAAAGTTCCAGCCCTGTATCTTAAAAATTAAGAAAGTTATGATCGATTTGAGTCAGTGCATATCTTTTAAATATGAAGTTGTCAGAGGGAGTGTGTCGGGCCAATATGTGCTATTGTTGGCTATGTGGTTGCCATGGACACCAAACCAGTTATAGTATTAATTACTGTATCTAAAAGGTAAATTTGGTGGTTTTAGTAAATCGATTCACTTTATTGGACATTGCTTTACAGTGACGGATTAAATCATTTTAATCTAACGAAGCAATGACAGAAGTTACATTTTCTAGTTTCCATGACAACCATATTTTTGCAAAAAGCAATTATAAGAACAGCCAAGGTACGCATTAGACTTATCTCCAATGCCATTCCCTTTTATTCTTACTGATTGGACAAGTTTGAAGAGCAGACTGCTTAATATGTTCAAGAGGTCAACTTGCACTCAAAGCGCAGCCATTAGAAAATAAGCCCTTTTTCGAGTTTCCATGGTGATTTTAAGTATCAGAACTTTGTAAAATGCAAGAGGTGGGGTGTTATTTTCAAGTCAAGGATAAGTGCATTAATATGTGCTAAACTTGATACAGATCGACATTAATGTATTGGAGCCAGACATGTATATTGAAGTACAATGTAGTGCGTAAAAACCCATAAATTCCAATAAAAACATTCCATATGCAAATTAGGCTGACCTCTAATTGTAAAATAGTTATTCTTGTTAAAAAGCCCACATCTGGTTGCATAAATTAGGACCATTTCTAAAGTCTATTCTAAGTTGATTTGTGTGTTATACCTAGATATTTGATCAAATTGTGTCACCAGTTTTTGAACCTGTTTACTGCTTTTAATTGGTTGCCATGGCAACCATGGGCAATTGCCAAACTGCCGACAATCAGTTTTGGACACCTCAGGGCCCATAGATTTCATTGGTATATGTCGGCAACCCCCCTCAAAAAACGACCACCAAGCCCAGAAATGGTGTGCTTGCTCCTGGACTAATCAGCAAATTTTTGGGAACAGAGTGATATTCACCTGATTTTTACAATCCAGATTTTATAATTTCAGATACCATAATCTTGAGAACCGTTGGTTTCCTGTAACATAATAATATATATATTTGGATGCTCCCTGCCCAGTTAGCCAGTACTCATAGTTTGCAGCTAATTGGCATGTGAAGGTTATTAGCATCCATTCATATTTTTGTAATGCAGCAAGAACCCGACAATATGTCCCGACATTAATTATTTCTTATGCAATGTCTGTGACCATGCATCAGAAACCATTTAAAGTACCACATACCATTATAGAAAATGCACTGCAGGCACTTCTTGTAGTACTGATAGGTCTCAAGAGCCTGCTGTTCAGGAAAATGATACATGAATTCCCTCAGCTCAGTCAAGTCTAAGATATAAATGAAGTCGTCATAATTCATGAAATACGGTCTCATCGCAGTGAAACATTCCTCAGGCGAATCCATCCTGACATAATGCCTTTTGTCTAGGAATCCTTCCACCATCATTCCACCATCTGAAAAAATAGTTTTGATATTTATCTTCTCGGGTTAACTGCCACAATAGATATTTTGCCTATGGAAAAAACTGAGCTTACAATTTTTTGTAATTTCAGAAAATAAAAAATATGATTGCTGCTTTTTTTTGCCTTACCAACCCCTCAAGAAGATGTGAGAAGGGAAAGATAGATTATGTCAGACCTTATGGCCACTTCAGGGGCAATTAAAAAGAAAATGGGAGCCTTGTACGTACAACACTTTATCGGCACAGACAAAGGGTCTCCATTTTGACATCTTGTCTGCACCAAGTCAATTTTAAACATATAAAAATAAAAAGATGTGTATGGGGAGCTTTGAGGGGGAG
Organism: Platynereis dumerilii; assembly: GCA_026936325.1. Lineage (NCBI taxonomy): Eukaryota > Metazoa > Annelida > Polychaeta > Phyllodocida > Nereididae > Platynereis > Platynereis dumerilii. The sequence continues at coordinate 35,072,979 of JAPTHN010000006.1, read as the reverse complement.
TATAGCAATGGGCTTTAGACACTGTCTTGTAGACTTGTAGACTCTAAAAAATGTCGGGACAAAATTGGTTTTTTAGATTCAAAATGGTTTTTTGAAAAACCAAATTTCAATGCAAAAAACCAACATGGATTTTTTTCCTACAACGCAGCATGCGTCAGGTGCATGATGATATTCATGAATTTCAGTAGTGGTATTAGTTTTATTAATAAAACAGACTCTTGTGGGTGTCAAAATAAACTGTGCTGTGCAATCATTTTCAAAAAGTCATCTGATCATGTACTAATCCATACTTTTAACTATCAAGTGAATAAATACTGGTAATATTTTATGTGCAGCCGGCAAGTTTGCATGTTCTGAAGTAAGTAATTGAAGAATTTCAGTATTTCTAATATGTTTAATGTCCTGGTAAAGAGATAATGAGTTAATTATTCTCAGAAACCACTGGTTAACTGAACAGCAGATGTTCCGATGGTAAATTATTATACCTTGGATAATAAAACCAAAAAAACTGATGATTTTGAAATGATCAGTTTAAACAATTCTTTTTTCACAAACCTTCGTCTTCAAAAGCTTTCTTGTATCTTTCACACTCCTTGAAGTTCTCTGGTCTCCCTGGTGGGGTGGGCTCTGTCAATTCCCAAAGCATTGGAGCGGAGAAGTTAGGATCGGCATTCAAAAGACGATGCAACATTGTTGTGCCAGACCGAGCCATTCCGATGATGAAAACAGGCTCTTTGATTTCTACCTATAAGATATTGGTGAAATATATTTAGTGTTTTGTTGCCAATTTTTGAAGCATTGTTAGTTCCTATCACTGCTCCACAAAGAGAGAATTAACAACAAAATTTCATTGTATTATATCATATACGCACATATTTGGAAGTAAAAATACAATATGCTCGAACGAATTCAGTTTAGAGTTCACAAGTTAGTCTACTCGGACTACGTCACCAACTACGATGATCTGCTACAAAGAGCGAAACTACCATCGCTAGAAATTAGAAGGTAGCACTCAGTAGCTATCGAGGTGTACGAGGCTCTAAATAAGCAGAGCCCTCCTTTTGTTTTAAACTGTGCAAATCCTAGATACAACTTTCGCTCAGGTGGTTCAGTCCAAATGTCCCACAGTAGGACCACTAAATAGGCCTGTGGTCTACACAGCTTTAGGCATTTCGCTGCCCAGTTATGGCACCAAATTCCTTGCGACATGAAATCAGCCTGCGAAATTAAAATTTTTGAATCAATGATCAAAACATGGTCAGGCCCAAGTTGCAGATGCGCTTTCTGCTGAATCTGCTGTTAAACGGTTGCCTATGACTATCCTATATTTCCCTGGGACTATTCTATATTTCCATGTGACTATTTTTATATTTCTATGTGACTCTTTTACACAGCTGCATACTGCAGTCTCATGACAATTTTACATTTCCAAATGACTATTTTAAACAAATGACTATTTTAAACATTGACTGTCATCAATTCTCGTATTTCACTTGTTATAATTTGCACCTAGCTCGGTGTGAGTAGCCCAGGTGGCTAATGTTTGTTTATCATTGTTACCGAGGGTAAATAAATCTTGATTTGATTTGATTTGACACATTGGGTCAAAAGCCCAAGCAACAAGCCTAATCCTGCAAAAAGTGAGACGACATGTAGTTTCAATGCCCATCTTCCACAGATTTCATTAAAATATAAGATAAACTTCAGATCTGTTGATTGCTTTCAGTTATAACTGATATTTTATCCGCGTTAAATAAATTGGATGATCATATCATGAATGCGTTTTAAAGAATCCGATAGAGCTACTTATATACAATGCTAAAAATAGGAACAACTGTATATGGGTCTACAGAATACCTTGAGAATGTCTGGGTTTTTCTCTATGGCACTTTTGACTGATGCCCTGTTCCGTGCATAACTCCTGAAAATAAAACAGAGATAAGAAATTGTTAAGTATAATATTCTCATACAAAACGTATGGCATCTCATTCTTCGTGAGGATGCTGATGTAGGCAACCAAAAAGCATTACAGTGGGGCGGGGAAGTTTGTATTTCGAGGGTTATTGCATAGAATAAAAACATTCATTATTTATAAACCAGAGATTCTGAAACATTTTATTTACCTTTTTCCAAGATAAGAAAAATGCAAATTTTAAATAAAATATAGAGGACCTTCAGCCTGGAATTTAGTACTTGCCGATGACAATTGTGGTACTCTTTGCATTTTAGGAACAGTGTTGAGATTCACAATGAGCATTACTGGACTGGTTTGCTCAAAGTAACATGGAACTAATGCCCGCCCTGTGAACCAGGTACTAGTTAGACACCTAACTGTCGGGCTCTAACATGCATTTTTCCTGACTAAGTGACTGGAGTGAGGGATCTAACTGATAAAACTACTGGGCAAGGCACATTAAACCCTCGGATAGATACCCTGATAGTCAAAGGAGGATAATTGGTTTAGTTTTGGATAATGGTGTCTGCGGGAGTTACTAAAAAGCGGGCTGGAAGAAAGCGGGTAGCGGGTAGCGGGTAGATTCTAATACAACACAGAGCTACTTGATACAACTCCATCCGCTACCCCTCGGCCGTAGCTTCTTCTGCTACCTTTCCCGCTCTCTCTGTTCACTAGTTGACAACCATTCCATGTACAGGAATGGCAGACCCCATTTTGGAAATCTCAGAAGATAATCTATCGATTTGGATGTGTTCCAAAGGTATCTTAAATTATTTGATTTGATTTGATTTATCCAGTAAGAGCATAAAATACGCCCTCACCATGGATTGCACAGAAAAGCTATGAAGCTTATTTCCACTGTGGTCCATTTGGTGAACATGGTGAGCTTCAAAAAATGTGCATTACAGGGGAGTGTGCTTAGACAGAAATTGTGTAGTAACATATACAGGTGCAGCGACAATAATTATAGTTACTAGTAATAAATAAAGTCCAGATTTTCAATTGAGTGGGCCTGAATTTTTAGAAATGATCTTACAGATTTTTTAAAGCTGTCTTTACTGGATGATAATTTAATGCTGTTAGGCAGGTTGTTCCATTCCTTTGCACCGACTGTGCTGAAATTAAAAGCTGCTATGCCTCTTGCCCTCGGAACAATAAAACAATTTTGGTTTGATCTTGTTAAGTATCTGCCATTATTAAGGTGGAATTGTTTACATAAGTATTCAGCGCAGTATTATGAAATACATCGTACATCATATGGAGGATCATCTGTCTCGCTCGATCATTAACGCAGAGTATACCAGCCCTATCTAATTCTGTTTGACCAATGTGTTCACGAGGACCTAAACTGATCATGAAACGAACTGCCTTGTTCTGTGCCACTTGTAGTCGTCTTTTGTTGGTCTTACTCAATGCCATATACACTGTACCACGCAACAATTGCGTAGTCAAAGTGACATAATACTAGAGATTTAACTAGTTTTTTACGGGTTGTGGCATTTAACAATTCCCTGTGTCTATAGAGAAACTTAAGGCGATTTGTTGACTTACTGACAATAGAATTGACAATTTCTTGCCCCGTTAAGGAGCTGTTAATTTTTAACCCCAGGTATTTTACATTTTCTGAGGGGGTTGTGGTATGATTATCAATAGAAATTTGAAAATCACCAATATTTCGTTGTTTTCTTTTTGATGACATAACGAGGGCTTCTGTTTTCCCCCTATGCATAGACAATTTATTGTCAGTAAGCCAATGGTAGCACTTTTGTAGTTCGCCACTTAATTCAGCGGAGACTACATCTAAGTTTTTACTACTCGTAATTAAGATAGTATCATCAGCATACATGATCATTTGGCATTTGGTACATGATGGCATGTCGTTGCAAAATATGAGATAGCACCATGGCCCTAGAATGCTTCCTTGGGGTACACCGCATTTGATAGTTTGGTCGCTTGAGTAGGTACCATTTACAAAAGCCTGTTGTTTTCTGTTTTCCAGGTAAGATTTGAACCAATCTTGCTCGATTCCTGCTAGACGTATTTTTTCACATAATAACTCATGGTCGACACTATCAAACACTTTTTGTACGTCCAGCATTACCATTCCGACAAACTTTCCTTTCTCAATTTCAGATCTTATGTAGTCATGTAAATATACCAGACATGAATTAGTTGAGTAATTGCTGCGAAAGCCAGATTGCATAATATAAAGCAATCTCCTTTCTCGGCAGTATTTTTCGACTTGATGGTGAACCGCTTTCTCCAAGATTTTGGATATAGTTGTCAATATGCTAACCGGCCTATAATTGCCTACTTCGAGTTTAGAACCTTTTTTGAAAATAGGAGTAACTTTGGCACACTTGGTGCAGGATGGAACAATTTTGTTGTTAATTGATAAATTGACCAAATGTGTGACAATTTTGGTTAGTGCTTCCGCATCGTCATTTAAGAATCTTGATCCTATGCAATGGAGGCCGGTTGCTTTATTGACATTTAATTTGCCTAGCTCGCATTTGATGAAAGATTGCGAGACTGGTTTGATTTTGAATTTACCGGGCGAAACACCCATGTTATTATAAAAAGTACGACAATTAATGGAGAAAGCACTGAAATGATCAACAAAACGAGGAAGTGCATTTACAAGATTTTGTGCTATGTTTATGAAAAATTCATTTACAAATTCAGAGATGGTAACAGGATCATAACATATATCATTATCAACATTTAGTACAATTGATTCTCTGCTTTTGTTCTTTTGATGGTAACCCAGAGATCTTAAAGTGTTCCACAATTTTTTACTATTGTTCTGATGTTTTTCAGTTTGGTCAAGGATGAAGTCCTTTTTAGCAGTTTTTACAAGTCTTTGTGTTTTGTTACGTAGGGCACAGAAGTCTTTGAATGTTGATTCGTCCTTTGTCCTGTTGAAACGTCTTAGAGTCTTGTCACGCTCTTGAATGAGTTTGAGTATTTCCTGGGACATCCACGGTTCGTTCCTGATTTTTATCTTCCGATGGCGACTTGGCGCAATTTTGTCAATGATGTTACAGAATATTCGTTCAAAATTGTCCCATGCTACATTAGTGTTATTACAATGCAAAACAGATGTCCATTCTTGAGTATTAATGGCCTCAATTAATGTTTTTATGAAACTCTCACCAATGCCATCATGAACAAACATGGTTGAAGGAGCTGAGAAAATTTGAAAGCCTCAAAGCCATGTTTTTTGTGTATGTTAAAAAACACTACATGACGCATTGGGGCCTACTAATTTGTACAAGGCCTTTTCTGCCCTAAATTGGTATTGACGTTGATGGCATTGGCAATCGAAGTCAGCCACAAAGTAGATAGACTCACGTCAATTAGCAGTATAAATGCAATCCGCTTGCAAAAGCCTGTCTTTTTTAAATTAGCAAAAGTCCTGAAGCAAATTGCTTGATTATCAGCTGATTGCAAGTAGCCGAGGTAGAGGGGTAAAATAGGAGCGGGCAGACAGTATGTTGTACCACTGTCAATTGAATAGCTTATAGCCCTCTGTTTGCTCAGGTTGCTTCCTATTGTTCCCTGTGCTTATTATGTATACACCCGCTACCTGCTACCCGCTTTTTTCAACCCGCTTTTTAGCAAGTCCCGTGTCTGCTCCCTAGAACTCAGAGCAGCCTATGGGTCCCACTTGTATCTATAGCATTGGTTGGGTGGGACGGTGGGTGCGTCATGCTATGTCCCAGGGCGGAAGAGAGTTACAGAAGAAGAACAGGAACAAGAAATATAAGAACGTCAACACAGAGCGCTTCAAGTCAGTTGACCGAGTGTCAATATCAGTATTATTCAGTTTAATATCAGTATTATTCAATTTTCTATATTGAAATTTGTATCTCAATTACTAGTCTCATTTATTTTGGTTTGAAACCTGATTCTGTTATTGTTATATTATACTTGGTGCTCCATGACATGTATATGTTCTGAGCAGAAATAAAACTTGTCAAACTTGTCAAACTTGTCATGGTGAGCGTAAGAGCTACTGCTGGAGTTATAAGAAACAAATGTGTTACCGGTAATAAATGCATAAATAGACCCCAGACAAAGGCGAAACGCTGTGTTTATGGAGATTAGATGCTTGTAGGGCGACTGGTATAGTGTGAGCCATGTAAGATGGGTGTACACGAAGTAATGGGGAGCCAAAGATACCCTGGGTGGTTGTCATCCAACGGACATCAAACATTCCAAGCATTCCACTACGTGGACTGTAATCTTTCTTGACCCGATCCTCGGGTAAAAATGCATGTTAGAACCCGACAATGAGGTGTCTGACTGATTTTGACATCATGCATTTCTTCTCTGTTACCTTTTAACTCGTATATTTTAACAAAATGAACAATAATCGGACTGTTTGTGGACTTTAGTTAACAGTATCAATCCTTAACAGGGCGCTAACATGCAAAATTGTCAGTTAGGTCCCAGCTTTTCCAGTGGTACATAAGTATCTTTATGATTGTCTTGTCAGCTTTTTATGCAGGCTTATTGAACTTGCATGACAAGATTCCCTATAGTTAAGGATGTACCCTAAAGCCTGCTTACTTAATCGAGTGGATGGTGTGAATTTGGTTTCGTCGACACAATATCTTGTCAATGTGACATATTGCCAAGAACATAGGCATAATTCTCATCAGTGCAAATCATTACATTATTACTCTGATATCAATGTACATATAAAAAGTCAGAAAATGGGGATTGGTTGCATATTATGCTTGCAGTGCAGTGATTCTTCATGTCGGCAAATAGTTCTAGTGTCACTGCTCAACACACCGCTCTCTCAGTAGGCCTGTGGCCATTGGACAGTTAAGATGTGGATTGAAGGTTTCTCCAGTAATTATTGCTTTTCTGTTGAATATAAATGTGTATGCTAAATACAGATATGTGTACATGACAAAGCATGATATGAATACATTTTTTTTTTATCTGAAAAGACTGCCAGACACCACAGCAAGCCTGGGGAAGATGAGGGAGTTGTACGTAGGCCTATATATAATCGTAGACTCGTAGTGCAGCGCCCCCCCCCCCCCACCACTATCTATCTCTTTATGTGTTTATCTATTATTTTTGGCAGCAGTGACACGATGTATATATATATATATATGTCATTGTGGCTTCAGGCTGTTCTTTTTTATTATAGTACCCCTGTCTCTGTTCGGGACTGACATGTGGCAGCAGAGTGCTGACAGTCCCTGGAAAATCGAATTTGGTCAACAATAATTTGATCTGTTTTGGATCGTGGACAGATCACAAGATCAGGTCGCAATTCAATTTCAGTTTTTTTATTAGCTCACCACAAAATGGCATGGAGCCAGAAAACAACATATCTACACACATTAACAACAATAATAGTGAATAAATAATAATAACAATAATGACTTAATAAATAATAATGACAACAGCTGTCCATATTACTGTGCCAAACTACTTTCACAAAGCATGGTTGCGGCAAAGATCCAGTCCACTTTGAATGAAAATGTTTGAAAATCATGCGACAAAAAGAAAGTTTTGAAACTTTAGCATAAACTTTGCCTGCGAAAGGAATGGTTTTTATCTGAATCTTACGATTCAAAACCTGTATCGCCTCATCCAATTCCAATATAACTTTTCTTCATCCAATTATACTCTATATTGGACTGCTTCCCATGCAATATTCATATAATATATATCTATTTACATTAAAAAAAAATTAATTGTTTGAAATTTGAAATATGTTATAGCTGCAGCCTGCATATCTTTTTTTTGAAAAAGATTTTCTTGTTTAAATTTTACCTGCTTCACCTCAAGTGGGCTTTGTAGTGCATGATCAATATTGTATTATATTCTCCACTCGGATTGTGTCATCCAATCACAAGCGAGTATTCTTGGATAATATCCTTGCTGTATTAGGCAGAGAAAAAGTTATATTGGACAATGAAAAGTTATATTGGACAGTGAGAAGTTATATTGTGCAGTGAGGAGTTTTATTGCCATGTTATAGGTCAGTGAGGGAGGACCTGAGAGGAAACACCTTCTGCTCTGCCCTGCTGCAGCAACAGCAAGAAAAAAATTTGTGTTTTTCAATTTTAGTAAAAAATTAATTGCACGCCAATGGGAAGACAAAGAAAAACACAAATGATGTCAAAAGTTGCGTATTGATCAGAACAACAACATTAAGCAAATGTAACATTGCTTACATAGGTAATGAGACCATGGTATGACATTGAGTGACAAAAAATGCACTTTTTCACCCATTTTTCGGGTAAATGCCAATGTTTAAAGAAAAACATTGTGCTATAAAATTGAAATGAAAAATATCAAATATAAAGAAGCTTCTTGGTTATAGAATACAGAATCAGAATATGTGAATTTTATATTTTTGTGGCTACCCATTGCTGAAATAGGACAAGATACATTTTGAAGAGAATTCTGCAGTTAAACAGAAAGAAACACAAACTGGCTTTCCAGCACAGTCAAAGTGTTTAAACCTATTGCTTTAAAAGTGGGTTCATTTATGGAGAATATAACAAATATTAGATGGTACGTCGTCCAATATAGAGTATAATTGGACTCAGAAAAACTATATTGGACTCGGCGCAAGCGCCTCGTCCAATATAGCTTTTCTTCATCCAATTATACTCTATATTGGACTCCTCACCATCAAATATTTATATAATATTGTCTTGTATTGTATTTATTAATTAGAGTGGTAGGCACATGCAAATATATATTATCAACCACTCTATAACATCAGTGAATTATATAGACGAACAATTTTCAAACTTCAACTAATTAACTTCTTACAAAAGTCAAACTTCAACTAATGAGCTTTCTGACGAATTCAAACTTGAATTAATTAACTTTTACAAAGTTCAATCTTGAACATTTTAACTTCTTGAGTTTCTTGTATGTCCGTAAGTAATATGATAAGATACGATATTATACTTTATTAATCATGCAATTGCGTGAACCTTGTTTTGACATACAAAAACTAAAGTGCTGCGTGGATTTCATGGCAGTGCCATTTATATATTATTTTATGGGGCAACAATACTCCACAAGTGCATGAGGTTTTGAAGACAAAGCAACACAAGGTGCACCCATTCTATACCCACCTTTCGGCGGGTACCCTGCTAGTATCCATATAATATACATGCAAATTTAACAAAGGATATAACATGTGAATGGAAATACAAAACTAAATTGGTACAACACCAAAGTGAAAAGTAAATTTGATGAAATTGAATTAATGGCATGGTGTAATAATCTAACAGCTGATGGAACAAAGGATGAACAATAGCGATTTGTTCTACAATAAATTGTTGACAGTCTAAGACCAGAACGTAAATAGTTGAAATAGTGGTTTAGAGGATGATTAGGATGTTTCATCATTTTTGTTGCTTTGTTAATATTATAATTGTTATAAAAACTATGATGCTGTGTCATATATGCCTTGACTATTGGAAGAGATGTATGCAGAACCGGGTTGTGGTTGCTACAGACCCACCATTTATTTCTGCTTAAATCTCAATCCAAGCGGTCTTACTGATGCAATTGCTCAGTTATTCATGTTACTTTGATTTTACATTACTTATTCGTATATTGATGAATGTAATATAAGTTATCTTATTTCTTGTTTTTGTACAAGCTAATTTATATATATTGGAGGTTGAATTATTGTTTTTGCTTGTATTGTTGGTTTATACAAGGTTTTGGGGTACATACTATATCAAGTAGCATTCGAGCCACTCTGCCCATCCTTAGTTAAATAGACTGGCCAATTACAGAACTTAGTCATTTGACAATCGTATTAATGAGCCAATTTACCAGACGCATGCGCAAAACCATCAGATTCTACTCCCAAGCAGTGTGAGCAGTCACAGAAGAGCCAGCTCGAGAGAGGTCAACAAGCATCTGTTTCGGCCTAAACTGTCTACAAGTCTACAAGTGTAAAAGGTACATGCTATTTCCTGATACAATTTATAGAGTGATTTTACATTTTTACAACCGATACGTTTGGCAGATTTGAACGTTCTTTCAATTAATTTGCAGTTAGATTGGGTTAGATTGCCATACCAACAGATGATACAAAATGTAATGACAGATTGGATAACACTGGTATAAAACAGTGTGTGTTTGTTTTACGCCTCTGCAGCACCTTATTGGGCTATATCGAGGTATAAAACAGAATCAGAATAGAAGAGTCCATGTTAATATCTCTTAATTTTCTTAGGAAGTACATTCTTTGATTAATCTTTTTACGAATTCTCTGAGTATTTGATGTTCCTTTCATGTTATTGTCTATGATGGTTCCTAAATACTTGTATTCTGATATGATTTCAACAGGTTCATTGTTTATAACAACTGATGGACCAACACAGGGTTCCTTGCTTAAATCAACAATAACTTCTTTTGTTTTTTGTTTTCAATATATAATGGAATGGACACAATCATTGGAATTTTAAGAAACATAATCTGCCTTGATCTCTCTAACCTTGTAATGATATGCTAAACCTGAGTAATGAAACAGAGTCCATTGCATAATGATTTTGTTTTCCCCAAACCTAACAAAACTGCTGTTATCGTATTTAGGACATTAGCTGAATGCTTTCACATACTCACTCCAGGTGAGGTTTGACTTTTTGATATAACAATTATTATTATTAGTAATAGTGATAAGCCTCACCAAGATGATTTCAATGTCGTCCGCTTTTCAATCATAGATAGTTGTGAATATGATCTTAATCCGCGATAGATTAGACTTTGAAATCATGGATCATTTGTTAGGAGACATGTCTATTGCATCGTTAATTTTGAATTTTTGTGGTAAGGCCATAGATGCTCACGAATGACTTTTTTTTAATGGATATCTGAATGGAAAAAAAATGGTTTGAAAAATCCAAAAATTTTAAACTCAAATATCTCAACATTTTCCCAAGGATATGAAGTTTCTCAAAATTTTCCCAATGGAGTATATTAATTTTGCATGGATATGAAGCTTAATAATTTCATACTACAACTGTAAATTTTTCGGTATATATCTTTATTGTTGGGGTTTTTTTTTCAGGAGCACAGTGCTAAAAAAATAACAAAATGTGACCTTTTCACACATTTAGCTCATTTCTAATGTAATGTAATGTAGTGGGTTTACAGTCTGCATCTATGTCTTATACATAGACATTCTCTGCCGACTTTACAATTACATCCTCGGCAGCCAATCCAGAGTCTTTCTCAACTCCCTGGGGAGTATTCAGTCTAGAATACGGGGTTAATTGCAGGGGCTTAAGAGCTCATTACAGCACCATCACTGTTGTTGCCTTATTGCCAAGTATTTATGGGACATCTTGTTTCTGAGACATCTTATTTCTGGGACATCTTGTTTGCCAACTTCGAACTCATCTTTGTGGAGTAAGTTTGATCGATCTTTATGATAAGCAAGGCCAAACTTCTACTGAGTACTGCTTGATCAGATCAACTTTTGATGAAAAAAGCAGGAGTAGGCCCACAGGTTTGCACTTTACTCCTATGAGATCATTGAACTGCACACACACTAAACTGTTTTGCTATACTTCTTTTGTTTGTTCTGGTAGCCTATGTACAGGGTGCGGCAAAAAAATTTGCACCACTTGAACATCTCTAGCAGATCAAAGAAAAAATTGCAAAATTAAGTTTGAGTGATGGGATATCTAGCCAAACATATTAGCAGTTGCCTAGAAGTTGCATTAGTGTAAAATCAAAGTTAGCACACTGGCTATTCTCAATAATGTACAGCCTCTGCAAATTCTTGCTTTCCCAAACCAAAAGAGGCTACTGTGGCTACAATACTTTGGCGACTGCTGGCCTACTGATCATTTCTGAATGCCATGAATTTTAAATCATAAGGTGGTTTAAAGAAAGAGAATAACTCCAGTGAATAGTTGGCATGATAAGATTAGTTTCTGTGGTCAGGTGTTAATTTTTTGCATTGTTTGCCACTGATAAAAGAAAGATTCATCATCATTTCCATACAAGGGCAAAAAAATTAAAACTGGCGTGTTTTAGTGCGTTCTATTCTGGCCACGACAAACCCACTGTATAATCCAACAGTATAAAGCAGTTTGGTGGCTGAACAATATAATTTCAGGCCCGCTTTGCAGAAGGTTTTTGATTGCATGGGTTCAAAACGTGGGAGATGAACAAAAAATATTTCCAAGTGGATTTTCATGAGCAAAATGCCTGATGGATGTAAATTAGATTAGATAATGAATTTTTGGTCTCCAGCGTCAGTTTCTGTGCTGGGCAAGTAAAATATCTTGACATGATGGGTGAATATGTATGTATAGGACCCCCACTCTCCCAGCTCATCAATCAAGCCTTGGAGTATCAACAAATTGCCTTGGAGGGCTGCACTCAACAAATATGTCTGTCTATGTATTGATCAACTGCAATTTGATATTCTAACAATATTAGGTATAGTTTGTTCTGCCAATAGGAGGCCAGAGAGGTCATTAGTATTCCAGTTTACCCTCCAGTCCAAAAATCCATGTTGGTTTTGCATTGAAATTTGGTTTTTCAAAAAACCATTTTGGATCTAAAAAACCAATTTTGTCATGATATTTTTTAGAGTGTGGAGAGGAGAAAGGAGAGCAAAATAGGCAGGGGCGTCTCTAGTAGTGGTCTGAGGGGGGGGGGGAGTAATATATGGGGTTACAGGGCAGGGCAGGATTTTGGTTGTAGCATTCGAGGTAAAGTTGAAGTGGAATCCTGAAATTATCTTGCAGGACTTCTTCTTTTTCATCTGCTGTCAATGTTTCTAAAATTTCTTCAATGGCCCAATGCCCCCCTAAATACGCCACTGAAAGTAGGTGAACAGAGGACTTGCAGAAAATGTTCCTACTTTATTTTTATTGTACTGTAAATTGCACCTAAAAGTTTTTAGTATTTTTGACAGACGAAGGCTTAGCTTCAAAAACTTACCTAAATCGGCGCAGCAGAGACTCCCTTGGCAGGGCAGGATTTTGGTTGTAGCCATCGAGGTAAAGTTGAAGTGGAATCTTGAAATTATCTTGCAGGACTTCTTTTGTTTCATCCGGTGTCAATGTTTCTAAAATTTCTTCAATTGCAAGAGGTTTGAATTCCATTTTGATATTATGAATTTGTTATTTTGTATATAGCCTTTACAGTAATCTTGTCAACTGATCATGCTATAATTGACATGAAATTATAATTTTATTTTTCCAATATCGTCTTATCAGATAATTTCAATAACTTAATTCCAGGCACTTATTCTGACACGGTTTATTCATAATTCCAAAGATTCATTCCGAGATCATTGTCCATTAAATATCATCCTAGTTCATTAACCGGTTAGCTGAAATTAATCCAATAAATAAATAAATAAATATCTAAGGTAAACTAGGGTAAGGTGGGGAAAATCTGGCCCTGGGGAAATTCCGGCCCCAAAGATTAAAATCCGCAACAAGTAGATTAAAAATAGTAGCAAACAAACGAACATATGATTAGGGTCACTTTGTTAGATTGTTTCAAAAACAATCAAACAATTTGACCTTGTTTTTTCCTTTGTGCAGATACAGTTTAATCCTCATGTTATGTTCATCACAATCAGTACAATTACTTAAACCATTATAGGGCCAGATTTGCCCCATGAATAAAAGGGCCGGATTTCCCCCACCTTACCCTAATGAATAGAAGTTAATGTAAAGAAACATGACTATATAAATAAAAATTGGACTTAATACACATAGGACTTAATGCACATAGGGCTAAATGCACCTAGAGCTAAATACACATAGAGCTAAATACAAATAGAGCTAAATACACATAGTGCTAAATACAAATAGAGCTAAATACACGTAGGGCTAAATTAGTATAGTCAAACTTCACACAATTAATTGTATTCATGTAAATAATATATATATAAATGCATAAGAGTAAATAAGCTAATATTAAAACCCAGTATAAATTTACATAAAAGAATGACTGCTAAATAAATAAATGTACTCACAATCATATATGTGCCATTCTGTAGATACCATAGTAAAAAACATCCTTTTTGTTGGACTGTTTGAGGCTGACTGCCTTCTAAACTAGCACAGAAACATTCCACAGCTTATGGTGTGAATACCAAAACTGTGAACTATAGAAAAACCTCCTATTACAATCCAAATACACCCTAAACAATAAATGACATTGTATGAATTCAAATTAAATACATAAATACACAAGTAAATAAATTTCTTTTTAGATCTATAAATTTCAATAATTACAAAAACCCAAAATAAAAACCATAGTAATTCACAGATACCGTGTTATCAGATTTGTTCAATGCCTTCTGGGGTTAATGGACATCGCCTAAAGATAAGTTGACAAAAAAAGAAGGTGGCAAAAAGAATGAAACACGTAGGATACAAGGTAGTAGCACTCTGTATAGCGCATAGGCCAGAGCATTTTTTAAGGATTTTCGACTGGGAGACCGACGGAACTTTGTAGCGCCATGATCCGCGACATCTATCAATCAGCCAAAGATCAATAAGATATATTTGTGTGATGACATGCTTGCAGAAGGGACTTTGAACTATGAGCTGACTGCTAATTTATGATTTTGGCTGCTTTCCACCAGAACCAATGTTAAAAAAAATTAATTTATGAAAATTTGAGATCAGAAGGATGGCATCAGCCAAAGTATAACAGTAAAGACAGCAAAAAGACAGTAAAAAAATGTTTATATGGAAAGTAGAAACCTAACTTCAAATGAACCCAAGAATGACAAATCATGACAAACTAAATGTGAAATTAAAACGAGTCTTTGGAAAAATTGGTCTCCCAGTAAGATCTATTTGGCAATGACTGGGAGACCAAATCTGTCCACTGGGAGACCATTTGGTCTCCCAGTTACTATGTTAAAAAATGCACTGGCATAGGCCCGCCACCAGCAAAAGGGGGGGGGGGGTTCATATCCTTTTCTTATTTGCAATATTAGTAATACATACACTACTCACTGTGAACTATAATGCAATGTACGAACTGCGTTCAGAAAGTTCACAGCATTTTTTTGTATGGACACTTATTTTCAATGTAGAACTCTCAGTTTTTTACAGGGTAAAATTTAGTGGTTTTGGATTGGAGTTATAAAAATGTTCACAGTTTGGACGTCTTTAAGTCATTCTGTGGTTGCCAGGGAAACAGAAAGTTCAGCTAGGTGGGGCAGGTAATATTAAGCCAAAGAAAGCCAATGAATTGTGGCAGGCGAAGACTTCTCTCTATCACTTGTATAAATTTGTAAGATTGAAAATGTATAACACAAGAAATATGATATTAGCTTCTAAATATACTTACTTTCAAACACAGCAAATGTTTCAGTTCTTTCACTGAATCGGTGTTGGAGAGCCCTCCTGCATACTAGCAAGAAATATTCAGGCAGCAGGATGTGGGTCCTTAACTGCATCAGGACTTGTGACAACTCATGGATTCACTGGTATGAACAAGAGACCTAAAGGGACAGCATTATTATCAATCCCAGCAAATCCTATGACATATAGCTTTAGGCCTACATACGTCCTGGGTTTCCCTTGCTCCAGTCACTGGGGGAGTTAGTTTCAGGCACAGGAAAAAAAAGGCTTTGGAATTTGGATGACCAAAATTGTTTCACAAAACTTTGTTTGGAGGGCTTCAAGGAACATTTTCTTAAACAGGTTTGGTGTATAAATCAATGCTTTTGGTGTATTTGGGAGTATTTCTAAAAGTCAATGTTATATTTCTTGTGTCAATTATTGTCAATCTCACTGAAGCAAGTGATAGAGAAAGGTCTATCTCAGCAGCAATACATTACCTTTCTTGATCTCAGCATTACCTTCCCCAGCTAGCTGCACTTCCTGTTTCCATTGCGATCACAGAATGACTTAAGAAAGTCGAAATTGCGCATATTTTTTTCCGAAGCTGCTTAATTTGTCCTGTAAAAAGACTGAATGTGAATGTCCATATAAAAAAGCAGTGAACTTTCTGAACTCCCCTCTTATTGGAGGCACTTAGGCACTGTTAGGCAGCATTTTGAAGCATGCAGTGGCTCCCTCATTGTCGGATGCTTTCAACAGGCATTGCTAGGGCCAGTATGTTTGAAACCCCTCAAATTTCACCCCTTCTCAGATCATAAATTCATCTTTATCGTCCAAAATACCCTTGGTCCTCTAACTGAGATGGATCTCCGTTGCAATTCCTGCACTTTTATGTTACAAATTTTGTTACACACAATATCACAGTATTTTCGAGCCCACAGTCACACAGAACATTTAAAATTTATTTTGTAAAAGTCTTTATTCACATTTTTTAGAAACGTTGTATTATTGTTTTTTCATCCTTGTGTAAGGAGGAAACATTAACAACCAGAATTTTAAAAAAAACACGGTGTACGCAATTAAGGATCAATCAATCGCACCAATTTATATCAGTTTTTCAGGCCCGTCGGCAAAGTATTCAAAAAAGTCCTTCAGTTGTTCCTTGAGATCTTCATCAGTAATGCCATAATCTTCAGCTAAATTGGCTGGTTCGGCTTTCCCAAACTTGTCTTGTTTATTGTCCTGAGCATGCATTTGCATTAGCTCCTCGGTGTCTGAAGTGAAATCCCACCCAAAATAAGAGTAAATTTGCTTCATTGTCTCAATGGGTTTTTTTGTCATTTGGCTGTAAGAAAATGAGAGGTAGCAGTCCTGAAAATGAAAGATATAATAAAAAATGTGAATGCGGAAAAATACAATGCAAAGCAGATACACATTTCAGTATGGAGCAGCAAAATAAATAAGTTGAAAGTCCAGAGAATAGCAAGAAAGATTATACAGAGAGAAAGATGGAAATAAAATATTTTCATATGGAACAGAGTTGAAATGTTGACATTCTTGAGTTTATATATATATTTATTTATATGTTGCCACTGGTGGAGTTTGAGCTATTTAATCGGGGTATTGCAAATAAATCAATCAAGAGCGGAAGGTTTGGTGGCCAGTGTTGGTAGTCAAGTATCATATATAACTCATGTATCCTCGGGTAAAATCTAAAATGACTACAATTAAGTGCTTCTTCATGAAGAGCTCTTCGTGATGTTATCTTTGGAACTCTCACTACGAAAGGGTACACACACACAAAGAGGTGCTGCTGAATGGCATAGCTGTTTTAGCCTTCTTTGATTAGAAAGGTATTTGAAAAAGAATTGGCAACAGTACCTTGGGAGCTTGCTTGAAGAACTTGACAGCATTCTCAGTTTTGTACTTGTAATTCTCCAACACCCTCCTGCCACATGCACGGGCATCTGCATCCTTATCAATTTCCATCCAGATCTGTAACAATAAATGCAATCAAGGAAATTCGTATTGAAGTAATGCTTTACTTGAGATATTGATTCCGCAATCCCCAAGTCCACAATCCTGCGGCATTCCCTATTTTACTTTGTGGACGCTAACACCGATAAATAATTTATCTAAGTACTTCTGAGCAGTTTACTGGAAGAAACGCTATATAAATCATTACTATTATTATTTTCCCCAAGTTAGGATTGAAATTAGATTATGTGATCATCAATATATCGTCCCGGTGGGTGTAATCTAATAATGCATTTCATGAGAAAGAATTCCTGCCCTATATAAAATATCTTAATGTTAGTTTTTTTGGACTGGGAAGCACTGAATTAGTAATTTATCCAATGTTTTATCATCTATCTTTTGAACAAAAAAAAACATTCCAACAGAATTCAACCGCTTTAATTCATTTAATTTCAGTTCTATGAAATTAATGTTATTCTACCTGATGGATGAGAGTACAAAAGGAGGTCACTGTTGATTTGATGTCACGAATTGGAAACAGAAACTTTGCATCAGGGAAGACATTCTTTATTGTTGGTAAATTCAGGCTATGGATTGGACACTTGAGCAGGAGTCTGTTTCCTTCTGGTAATCCTACAACAAAAGAAATGAAATGGCCCAATTTAGGAATTGCTGTGCATGTGAATTGAGTAAAATAACAAATATCCGTACCATGAGCAGATTTTTTTTTTGAGGGGGGGGGGGAGCTATGTTTACCAGAATTTTGCAATCTATATATATAATTTCACATACTGTTTCTTCAGAACCATTGATTATTCAGTATATATATGTTCTGATATTTTGTTGCAAATAAAATTGATGTTCATCAACATGAATTTTTGGCCTCTGCCCGAATTCTTGGGATTCATCAAAATTATAGGTGTAAGAGACCTACCTACATCAGAAACCTGTGTCGGTGATGATTGACAATTGAAGGTGAAAACATTTAATTCATGACTTAAAATTTAATAGTAGACTGCTAAAACAGATATAGGAAAGTTAATAACTTGTCCTGTGAAGTCAATTATCAAAATCAGGTCCGGAGGAAGTATGGCATCCTTTGTGCCTTGTCATTCAGCAAGAAATGGAAACATTTTTTCTTTGTCCAATGTTTGTCATCATTAATTAGAAACATTTAAAGTGCCACATACCGTTATAGAAAATACACTGCAGGCACTTCTTGTAGTACTGATAGGTCTCAAGAGCGTGCTGTTCAGGAAAATGATACATGAATTCCCTCAGTTCAGTCAAGTCTAAGATTTGAATGAAGTCGTTGAAATTCATGAAATACGGTCTCATTGCTGTAAAACACTCCTCAGGTGAATCCATCCTCATAAAATGCCTTTTGTCCAAGAATCCTGCCACCATCATTCCACTATCTGGAAGCATTGAAGAATTTCCGTCAACACCATGAAGAGGTTATTCACCCAGGGAGAAGGAATATATGATTATCTTGTGAGGGCTTGAGTTGATTATTTCCGGACACCAACCGGCAGGCTGTGCAGATAATGTTCAACTCGCAATTTCTAATCAATTTCTAATCAATTTCTAATCAATCCTTGGGTAAATATAAACTATGAAATACCTCTTTGAAAATATTAGAACTAGGCAATTAAACCTTCCTTTTTTTTTACTGACCTTCATCTTCAAAAGCTTTCTTGTATCGTTCACATTCCTTGAAGTTCTCTGGTCTTCCTGGTGGGGCGGGCTCTGTCAATTCCCAAAGCATTGGAGCGGAGAATTTAGGATCGGCATTCAAAAGACGATGCAACATTGTCGTGCCAGACCGAGCCATTCCGATGATGAACACAGGCTCCTTGATTTCTACCTACAGTGTATAAGGTATGAGAAAAAGAAACTGTTGCATCCTACAACTTCTACAGAAGAATGCATTTACATCACAATATTTTGATATCTAATATTTGGTCAAAAGCCCAATCCTCTTGCAATGAGTGAGAACAGTTTCTAAACAAAAGAACAGTTTTGTTGATTTCGGTCATAACTAATATATATTTGATCCAGAAAACTTGTAATATCATTAGTCAATGTGTTTTAAAGATTCTGGGAGAGCCAAGCACTGTCTAAGGGTTTTACAGATAGGCCTATGGGTCTTAAAATTACCTTGAGAATATCTGGATTTTTCTCAATTGCACTTTTGACCGATGCCCTGTTCCTTGCATAACTCCTGAAAATAAAGAGATAAGAAATTGGCTAAGTACCGTAAAACACCCCGGGGTTACTTTGGATGTTGTGGAGCACCGAATTTGTATTCTGAGAAAAACTATTGTTGAATACACTGTATGAACAATTTTGTGCCATAACACCTGTTTATCACAAGGAACCTCGACTTTCATCTTTTAGAGTGTTGAGAATGAGCATTACAATGTCCGGGTTTGTTCAAAGTAACATGGAACTATAATTAATGCCTATAATCCCTATATCCTACAAATTTTTAAACATGTTTTTTAATTAAAGGGGGTTTTAAATTCAACCAAAGAAGAACTTCATACAACATGCTACACTCAGGGGGATACTTAAATGCGCACTGCGCAAAAAATAAGGGTACTAAAAATCCGCATGAACTAAAGGGGGAGTAACGATTTTCGTCGAAGAGTTCCGACAAAACTCAATCCATAAGGTTTGACTTTTTGACAATTATTACTATGAGTGATAAGCTTCACCAAGATGATTTCAATGTCGTCCACCTATCAATCATAGTCTTTGAAATCATTTGAAAATCCCAACATTTTAAAATCAAACTGTAACCTTTTTGTTATATTTCTTAGACGTCGGGTTTTTTTTTCAGGAGCACAGGTCTAAAAAATAACAATATGTGACCCTTTGACATATTTAGATCATTTCTGGGAGATCTAGATTGCCTACTTCGAATTCATCTTTGTGGAGCAAATTCTATCGATCTTCATGATAAGCAAGGCCAACGTTTGATGTTAAGTACAGGATCAACTTTTGATGAAAGAGGCATGAGCAGGCCCTACAAGTGTGCGTCTTACTCCTGTAAATCTAGGGGTAGACCATTTATTTTCAAGGGGGGGGGGCTTGGAGTTTTCCTCAGCAGGAAATTATTTATTTCACGCTGACGGTGCATGGCAGTAGTTATTTTTAAAAACAATGTTTTTAAAAGGGTGCAAAGTCTGCGAATAGTTATTACTAAAATCAAGCAATACCTTGTTAATAAATACCCCAATCAGATACTATTTATTTCAAGACTGCCCAAAAAGAATTTATCTGTTTCGCCGAAATGAGCGAGAAATTGTTTTTTAAAAAAATCTTCAAGCCCACCTTGAGATTAAAGGTGGTCCTCTTATGACAAGGTTCAAGCTTTGAGTCAAACATTTGTGAAATTTGACTGAAAAAAATCCTGATGGCTCATTTTTCATTTTTTAACAAGGTTTTAAACTTATCTTATGGCAAAAATTGTCTACTTTCCAATAAAAGCATAAGAAATTACGAGACATCATTCCTTTGTCATGTTTTTGGGCAAAATATGTCCAAAAACAGGTAAAAATGCACGTTTTAGGATGACAAATTTTTCACAGTGTCACATGTAAGGGGCTACAACTTGGAAAGTAACACTTCTACATAATTTATTTCACTTTGGGCAGATTTCACAAAAAGCAGCAAAATGACTTACCACAAGTTACATTAGCACAAGACTGATAAGGCCAGACATAATTGATTTGTAGCTTCTCAGATTTTCTCAGGGAGTGTTTTTTTAGGATAGCTGGCAGGACAAAAATAAAGTTAAATCTAAATCTAAATCTTTCATTGTGTCAATCCATTAAATAAAATCATGGGTAAACACTGTTTTCTGCTGGATTGGTAGATCAGAGCAGCTAAAAATATGGCCTTGTGCTAATGTAACAACGATGAATGATGGAGGACAGAATTTTTTTATGCTGATCCTATTACAATATAAATAAAAACACCAGCAGGGTACCACAAGTGGCCTGCTCCTGGGAGACCTGCCTTTCAGTTGAGAAAAAATTTGAGATCTAATCATTTGTTCGTTAAAATAAATTTGGATATACAAATTTGGCTTATGTAACAATATGAAATGGACAGATGCGAAATTGCAGTTACATTGGCATTGAAAAAAAAGCTACCACACACATTCGTTTATCTTTTTGGTGATGTATGTAGGCAAATAAGACATATTTTTCATCAAAATTTTAGAATCTCACCTTTGAGATTGGCATAAGCAGCAAGAACATAGAAAAATCCCCATGTAAAAGTTGCTAATGTAACCTCAGTCTCCTGTGACGGAATCGAGTTACATAAGCTGTCTTTTTTTATTTTATAATTTTTTCCAAGTTTATAATGACCAACACAATTACAAAGGGTTCCAAAATAATTTTCAAAATGTTTTTTATCAATCACATACCATTACATTTTGCTGCATTGGTTTTAGCAGATTCCACCGAGTGCCAAAGTGGGTACATATGATGACCAGTAAGTTTGGTGGTCCAAAATTGACTTAATGAGGGATAAAAAAAATATATTTTTAAGAGCAAAAAAGCTACATGTTTGATGATTATTTTATTGATGTTTATTCTTTAGCTCACAGATGCACTTAGTAATAGGTTTACTTGCTTCAGGAAGCAATGTTCAGAGAGATAACAAAAGGATTGGAAAGTTTAAGGTATACCCTCTGAGAGCACTTTTCGTGAAATCTGCCCTTGACACAATTCCCTATATAGTTTGCTTCTAATTACATGAAAATTTGAGATATTTGAGCTAAACATAATGTCTTACTGACGTGATATTCTACTAAACGTCAGGTGACAATTTTTTTGAGAATTTTGCAAATTGAGGTCACAAATATCCGACTCAAGTCTTGAACCTTGTATTATTGAACTGCAAACTCACTACACTGTACTGCTCCACTTTTGTTTGTTTTGGTTAAATGACAGGGGCAGTTCAATGAACTGAATTGAAGTTAGACATACTATATAGGCCTAGAGGTTACTAGGCCAACATAGGACTTATTTTTTATCTGGGACATTATGCACTTTTGATGCGGGAATTTTTGTTGGAGATGGATTTTTTACGAGTTGAATTTTCTCAATTCTTCAATCAGATATTCTTTCCCCCTTTACACTGAAAAAAAAAAAAGTTTTGTGTAAATCAGACAAAATTAATGTTAGCTGGTGTCCGTCCAAAATTTTGTGTAAATTCAGACAAAACACATGCATATTTTTGACATTTCATTGTTCAAATCATGCAAAAAATTGATCAGGATTGACAATTTCTTTTCTATTTCATATAAAAATCTTGTCTGATATACACAAGATATGGGACGGACAGCAGCTAGCATTCAATTTGTCTGTTTTACACAGACCTTTTTTTCAGTGTACCTTCAGTTGTATTTCGGCAATTTTGCAGGAGGTGTTTTTCATCAATTTTCTGGTACTCGGGGGCTAATTCAAATGTGCATTTGGATCATAAATCATAAAATGTAAAATTCATTGAACAGTTTAGACTGGTAAAAGGTGAGAAAGTCTTTGTGACAGTTGATTCCATTTCCTGAGACAATTCCAAAATACATATGTTTGGTATCAGTTTGCACTCTAAAAATTGTCGGGACAAAATTGGTTTTTTAGATTCAAAATGGTTTTTTGAAAAACCAACTTTCAATGCAAAAAACGAACATGGATTTTTTTTTAAATCCATGTTTGTTTTGCATTGAAATTTGGTTTTTCAAAAAAACCATTTTGAATCTAAAAAACCAATTTTGTCCCGACATTTTTTAGAGTGTGGTATCCTTGAGCATTTACGGAAATTCAAGACGCCTGACTAAAAGAGAACTTGTATAATGTATATTTTAGGTGTGTGATCCACTATCATGGTAAACAAAACATTGTTTTGTTGTGATAAACAGTTGATAGCGAACGATGTAATCAATTTCCAGCCAGAACGATGGTGCCATTTGAAGAATATCTTCTTTGGTGTACTTTTCAGTTCAGTGAAATTGATTTCAAATCATCACACGGCCCAGGGGTGCCGGAACAGCGGGGCAGGAGGGGCAATTGCCCCTCCTGCCTGCCCTTGTCCAAGGGGGGCAAGGATGCCCTTCGGATCTTAAAGATAACAAGAAATTCTTTTAAAAAAAAGAATTGTAGTCAGCTTTGTTATGCGGCATAGGGATATTTTGCATGATGAAAAACTATTACACAAAGTCTTTCCATGAAATGCACATGGTAAATTTGGAAGCTGACATTTGCAGTTCATGAAGCAGTGAAAACTGTGTTTGTCAAATTCAATGAAAGGCATAAGCAAATGTTGGTGTTGGATATTTTTGGGTCATTAACCAGTGCATGCACAGGTTTGCGAATTGGTGGATTGAGAATCAGAGATGTACAGACCTAAAAAAACATGTTTTCAAAACCTTGTAAGTGGTGAATGCAGATTAAAAGTGAATATGCAGGACACATTCTGTAAATGAGATTCACACAGCAAATATATATTATTAAAACGTTCACTTCATGAAATTAGAGTTGACAGGAGATGGCCAACAATGGATGTCACTTCATTGGCAGAAACAATTACATGTATCACAGGAAGACCATAGAAATTGAACACAATGAAATGATAACCTGTAGTACTAATTAAAACACCTTGCAACTCCTGAAGTAGCGGAATGGACAGGCAACATGAGATATTGAAATCATGGTTTTTTTATATGGTTTGAGAAATGATCAACTGAGAAAGTGATCAAGATATGTGAATGAGATATCATAGAAACCTTTCAATAAAATTCGCATGCCAAATATTGTTTTGAAATTTTCCTGCTTATAGTATAAGGGCTAAAAACGTTGGTTGTCAAATAATGGATGAGAAGCAAAAGTGTAAGAAAAATTGTATTTGAAAACCCTATCAATGAAATTCACATGCCAAATATTGTTTGCCTTGTTTTTTTAACTAACCAACTTTATAAATTACAATCCAACAATTTTGAAGCAATAGAGAACAGATTTTTCACCATTAGTTTTGAAGATTTTGCTTGTCAAATGATGGATTAGAAACAAATGTGTAAGAAAATTATATTTGAAACCCATTCAAAAAATGAAATTCACATGCCAAATATTGTTGTTTGACAATTTTGGACCATAAGTTGTGGAGATTTTGCTTGTCAAATGATGGATGAGAATCAAATGCATCGGAAATATTATACTTGGAAACTCTTTCAATGAAATTCACATGCCAAATATTTTTTCTACATTTTCAGACCATAAGCAGTGAAGATTTCGCTTGTCAAATGATGGATTATAGACACACGGACAAGAAAATTATTCAGAGTGAACATTACTAAAAAGTAACAAATATTGTATTTGGAAAGCCTTTCAATGAAATCAATATGCCAAATATTATAGTTTGACATTTCCTGACCATGAGTTACGAAGATTCTGCTTGTCAAATGAAGCATTAGAAACTACGAAAAATTGTATCTGGAAACCCTTTCAATGAAATTCACATGCCAAATACTGTTGTTTGACATTTTCGGATCATACATTTTGGAGATTCAACTTGTCAAAATGATGGATTAGAAGCAAAAGTGTAGGAAAAATTATATTTGGATACCCTTTTAATGAAATTCACATGCCAAATATGATGTGTTTGACAATTTCAGACCACAAGTAATGAAGATTCTGCTTGTCAAATGATGGATTAGAAGCAAAAGTGTGGGAAAAATTCTATCTGGAAACCCTTTCAATGAAATCGATATGCCAAATATTGTTTTTGACATTTTCGGATCATAAGTTGAGAAGATTTTGCTCCTCGAATGATGGATCAGAAGCAAAAGTGTAGGAAAAATTATATTTGGGAACCCTTTCAATGAAATTCACATACAAAATATGATTGTTTGACAATTGTGGACCATAAGTGGTGAATTTTTGCTTGTCAAATGATGGATAAGAAGCAAAAGTGTAATTAGAAGCAAAAGTGTAAAAAGAATTATATTTGGAAACCCTTTCAATGAAATTCACATGCCAAACATTGTTGTTTGACATTTTCGGACTGTAAGTTGTCGAGATTTCGCTTGCGAAATGATGGATTATAAGCAAAAGTGAAAGAAAAATTATATTTGGACATCCTTTCAATGAAATTCACATGCCAGATATGATTGTTTGACAATTTCGGACCATAAGTAGTGAATATTTTGCTTGTCAAATGATGGATTAGAATCAAAAGTGTAGGGAAAATTATATTTGGAAATGAAATATATATAAAAATGAAATTCACATGCTAATGTTCATGCAGTCATGATTAACTTTTGTTGTGAAACACTGATTTGGGACACATGAAACTGTCATCGATTGGTAAACCATCAATGCAGACTAAAATCAAAAATACATACAAAATTTCTCTAAATTATTTCAATAAAATTCACATGGCAAATGTAGTTTGTTGATATTGTCACTTATGAAATCATAATAACATGGGTTTAGAAACAATAAATGGAAATGAGAACACAAGAAGCAGAAACAGAAATTGATTCAAGAATAACTTTGGAGAATTACGAGATAGGGTGAGATTCCTTGAGGCTTAATTGTAGTTTCTCCAGGAGTCGGACACACATAATATTAAGATAAGAGCAGTGGTTTGCTTTAAAAGGAATAAAGAAACTGAGGCCTGCGGGACAACAACTGGTACCAGCCGTCTTTTGAAAGCCTCAGAGAAACATAAACGGTATAGGCAGGCAGGCAGAAACCTCTCAATTACGAAACAACCCATGTAATAATATAGTATATAATGCCGCAGCATAGTTGAGCAGGACAGTTTCAATAACGAATGCCAAGGCATACAAATTACCCCTGGTTGATCAAACTAGTTCCACTCTTTTCATATAGATGTATGTTACCATTCCATTATAGAATCACATATAATCATGCTTTTATGGCAAGCGCAATTACTACCCAGATATAATAAAGTAACATCAAAAAGACAAACAAGGAGTGCAAAAAATACAAGTAATTCCAAATTCACGGAGAATTAAAGAGTAACATAAAAATGTGCGTAAGATAACCTCAAACGCATCAATCTAGCTTTCATGAGAGTCACATGCCATTCGGGATATTTTTTTTAACCAGCCATAGCTTGTACAGGCCTAGAATTCCCAAGTATCTGGTCGGGATCTAACTGACAAAAATGCATGTTAGAAACCTCAAAATCCGTGTTGAACTAATACTTGGTATTCATAGACATTGATAAACCAATAGCAGCTCAAAAGATTCCGAAAGCAACCCAAATTCACAACAGAATTAACAGTGAAAGAGCACCAATAAACCCAAGAAAACACCACAAGCCCAGAGAATATACACGATATACTTCCATACAATTTCACATGAGGACCTTTCTCAGTTTGTCTGCAGCTTTTTGGAAACCACATTTTGAGCTTTTCAAGGATTAGCAGACACCATGTTTGTGAAATTTATATCGCCGGTAATCAAAACTGTGATCAAAAGATTCAGATATTAAATGTGATAACCAACTCTTCAATGAAATTCAAATGCCAAATTTTGGTGGTTGACATTTTCATTTAATGAAAATATGACATTGATTGTCAAAAGATGGACTCGCATTAGAACCAGAGACGCCAGCAATTGCCATAGAAAGGACTAACCAAACAATGAATTAAAATCTCTCAATGATATTAATAGCTAGGATATATTATAGATCAATTCATATAATTGTGACATATTATGTAAGCCACTAATCCAGTTCTTCCACTTTGACAAATCAAATATGCAAAAAATTATAGGCATGGTGTTTGACACATTTGGCAGATATTTTCTAATAACTACAACTGAAAACCAGATTAGTTATATGCAGAAGTATCTTCAATTGAATCTAAGGTCTCAACGCAAAATAGCAGGGTGTTGTTTTTTGGGTCAGGACGATTGCTCAATCTATCTGTGTGATCTTCACGACTGGAAAAAAAATACTCAATATAATATTATATATATATATATATATTATCATGAAAATTTACAATAAACAATCTGAATTTCCATGAAAAGAGTTCAAAGTCACTTAACTTCAATACCATGGCAAATAAATATACAGTTAATCACCACTATGATATCACTGCGGATAAAAACATTTTTTTAAAAGTCGAATTTCCAACTTTTTGGATTTGCAGATTGACAATCTATATAGTTCAGTTATTTTTCAGCAAAATCTGACGCCAGTATTTACGGAATCAGGCTGCATTGAAAATTGATAATTTTTCTGTACACATTTCAATTTTCCTTAGAGCATTCAGATACCAAACAGCACATCTAAAACAAAATCCATAACAAAACGCATTGGTCACAACATTTTTGACATTTTTTAGTTCTACTCTAGCAAACGAAAAATGTTTTAAAAACATTGCCACCAAATTCCATAAATGCCATGTCATGGTTTCTTTACACTGTACAATACACAATGTGGGACTACCGCCATTCAGAAGTCAATACACAAACGCACTACAATACCCTGGGCAGTACATCTTGAGCATTATGTTTGAATGTCATCCCTGCAGGGCTTTGAAGACGGAGTCGTGCAGTTGGAGTACGAATCCAACTTTGGTTTCTAGGTTGATTCGGAGTCGAACATTTATCAGGTGGCTGCTGACTCCTGAAAATTATTTTTAAGGATTGATAAAAACACATTATAGAATAATGTAAACTGTATAGAATTTATGGTTTCCACACACAAAATTATTTTTTATGAACAAAAACCTCCCCTTGTAAACATTGTGAAATTATTCAAATTTTTGTCCAAATATTCCTGAAAAGAGGAGTCGGGAGTCGGAGTTGAAAAAACATTAGAAATGTTATGGGGAAGATTCAAGAAGCTATCATTCATTTATGTCTGGCCTATTGGGAGTGACTTGAGTTTTACCACTCATCAGCACCAGAATTTGTCATGGGTAGCACAACATGTTACATATTATATAATATATACATACCAAAATAAAAAGAGTGTCTGAAAATTTAATTAACTAATATATCAATACAAACCTCTACACTCTCCCAGAGACCTCTCTCGACTGTTCGAGATTACCTTAAGAAGTATTTGATGGACCAAAACATTCCATCTCAAGCGATTGCTACAGCCCCACATGTTCAGTCAAAGGCTTACATCTGTGGTAAGTAATTCCGACAATCCAAACAACTTCACATCTGGTCACTGCAAAAGAAGAAGGCAAACATAATAAAAATATGCGAATAAAAAATAAGCGCTGGAAATAATTTGATCTTCAACAATATGATATCAAAATAAATTTGTAACAATAGTTGACTTTTATTGCAATGTATTAATCTGTTTGATCTGCATTTTAGTGATAGTTGAGTCCACCCAAACATCATTTTATATGAAAAACAATCTACTGTAGGTACAACGTACATCTAGGAAATATTTATGTATTCTTGGTACCGTCAAATTACAGTATTTCCATGTGCACAGATTCAGATACAAAATGAATCACTGTCTTGATATTTATACAATTACTCGGTTCATAGACCAAGTCGACATTTCATGGACGAAAACATGGTTGGGTCATTAATTAGGTCACACAATACAATATCCATGTAATATGTTCGCAATAAGCCTAGTACATAATATAATGTCTTGGAATTGAGAGAGGAAAATCTCTTTTCCTACTTACTGTATTGATCGAAGGGAGTGGTTTCACTATAAAAATGAGATCTGACACTTCCATGGCAATCTGCTTGTCTTGCTTGGCCTGGAATTAAAATACTGTAAATATGAAACTTAAATGTATAAATTAAAGTTGCAAGATGTTTGAAATTGAAAAGACGGGGAGATCCAGGAGAGTCCATTGGCCTTGGCAATTGATATTACATTGCCTGTGCAATTGAAATTAAAATGGAATAGCTTGTTAAACCTTGATTTGAAGATTTGCATAGTTTTATTTAAAAAAAAAACACTTTGTGAGACCTCATAAAGTAGTAGGCCTAGGTCATGTAGCATATCTTAGTAAAAAATCCTTTGCAGATTTATATTACTCTTGCCCTTTATTATTGCCCTTTATTCAATAGTGTTCACTGTGGTTGGAGTAGCAATAGCTACTTGGGCCATACATCATGTACTTTAAAATATTTCTTCTTTTATATCAGATGAAGCATTTTCAATATCACAGTCCATGAACTTGTCCTAAAAAAGAAAGAAACGGTTTTTGATAAATTTTGCTTGTTTTGGTTGACCGCTTACTGAAAAAATTAGCAAATTGCCCAACTTTGCCATTTCTTCACAGATTAAAGCACTTAAAAACAATAAATATATATACTAATAAGGAATTCCTACCTGCCCTATAATTCTACAAACCTCCATCAAGTGTACACGCCAAACTCAGCCACTTCATGAAATATTCAAACACTCAAAATGCCAAAATAAATTAATTCCACCCTGTCCTGTCACACTACAGACCTCTCACGAGTGTACAACCTTGAAAAATTGTTCCCTCATGCTTGAAAAATAAATTTTCGACAATTAAATTTTCAGAATTTCGAAATAACTCAACTCCAACTCTTATTGACATATTCAAACACAAAACAAAAAAAACTAAATAAACTAATTCTGACCTGCCTATCATCCTAGGTAAGCCTACATCCAATGAGTGTTCACTGTTCAAACAAGCAAAATTACACACAAATCTTCAACAACTCTTCAAAGGCCTACCACTACCCGTGTTTTGACAATTAACTATTGATAATTTCAAAATCGTCTGATCCAGCCATTTTTTGACATTTTAAGCAAATAAAAAGCAAAATAAACTAAATCCAATTTGCCTCATCACCCTAGATACATCACATGAATGTTCGATCAAGCAAACTTACACTCAAGTCCTCGTACAACCAAGTTTCTAAAATTAAATTTTCATAATTTCAAAATCATCCAATTTAGCCATTTCTTTACATTTTTAAACATATTAAAAAGCTAAATAAACTAAATGTGAAATGCCCCATCATCCTAGATATGTCCCCTAAATGTTCGATCAAGCAAAATTACACAAGGCGTCGCACAACGAAGTTTTCAAAATTAAATTTTTTTAATTTAAAAATTGTCTAATTCAGCCATTTCTTTACATTTTTAAACACATTAAAAAGCTAAATACACAAAATACGACATGCCCCTTCGTCCTAGATACGTCCCATGAATGTTCGATCAAGCAAACTTACGCTCAAGGCGTCACACAACCAAGTTTTTCATTTTAAATTTTCATAATATCAACATTGTTGAATTTAGCCATTTTTTTTACATTTTTAAACACTGAGAAAAGCTAAATAAACTAAATGCAACATGCCCCATCATCCTAGATAAGTCTCATGAATGTTTGATCGAGCAAACTTATGCTGAAGTCTTCACTCAACAAAGTTTCTAAAATTATACTTTCATAATTTCGAAATTGTCTAATTCAGCCATTTCTTGACATTTTTAAACACATTGAAAGCAAAATAAACAAAAAACGAAATGCCCCGTCAAATCCTAGATATGTCCCAAAAATGTTTGATCAAGCAAATTTACGATCAAGGCGTCGCACAACCAAATTTTTAAAATTAAATTTTCATAATTTCAAAATCATCCAATTTAGCCGTTTCTTGACATTTTAAAACACTGAAAAAAGCTAAATATACTAAATACAATATACCCCATCATCGTAGATACCTCCTATGAGCATTCTATCAAGCAAACTTAACCTCACGTCTTCGCACAACCACGTCTTAACAATCAAATTTTTCTGATTTCAAAATCGTCTAATTCAGCCATTTCTCGACATTTTAAAACACTGAAAAAATCAAAACATACTAATTCCAACATGCTCTATAATTTCAGCTATCTTCCATGAGTGTCCAGTCATGCAAAATTTTGTGCACCCACATTTTTGACAATTAAATTTTCCTTATTTCAAAATTGTCTAATTCAGCCATTTCTCGACATTTTTGAACACTAAAAAAAGCAAAATATACTAATTCCAACATGCTCTATAATCCTAGCTACCTTCCATGAGTGTCCAGTCATGCAAAATTTCGCCCACATCTTCGTACAACCACCTTTTGACAATTAAATTTTCCTTATTTCAAAATTGTCTAATTCAGCCATTTCTCGACATTTTTGAACACTAAAAAAAGCAAAATATACTAATTCCAACATGCTCTATAATCCTAGCTACCTTCCATGAGTGTCCAGTCATGCAAAATTTCGCCCACATCTTCGTACAACCACCTTTTGACAATTAAATTTTCCTTATTTCAAAATTGTCTAATTCAGCCATTTCTCGACTTTTTTGAACACTAAAAAAAGCCAAATATACTAATTCCAATATGCTCTATAATCCTAGGTACCTTCCATGAGTATCCAGTCATGCAAAATGTCGCCCACATCTTCGTACAACCACGTTTTAATGTTGACAATCGATGTAGTAAGTCTAAGAGCAAGAGCTGTCAAAGTCATCCTTTCCATAGCAGCCAATCGCTCAAAATGCACGTAGAGAACCCAATTTCGTACCAAAATGAAGCTCAGGACATTTACTGTTCATCTGGCTTGTCAGTGGAGTGATACAACAACTATTTTTGCGATAAATGTCCATTTTTCGGCACGTATTTATCAGCGACGACACAACCATTTCACCTAGCTGACAGGTCAACTCGCCACATCACAAATCGCCCATCTGCAACTAGCCCACAAAAAAAACGGCCTGGTGTCCTGACACTGTTACAAGCTCTATTAATTGATTAGTTTGAGCTTGTCATTCATTCCTCCAGAGTTATTTAATATGAAAATATGTGAAAGAAGTGACACAACCATTTCACCCAGCTGACAAGTCAACTCGCCACAACACAAATCGCCCATCTACAACTTGCCCACAAAAAAGGCCTGGTGCCCTGACACTGCTATAAGCTCTATTAATTGATGAGTTTGAGCTTGTCATTCATTGCTGTAGAATTATTTAAATGTAAGAAAATGTGAGAGAAGCTATTATGAATATTTTCTCATGAGAAAATCCACTCAACGCTAGAAAACAGTAGTAGTAGTAGTAGTATTGTGTTTTCCCTGGACTACAGCTAGATGTCATTGGTAATTTGTCATGTAAGAAATGAGAACTCTGGTGAATCTCAAGCAATAAGTAGTATAGCAGTGCAATATTTGATGAGTTTGAGCTTGTCATTCATTCCTCTAGAGTTATTTAGATATAAAAATATGTGAAAGAAGCTATTATGAATATTTTCTCATGAGAAAATCCACTGAACCCTAGAACACAGATATTGATGATGTCATGGGTAATCTGTCCTGTAAGAAATCAGTACTCTGGTGAATTTCAAGCAATTAGTAGTACAGCAGTGCAACTGCAGCTATTCAACCTCTTCTTTGTCACATAGATTTCAGATGCTGACTACAAAAACA
Organism: Platynereis dumerilii; assembly: GCA_026936325.1. NCBI lineage: Eukaryota > Metazoa > Annelida > Polychaeta > Phyllodocida > Nereididae > Platynereis > Platynereis dumerilii. Next base: position 35,040,234 of record JAPTHN010000006.1, on the reverse strand, counting down.
TTAGTAGGCCTTATTTTACTAATTTTAGGCATAAATTAGTAAGTATAAGTAAGCATTTGTTCAAAATTGCTCTCTCTATTTAAATTTTGTCATGCGAAATTGGCGTGAATATGATTTGCCCTTTTTTCATCTGACCGCCCCTGCCGCCCGCGATTCCTTCCGGCACCCCTGAAACAGCCCAAAAAATTCAAAACTTCAAGTAATTGTCAAAATTCCTAGATTGTGACATTTCCTGACTGCGTCCAAATCAAGCATCGTTGAGACAAATGAAATTATGCATCCAACATATGTATCCTCTGCCTTCCACCCCTGAAAATTTCAGAGCTAAAGCTCTTTTAGAAAGAAAAATATTCACAAATCAAGAAAAAATAGGTGTCCCATTCAAATCGAAGTCTAGATTACCCCCAGCGAGTATTTTCCCAAAATGGGCTGTGTTACTAACTCATTTTGACCCCAATTATTCTTTCGTTGTCATTTATTTTCATGTATCAACAGTATTTCATGTGATATCAACCCTTCAAAAATCTGGAATATTTGTTATTTTTCAATATTTACATTATTGACACCAGCTGTCAAGATTTTATCCAAATTCATAAAATTTTCACTTTGAGGTGTAGAATGGACCCTCATTTATCCAGAAAAATTGTTGGAAGTCTGTTTGAAGCTCTAATCATGAAGTGGTGTTATTAAATTTCCACTCACATTTTGACCTCTGCCTATATTCCATATTTATGAGCAAGAGTGTAAGTTTTGCTAACATCCTTGTCTGTGACAAATGACACAAGAGGTCCTCCATGTGCCTTCTTGCCCCCATGAATCAGTGTTAAACACTGGAGACAAGAATTTCAGACAAATTTTGACCCATAAATAGATATACTGATAATTTGCTAGTTTTATTAGCAGGGGCGAGGTCTCTTTGACTGTACAAGCATTGAATAACAGATGGCCAAGTAGTTGGCAAACTACACCTTAAAGTTGCAGGGCCAATGTGGAGGGGGGGGGGGAATATTTACAATAGTTTAAGTATTTCAGGCCGACGAAGGTTTAGCTTCTAAAACTTACCTGAATCGGCGCAGCAGAGACTCCCTTGGCAGGGCAGGATTTGGGTTGTAGCCATCGAGGTAAAGTTGAAGTGGAATCTTGAAATTATCTTGCAGGACTTCTTCTTTTTCATCTGCTGTCAATGTTTCTAAAATCTCCTCAATTGCAAGTGGTTTGAATTCCATTGTTGTTTTTTTTTAAATGTTTTAATTGTATTTTAAAAAAGCTTCTCATCCGATTAACTCATAGTCACACATTGACATTTTTCAATTTGAAATAGCCTGATTTGTTTTTGTCAAGGCACTGCAATCCTCTTATCAGGTACATCGTTATCAGAGTGGCATTGGTTCAATGTCAACTCTGGTCAACGGACACCCAGAATAAAAAAAGGCAATAAACTATGAAATCCAAGTTGACAAAACCACTGGTTAAATGAATGAAACATACATACTCTACTAAATAGAACAGTTGAACATATAATACAGTAAACATACACTACCAAAGAAATAGAACAATTCGGTCAACATGTGAAAAAATTTAGTTTGTCATGAGTGATATAGCCCTCACAAGAACATATATCAATATGACAAGGTTCAAGCTTTTAGTCACAAATTTGTGACATTTGACTGAAAAAAAATCTTGAAGGCTCATTTTTAATTTTTTGAACAAGGTTTCAAACTTACCTTCTGGCAAAAATTGTCTACTTTCCAATAAAGACATCAGAAATGACGAGATATCATCCCTTTGTCATGTTTTTGGGCAAAATATGTCCGAAAACAGGCAAAAATGCACATTTTAGGGTACAAAATTGTTCACAGTCTCACATGTAAGGGCCACTAAGGGGCTATAGCTTGGAAAGTAACACTTTGATATCATTTATTTCATCTTGACATAATTCCCTTTGTTTGCTTCTTATTACGTGTAAATTTGAGATATTTTAACTAAATTTATACTCAAACCAACAGGCTATTTGACTAAATGTCAGGTGACAATTTTTTTGAGAATTTTGCAGAATGAGGTAAAGCTGCTGACTTTGATAGCACATTGTGTTGTCATTTTCTTCAATAAAAATTTGTATAGCACATCAATATCTTCCAAATTTGATATAGAATTAACACGGTAGTGCCAAAAATTGGTTCGCTGCCAATATTTATTGAGTCTCAATTATGTATTTTCCAACTTATGTCTGCTAAATTTTGAAAAGCTGAAAAAAATATACACTGTATGGAGTCGCGAAAAAACTCAGTGTCTTGCAATTTTAGTTGGAAAGTCACCTAAATCGAACTTGATATGCCCAGATATATTGGCTACAACAAGTTTATGTTTAGAATGTTCAATTGGAGACCAGAGCATAGCTTGAGTTTTTTTTTGCAACCAAATTTTAAAGGATTTTAGCCATCTTTGACTCAGTCGGAAATGTTAGGGCAATATAACATATGCATGATTGCCCTGAAATATGTTCGTAAGTCATGACAATGACCTGTGACACTGACTGGTCATTATTGCAGTCCTCTCTTACCTCCATTCTATATTTAAGAGTCGCTGTCTTGGACAGCCATGCCAAAAATCACTTCTTCAATGCAAACAGTATAATATATCTGAGGCATGTGCCAGGTTGTTACAGGATCAAAATAAGGAGTTGTTCAGTGCTTTGGTACTGTGTTAGGCTTATTTGTTGACAAAAATTGAGTACTACTGAGATATAAGCAGTGAAAGTGAGAGATATTCCAAAAAATGCTAGATTGACAAGTTATAAAAATATTTGTAGAGTGAAAATGGTGAGACATTTTGTATTTCCAACTTCAGATTCAGATTCCTGGGGAAATTTCACATAAGATATTTTAAGCTATTTTTCAGACCGAAATTCAAAAATAAAATTTTGGGCCAAAATGTCACAATTGTCAGACTCAAATCTTGAACCTTGTCATATCCAGGTCATTCTCAAACTTTCCTGAATACGTCACTCCATGTCCCTGACATAAATTTGAAGCAATTAATATCTGAAGATTCTCATTGCATCTGTTATTCATATTTCTATTTAGAAGCTCCAAAGAATGTAATACAGAAGTTACAACGCCCTCAAAACGCCTCTGTAAGGGTAATCTGTGGAATCAAGAAATTTGACCCATGTCTAGAGGTATTGAAATCTCTACTCTGGCCGCCAGTAGCCCAGCGGATGGAGTATAAGATCGCATTAATGACTTTTAAGTGTCGAAACAACCTCGATCGGCAATACCTAGATGACTTGCCCAAGCTGCGAAAGCAGGTCGCTCAGGTCACAAGGCAGTAATATTTTGGAAGTACCAAGTAGCAACACAAAGACGCTTGGCCCACGAGCTTTTACCAACACCGCCCGACAATATGGAACAGCCTACCCGAGATTTGTCGGTTGTCGTCCGACTTATCCGATTTTAAGAAGAATCTAAAGACTCACTATTTTAAAATTGCATATGAGTGACATTTCATGTTTTTCATCTATATCGATTTGAAGTCATTTTTAAAATAAAATTTATTATGATCGTAAAGTGATCCTCAGTTGAGCCTTCATTTGAAGCACTATAAAATAATAGTGGGCCAATCTCCAATTTGCCTGGACCAAATGTTTTTGTAATGACTGAGTTGGGTATGAGCTAGCTCTCCAATTGTAAGTCGGACGTGGTTGAACAGCTAGTCAAAACACAGTGGCCTGGGTCACACCCTAGTCACTATTGTCTTATCTCCCAATTAAGAAGGACTTGAGGGAAATATTCCTTGTGTGAGTGTGGATGTAAGGGCAGTAGTTGTGTTGACCTTATGAAAACAAACAAAGCATATCAGTGAAGATTTGGTATTTCAAGAGGAGACCTTCCTTTTGTCTTCTTCATCACAGCACAAGCTCGCACCCATGTATACACAACAAGAATTCCAATGCAAGCTACGAAGATTTATTAATAATCATAAAAATAAACAAACTAAGCTAATTAATTTGCTGCTAATACATGTAGCACTTTTGATGGGGATTCACAGAAATATCAATACCAAAAAATTGGATGCACCCCAAAGTTTAATATACATCAATAAATTGACCAATCTTGTCTGACATGTGTTTTTGGCCACTTGAGAGCCATCTTGCTTGGCTAACCAGATAAGAGCCCAAGTAACTCCAGCTTAAAAATACCTGACCAGTACTAAATTGAGTTGAGTTAAATGGTCAAATGTTTGCAAAAATTGCTGCGGCAATCAAATCATCTGTCATCGTCACAAAATCACACATACGACATATGTGTAGCATCTTTGCTCTGCAACCAGTATGTTGTTGTTCTCCCCAGACCCTTCACGTAAATCTCACCCCTTTCTTGAATCACAAATTCATCTTTATCATCCAACGTTTGCTTGGTTCTCCCACTGATGTGGATCTTCATGCCAATTCCTGCACTTTCCATGTTACATGCAATGTCCACTGTTTCTCCAAACAACAAATATCTAGGCATTTTTGAGCCGGTTATACCGGCAACGCAAGGACCAGTGTGGATTCCAATTCTCATTTGCAGGGTCTTGCCAGGCTGATAAGGAATAGTGCAGTCTTTGATTGTCCCAACAAGATCCAATGCCATCCTGCAGATTTCAGTAGCATGACGATCGCCATTTCTTTTGGGCACTCCACTTGCCACGAAGTAAGCATCTCCAATTGTTGCCACTTTGAAGACGTCAAATCTTGAAGCAATGTTGTCAAACAGGGTGTACATTTCATTCAGCATGTGTACAACATCAATAGGAGACCCCAAGGCACAGATGGAGGTGAAGGAAACAATGTCAGAAAACAGAATGGTGACGTTGTCGAAACTCTCGGGTGGAACAGAAATGCCATTCTTCAGGTTTTTGGCCGCACTCTCTGGGAGAAGATCTTGCAGAATGATTTCCATCTTTGCCTTTTCTTCTTGTAGTTCTTGGCATCTACAACATTGAATTTCAACACTATTTCATCAATATACCCATGTTTATCATGTTATTTCTCTAATTTACTGATGTTTTTCCCAAATGATGCTCATTTCTGTACATGATATAGCCCTACCAGAATTTCTCCAAGGATTAATGAACAGGCCTACAATTTGTTAGTCAGACTGCTACTGGAGTACTCATCATCCTTATGGGACCCGGACACAAAGAAGGATATCAGTAGTATAGGATAGAAATGACACAGTGCAGATCAGCAAGATACATCCTAAATTGATATTGCAACATCAGCTCAGTCACCAGCATGTTAGAACAGCTGAAATAGCCTGCCCTTGAAAGAAGGAGAAAACATACTAGGTTAACAATGATGTACAAAGTCACACATCTAAGTCAAACCCAAGAGTTAGAATCACATCTTCAGCCAATAAATAGACCATCAAGGCACTATAACAGCAAGGCTTATCAGATTCAGAAACATCGGAGGGCTACATAAAAATGATGTTGTCAAGTTACCAGAAGAAGAACCCCAGGAAGAAGAAGTTTGCATCAGTTCTGCATGAAATAAACACCTGCTTCACTTCCAGGCTTGTGAAACGCCTTCAAAACAATTTTCCCACACACACATACCTTTTCATGACCACTGTTTCAAGTTGTCTGGTATGTGACTCAAGTCTGACTATCATGCTATCCACCAGACTAACAGTTTTCCCTCCATTTATGATATTGATTGAAGTGTTGATGTCGACGAATGTTGGTCTTTTACTTGCTTCATCATCCCAGCATTGAGAGATAAACATTTTCCATTCATTGCAGCACACTGAAACAAAAACCGTGTGATCTAATTGTCAGATTTGCTTAGGCTCAGATGCTGTAGCATGAAAAAATATCTATTTAATATTTGGGTGCATTTAAGGAGAACATGGATAAACTACTTACCTTCACCAAGGAATGGTCTGTAAGATGGGTTCTGTCTTTCCTTTACTCTCCCAACAATTTCTTCTGGGGTCAAATATGGCTGATTGTTAGCATAAGGCAGATCTTGGAGCATTACTTCTTGGCAGATGATACCAAAAGAAAACACATCTCCCATTTGAGTGCCTTTGCAAGATGAATCATTGAGATGTTCCGGAGCAGTCCAAAGCAATTTCCAAACCAAGTTCTCATGATCAGGGACAGAACTCTTCGTCATTTCCTTGATGTAGCAAAGACCATAATCTGTTATCTGGCAGGTCCAGTGACTATTCACAACACAGTTCAAGCTTGTGAGATGCCCATGGTATTCTGTTGGTTGGAAAATGAAAGTAATGCATATCAGAATGTAGAGCAATAAGAAAAATCTGTTATGGTTGTCAATTTTGTCTTCCAGCCTCACGCCTGATGGCTGGATAATGGGCTGATATGCTTTCTACAATGACAGATTGATGGGTAATGTACATGTTTGTGCTATTAATGAATTACCATTATTGGCAAATGAATCCCATTATCGGAATGACTTACCAATTGGAGTTGTGTGCAAATACTTCATTCCTTGAGCTATGTCACTGAGCAGAGACACCTTGAAGTCATGATTGAGCTTGAAAGTGACGTCCTGCAGAACGTCATAAAGACTTCCTCTTGTTGCGTACTTCATCAAAATACATGCATTTGGTTGTTCAATACAAATTCCAATGAACGGGTTCATGTTTGGGTGATTAATCACCTTGATAACTTTCAGATCCAGCAGGACACTCTTGTCAGAAATGTTGATTGGTCCAGGACCTAGCTTTTTCAGAACAACTTGAATATTCTTCACTGTGGCAGTTTCAGTTGATGTCTTAGAAAAGAGAAAATCCAAGAAGATCCAAAAAGACAAGTATTTTGTGCTTTAGCGTTGATCACAGTAATTAAATATTAAACCATGTATGTTTTACTGTTTTTTTTACATTCATAAAATTAAATATGATTCTAAGCCTTATATCAAATTGATGCATTGTACTAAAACCAAGAAATATAATACAAAACAATGTAATAGAAAATAATAATGTTGCTTACTCCATGAATGGCGGTTGAGGATTCTGTCCTGACTGTTGCCTGACTAAATGAATGGTCTTCAATCAAAATTTCATTCCATGGAAAGCAGAAACGTTTAGCTTCATTCAGCCTCTGTTGAGATCTGTTAAATTTGACATTATGACATCAATACAGTTCAACAGTTTTATTGTTTCAGTGCCAATAAATGAACAATATCAGCAGCAGAATTCATGATTAAAGTTAGCGGACCCTTAAAACAGGAGAGTCTTTTGAGTCTCTAAAATCACCTAAAATTCACAAATTCTGAATATTAACAATGCAATAAGGTGATGGTATATATATTTTAATCTAAAATAAAATATCTAGTATCTTTAGGTGGCATTGAATTATTTGTAAATACGTATAAGCATTTGGCTAGGACGGAATACCAGATGTGTGAGAGAATAAAATTTGAAGAAACAACCAAACATATCTGCAATTAACATCACCTGGCTCTCCGGATATGCTCGGTAATAACCCCAAAAGCTGAGACAACCACAAGAGCGATCACAATGATAACAAGCTGGAAGTAATTTGATCTGGAGTGGTTGCACAACTCCCCATTCCAACCACAAGGAGGATGGTCAACAGGGATCGTCGTCTTGTTACTGGGCCAAAACAAGCCGTCCCAATCTGACATGTTATCCGGCCTGTATAGTTTCTTTAAAGTGTTTTCTGATGCTTCCCATTGCAGCAGTGGTACTGGTTTGCCATCCTGCATCATTGCAAGCATTATGTTTGCACCACTATCTCCATTTTCATCTATTGAGATTGGTCCACCTATGCCGTCGAAAGTTTGATTCAATATGTTTCTAGTAATTTGAAATCCATCGTGAATGTGATATCCTTGTTCCAACGATATATTTACAGCATTGGCCCAAACCAGGACAGCATCATAAATTAAACCTGAAATTATCAATATATTATAAAGGAAAATTAACACTATCCAATAGCAAACCTTCGGCCATACAAAAGACTGTCTTCATCAAAAATTTACAAGACATACGACAAATGCCTTGGTCAGGGAGTCACATTCTTCAACCTAAAATACATATATGTAGCAGCAAAACATGAACGAAAGACAAATCATAACAACAAAAAGTGAGCAAAAGGCAAAAAGCAACAAATTTATCATGAGCAAAAGGCAAGCCATAACAAAACATTACTGAAGGCAAATCATAACAACAAAACATGAGCGAAAGGCAAATGAGAGCAACAAAACATGAGTGAAAGGCAAATCAAAGCAACAAAACATAAGTGAGAGGAAAACCATAACAACATAACATGAGCAAAAGGCAAACAAAACAACAAAACATGAGCGAAAGGCAAATCAAAGCAACAAAACATGAGTGAAATGCAAATCAAAGCAACAAAACAAGAGTGTAAGGCAAACCATTACAAAACATGAGCGAAGGCAATTCACAAAATCAAAATCATGAGCAAAAGGAAACCATAACAAAACATTAGCCAAAGGCAAATCATAACAACAAAACATGAGCAAAAGGCAAACAATAACAAATCATGACCAAATGCAGACCACAACAAAACATGAGTGAAGGCAAATCATAACAACAAAACATGAGCGATAGGCAAATAAATGCAAAAACATGATTGAAAGGCAAATCAAAGCAACAAAACATGAGTGAAAGGGAAATCATAACAACATGACATGAGCAAAAGGCAAACATAACAACAAAACATGAGCGAAAGGCAAACCATAGCAACCAAACACAACAACAAAACATGAGCAAAAGGCAAACCATAGCGAAACATGAGGGAAGGCAAATCACAACAACAAAACATGAGCAAAAGGAAACCAAAGCTACAAACATGAGCGAAAAACAAACCATAACAACAAAACATGAGCAAAAAGCAAACCATAACAAAACATGAGTGAAAGGAAAACCATGACAACAAAACATGAGCAAAAGGCAAACCATAACAAAATATGAGTGAAAGGAAAAACCATAACAACAAAACATTAGCAAAAGGTGACCATAACAACAAAACATTTGCAAAAGGCAAACCATGACAACAAAACATGAGCGAAGGCAAATCATAAACAAAACATGAGCAAAACTAAAACCAAAGCAACAAAACATGAGTAAAAGGCAAACCATGACAACAAGACATGAGCAAAAGGAAAACAAAAGAAACAAAACATGAGTGAAAGGCAAATCAAGGCAACAAAACATGAGCAAACGGCAACCATAACAACAAAACTTTACCTGCATGAGGCATTACTTCATTGACATCGTTTTTGCTCAATTCTGACATATTTTGGAAGAGAGGGTCTCCAAAACCTTGAATTACTTCAGTAGCAAAGTCATGCCAAATTTTTGCAGGTACAGGCTTAAAATATGCTACCATTAGGCAGCCCTGCAGGAGGTGATAATATGGCCAATGGATGCCTTGGTAGTAGCTGTCACGTGCAATGATTACATATTTCCCATTCAACATCCCTTCACTGTTCAAAAGGAATATTAAATTCCTGAAATCAGCACTACCCAGAAGTAAAATTAATACCCTGACCTTCTTCTTGAGATCTCTGACAGAGTTCTTCAATTCAGCCTGATCTTTCCCTTTTATCCCACGCACTGTGCTTTGGGTTGTGTAAAGATAGGCATCAAATCCGTTTGATGCCAAGTGAGAAAATAGCTGTCCACTGCACTTGCTGTAAGTTGCTGAAGCACTGGATATGATCCCCACTCGACTCCATTTAAATTCTTTCAGGACAAGTGCGTATATTGGCAGTGACTTATATAGCGGCCCAAGCACTCGACTGAACGTTGGATGGAAGTTTTTGTTAGACATTTCTGGCGATACACAACCCCACGATATAATGGGAATATTCCAGGCGCTAGCAAGTAGGGAAACAGGAGAACAGACCCTACTGCATGCATCTCCAATAATCACATCTATGTGACGATGAATCTTCCATATTTCTAAAGTTTTCATCATTCCAATTCTACCTCTGCACTCTGTGTCCCTCCAATACAAATCAATCTCATATCCCGGAAGGAGACCTCGTTCTTTGACAGCTTTCAAGGCGGGTAATATTGCCGGACCCATGGACATCCCAGCTGGCCAGTTTCCTGTCCAGGGTACCAAATATGCCATAATAATCCTTGTCTCGTTTGTGTTGTTTTGATGTGCATGACTTTCAGAAAATTCTGTTAATGTGACTGCGAAGAACAATATACATTCCAACATTTTGTGAAAATTAACTGGGAGGCTATTTTTTGTGACGGTGTCGAAGTTAGCTGGAGAAAGTGCAACTTAGGAAGCTCTCAGTTCAAATGGATCCTCAATTTCTTATTTTGAACAAAACATGCAAGAGGCAGAAGGTCTGCATGAGTTACTAGTTCTTGTAGCTGATTGGTTGGCTCTTCGCACTTCGTTTTGAATGAGACCCGACACATACTTTGCAAAGATAGCAGAGGCTTTTGATTGGATCTGACAGAACAACAATCATACGGCGCTCATCCTGCTATGTATAATTGTATATAGGTTCGGCCTTCTATGGGCGTTACTCAGAATTGAAAGAATCGTAAGAAAGGCAATGCTATTTGCTAATTTTCCAAATCGCATTCTATGTTGAAGCCAAAAAAACCTGCAGACTCTCAGCTTCCTCGAAACTCGTCGACCACAGTGATTGCTGTGCCTGTAAAAGTCCTTCAGACTTGATAGAGATGTGAACACATCCGGTAATCAGTAGTTGATTCTTGATATTAAGAACTACCCCATAGTACCATAGTAACAAACACGGTGAATTTCGGCAATGATGAAGTCCTCTAATTATATAATGACCCCAACAGACCCTGATAGTAAGTGTTGATGCAACTCGCTGATTCCGAAACAAGTAATTTTACACCGTCCAAAATTGTGAAACAATTCCAGAAAAATCCATTCACCAAGTGTTACATGATTGGTCTGGATTGAGGTCGGTTTTTGTAACCCTGCTAAAACTTATTGACATAGTTAAAATTTGTTGCATTGACAAAAGAAGAATTAATTGAGTTGATTTAAGGCTGCAAACAACTCAAAACAAATAAACAAGGTGTTTACCATCTTTTACTTGAAATCAATGATCGCTGGAGATGTTTCGTTACAGGAATTTTTAAAAACTTACAGGAGATTCTCCATTTACAATATTGTGTCTCAGCAGCGTAAATCATTGAAATGAAATAAACGTAATTTACATCACCTGTTTCAATGCAGAAGTGAATTGACCAATCTTGCAGATTGTAAGTTGTCATATTTTGTTTAAAATGCCCAAGACTGTTCTAGTGCTCTTGAATCACTTTTGACTATTGGACAAAATACTAATCTTACATTTGAATTATAACACTGTCCCCTTAAAGGTCAGTTATCAAACCAGTTGAACTAAAGGGCGAGCCCCCAAGCCAAGTGCTAAGGAGCAACCTTTTATCCCAACCCACCATACTATATCCCCCTACTGCCCTGATATTGTGACACACTCCACAGTCAACTATCTCACCTCAATGCCACCTGCCACTCTGAGCAGGAGTCGAACCGGCTACCTCTGAGTCAGCCTTAGGCCAATGAATCATATAACACTTTCCCCTTAAAGGTCTGCTATCAAACCAATTGAGCTAAAGGGCCGACCCCCAAGCCAAGTGCTTAGGAGCAACCTTTTATCCCAACCCACTGTACTATAGAAGGAACCGGGGCACACTGAGACGCGGGGCACTATGGGACGGTGGGGTTTTCTTGGTTCCTGGCAAAGTATGTGATATGGTAGTGCCGTCATATCTGGTAATTTCACATACTGATGTTTCTATCATTTCATTGACAAATTACAGCCACATGCAGAAGAATGGCGAGGAAAAGTTTGTTTTCCTACTACTAAAGTAAATTCAGAAGAGTTCAATTCATATCAAACAATTCTGTGGACAAACCATGAACAATGAGTCTCATAACGGGGCAGATTTGTCATGAATAGGGAAGTAATTGTGCATTTATACATAGAAGCATGAAACTTGGCACACAGTTTAACATCATCTTTTTGGTTACTAGTTGGTTGGTTACCAGTTGGTTTGGTTACCAGTTGGCATGGTTACTAGTTGACTTGATACCGTCTTAAAGAATTTATTTAGATAGGGAGCCACTTCAGATTTGACTTGGTTGACCCGTTGCAGCCATTTTCCAAAATGGTGGCCAATTCTGTCAATTTCCTGCTTTCTGTGAAGTGACTATAGTTTGACTGTATGAAAGCAGTGCTCATTATTCCTTCTAAAGATCTCAAAACATTTTCAATTGATTTCCGGATTGAAATAGGGAAATTTAGGGTGACCAGGATCCATTTTGTTAGAACTGTTGAAGGAAATGCACCATTTTCGCGGTTTCCCGTAGTTTAGTGAAATCTCAGTTGATATTTAAACAGACTACATATTTTAATTCCTTGTAAAAAGAGCTTTCAAATGGTAGCATCATTCCATAATTCTCTGTCAAAATGAACCTCAGCACCGAAATTTCCAAAAATATTTTATTTTGATTTTTTCCATTTTCATACCAAATTTCTGTAACCCATTAATGCGGGTACTCATTTGAAAGTTCTTCTTTAAAGGAATTCAAATATTTAACTAATTTTCAGATTTATAAAGAATTGGTAACGAACAGCTATGAATTGCTATCCTGATAAACACATTTACTGGCACAGGAGAAATTAGCATTTTGGCGTAAAAGTCATAATTATCGAGGCTCATTGGACAGTGAACACGGGGCACATAAGGACACACTTTATATGGCAGCATGTAAGTGTCCAAGTGTCTGAATTACCTGGGTCGGCACACAATAGGTACTCAGGCCACAGCGAATAGAGGAATACTGCATTACCATGCTCTGTGAACAAATCTATCGCAAAGCACTGTGTGTTACTTACATAGATGACCGCTTCCACGACAGCTTATGTTGAATGTTTAAAACTATTTAAAGTGATTAACTATCGGCACTACAAGGTTTTAATGCACTGCATATAGTCTTACGCAACACTTATATGTAATATCTATTTCTCATCGAGTGTTATATTGAATTGTTGTCCCGATGTGCCCCGACAGGGCACATTGTGACAGTCATGATCACGACTCACACTCTGCTGTCTGGATGAAAAAGGGTTGGTGCAGTCTAATTTATTATGCCTTGGATTTAAAGTCAATAGTATTGGTGATATTCATGCAAACTTCCTAGTTGGTCAGTGCTTTCAGCATTGAGCAAAATTAGTCGACGTTAAAAGCATCCCAATGGCAATGTGACCCTGTAACCCCTGGCATAAGCGAATCTGGACAAAATTCATATACACTGTATGTAGATTGTAGGATGCATTGACCAAAGCTACAATTTTGTGAAAAGAATATGAGGCCGGTCCAAAAGCATAGAAAATACAGCTCACTCTCAGTCACTCTTCCCCACTCTCCCCTATCACATTAAGATTGTATCTGTGTTACTTGGTTATGTTTGCACAATTGTGTTTATTATACAGAAAGGAAAACCACTTCACAAAGCACTTAAGCATGAGAATACTTTTAAAGCTGGTTCTTATGTACAACCAACCTCAGGTAAAATCAAATTGATCAGATTTCTTTTGAACAACAAAACTGTCTTTGCACCTAATAGCTGTGCAGTGTTGTTGTTGTACATAAATTTACTAGGACAAAGTAATTACAAGGTGTAGAGTAGCGCGGGCATGCAGCCCCCCTTAACTTTGAGGTTTCATTTGACCTACTTTTTAAGGTCGATTATTTGAATGCTTATGCTGTCAGGAAGGATCACTTGACTCTACTTATAACTATAGTGAAACATGTGTCAATCAATTTTAATAATGGAGTTACAGCCATTTTTGTAAAAAATTGCAAATGGCCTTCTTACCCCACCCATCATTCAAGAAGCCCCCCTATTATAACCCTATCGCAATTTTTTTGCGAGCGCATTCAGCTTGAAAGTTATTTCTAGGGGTTCTTCTATCATTTTTAAGGCATTTTATTTGCTTTTTCTGAATTTCAGAATTTTTCTGTTCATACTTTTATTTCTTAATATTTTTTGCCCTGTTTCAATTTCGGCCAATTTTTTTCTATTTTAATTAGCTATTCTATCAATATTTAAGGTAAAGTACACTTTATTAAATGGTTCCTGAAGCAGCTTCGAGGCCCCAGTGAAGGGGGACTCATGCCCCATACCATTGTGGGGCCTCTCGCCCCAAACCCACATATTCTAATTTGACCTCTATATTTTGAAAATGTAATGATATGTGATTGACATCTGTTATGTGAGCAAATGAATAAACATCAATAAATTTTATTTTATTTATTTATTCTTGCCTTCAAAATGAAGAGAAATCAATACAACATTTATAATATCACATAAACAAAAATAAAATCATATAAAAGCGGAACAAAATATTGTAAAAACATAATATAAAAACATAATATTAAAAATCAACTGGCACACAATATTAGCAATCTAGTATCGAAGCAATAGCTTCAGTAACTCTTTATCTTCACCTGTATAGTTCCTAAGTAGACCAGTACAGGAATCTACAATGCCATTATTAACTGGAAAACTTTTGACTTTACGACAACAGTAACCAATATTTTTATCATTGAACAAAACGCTTAAAGGCCTGAAATTATACAATTGACAGATTCTATTAAATCTAGAGCTTTAAACATTCATTGAGTTATTGTTATCAAGCAATAAATATGTATACAGTCGACTGGCCCTTGTTTGGCTTGATAATACAGATTTGAATAGCCTGAGAGTGTTTACATCAACTAGCTTATTTATCTTACAGATTCGCATGGCATCTAACAGAGGAGTAGATCTTAGATATTTGCTCAAGCCTAGTGATGTTTTTACTAATTTCGATTGTAATCTATTCAATTCAAGAAAATTTATATTTGTCATACTAAAACATTCATTTGCATACATAAGTACAGGCTGAAGTGCCACCTTCCACATATAAGATACAATATGTGGTTTAATACCATTTTCACATAACCCTGCACTTTGTAAATTATAAAAGGATTTCCTGCAAGCCTGAAGTCTCTTAGAAATTTGACATTTGTTGCTATCAGCTAATACAGCACCTAAGTAATCTATTTCATCACACAGTTTAATATTTTGATTATTAATATACCAAGACGGTTCTTTTACAAAGTATTGCTGGGCAAGTAGAAAAATCCTCCAATATGTACCTTTTTGCTCACACTGCTTAAACCTATTCAGGAAAATGTAATGATATGTGATTGATAAAAAACATCTTGAAAATTATTTTGAAACCATTCATAATTGTGTTGGTCATTGTAAAACTTGAAAAAAAAATTTAAAAGAAAAAGACCGCTCATGTAATACGATTCCATCACAGGACACTAAGGTTGCATTAGCAACTTTTACTTGGGGATTTTTCTGTGTCCTTGCTACTTATGCCAATTTCAAACGTGAAATTCTAAAATTTTACTAAGAAACATGTCTTATTGCCTATATACATCACCAAAAACATAAATGACAGGGTTTGGTAGCTGTTTTTTTATTGCTAATGCAACTGCAATTACGCATCTGTCCATTTCATGGTGTTATGTTAGCAAAATTTGTCTATCCAAATTAGGTTAAAAAACGCATGATTAGATCTCAACATTTTTATGAACTGAAAGCCAAGTGTCCCAGGAGCACACCAGGGATGGTACCCTGCTCGTGATTTCATAAATTTATATTGCCGTAGGATCAGAATAAAAAATTCCGTCCTCCCTCATTTAATGTTGTTACATTAGCTCAAGGCCATATTTTTCGTTACTCTGATCTACCAATCCAACAGAAAACGGTTTTTACCCATGATTTTATTTAATGGATTGACACAATATGTATGTATGTGTGTATGTATCTTTATTTGCAGTTAATATAAGTACAGTATAATTTGTACAGGCCTAACCCAGCACTCGGGCTTACTCGCAATTTAAACATTAGCAAAATAAACAGCGCAGTCTAATTTGATAAATACTACATGTATATACATAATTAGAGAAGGCATTGACAAGAGGCTTTGACATACAATATAGAATTTCTACTGTCATTTACATCATTAAAATCTGGTATAATATTTTCAGCTATTTCAAAAAGATTTAGATTAAAAAAAATAAAAGATTTTGATTTCGGCTTTCTTTTTGTTCAGCCAGCTATCCTTAGAAAAAGCAACCGAGAAAATCTGAGAAGCTACGAATCAATTATGTCTGGCCTTATCAATCTTGTGCTAATGTAACTTGTGGTAAGTCATTTTGCAGCTTTTTGTGAAATCTGCCCTATGTGAAAATTGATTGTATCAAATTTCTCTCTTCAACTTCTCCCACCACTGTGTTGTCTGCATCCAGCAGTTATATCATATCAGGGAGGTCCGTACCAATACATAAAAGATATCATAGTCAAATTAAAGATTTTAGTTGGACAAAAGCAGTATAATATATTATCCTAACATCCACACAGGATATCATTAGAGTTGGCCTTATAAAGTTATTTCAATCAAACATCATACACACACATCATGCACACACATTTGGGGTTATGGTGTTTTTGATAACATTAATGCAGTTCAAAATCGTGCAATTAGTTTGTTTTTGGGAGTTCACAGATTTACCTCAAACTTAGGTGTTAATGGTGATATGGGATGGCTACCCAGTAAACTTAGGAGATATGTCAGTATCATTCGTTATTGGAATAGACTAATTTCTATGGATAGTACACGGCTTACAAAGAAAGTGTTTCAATGGGATAGAAATTGTACTCAAAAATCCTGGTGCTCTGATGTTTTCAATATTTTGCAGAAAATTAATATGACAGACCAGTACATTCAAAATGAACAACTGAATATTGAGCAAGTGAAACAAAGATTGATAAATATATGTAGAGAAGATTGGAGTGCTATGATTCAAGATTCCCCAAAGCTCAGAACTTATGCGTTGTATAAAAATGAATTTTGGTATTGAGCCATATATAGAAACAATTGCTAATAAAGGTTATAGATCCACGCTTGCACAGTTCCGATTGGGTGTACTGCCCCTTGCTATAGAGACAGACCGATTCCATAATATTCCATTAGAAAACCGTTTATGTACTTTATGCAGATATCGATATCTTGAGGATGAAATTAATTTCTTGTTGTATTGCCAAGCATATGATGATTTGAGAGCAGTCTTATTAGATCATGTTTTACAGATAGAGCCGGGTTATATTTTTTGAACGTAGAGGATAAGCTTGTTTTGTTGATGTCGAAAAATGTTGTAAAATATACTGCTAAATTTTTATTTGATGCTATACAAAGAAGGAGGGAATGCATTTATACACAATAAGAAAATATTATGCATTAAGTTGAAATTGTGAAAGTTGTAATTTTGTATGTCCTTTTTGTATATATATGTGTTTCACTTGTGTGTCCTTTATAAAGCTTTTTGTGACTTGTAAGCCCTTTGTGAACTGGGTGCTTCGGCACAAGTCAATAAAGATTTTCTAGCTCTAACTCTAACTCTAACTTTCATTTAAAATAAGAAAACTTTTAATTAAACCATTATGTCATTAAAAAAGTGGTGCTGTAACATACTGCTATATATATTTATTACAATATATATATTTTTAAATGAAACTCATAATTGATCAGTTTGCAAGTCTTTAAGTTTTGTCTTTTCAGCTACATCTCCATCATTTTCCTCCCGTTGTGCCAATGGCAGAACTTCTCATTTTGCAAATATGACAAATATTATGTTTCCAAAGACAGATACATTATAAGGCGGCGGCCAGATAGAAGGCGTTCCTCCATTCACCCGCAGTGCCCTGAAATGACTCAGCATAAACAAATTGGGGGAAATTTGTAACTGTTTGATGACTTTTCTGTCAGTTATCAAATGTTGAGCTTTACAACAAAATAGCAAATGAAGTCTATCTTATAAGCTAGGGTAGCAACATTTTCATAACGGCACCAGCCGTCGGGCGTATTGCGCTCAACGCGGTGCTGTCTAATGGTCAGTTTCAAAAGAGTAGGGCTTCAATTTGCTGCTGAACACTGAACTGCTCTTTTGCAATTTCAGTGATTAAGTGAGTCAGGGAGAACCCTGCATAGAGTAGGGCGGGGCAAGAAGCCCGGGTTAGGTGAGAGGCGCCCCCAGGGTGATATCTAAACTTACGTTTTTGGTGCGTTTTGTTATTGATAGCATTGAAGCTAGAGACTTTTTAGGTGACGTCACAAATTTTCAGGGGAAACAACACCAAACCATAGTAGAAATTAAAGTAACAATAAAATGTGCATGGTTTTTGTAACTTTGATTATTTCTTTGCTTCACTTCATGACCATCACATAAATAAGATTTGGATCATGCTTTTTGCTCCACATGGTATGGGGCAATTCAGAAAAAGTGAATAGAATGCCTTAAAAATGATAAAAGAACCCCAAGAAATAACTTTAAAGCTGAATGCGCTCGCAAAAAAATTGCCATAGAATTATAATAGGGGGGCTTCTTGCCCAATGGGTTGGGTAAGAAGGCCATTTTAAATTAAAAAAAAAAATTACCGTAACTCCTTTATTAAAATTGGTAGACATTTGTTTCACTAGTTATAAGCATGGGGGTATTTCGCATCCAGGTTATTGTTCTGTATATATATAAATATAATATAAAGGGAAGTCATGAAAACCTGCCTAAAATTACATTGAAGTCAATCCACACATGTTTGTATCATCCATGACATCAGATGTCTTAGCAACACGCCCTAAACATTCCGTGAAAAATTCATGCTTCTAGGAGGTCTATTGACCAAATGGGAGCTGTTTCAAGGTCATAAAAGTGTGAAAAGCTTGAAATACAAGTGGAATATCATATGTTTCAAGACTTCTGTCCAATATACTCTCAAAATCTGCTATTACCAATTCAGGGGGTGGGGATCCTAAAACACTCATCATCTTCCTCAGAAGTTAGCTTTGCTGCCTAACTTATTTGATTTCATCTGTATTTTCCTAGAAAGATCTTTTATTATCTCCCTATCATGATTTGCTGCTCCTCAGCGATAGCTGGTGTGAATTGTTGTGGCATAGAGAATCAAATAAAGACTACAAGGGAAAATTGAAGCGAATTTAGTCGTATGTTATGTCAAATATATTTCATGAACTGTTTTGTTTCTTGATAGCCTTATCAATGAAGCATACAGCAGATTGAGGGCGCCCTGAGTGGCACTGTGAGAGCCAGCATTCATGAAACAGCTTCCATTCGTACTTGGCCCTAAAATCCAGTAAAAATGCACTAGTGGACCCTGCTGCTGTGGTTTGTGGCGGATCCATGAAATTTTCAGATCTGAAAGACTGGGTATTATCCCAGCCTTTTTCATTATTTATGGGCATCAAGTACCATGAAGCAACAATAAGACGCTTGGCCCATGAGCTTTTACCAACACCGCCCCGACAATATGGAACAGCCTACCCGAGATTTGTCGGTTGTCGTCCGACTTATCCGATTTTAAGAAGAATCTATAGACTCACTATTTTAAAGTTGCATATGAGTGACATTTCATGTTTTTTATCTATATTGATTTTAAGTCATTTTTAAAATTGAATTTATTATGATCGTAAAGTGATCCTGAGTCAAGCCTTCATTTGAAGCACTATAAAATAATAGTGGGCCAATCTCTAATTTGCCTCCACTAAATGTTTTTGTAATGACTGAGGCGGGTATGAGCTAGCTCTCCAGTTGTAAGTCGGACATGTTTGAACAGCCAGTCAAAACACAGTGGCCCTGGGTCACACCATGGGCACAATAGCCTTATTACCACGAGCGGAAGTACCAGTCATTGATAGACATGGTATATCAAGGCTTGTCAATCGATTTAATCCATCCATATAATAGCATATGACAAGTCAAAGAAATGCCCTGGACATGTGTGTTCTGCTCCTGCAATATCCAAATTTGAATTGCATACGCTTGTGTTGTCTGAAGTGTATTATTGGTATTCATGCGCATGCTTATTACCCAATTAAGAAGTAATTGAGGGAAATCCTTTGTGTGTGAGTTTGGGTGTAAGGCCGTAAGGGTAGCAGTTGTGTTGACCTTATAAAAACAAACAAAGCATATTGGCCAACATGTGGTATTTCAAGAGGAACTGCACAAACTCGCACCTATGTATACACAACCAGAATTCAAATACAAGCAAAGAAGATTTATCAATCATACAAATAAACAAACTAAGCTAATTAATTTGCTGCAAATAGCACTTTTGATGGGATTCACGCAAATATATACATATCAATACCAAAAAAATTTGATATACATCAATAAAATTACCAATCTCGTCAGACTTATATGTTTTTGGCAACTTGAGAGCCATCTTGCTTGGCTAGCCAGATCTCAATAAGAGTCCAAGTAACTCCAGCCAAAAAATGCCTGACCAGTACTAGGATAAAATGAGTTGAGCTACGAATGGTAAATTTTTTACAAAAATTGCTGTGGCAATCAAATCCTCTGTCATCAACACACAATCACATATACGACATACGTGTAGCATCTTTGCCCTGCAACCAGTACGTTGTTGTTCTCCCCAGACCCTTAACATAAATCTCACCCCTTTCTTGAACCACAAATTCATCTTTATCATCCAACATTTGCTTGGTTTTCTCACTGAGGTGGATCTTCATGCCAATTCCTGCACTTTCCATGTTACATGCAATGTCCACTGTTTCACCAAACAACAAATATCTTGGCATTTTTGAGCCAGTGATACCAGCCACGCAAGGACCGGTGTGGATTCCAATTCTCATTTGCAGGGTCTTGCCAGGCTGATGGGGAATAGTGCAGTCTTTGATGGATCCAACGAGATCCAATGCCATACCGCAGATTTCAGTCGCATGAAGATCGCCATTTCTTCTGGGCACTCCACTTGCTACGAAGTAAGCGTCTCCGATTGTAGCCACTTTGAAGACATCAAATCTAGAAGCGATGTTGTCAAATAGGGTGTACATTTCATTCAGCATGTGTACAACATCAATGGGAGAACCCAAGGCACAGATGGAGGTGAAGGAAACAATGTCAGAAAACAAAATGGTGACGTTGTCAAAACTCTCGGGAGGAACAGAAATGCCATTCTTCAGGTTTTTGGCCACACTCTCTGGGAGAAGATCTTGCAGAATGGTTTCCATCTTTGCCTTTTCTTCTTGTAGTTCTTGGCATCTGTAATATCATAATATTATTAAAAAAACATGACATGTATTTCTTTCATTTGACAATCTCTGAGAAATACCAAAACGTACCTAAAAATATACCTGAAAAACTAAAAATTAACCCTGTGTAATAAAAGCAAACGCCAATCAAGTCTTATAAAATGCTAATCACCTTTCAAGTTCCTCGTTGCATATTCATGTGTTATCACTGTATAATCGACACTTATTGATGCTTCGTCATATATGCGAAATGAGAATTTAAAAAAAATTGAGGTGATTCAAATTCCAAAAATCAGCTCATCCATATTTTACCGCCCAGGATCACTCAAGTACTGTATGCATCTGTTCCTCAACATCTCTGTAACCCACATTTTACTATGGTGCTAGCTCCCGTTCTGCTGGAGTTTTTCAAAACCCGTTGTGACAAATATCATAAATTGCTAATTCTATATACAGCGAAGAGCTAAGGCAATGCCTCAAATATTGTATGGCATCAATTACAAGGACCTTATTCACTACTATTCAGTATCTTCAGAAAATACTGCACACATAAACCCACCTTTTCATGACCACAGTTTCAAGTTGTCTGGTATGTGACTCAAGTCTGACAATCATGCTATCCACTAGACTCACAGTTTTTCCCCCATTTATGAAATTGATTGAAGTGTTGATGTCGGCGAAAGTTGGTCTTTTACTTGCTTCATCATCCCAGCATTGAGAGACCAAAATGTTCCATGCATTGCAGCACACTGAAAAAAAAACCAGTTTAATCTACCGTACTTGTGAGCTTTGTGCATTCAGATGCTGTAGCATGAAAAAATATTTAAGATATTTGGCTGAATTTAACGAGAACGTGGATAAACTAGTTACCATCACCAAGGAATGGCCTGTAAGGTGGGTTCTGTCTTTCCTTTACTCTCCCAACAATTTCTTCTGGGGTCAAATATGGCTGATTGTTAGCATAAGGCAGATCTTGGAGCATTACTTCTTGGCAGATGATACCAAAAGAAAACACATCTCCCATTTGAGTGCCTTTGCAAGATGAATCATTGAGATGTTCCGGAGCAGTCCAAAGCAATTTCCAAACCAAGTTCTCATGATCAGAGACAGAACTCTTCGTCATTTCCTTGATGTAGCAAAGACCATAATCTGTTATCTGGCAGGTCCAGTGACTGTTCACAACACAGTTCAAGCTTGTGAGATGCCCATGGTATTCTGTTGGTTGGAAAATGAAAGTAATGCATATCAGAATGTAGAGCAATAAGAAAAATCTGCTATGGTTGTCAATTTTGTCTTCCAGCCTCACACCTGATTGTTGGATAATGGGCCGATATGCTTTCTACAATGACAGATTGATGGGTAATGTACATTTATGTGCTATTGATGAATTACCACTATTGGCAAGTAAATCTCATAATCAAATAACTCACCAATGGGAGTCATGTGCAAGTACTTCACTCCTTGCGCTATGTCACTGAGCAGAGACACCTTGAAGTCATGATTGAGCTTGAAAGTGTCGTCCTGTAGAACGTCATAAAGACTTCCTCTTGTTGCATACTTCATCAAAATACATGCATTTGGTTGTTCAACACAAATTCCAATGAACGAGTTCATGTTTGGGTTATTAATCTCCTTGATAACTTTCAGATCCAGTAGGACACTCTTGTCAGAAATGTTGATTGATCCAGGACCTAGCTTTTTCTGAACAACTCGAACATTCTTCACTGTGGCAGTTTCAGTTGATGTCTTAGAAAAGAGAAAATCCAAGAAGAAAAGCCAAGGAAGATAAATATTTTACACTTTAGCGATGATCACAGCAATAAAATATTAAACCCTCTATGTTTTACTGTATTTTTCAGTTTGGTTGGTTAAACTTCCATGCACTTCATTTGAAAGAGCATTTTTTCAGTAAGGTTGTACTATGCTGTTTATAATGTTAACACATTTACATGCGTAAAATTAAATTGGATTCTAAGCCTAATGTCAAATTTATGCTTTGTTCTAAAACCAAGAAATAAAATACAACACAATGCAGTACAGAAAAATAATATTGCTTACCCCATAAATTGTGAGGGTTGAGGAGTCAGTCCTGACTGTTGCCTGACTGGCTGAGTGGTCGTCAATTAAAATTTCGTTCCATGCAAAGCAGAAATGTCTAGTTTCATTCAGCCTCTGTTGAAATCTGTTAAATTTGATATCATCACGTTAATACAATGTTACAATTTTATTCTTTCATTACCAATAAATTTAACTTCTCACCAGTAAAATGTATGATTTTAAAAAGGTCAGTAGACATGCAAAATAAGAGAGTCTTTTGAGTCTCTAAATTCACTTAAAATTCAGAAATTCTGAAAACGCACAATGCACTTAGGTGAAGTTATATACAATTTTTTTAAAATCTAAAATAAAATGTTCTAGTATGTTTATAGGTGGCATTGAACTATGTGTAAATACGTGTTTGCATTTGGCTGGGACAGACTTTACCAGATGTGCAAAAGAATAAAATTTAACGCTGCAACTAAACATATCTACAATTAACATCACCTGGCTCTTCGGATACGCTCGAAAACAACCCCAAAAGCTGAAACAACCACTAGAGCGATCACAATGATGACAAGCTGGAAGTAATTTGATCTGAAGTGGTCGCATAACTCTCCATTCCAACCACAAGGAGGATGGTCAACAGGGATCGTCGTCTTTTTGTCGGGCCAAAACAAGCCGGTCCAATCTGACATGTTATACGGCTTGTATAGTTTCTTTAGGCTGTTTTCTGATGCTTCCCATTGCAGCAGTGGTACTGGCTTGCCATCCTGCATCATTGCAAGCATGATGTGTGCATCACTGTCTCCATTTTCATCGATTGAGATTGGTCCACCTATGCCGTCGAAAGTTTGATTCAATATGTTTCTAGTAATTTGAAATCCATCATGAATGTGATACCCCTGTTCCAAGGATATATTTACCGCATTAGCCCAAACCAGGACAGCATCATAAAGTAAACCTGAAATTATCAATATATTTAAAAGGAAAATTACACGAATAAATTTTCGACCATACAAAAACATGAGTTCATCAAAAAATTTACAAGAGATGAGACAAATGCCTTGATTAAGGAATCACATTTTTCAACCTAATATACATATATCTGGCAGAAAAACGAGAGCGAAAGTCAAACCATAACAACAAAACATGAGTGAAAGACAAATCGCAGCAACAAAACATGAGCAAAAGGTGTACAAAAGCAACAAAACATGAGTGAAAGACAAACCACAACAAAAAACATGAGCAAAACCGTAACAGCAAAACACATGTAAAAGGAAAACTAAGGCAACAAAACATCAGTTAAAGGCAATCATAAAATCAAAACATGGGTGAAAGACAAACCATAACAACAAAACGTGAGAGAAGGCAAATCAAAGCAACAAAACACTAGTGAAAGGCAAACCATGACAACAAAACAAGAGTGAAATGCAAACCATGACAGCAAAACATATGAGCAAAATGCAAACCATGGCAACAAAACATGAGCTAAAGGCAAACCAAAGCAACAAAACATTCATGAGTGAAAGGCAATCATAACAACAAAACATGAACGAAAGACAAAACATGACAACAAAACATGAGAAAAACGCAACCATAACTACAAAACTTTACCTGCACGAGGCATTACTTCACCGGCATCGGCGTTTTTGCTCAATCCTGATATATTTTGGAAGAGAGGGTCTCCAAAACCTTGAATTACTTCAGTAGCAAAGTAATGCCAAATTTTTGGAGGTACAGGCCTGAAATATGTTACCATGAGGCAGCCTTGCAGAAGGTGATAATATGGCCAATGGATGCCTTGGTAGTAGTTGTCACGTCCAATGATTACATATTTCCCATTCAACATCCCTTCACTGTTCAAGAGGAATATCAAATTCCTGAAATCAGCATTACCCAGAAGCAAAATTATTACCCTGACCTTCTTCTTGAGATCTCTGACGGAGTTCTTCAATTCAGCCTGATCTTTCCCTTTTATCCCAAGCACTGTGCTTTTGGTTGTGTAAAGATAGGCATCAAATCCATTTGATGCCAAGTAAGAAAATAGCTGTCCACTGTACTTGCTGTAGGTTGCCGAAGCACTGGATATGATCCCCACTCGACTCCATTGAAATTCTTTCAGGACAAGTGCATAGATTGGCAGTGACTTATATAGCGGCCCCAGCACTCGACTGAACGTTGGATGGAAGTTTTTGTTAGACATTTCTGGCGATATACAACCCCACGATATAATGGGAATATTCCAGGCGCTTGCAAGTAGAGATACAGGAGAACAGACCGCACTGCATGCATCTCCAATAATCACATCTATGTGACGATTAATCTGCCATATTTCTAAAGTTTTCTTCATTCCAATTCTACCTCTGCACTCTGTGTCCCTCCAATACAAATCAATCTCATATCCCGGAAGGAGACCTTGTTCTTTGACAGCCTTTAAGGCGGGTAATATTGCCGGACCCATGGACATCCCAGCTGGCCAGTTTCCTGTCCAGGGTACCAAATATGCCATAATAATCCTTGTCTTGTTTGTGTTGTTTTGATGTTCATGACTTTCAGAAAATTCTGTTAATGCGACTGCGAAGAACAACATACAACCCAACATTTTGTTGAAATTAACTCGGAGGCTATTTTTTGTGAGAATGTCAAAGTTAGCTGCAGAATGTGCAACTTAGAATTTCTCAGTTCAAATGGATTCTGAATTTCTCTTTTTTAACAAAATATGCAAGAGGCAAGAGGTATGCATGACTTACTAGTTCTTGCAGCCGATTGGGTGGCTCTTCGCACCTTGTTTTGAATGAGACCTGACGCATACTTTGTAAAGTTAGCCGAGGCTTTTGATTGGACACTTGCAACTGACAGGGGACTAGCTCAGTCGGTTAGAGCATCTTCTCCGTTGGACGGGCTTGTATCAGACTCACAGCCTTGTCCTCTCATCAATCATGCGACCCTCTTCCCACCCTGAATATAGGCTAGGGTGTTAAGCAGAATCAAAAGAAAAGCAATACATTTCGCTCATTTTCCAATTTGCATTCTCTGTTGAAAAAAAAACCCTGCTGACTATCAGCTACCTCTTCACTGGTCGACCACTGCTGTGCCTGTAAAAAGTCCTTGAGCCTTGAGAAAGATGTGAACATATCCGGTAATCGGTAGTTGATTCTTGATATTAAGAATGACCCGATAGTACCATAGTAATCAACGGGGCGGATTTCGGCAATGATGAAGTCCTCAAATTATATAATGACCACATCAGACCTAATAAGTGTTGATGCAACTAGCTGATTCGAAACAAGCCACTTTACATCATCAAACATTGCAAACCAATTCCAGAAATTCTATTCGCCAAGTGTTACATAATTAGTCCTGGATCGAGGTTGTTTTGTATCCCTGCTAAAACTTCTTGGCTGACACAGTTAAAACTTGTTGCATTGACAACAGAAGAATTAATTGTGTTGATTTAAGGCTGCAAACAACTCAAAACAAATATATGGGGTGTTTACCGTCTTTTAAGGTAATTTATTTGAAATCAATGATAGCTGGAGATGTCTCATTATAGGAGGTTTACAAAAGTTTGGGTTTAAGCAGGGTAAATCGTTGAAATGAATGATTATAATTTACCTAGCCAAAACGGTCCTTGCACCTAAAGGCTGAGCAGTGTTGTTGTTGTACTTGGAAAAAGTAACTACAAGGAGCAGAGGCAAATTTTACATTAATGTCCAGATCGATTCATCAGCAAAAATGTGAGAATAATGCAACTTGACATGGATCTAAAAGATGTTATAGCTTTCATGCCCATTATAAGTATTATTGATTTTGCACTGGATTAGGTCTCATAGTGGGTAGCAAAATGAGTAGTCACCTACCGTACTTCTTTAATGACAATTAGGCCAGCATGTCCTGTAGCCAGGGGCGGACTGGCGGCATTTTTGGCCCGTTGCAAAATAAGTCAATGGGCCCCTATGTCCTTATTGGCAGCGTTATTTTCAAATGTTAAACAATTTGGTTAATTAGTATTAGACTAGGGGCCCCAAAGTGAGCACATCTGGTCATTTTTAGTCAATTTGATTGCATCCCACTGAGGTAAACTGGATGGTTTAGCTTTGCTCCTTTGCCATTTTCTTAGATTTTATTTTTTGGACATCTTACATGGGCCCCCCTGAGTGGATGGGCCCGTGGCAGCTGCCACATAGGCCAGTCCGCCCCTGCCTGTAGCCAAAACTACTAAATCAGTGGGATCGTTCCACATAAAAAGTTATCATAAGTAAGCTTCATTATTCGTTCAAAAATACATGAAATTAAGACATTAAAAAAATTAAATTGGGCCTGAAAAAACAAAACAACAGCACAGAAATATGTTTAAAACATGGATGTCAAGCCTCAAGCAGTCACCATAATGTTTAAAACATGGATGTCAAGCCTCAAGCTTGTAGGGCACCACAAAATCCGTCAAAATCTAGAAAATTGAGAATCCTTATCGGCAACTTCACAAGACCTGAAACTTAATTACAGTATCTAGGGACATCTTGAACCATATTGCAGATCAGGTAGAGGTTCAGCCAACTGATCTGGACCAAGCACAAGTGACTTTCACTAAAGCATGGCCATATCAGTCAAAAACAAGCAAGAAACAAGTTGATGGAATCCATGTCAAGTCAAGTAAAGGCTGAGGTCAATTCATATGGCATTCAGCATGATATTGTGATGTTTTTTGGTTGTACAAATCAAGATTAAGTTGACATTTTTTGCATATGTTGAAATTTTGTGTCTATTTTGTTGAGCCATGATGCAATTTTTGATGATTTTTTTAAACGAAAATTGATCAATTTTTTCCGGGTCACCCAATTAAATTTTAAAAAAATGTCAGCCACTAAAAATGTTTTATAACATCATTTATACATAAATCTAATGTCTGGGGAACAAATCTTTGCAATTCTTATCATTTGATCACCAATTTTATAACTTTGAAGTTCTGACACCTTGATATTCCGAATTATTGCAGCATTTTGATCAAGAGTGTAGATCGTGGAGGTACTGCTCACAACATAAAAGGGCTCTTTTCAATATCACAGTCAAAAGCAAAGGCGTACGGCGTACACAATGTTTTTTTTGGGGGAGGAGCAACATCTGCCCGAATTTTAAATCTAAATTTAATAAATAAAATTTCAAATAAAATTGACTAGAAATCATTTATTTTCAATAATGTTTAATTAATCATTCTGCCCTTTTAGGGGGGCCACCGACCCCACTGCCCCCCTCTGTTACACCTACTGTATGGTCTTTAAAAGAGAGGTAATTTTTGTTGGACAAAAGCCGTATATTCATTTTATATCTTGCAGTATATTCATTGTATATCGTAGCATCCCCTAGAATATCATCAGAGTAATAAAGATTTTCCAATCAAACATCATGCACACACAGTACAAAAAAAAAAAACTCTTTTGAAAAAAAACTATCACGCCAAATGTTACAAAAACGGTGCTTTAACAAAGATAGGAAGACCTATACACGGGTGGATTCGCCTGTATATATATGGGCTATCATACCTAATAGAACAGAGTCTGAAACAAGTCCATTCAAAAAAGTAAACAAAAGAACTTCTGGGGACTCAACATGATGTTTTAACCATGTTTTGCACACTACCTGCAGTGTTTCATGATCCTTGCAGTCATCTCTCACCATCTAGCACACTTGTTGGAGCTGACACATCAGTAGTTCCATAAAATCCATGAATTTGTACAGGTATTGCATTATCTCTATAGTGATGGGCCTCAGAACTCAGACTCACTGGGTTGGAACAGGGTCAAGGCCTTAGATTGGACATGTGAAATTACCAGAGAGGGCAGCGCCTGTCAGCTGCCTGACAAGAAAATCATAGGACTCATGCCATTGAGATTACCAATGAACTGGAGAGTACTAGGCAGTGCTGCCCTCTTTGGCAATTTCACATGTCCAGTCTAAGGCCTTGAATTCTTGTTTAATTGTTTGTTGTTATCACTTTTGCTTGCACTGATTTCATGAGTGCTCGGCAAATGCAATGTCCTCTTTCCACATTGCTTGCACCAACTGTGATCTCGGTCTAGCTGCATCATACAGTTATAGGCCTAATATTATTTATTACAATACATTTTTTAAGTGAAACTCATAATTGATCAGTTTGCAAGACTTTTGTCCTTTCAGCTGCATCTTCATCTTTTTCTTCTCGTTTTGCCCATGGCTGAACTTCTCCTTTTGCGAATATGACAAATATTATGTTTCCAAAGATAGATAAGGCTGCGGCCAGGTAGAAGGCATTCCTCCACTCATTCGCGGTTCCCTAAAAAGATTCAACATAAACAAATTGGGAGAAATATGTATCTGTTTGATGACTTTTCTGTCTCTTGTCTCATTCTTTTGTGTATTACAAGAACACGGCAGATGACGTTTACAATGTATCTTATAGACCTGTGAACCAAATGTTGGCATAACTTTATATTCAGATAACTGTAAAAAGTAAAGTCATTGAGTCGTGCAACAGCACACGGACTGTAAACCTAGCTCCTGCTACTTTTATAGCAGTCACTGTTAAAGCAATGATACCTGCCATAAAAAACAGCGGTTTTCTACCATAAACTGTCAATCTTCTGTTCATTAGTCATTACGGCAGTGGTCTATACAGTGCATGAACCTGTTGCAAATTAGCCAAGTCTTTCATTTTAAAAAAAGGGCCATTCTCAAATTTCGGGACAACGGGTATAAGAAAAATGTCCTGTAACGGAGGGGACAATGTGGTAACGGAGTGGAATTTTGATATAAAAAACCAACTGTAGGAACAGCAACAAAAGGAAAAACAATAAAAGATTGGTCTACTATTATTTTCAGAAATACTTCATCTCGTATCAGTAGATTTTTCGGTCTAAATGTCGATTTCTTGCTCATGATCTGGTAACGGAGTGGACGGTAACGAAGTGGAACGATTTTTTGCTTTTCGCTTAATACTCCTTTTTATTTTGGAGATTAGATAGAATATTTGCAGAATACTAAAAGCTGTTACCCTCAGCAATATATACATGAAGTCACTCTTTAAAACTATCCTTGGTAAGCTTGGAAATGAAGGAAACGGGGTGGACATTTTGGTGAGACCAAAAACATAGTATGAATATTATGTCTTAATTTATTGAATACATGTTTTATGAAGTCTGCAAGGCAGTGGTACTATGGCGCACATGTTTCTGATGATAGTCAGTGAAAATATCTCATAAAAAACAACAACGAACCGAGCTATGGCAAGTAACGGAGTTGACAAAAAAATTGACATAAATTATTGTCACGTCTATTGTATCAATTTAATCAATGAGAATATTCCCAAAAAAAATTGAATATGAACTATATATAAATTCAAGTCTATATTCTCATGAATCGTGCAAAGATACTTTGAAAATAAAGGTACATTATGAGGAAAATGAACACTTGATTTTGTCATGTCAGGTCCAGTGACGGGGAAAAACCACTGATTTTGCACGGATTACTGGAAATAATGCACAAAAAAAAGTCTAATGAATGACTTTTTGTTCCAAATGCAGTGGTTCTAAATAGAAATATGAATAACAGATGTAGAGTGACGCTTCAGATATTAATCGCATTCAAATTAATGTCAGGGAACCGGATCGAGTGACACAAATTGTCACGAAATTTGAGAATGACCCTTAACTTGTTTAAAATCTGTCAAATTTTGTTTCCTCAACCTATACATTTTCTCTGTGCCATAGGCCTAAATGTATTTAATGATATACTTACATTTGGCACCATGGCCCCAGCCACAATGGGGGCCAGAATTCCAGCCAAGGTCCCTATTGTATTTCCCACTCCAGTTATAGCTCCAGCGAATCTTAAAAACACATTATAAATGATTAAAATTATAAATATATATCAATAAGCCCATATTAACGGCAGAATTAGTTTAACCATGTGTGGGTAAAAATGCAATTTGGTGCTGAAAGGAAGGGAACAAAAGATGGAGACCTTGCAGGTGCTGCCCTCTCGTGTATTGTCTATGAATCAGCTTAAGACTAATTATGATTAACTAGAACATTTCGAGGAGCTTGAAAGCCTCCAAAAGGGGAGCCCCAAGCCTCGAGTGGCCAGGGAGGGTACAAGTATAACTTGAGATAATTCTGGATGTTATAATTTTGATAGTAGAGATATGTCTCTATTCTTTACAAAAACGGTTATAATTTTAGAGCAAGGATGGTTGGGGTCACTTTAATTTCTTATTTATGCATTGGCTCGGCTTAACGGGACAGGCACGGACCGTGGCAATGAGCCGAGATGCACACTTGACGCTGCATGAAATTCAAACTCTATGGAACCTATCATTAAAGACAAAATCTACATACATAGTTTTCAAGGTTGTAAAGTGTATATTAAAGAAAAGTTTTTGGAAAGTTACACAATAGATTGTCTAATCCCAAACTGTTATATTTGCAATTCATAATTTATCTCTAGATCAATTTCCATGTCACCGCTCCCACTATGACCGGGTTCATTATTTTTCCGGGTTCCTTGTGACAAAAATTTAATCTCTAGTTTCTAACTAATTTTTTCCATACCAATCTCTCATCATTTCATCCAATTTACTTTGAATAATTGGTCAATTTGCCTTTCCGAATAATATATACATTAACTTTCTTTCAAAATTAATATAATGACGCGTAGGTATAACAATTATTAATTCTTTAATTTTTAAACATTTTTTTCAATTGTTATTGTAATTGAACTTTTATAATTGTTGGTAAAATAAATCTGTCTGAGTCTGAGTCTGAAACATTTTAGAGCAAAGGAGAACAACTTATGGGCGGCAGACCTGACAAGAACATCATATCCTTTCTATAGCCAGACAGTTTCTGTGTCGCACAGCCTGTGTGTCCTGAGATCAACTCTCTTTTCAGGGTAAAAATTTCACCCTGCTCTGGTGCCCTCCCATGGCCCATATGTACTGATGACACATGAGTAGGGGATGACCCATGTGTACTGGGCTGTACTGGGAGGGTATTTCCTTAACATTTCTTGTTTAATGTAGTCTGAAATACACATTGGCTGTTCTTCACATGATATTCAATACACAATAGTCAACACAGGCTGCCAGTAACACCAAAACTGGCAAACATTTAGGTAAATGATCCACTCATGTTTTGTTTGTTGCTGAGTAAATGCTGGCACATAAGTTGTATTTTGTATTTATAGGTAATCCGCTTTAGTGTCATCTTCTGTGATAATGTAATAACCAGCACCCCTAAAAAGCAAGAATCAGGGTTGCTGATTTATATCATTCAATTTGAATCATTAACTTAAAAAATGTTTAAAACATTGTTCACTCAATAAAAATCATGATTGCATTAAAAAATTGCTTTAAAAAGCAAAATGTAAAACTGTCAATGAGTTTGCTATCCACCATTTAGTGATACTCTTTCAAAATATGTCCAATGACATATCAGATAGGCCCCAAGAATATCCTGCCTGATCCATAATTCTATAATTTTTTATGATGTCATAAATTATATAGGCTGATATGTCAATGAATTTAATTTGGATTAAGGGTGTATATTCACAGTGTTATTTGCCCATCCCCCTCCTCCCTAAATCTGCCCTGTTTAACTTTAGCTGGATATAATCTATACTGTAGCCAATTGATGGCCATTCATTTTGTCTATACCCTGCCTGGCATGACCCATATCACAGCATCATTGCGAATTTCTACTGGATAGGACTAGACTTTATGAATATATATTATAAACACGATTATGTTATGATAGTAATATAGGCCTTTCTTATTTTATTCAGTTTCATTCATATAGGTTATATTTATATCCATGGATAATATTAGTCCAGCAGATAGCTGAAACCATTGTGCACTTCGTGTTACAAGCATGAAATTTGGCACAGATGATCTTCTGAATATACTCTAAAAAATTGGATATGGAACCATTCTGAAAAATCCTTAAATTCAAAATGGCCGCCATTCCAAAATGGCGACCTTGAAATTTCAATTAACTGTGAATTACATGCCATATGATAATTGAGAAGTCACATATGTGGCATACAATGGTCAAAAACATCAAGTGTTAACATTACAAATTACACGTGTATCTGATGTAATTCAAGATGGCGGTTGGCAGCCATCTTGGATTTTCTCGTATAAATGATACCGTGTGATCCTTCAGCTCTACCACATCATGCAGCACATCAATTTTGGGGTTTTTGTATCAGCAAAACCCATTTCTTTAGTCATTTTGGTGATAACTCATCATTTAACTAAGATAGGAGTAGTTCCAGCTTGCTAATCATTGGAAACTGTGTATGAAACGATGCCCAAATGAATCTGCTGACAGGGACAAGGATAAATCATTATCAATGAAAAGTAACAGAAATCTAATGGCGTGTTTTTCCTGCATTGGTAGCTATAAGGGAGAATCTGTGGAACAGAGGAAGGGACACAGCAAGTAAATATCTGCAAGGACATTGAATTGTCCTTGATGCATTAAATGTGAGTGTCATCCTGTAGGTTTGTTCGATATGTTAAATTGACTCTTTTGTGCAAGTCAATTGCCATTGGATTTTTGAAACCAAGCTAATATCCATTTAGTCTGGCAAAATCTTGTGCATTTTCTGTGCATTGGTGATATTGGATGTGCTTCTCATCAACAGCATTTTGCAGATGCTGTATTGTGGAAGATTCATCTATTTCTTTAATATCATTTTGCTCACTCTGTCATAGCAGCACAACAGCTAAAATGTTATCATGTTATTGATAGTTTATCTCTCTCGGGAATATCAATGTAGTATGACAAAATTTGTCATATATCAACAGAGGTAACCAATTAGGCATGTGCTTGATCTGAATCACTGGCGCCATAGTTCCAACGAAAATTGTGTGATGTCTTATCAGTGACTGACAATATTGTTCAGACCCCTAAGGCTTGTCCATTGCTGCCAGTTCGGGTAGCTCATTTCAGGGGACAGGAATATAAGTTTTTCAGCATCCCACAGACTATCAAGAATTGCAAACCATTACAGCTGAGTGACTGGGCTTACCAAACACTGTATATCATACCCGCACAAGGACTTCAAAGTTCTCTGATATCCAAGAATCCTTCTCTAACCTGTTATATCGAATACTATGTCATCAGCAATCCCACCACATGTCCAATCTGAAGCACATCATTTCGAGAAGGCCTTCAAGTTTGATGAAACCCAGATTATATAAAGCTTTGCTGCAGGTATCTTTATTTTTTACTTATTATCTTTTGAGCTCTTTACCTCATGCCATTAGCTTAATTTTCTTATTGCGGGTGGCTCAAGAAGCGTCAGTTGATAGTGTGTGGTGGCTCTCAAGAAGCAGTATCTGACATCTCCTTGGGGGTATATCATGCCTCCCAGAATGCTCAAAAAGATGTCAACATGTGCCAATCTCTCTCCTTCCTACTACTGTTTCCAGATGACTGTAAACAAGCTGTCTTGATTGTGCGTGGAATGAGTTTGAAAAGAGATCAGCAGAATTGGTAAATCCCGGCCATGCAGGTTCCTGTGCTGGCAGCAAACCAACAACCTTTCCCCTGAGTAAAACAGATTCAGTGGCCATTCCCTGAATCATATCAGGAATCTTAATTTATTATCAAACTGGGAAAGCTTCAGGGCAGTGGCTGCCAGAAGGAAGCAAATTTAAAGGGTAGAAAGTCACATGGATGCTGACCTTGCCTTACATACAATGTAGTTGAGGAGGGTCCTTCCTTAAAGTATGTACACACTCCTTCAGGGATCCCTTTACATACTCCTTCAGGAAACTTACAAGGCATAATATTAGGCCTTAAAATGCCAAGAGTGTGCTTACAATCAGCAAATGGTGTGTGCAACAAATGTCTAAGTTTCTAACTTTTCAATTTTGGAAGACAGTGTTAAATATGCATGTAGTTACTCCTAATGGTAGAAACTCAAAAAAAATGTACCTCAAAGGAAACTTCATTATGAAATAGACTTGATGGTGCCCAAGAAGAAAATATGAAACATGTTTGGGCTATCGGCAAAACCCATGAATATTTGGATATATATAATTTGTACATATATGGCCAGTTGGCTGTCCCGAAGTACAGCTCATGCTTTTCAAGATTTGAATCATCCCTCATGCAATTAAACTGATGATAAAGTGGTCAAGCAGCAAAACTGCACCATACGAAAAAACATCATGCAGTCTGCATTCCTGAAAGATGTATTGGCCCTTCTGACCAAATTTGCTTTTTCGGCACTCCCTTTCTTGAGCATACCTAGAATCAGGTTGTATTTCCAAGAAAAAAAACAAAAAAAACATTAATCCTGCAAAAACGGAAAGCACCCAGTCAATTGAGTCAAGAACACTGGTTCAATACGCCAAATATGTTCACTTTGGCATATATAATGCTAAAATAGTCTTCGGAGTCCTAACATTATCACTACTGAAGAACTGAACAACATGCAGCAGATTGGATCCCTGACCAAGTACCTGAATTAAACCATCATACCCGACAAACTGTAATTACCGTCAATCCCTGTCATCAATCTGCTTTCCAAATTAGTGAGCTCAGGCAAGACCATTGTCAATTTGCTCAAATACATCGGAAGTCAATCTGAGGAATATATGTATTTTTGCCCTTGAAAATGAATCTAATCCCCAAGCACACTATTATATTGGTAATCTTCATATTTATCATAAATTTCATGCATTCAAGACTCAAATACAATCAGATTCGCCAAGAGTTGATGCAATGACTATTGATGGATTAGCAATTCTCCATAATATTATACTACCACTAAGAACCTGCAAATTGCCAGGATTAAAGAAGAAGAAGAAGTATGTTTTTGCCTTGTCTGGGAAGAGCATTGGCCACCTTAGTGTTCACTTGGCACTGGAGATAGTGTTTGAAGAATTCTATACATGAAATTAGAAAGCATGGTGACTGTCGTAGAATTCCACCTTAAACCAATCTACAAAAAAATACAATGGGTTCCTGAATATTTAAGCAAATGAAAAAAGAACTTGGAAGACTTACTGGGAGATGATATCTCAACTATCTACCACAAGTATGTGGTTAAAACAAAAGGCTAAAATATTCTATCTTACTTGACATGTGCTAAAAGCCTAGAATATTGGATGTCAAAATGTCAACACATGAAGAAGCATATATGTACAAGACTATTTTAGTAATGCAAACAAATGAAGCTGCATAAAGTTGACCGTCACGATTGACACAGTAGTAGTTATGTTGTCAGTGTCCATCACAGCAGTTCTTTAAGCAGATGAATTAATTATGGATTGCATTTTAGACTTACACTGCATCATTTCAACCTTCTGGAATGTCCCAAAGACAACATTTGACACTGAAATTCTGCAGTGCTTCAGTCCTGTTGTATAACAAAAAAATGGATACACCAAGTCTATTCCTCCAAATCTTGGTGCTTTCAACAGTTACTGGTTTGATTTAGAACATTCATTGAGCTGCTTACCAAGCTGGACACACAGTGGAGAGGTGTTCATTACTTCTGATAATCCTGATGCTGGACACTGGTGTTGGAAGCAAAACCAAGCCCATTATTCGAATATTCTGTGGATAATGGAGGAAGATGCTTCATCCACATGTATTGAGCTTGTGCCTTGTGGTAGCAAAAAAAGCTGTCGTTGCTAATGCAAGTGATTAAGGTTGCACTGAAGTGCACAGAATTGAAACTAAATTGGACAATCATTGCAAAGGCATTTGCCTTCTTTGGTACATCATCTACTAGCAGAGGAATACATGATAACCCCAAATAATTGACTCATGTTCGGTTGTATTTCTGGTTACAAGTTATGATTAATGATTGTACCTATTTTCAAGACTAGTACTAAATAGATTATTTTCAGGTTATCCCTTGTACATGTTCTTTAGCTATCAGGCTTATAGTCATGTTTGAAAATGGATGCTTTATCTTTTGTCACCTATGATAAAAATAATGACAATAGTACATGTAATGTCATGAGTGGAACGACAAAAAAATCTACTTGCTTGACCCCAAG
Organism: Platynereis dumerilii; assembly: GCA_026936325.1. Taxonomy (NCBI): domain Eukaryota; kingdom Metazoa; phylum Annelida; class Polychaeta; order Phyllodocida; family Nereididae; genus Platynereis; species Platynereis dumerilii. The sequence continues at coordinate 35,002,921 of JAPTHN010000006.1, read as the reverse complement.
CCTTATAACTTGACTTCTACTGGACCTAGATGGACAATTTTGATATCAAATGATCCCTTGTTTCATATACTTTACACTATATTACTACCTAGAGAGATTTGGTGTATATACACAGGTTGTGGTAAACTTTATTTAATGATTTTGTGAAATTAAGTGACGATGTTGGTGGTATCAAAGTTGATCCCATTCAAAAAATTTTAACACAATAATAACACTTCAAGCACACTCAAATATGCTATCAAATGAAAGTAGAGAATGTAAGCTTTAGTTTGGTGGGTCAAACATAATTGTGGAGCTATCCTTGCAGCAGAATGATAGGAATCAATGTATATCTAAACAATCGGAAATTTCCAGCGTCATTTTGGTAAGTTTTTGAGTAGTCATATTGGTACAGCTGCCATATTGAATATGGCCATATTTGAAAATGGCTCCATATCCAAAAACACTTGTTATGCCTTAGAGAAACATTGTGCAAAGTTTCATACTTGTAACAAGAAGTGCACAAAATGACAAAAAATTGTCGTTTAGCCGCTGGACTATATGAAAATAAAACCAAACTGCTGAAAACTAATACTAGGCTATGTTGCATAATTTTATTGAAAGATGACCGACATTTGATTGAATTATAACTTTGAAATTGTTTCCTTGTGGGTTGGAAGAATATCAAATGGCCCAGGATTTTTTTGGGAAATCCACAAAACGTATGCACATTTGCTTGCCAAGGTCCTTTTTTGTAGGGCCTACCTGTTCTCAATCTAAAACACTTGGGAATATGTGTGAACAATGACTTTGTTTAAAGTATGCCAATACGATTTTTTTCGGGTTGCTATAATGGGCTTGTACAGGCTTAAATCTATAGGTAGGGCCTGATCATCTCCTGAGATACAGTGGCATTGATCAATCATTTTCCCAGTCTGGAAATAAAATCAATCAATTACATCAATCGGTCTTTTAATTGGTACATGATATATCATTGATTCAATCATATACTATAGATAATTAGATCATTGATTGAACAGAGAGATAGATTGATAGATAGATTGTAGATAGATTGATAGATAGATTGATAGATAGATTGATAGATAGATTGATTGATAGATAGATAGATTATTATTATTATTATTTTGATTTCCCCATTGAAGGGATTACTTGTGAAATAAGTAGTATCCAGTTACAAAATTACTTAAAACTGGTAAGTCTGCCGACTCTGTATAAAATTTAACTTGCAGTCAAAAGACCATAAACTGATCCATTTTCATGATATCATTCAGAATTTCCCTAGGAAGTATAGGAGTGCGTATGCAAAGTTCAGATGTGGGGTTGCCCCAATTAGAATAGCAACCGGCAGGTATATTGGTTTAGAAGAAAGTTAGAGAAAATGTTATTTTTGTGAAGATAGTATTGAAAATGTTATTTTTGTGAAGATAGTATTGAAAATGAAATTCATGTTATCACTGAATGTAGCTGTTATAATGTTATAACAGAAGAACTGTATAATCATGCCAGACAATCTATTGACGGGTTTGATAATTGAAGTAATTGTGATAAATTTGTGGTGCTCTTCTGTAATAATACTCTTAGTCATTATGTTGCCAAAGCCTGTGATATGATTTTAAATCAAAGACTACTGTTTTTATCTAAAGAATAACATTTTTTAAACTGGATTTTAGTCTCTCATAATTCTGTTGAGAATGGGTCATCCCAATTGTTTTTAACCATGTTTTTATTGTATCTGATGACGTGAGACTCTAATAAACTATACTATACTATACTTCATACACTTCCATTCAACAAAATTGCATGTTTCTAAGAATTATATTGATTTTATAACTCAATAATACTAAAGGAGAGTCCTGCAATGCTTCATTTATAAACTACAACGGCATTACAAAAGTCTTCTTGAGGCATTTCATTTTACTTGACATGGCACTTAGAAAAATTTATCAGCCAGACTGTAAAATAAGATCAATATTTTTTATAGTGTATTAAAGTTTAAATCTGCGGATTTAATAGCTTTAATAAACAGATAAATGATGTTTATTTTTTAATTTCTATATTATTATTATAAAATTCACCAAAATTATCATGGCATAATCTGTTGTGTCAGTGTCATTAACAAAATAATATAGCAATATAGTGCTGAAATGAAATATAAAAAATTGCTGTACTTCTATGTTGTCACTTATCTAACTGTCTATCTTTCAATTTAACCATATTTTTGTCTTCGGATTTGTAACTTATATATTTATAGTTAGAGTAGGTCGGGGCATAAAGCCCGGGTTAGGTGAGAGGCCCCCCCAGGCTTATATACAAACTTACATTTTTGGTTCGTTTATATATTGATAGGAATGAAGCTAGAGGCGTTTTAGGTGATGTCACAAATTTTCAGGGCAAACAGCACCAAACCATAGTAGAAATTAAAGAAACAAAAAAATGTGCATGGTTTTTGTAACTTTGACTAATTCTTTGAAAGGGGCTGTCAGAAATAACTTTGGAAATTTTTCAAAGTATAATGGATATCTGCATTGCTTCACTTTATGACCTACACATAAATATGATTTCGATCATGTTTTTTGCCTTTTAGTTCAAAATGTAGAGGTCAAATTAAAATATGTGGGTTCGGGGCGAGAGGCCCCACATGATGTGGGGCATGACGCCTCCTTCACTGGGGGGTCGAAGCTGCTTCAGGAACCATTTAATAATGTGTACTTTACCTTAAATCTTCATAGAATAGCTAATTAAAATAGAAAAAATTTGGCTCGAAATTGAAACTGGGCAAAAAATATTAAAAAATAAAAGTATGAACGGAAAAATTCTGAAATTCAGAAAAAGTGAACAGAATGCCTTAAAAATGATAGAAGAACCCTTAGAAATAACTTTTAGGTTGAATGTGCTCGCAAAAAAAATTGCCATAGGATTATAATAGGGGGGCTTCTTGCCCGATGGGTGGGGTAAGAAGACCATTTTAAATTTTTTACAAAAATGGCCGTAACTCCTTTATTAAAATTGATAGACATTTGTTTCACTAGTTATTAGTAGAGTCTAGTGGTCCCTTCCAGACAGCAAAAGCATTCAAACAATCGCCCATAAAAAGTAGGTCAAATCGCACCTCGAAGTTAAGGGGGGCCGCATGCCCCGACCTACTCTAATTATTAGTCATGCTTACCAAGGTTTAATTAGGGAAAAGTCAATGGGGGGTGCTATGTTAGGAAATTAGTATGATGAGAGTTGTTTCAACGCTGTGAAAGGAGGTGAGGAGGTTATAATATAAATGATAAACAAGTGATTTCAAGACTTATATTTCCCAAAAGATATATACTAACTAAATAAACAAATAACCATAATACAACTTTGGAGCTTATTTATAAAAACAATTATCGATATTAAAACAGTTTGGACTGAACTGAAATCCTTACATATCTATCTATCTATCTATCTATCTATCTATCTATCTATCTATCTATCTATCTATCTATCTATCTATCTATCTATCTATCCGTCTTGTGTGTACTAAGCCCCATCAGTCCAAAAGTAGGCTTAAATATTGATAATTCAAGTTGGCATTTATATATTCATTGCATTTCAAGAAAGCTAATGAAGAAAGGCTTGTGTGAACTGATGCTGCATCAGTTCAAAAGTAGGCTTACATTTTATAAATACCAGCAGGCCTATGTGTACCCATTACGTTCAAGAAAGCTATTGGAGAAGGCTTGTGTGTACTGATGCTGCATCAGTTCTAAAGTAGGCTTAAATCTTGAAAATTATATATACAAGTTGGCCTGTGTGTACTCATTGCTTTTCAAGAGAGCTATTGAAGAAAGGCTTGTGTGTACTTACGCTGCATCAGTTCAAAAGTAGGTTTAAAACTTGTAAATACCAGCTGGCCTGTGTGTACTCATTACATTTCAAGAGAGCTATTGTGTGTACTGATGCTGCATCAGTTCTAAAGTAGGCTTAAATGTAACTCCAAGAAACTGGCTAGCGCGCTGTTAAGCGCTAGCCAGTTTCAATCACTTGCTGGTTCAAATCAAGAAGTTCAATTTAAACTGCTTGGACGCACCTTTTAAATGTGCCTAATTGGCTTGACAACATACCTATGTAATCCCTGACTCATGCAGCTGAAGAACGCTATGTAGTCGCCATGTAGCGCCTCTTGTTTGCTCTATAATTTGACATTTTCCGAATTCTGTTTGTGATTTCTCTTGTTTACATATATGGTCGCCATTACTGCAGCAATAATTTCACATGCTTGATTGGCAATTAGGCTCCTCCCTCTCTCCTGTCTGTCAATAATTTTGATGAAAAAGACTGATATGACACGGTACAACTCCCCCCCCTCTCAGTCTCTTGTTGCGAGACATTGAAAAAGCATGTGATGTTGGTGTTAGACACAGATACCTAGTGTGTAAATTAGCATTATCAAATTATTATTTATAGCTGTTTATATAAATCTGACAAGAAATTTGTGACAAACTGAAACTGTGGAAACTAAGCTCCCAAATCGTCAGAAGATTTGTTCCATCACATGAGTGAAGAGGCACTGTCAATCATTCAGCTGGCTGGTGGCTACATGTGTTTTGATTGGCAGTTTCTTCTGTAGCTTTTTGTCTTTGACAGTGATTAATTCAGTCCATAGTTTACATGTCCAGACCGCATTTGGTGATAGTAAACTATGGACTGAATCAACCACCATGAAAGACAAAAGACCTAGCCAGTCGGTTACTCATTAAATTATTGCACAGAAAACTTTATTGACAACCATATACTTAATATTAAATATTAGGAAGCAAGACAGACTACCAGAAAGTATTGATAGCCAGAGAAAGATAAATATAGAAAGATGGATAGATAGATAGATAGATAGCTAGATAGATAGATATAGATAGATAGATAGATAGATACAGATAGGTAGACGGCTAGACAGATAGACAGATAGATAGATAGATAGATAGATAGATAGATAGATACATAGATACATAGATACATAGATACATAGATAGATAGATACATAGATAGATAGACAGCTAGATAGCGTTAGGTTGGCGTTTGGGTGTTGCTAAATTATATTTTTTACATAAGTATTAAGTAAGAAAGTCTTTCTGCCAAATGTTGCGGTCTGATCTTGCCAGTTGTGGATCAAGTCAATCACTGTTCATTATGAGCCATTTTCATCTTGCGAGAATCGACCAATCGGATTTCAGTCCATGGCTGAATGATTTAAAGCTATGATATTGTTGTAATTTGCTTATAAAGGAGGTATTTTCAGGTGCAAAAATAAAAGTTTCAGTGTTGTAATTCACAGCTAGGCCTATATCAACTGAGATCTCTATGTTTATCACAGTCAAGTTACACGGACAAAATAGCAGGAGTCTATTTCTCAAATTGTGCAATTAGAAGGGGGAGGGGGGTTGGTCCACCAAGGCGAACGTCACAAGCTGGGTGTAAATTTTGGAAACAGTCTGATACTGATTGGATGATCACTCAGGCATGTACAATATTGTTTTATCGGCCATAATGGAACAAGCTGAACTCAAGGACTTGAATGTCCATTTCTGGCTGTTTTTCACGTTAATAAGCATGATTACAAGGTATTTATATAGCGTTTTTGTAGTACGTGTGTTTAAGAAGAAGGGGATGGGGTGATTTGTTATTTGCTGGTGCTTTTTCCTCTTAAATGGTCCAATGTTTTTTTGACTACCTGAAATATCAATGCAATGAGTTCAGACTGCCACGTATCCCGTGGCAGTCTGTTTGGGCTAGCTTAAATGTTGAAAATACATGCTGGCCTGTGTGTATTCATGCCAATGCAAAAGAACTTTTGAAGAAAGGCTTGTGTGTACTGATGCCGCATCAGCTCAAAACTAGGTTTAACCCTTGGAAATGCTAGCAGGCTTATTAGAATTTGTTTAACTTCACAAGTTTAATATTGATTTTTTTTACTTTCACTGTATAATTTGTTTGTCATAAAAAAAGTTTTTGTTGTAAAAAAAAAGAATTATGAATGATCGAAAAAAATTTTCATGAAAATATTTATCTGAATTGTCTTATTTGTAATTGAGAGGGGGGGGGGGTAGTGGGTAGGTGGGAGCCGCTTTTCTGAGATATAACAGGTGCTAAAAATTCAGAAAAAACGAGAATAAGAATTTGTGAAGATAATCTTCTTTTTTTTAAAGCAGTGGTTCCACTGTATGCCAATTGGAATTGTATGAAACTTCTATCTTGGAATTCGGATGAGTAACATTCGCCCTACCAAATAGTTTGCTCATGGAAACCCTAAGACAGAAATCTTTTTTTCTGTAAACAGTTGGCATGGTGGGCAGTACTTATTATTGTATTGAAGACACGCAGGAGTCATCCGATCACAATTGATGCATAGACTCCGGATACTAAAGCAGTGGTGACTTATGGCTCAGAGTCAGACTCAAACCCTTGTTTATTTGGAATTTGCTCATATCATTTTGAAATTATTTGACTTACATACCAGACACTGTCAAGTCTGTGTCTGACAAAAATATAGCATCATAACTTTTCTAGTTCAACTGAAGCAGCAAGGGCCTTCCTGGGATACCTTCACTTTTACTAAGTCCCAGAAACAGCCCATGTGTACTGAACTGCACTGAAACTCGTTTTAATAAGCACATATTAAATAGTCCACAGATTCATGAAATTGCTTAAAAAAATTATCAAAACATTTCAACCTGTTAGGAAATACTGTTTTCTGCATGTTTATCAAGGAATAAACTAGAAATTGTTTATCACTGTGCATTTTATCTACTATAGATCATTAGGTACTTTATAGACCTGATACAAACATCTGTTGGGGTGCAGAGTTAATGAGGTCATTAAATTGTCTTTTTGATAGCTAGATAGATTATACTGGGTATGTGTTTAGTTCTTGGTCTTATAAAGTGGGTGAAATGAGTTAAAATATAAGGAGTGAAATATATATTGCAATAATTCAGTTTGAAAAGTGTTCTCCAGACCGTGTTGCACTGAATTTGGCTGGCTGTTCTAGGTAAGAAATACCCGGCCTTTCAAGACTTACTTGGAAGGGGAAAACAGGGTTGTTCTCAGTAAACACAGGACTTGCTGCCCCACCACACCCTTCTGAATTCCACACCCCAAAAAGCAGTTCACTTGAGTACACACAGGTTGTGGAAAGGATATACACCAGCTGCACAACGTTTTATATATACAGTATGTTGTTTAAATTTGGTAAAAAAAGGCTGTGTTGTCTTTAGCGGCTATTCTGCAATTTTACATATTAGAGTGTTGCACCTACCTCGGGGACACGTCAATAGTATTTACGATATGACCGCTTCTACCAAAACCTAAAAGGCCCACAGCTATGATCAGACATGTCATGGAGGCAGCAAACTGGTTTTGCATGAAGCCGATGGCAATTACTAGAATTGCTGGGATAAGGGATTCTGAAAAAATGAAAACAAATGAAGATAAGATTATCATGGGAATCAAATAAAGATAAGATTATCATGATCAAATAAAGATAAGATTATCAAATAAAGATAAGATTATCAATAAAGATAAGATTATCAAATAAAGATAAGATTATCAAATAAAGATAAGATTATCATTATCAAATAAAGATAAGATTATCAAATAAAGATAAGATTATCAAATAAAGATAAGATTATCAAATAAAGATAAGATTATCAAATAAAGATAAGATTATCATGAAAAATCAACTCTGTATATGTGTTGTTTTGAGAAAAGTCAGTAGGTAAGCAAAACTTTCATTATAGTAAAGTAAATGAAGAAGTTAAACATAAAAACCGCCGACTGAAAATTGGTTCATCGAGACGAACCGTAACTGAGCTTTCAAAGGGATGATATAGACAAGAACTAAATTTGATAAGTAAGCAACTTACGACATGTCACCATGATCTTTCGCACAACACCGGTTGGAAGACAACTGCGCAATAAAAAGTCTGCCAGCCATGATGCGAAAAGTGTCAAGAAAAAATTTACAAGATAAGGAAGGGAAGTCAGCAGTCCATTCTAAAACGAAAATTATAACTATTATTACATGTCAACTATGCCAGAGCAATGCTGATTGGCCAAAATCAGAGACATGACGACATCATAAAAACAAACATTGCATGGTTCGAGCGCAATATCAGATTTTTTCCAAATTTTTTTTTGTATGGTGAGAGTGAATATTAGATTTTACAGTACAACCATCATAAAATGGCTTGTCATTTTGGATCGATACTTATCTATCGATCTGTTAGTGATCCTTGGCGATCTTGGTTGATATGGAGTGATCAATCTGGAGTGATCTGTTGTGATCTGTATCTATTAATCAAAATTAATATTAATAAATTTACTTTTCTGTACCAAATAACTTACGGATATGTTTCCTTAATCACTATGTTCAATTGTAAGATAGATTTTATCTGTTCTCTGACTTATATTCCTAAATAATTGACACTATTGATTTTCACTAAAAGTGGATTAGTAGATCACTAAAGATAGAGTTGTATCATCTCAGATCACTACAGATCACTCTTTATCCGGACCACTCTGGATCACTACGGATCACTATGTTGAGCTATTTTAAGATGGTTGTACTGTATAAAAAACAAAAATTCACTTTTTTTTTCCGAAAATGTTTTTTCAGAATGGAACATTATATTGGCTGCGTCCTCGTACAAAAAAATGTTCATGTTGCACTCATATCATGCCGTATTTGTATAATACGTTAATGTCAGTTGATTGTTTTAATGTTCACATTTAATGCAACAGCCTGTTTTCCCTTGGGCCACAGTATCTAACTGTTTAAATTTTGAAATAATTTATGCGAAATCAACTGGTCAGAATGGCCTACTACATCCTGACATTATGTCTTTTACTTGTCTGGTGTGTGACTTGTGTAATCACGTCAAATAATAAAATCAGCAAGACAGGGACACTGATTTAATATACCGCGTTAAACGTGTGATTTTTAATGCTTTGAGGTCCAACCTTGTTCATGTAGTTTTTGCAAAAAAATTGTGGGTTCGAGTAAGTACATCCTATATTATATTTTTCAATTTTGCCCACATCTCATTTTTCTATGCAAATTGCTAGGTGAGAGTGATAAGTTACAATGACACCAATATCTGTACTCAAGCGCGTAATTTTTTTGGAGAATGTTGGGAGAGGGAATGTTCAGGCAATAACACATCTTCGTTCAGGCAAAAAAGGAAGAGGACCCGGGACATGTCCCTCCTGCCCCCTACACTGTAAAATTTGAAATTTGAGTCAGCTCCAATAATTGTGTGAGATGGTTGCGAAATTCTTTTGAGCTAGCATAGCTTGTTGTTTTAAGTTATGATAACCTGTCCCTTGTCATAACTTTATTTAACAAGCAATGTTAGCTCAAAGGAATTGTGCAACCATCTCGCTCAATCACTTGAGCGGGCTCAAAAGTAAGCGAACACATTATGTTTTAATACCAAAAAGTGGGGAGACATTTCATATCATGCTCCCAGGGTTGAAAATGTGGGGGGGGGGGTGGACATATTTCCCCCTTCCCACACCAAATTGCGTCCTTGTCTCTATTTACAATGTACTCACCGTTTTGAGGTCAATGTTGTACATGTCATTGATGAATGTCGGCAGCAGAGACAGAGCAGTGTACCAAAGCCAGTGGTAGGTAAAATCAATTGTCCAAATGGCATATAATGGAGGCGACTTCAGCATAGCCTTCCATGGTACTATATTTTTCTGATAAACAAATTGTTTGTTATTCGTTACGGAAACAATGGACTCAATGAAAATGAATATTCAAATAATTTTGGCCATGCAATTTTTGTTAAGGTTAGTAAATATGTACGAAGAAAACTCTCTTAAAAACATAAATTAACATTATCATTGTCTTGGAGAAATGTTAAACCATGTAAAGACGTGTTCTCTTTACAAAACAGGCATTGCATAATTGGGTATTATTCATACAACAGATATACCTCTGGAATAAATGCAATTATGTCTATGCCTGGTGTTTTAAAAGGTCAAAATCATTCAAAGTGTAATTTTTACATTGCTTTAAGAGCCAATCATGACAATACCTCTCCACCCTGCAGATCCTCCCAAGTTACACTTGTTATGTAATTTGCCTCTTTTTCACCAACGAACCGATGGTTAGAAGGCGAGTCACTGATGCAAACGAACCATGCCACCAGCCAAAGGCCACCAACACAGGCTGAAACACAAATTTACACAAACTTGCAGCATAAAAAAAATTGTCAAGATGTCAAATAATTTTTTTCTATTGTAGCATGACATTTTAATTTTTGTACTCACCATAAACATAAAATATGGAAGGCCAACCACCTGCAAAACCCTCCTTACAGAGAATGCCAGCTGATATAAATCCTATGATACTTCCAAGTGATGATCCTGAAATGAGTGAGAAACAAAACATTTTTTAAAATATTTGTTTTACAGAGCTTGATCAGCAACAAGAGCATGAGTTCAACAGACATTGCAACCCAAGGGGCACACAATGTTAACACAATGTTGCAGCTAATTAGTGGAGGGCTCATACGTTGTAATGTAGTACATGTATGGTAGAAAATTAATTATGTTATTACAGATCTCATACTAGTGTGCCATGTTCTTTTCAACTGCCACAGTGCTCATGTGATGTCAGTATGAGCATATTGATGTCACGGTGGTATATTCACAGTTTCAACTGTGTTACTTGGGAAGCTCCGTGATCAGATCATTACAAATCTACAAGAAACTGTTAAAATGTAGGTGAGCCCTGATCATTCTGTTTGATGCTTTGAAAAAATCCAAAAGGGTTGTCTTATAAATTAGGGACCACGGTATACATAACACATAGAGATGTTGCTTTACAACATTGTGACCATGTCTTTTCTACCATACCATTCTATATACTTCACACAAACATTGCGACATTGTCCGAACGTTGCTGCAACAAAGATGTGCGCAGTAGAACAAGGGGAGATAATGAACTTCATGATTCTGAAGATAATACTCAATTAGTCTCTATCTAAGGCCTAAATTAAGTACGTATGCAGTTAAGCACCAGCCTTTTGGTAAGCCCATAGTTCCCATGCCATAGCACCCTCCAGTGTTGGTGATCGCCGTATCATCAATCATTATCATACGGCAATCACTAACACTGGAGGGTGCTATCATGGTATGGGAACCTTGGGCAATGTTCCTGTATCCTCTGCCCATGTGCGCTGCTCTGACGCTGCCCTGAGCTGTATTCAGTGGAAGGCTCACCACAAATTTCCCCACACCAGGGGACCAATAATATATTCAAATACAAATACAAATATATCACTCCAGTCGCATGATAAACAGACCCATTACCATTTTCTGTGACCCCTAGGTGTCAGATGAGCTCCAGCCAGTCATAACTGTACCATCCTAGCATCCCTCTACTGACAATGCAAATAACTAAATTACTTGGAAAGGTATGTCAGTTAAATACCTCCTGTCGGTGAATCCTTTGCTGCTATAACTATTTATAGTTCAATTGAGGTTGATCTTTTGTGCAACTTTATTAAAAGTATTTCATGTGAACCATAATATGACAAGTTGCGATATGTATCATAGACAAACCTGATGCACTGAGGGCTGAAAATCGGCTTCTTTCATCTGGAGCAGCCCATGCAGATATAATGGCCTGTTGACATGGGTAGTACACTCCCTGGATGAAGATTGGGTGAATAAATAGAATAAACAGTGAGATCATTTGATCAAGATCAGGTTAGGAACTTATGTACATGCTCCTATTTTAAGAGAACTTGTCTGAACAAAATGTCCACATAACAGTCTTGCAAGATATTTTTGCAAGATTTGAGAAATGGCTTGGAAACTTGTGGAAGTAAAAGGGCAATTAATCAATTTGATGTCTTCTGAATACTGATTGTTGATTAGTCTATGAATACATGGTACATCTTAGAAAACAGTATAATAATGACCATGCCATTTTTCAATTGTGAAACAATAAATTGTTCTGGGCACTTCCGATATTTCAAACAAATGGTCTGACGCACTCGAATTTCAACCAGATTTTTTGTAGTAAGTGAAGTTTTATCTCTGCAATAGCACATTAAGCTTAAAATACTTACACAGGCTAGTCCCTTAATAATCTGGACAGCCACCAGACAACCCCAGTGCAACCCAGCTGCCACAGGACTCAGAAAGGAAAGGACGACTGTGATCAGACCTCCTGAGAATATCAGCCACTTTGGACTCACTCTGAAAGTGCAATTAGCATGAATAAAGAAAGAAAAAGCTTTTTGTCTAACTTAATAAGTATAGAAGTCAGTTGGGTGGCTGGTATTACGGCACCGATTTTGCCAAACAGGACAAGCACCGATAGGGCGGTTCATTTTTAGATAGGGTGGTTCATTTTTAGATGGCAAAAAATTTATTTTGTGAATTTCCCATCGCACACCCTCTGATTTGATGAGGTTAGGTATAATACTGATGCAGATGAAATTTTAAGGAAATCCAACAAGAGGAAGGGGTCTCCCAAAGGCCTTTTAAAAAGTTTCAATGTTTTTAAAAATGTTCGACCATTTTCGCCAATCCGCGGTTCTCTATAACTTCGTCAGTATTAGTCATATAGCATTCTAATTGGCTCTTTGGCCTGGATCTTTTAGAAATGAAAGAGTTGAAAAATATCTAATCCTCCAAAAATAAACTTTTGAATTTTTTCACTGATAAGAATTTAAAATTGACACACCCTACTGATATAATTGAATTAAGTGTTGCTGCCAAGCTAAAATTGGGAAATATCAATGCTAAGGAGCAGGTTGAGGTTTGGAGCTTGTATTGGAGAAGCTACAGAATAGCAAGGTGAATGTGACTTTGGTTGTCCTCACAAGAGTTTTTGCAGCCTCCTGTGGTCTCCCTCTTCAAAGTCTCAGCTGCTGACTTGTTCCACTAATCAAAAAGTCTCCCCATTCAGTTCTCACTATTGAGCCATTTTGAGGTATGTCATTGAATTACTTATAATTGTGTATTTTAAATGTTGCATAGCTTTGAATTATGTTGTGTCAACAGAGGACCCAAAGTTTAAGGATACAGTTGTCAAGTAAATAAAACATATGGGATGCGCAAAAGCATCAAATCATCATCATCAGCAGCAGCAGTCACTGTCAGTCTTCACTACTGCTGAGTATGCCTCAGAGGATAGCTCATAAAGTTTAAACTGCGTTGTTTTTGTTCCATTTCTCACAAAATAGGAGCGTGTGTGAATTGATATTGATTAAAATAATGTTTTTGGACCAACCTTACAGGCAAGGACAAATTAATGGCTAAGGCGGATGAGAAACACTTTTTATTCCAACCCATATTCCAAGATTCCATATATCTAAATACTTTATCATTAGGAAAGCATCCATTTTAGTTGTGTAGAGTGGACTACCCAGCAAGGGACAGTCCAGTATTCTTAAAGTGGTCTGGTCCAGAGTGAAGTAATATAATCACTGTGGCAAAACTGGACGAGGGTAACTGAGTTAACTGGTTAATTGTAGAAATCAGTTAGAATCTTTAGAAAAATACTTGAAGAGTTGGCATGCAGCAGAGTTCAGAAGTAAATTTATTCTGTTATGATTTGAGAAGCCATAAAGGTTGAAATTTCAATGACTATTATTTTTGTAAATTCTTTTAATGACATACATGTATATATTGTTTTTAAATCCTTACTGACTTTCAAATATGGCTCTTCTTTTTCTTTTATTTAAATGGCGACCCATCACTTTATGATCCACTTTAAAAGATCCTCACAGTATATTTTTAAAGTATTATAGTTAGACACCGATTTGGAGGGTTCTAAAATGCATTTATATCAGTAAGATCTCGACCAGAGGGAGGGATCTAATTGACAAAACTGCATGTTAGAACCCAACAAAGAAGTGTCTAACTGACTTAGACAACATATGCCTCTTCCATTATACGTCTTTACTTATAATTTTTGCCAAATAAACATTATTCTGATTGTTTTTTTTGCTGTTTTTAACGGTGTTAATCCTTAGCAGGGCACTAACATGCAAAATTATCAGTTAGATACATGCTTTTCCAATGAAATTAGTATCTTGGTGATGTCTAATAAAAATTAATTATACAAGATAGTGAAGATACAAAATTTTACTTAAACTCGGATTTTAAAACAAAAAACATTAGCAAAGACTTATGCTATTATGTCCGAGGTAAAATTATAAAGTCTTAAACTGTAACAATCATGCCATAAGGTCAGCATGTCTTATTAGATTGAGTTTTTTACCATCTCTATTGCGAAAGGAATGTTGGAAAACTTGTTACAGTCGACGATATAGAGAGCTTGCAGAAAGGCACTGGAATGTTCCTCTAGAGTGAGTTCATATATCCATATTCTTGCCATTTTTAAACTTGTGACTCATCAGTAATTGTTGAGGGTATATCCTAGATATCCAATTCTATCATCATTGAGGTCAACAATGACAGATTGGCAGTTCATTTCAAGAGAGGTTGGTAGCTATATAACTAGATAGATAGATAGATAGATGGGTAGATAGAGAGACTTTCATTTGATTTGATTGATCAGAACATACATAGGACAGGCTTCAAGATCTTGGTCAGGAATTACTGCCAAACTCACCACTTTCTAGCATACACAAAATTTATTCCAATTTTAGCCTATCTTATGTAAAATTTTCTCAGGAATTCAATTTTGAAGAAAAAAATGCACCCACTCTTTTATTTTGGAAGTAACACCCCTATTTGTAAAGCCCCCCTCAGTGGGGCGCGCTAGATACCCCCAAAATATTATACGATTTTCTGTAGGTCTGTGGCTTCAGTAATAAAGCTGCACTAATACCACTAATCAATATACTTGAATTCTATGATAATCCATCAAAAAATAAGATGACTACATGGGTGTGAATTTTTTGTTTAAATGAGAAACATTTTGTGGTGCTAAGTCGCGGTTTCTTATATTTCGCTTAGTATTCATTTCACAGGAATAAATAAGCTTCATTTTGAGTACCAACAACCTATATTTCCGAGAAGTTTAGCCCTAACCAAGGAATTACCTTTTTCATAAGTAAAATTCTAAATAACTTGCATTTTTTTATGGAGGCAGATATCGAAAAAATAACACAAACTAGTTTTAATGTTAATATCTGTGCATAACGAGTTTGACTTTCAGACCTGTATGACAAAAATTGACGAAATGCAAGTTATTTAGAAAAATGACATATTTTTTCACACATCCAGAAGTGAAAAGCAGCGGCTTCATGTTTTGTATGTGTGAACCTAAATATGCAAAGAAAGGACATTTTTATGTAGTCTGTTGCCTTCATCTGGTCCTTCTGGACACATTGGTATATAATTCATGTCCATAAACATCTCACTGACATTGAAAAAATAATAATCAAATAGGAGCTTCACCCCATTTTAATAAATTGTTTTTACTTTTGTCACCTGACTTTGTTTCAATATTCTGTTCAGAGACCCACATATATTGGTGCAAATTACTAAAACTGGATGCCATTTTAAACTTTGGACAATAGGGAACATCATGGTACTTTCCATAATCATGAAACTTTGATATCTATCAAGAGAGAGACAGTCAAACTTTGATGTCTGAAAAATGTGTCACCAAAAATTAGCATTTTTCGCACGTTTTTTCACTTAAATGATAGGATAGCGACTTGAGATCATTATTAAGACAATTAAAAAGGCCACCATCAGAAAGAGCACAATTTTTTACACAAGATAGAATATATTTTAAAATCTATGATTAGTTTTTGTGGCCTCGAGAATTTTTTCACACTTGTGGCAGTAACTCCTGACTAAGATCTTGAAGCCTGTCATAGGGTGAATGGACCAAATATCAGCCCCCATTTCAACTTTATGAATTTTACAGCTATTTTGCGCAATGGTAACTTACAGTGGCGCAACAAGTGATGAACCAATGGATAGAATACATGCTGTAGTATTGATTTATGCTCCGATACCTATATTATCCATGTAATCCTGCTTATTAATTGAATCTAATGTGAAAATATCATTTTGGCCCTAATATCAGCCACATGGACCTAATTTCAGCCTGGCATGTCCCTAATATCAGCCACTCTGTACCTAATATCAGCCTACCGCCTTATAATTAAGGGCATTTGTTCCTGTAATTATGCATGCCTGGGGGAGGAGGGCACTCACCATTTTTTGGTAGGCCTTCATAATCTAGTCAAACTGAAAAAAATTGGGTGACTACACCCGGTAGTGGAAGTTTGTCTCCCCAAAATGACGGTTCGTTACTAGGTTTTTTTTTCATCCGCACCTTGGTAATCACATATTTTATTACATCATTAACCAGTGATTATTATCAAAGACCTTTGGAATTTAATCATGCATTGTAATAGTATGGTAACAACTTTCAGGCAAATATTTTCTTGGTGAAACTTTTGGTGTCACATGGGAGAAATAATATAATTGCGAAAGAAATGACAAAGGTTGTTAGATACCAATTCTGTCGAAGGTTGGATTTTTGCAAATTTTTGAAATTATGTTATGGACTTGTATCAGCCTTCCAGCAGCTATGAATGAGCAATCCTTAGCCTTGATCTGTTCTTGAGACCATGTTTTTTGGGACCCTTACAGTGTACATAGCTGCCTGATTGAGGGAAAAATTGACTCCTGAGAGTTCCAAGAATTTAAATCTAGTTCTTGACCAGCTCATGAAAATTTGAACATGTACATTGTACAATTTTTGCAAGCTAGGTCCAATGTGTCAGCCTCATTTCAAACAGCACTTTTATGCCTATATTGAAACAATTATTTATGATGGTTGCAGTTGTCACCAAACGACGCCAACAAAACCAGAGATGTCGCGAAGAAAACGTAAGACACCACCTACAAGCCTTGCCTCCAACTGTCATTTCTCCCCTTGCAAAACGTGCTGTAGGGGGAGTTTATGCAATGACAATTTTGACAAGTTAATCCAATGTTTTATAACACTTTCTATCTATAGCCATGATTCACTTGTGAGGCTAGCTCATGAATGTGAGGCAAACACATGTTCATGACTCCGAAGGCTGGGTTCAAACCTCTCTCCAAATTTCTTCTAAACTAAGTATTATTAGTGTTCACAACAATAAAACCGGAACTTGAGCACCTTTTCAAATAGTCAAAAAAGGACAAAGGCTAATGGAATGGCCATACGATAATGGCACGTCTCAACTTCTAATCACATCCTGAAAGATCACCTACAAGCATCAAATGGTCTTTAATTCACAGCCATTGGGAAGCTTTCAAAAGCATACATTTTTGATGAAATTAATAACTTATGACATAATATGTAGATGGCAATGCCATAGATTCGCCGAGCTCAAATTAACTGTTCTTATTTTGAAACCATATTATAGTATACAAATATTGACTGATTTAGTCAAATCTATTTCCCTCGAAGGCCAACGGAAATAGTTTTCTTTTACACAGGAGAGAGTAGATCTATAAGCAGACGCATAGCCTACATTGCACTATTATTATTTTTTGGTCTTTACTAATTAATGCCCTAATTTTATTATTTTCCTGCACTATTGCAAATGTATGGAAAATTTTGAAAGAAAAATGTTTAAAAAAAATTTAGGTAAAAAAAATTTTAAAAACAAATTTCGGAAAAAAAAATTGGGACAAAAAAGATTCCGGGGAAAAAAAAAATTCAGAAAAAAAAAATTTCGGAAAAAAAATATTTCGGGAAAAAAAAAAATTTTCGGAAAAAAAATTTGGAAAAAAAAAAAAAATTTCGGAAAAAAAAATTTGGAGGTCAATAGTCCTGGTCAATATACTAAAATAATGACTGACATGTGACCAGCTCTCAGCCAATGACAGCTCTGCTTTCATGGTCGAGGTATAATAATGATAAACAAGAACACAATCAGTTGTAGTCCATGAGCTGGGTTGCCCAAAATTCAAAGTCGTAGCATCGGCAACCGAACCAAGGTTGCAGGGTACCAAATTAAAGCTAAGAATGTCTAGTTTTAGAATCTAAATGTTGCTAAGTCCAAAAGTGGTTTGCTAACTCACCAGTACAGTATATGTGAGGCAATGTATAAAAACGTCAAAAATAATCGAAATAGGCATTAAATATTGAAAGTGGGGGTGTATGAATTCTACCTTTCCAATAATAACTTGTTATATGCCATATGAAAGCTGAGATTATTATCTGTCATATGGTATGCATTGCATCTTTGTATCTTGAATGGTTGAGGAGTAATGCCATTTCAAACAGCATCATTCTGTTAAGCGAAAAATGGGTGAACGGAACATGCTTCTTTTTAATTGAAATGCCATTGCTTTCCTAACTGTAACACATAGGTCATGTTTTTCAGATACAGTGAACAGCAGACATCTTACTCTTTCATTTAAATGTACAACCAAGCTTCTAGCTTAAATATTAGTGAAGATATGGAAGCTAGAAAATGCATGTCTCAGCTCACAAAATTCACAAATTTAGCATATTTGAGGTAGTCTATCAGGTGGTTTGTGAAAAATTTGCCATTACACCCCCTTACTTCCAGATATATCCGCTAAAACATCTTGATGAGGGTTTTTGGGGATGCTGAATCCTTTTCTATGCCTTCAAATCATTTAAAGGTCAGGATTATATGAAAATATGCTCAATTTACCTTCTAAAACTTAATAAATATGCCGCTTCTTCATTAAAATGTTATGGAAATTGGTCTTCATGCTTTTGTCAAGGACATCTTACTTCAAGTGAATCCCTAGGTTGTCTAAGTAGTTCATTTGGTATTCTCAACATCATTAAGGTTCCAAAAAAGTTTTGACTAGAGACTGCATGCAGTTGAAAGTGTCAAAAGTCTTGGCCCGATTGCAGTTTTTGGTGAAAAGAATCAGGCAGAGGCAAAGTTGTACCCAATTTATGTCACTGAATGGCATATAGTATATACATTGGGTTCATTAATACTTATTGTTGCCTCTACAGACATGTAAAGGGTCTATCTGTGGCCTCTGAGACGTCTGTAGGGCTCATTTTATTAGATATCTGAATCGTCTACGTGTACAAGTGTTCTGTTTAGGGACCACTTAGACATCTGCTGTAAAGGCAAATTTTTTTGGGATATCCGGATTGTCTGCAGGCAACAGATATATCAGTGCTACAGACTTCCATCTTGATCCTAAATAACAATTTTATGGGTTCCAGAGATGTCTGCATATTATAACTTTCAGTGATTTGTCTGTGTTTGGTTGGTTTTCATTATTTAGAGATGTCTATAAAGTTTCTAATATGGCTTACAGTCATCCTCATATTCATGTGGAATCTCAAGTTCTTCTCTATGCTGTTGAACCGTGATTTCAGGGATGACTCTATTCCAGCATTGCAATATATGTAAATTAACTACAAGCTGTGATGTCATTCATTTTAATACTGGGTCAGATTCCCTGGCTTCTAGCCAATGTGAATCCGCTTGAACTGAGCGTCACAGTTTCAACTGAATGTCAAAGTGAAAATTGGGTCTGGGAAAACCCATGCAAGTTCGACATCATAGCCAGAACAAATATACTGCCAGAACAAATATACATCACATAATCCATGTGTTGAAAAACAAACTGTCAAAACTTTTTGTTTATAGCAAGTTCCATCAAAGTTTAAAGTTGTAAAAAATTAGCAATTTATAGTAGAGTTATCGATTACAACAGTTGTCTACTGTGAATGCTCACAAAGCTACCATTAGGATAAGTATAGGTTATTCACCTAGGGAGAGGCAATATGTGATTTATCCAGCGAGGGCGTTAGCCCGAGGTGTGATAAACACATATTGCCAATCCCGCGGTGAATAACCGGCTTATACCATAAGACAAAACTGAAACTTGTCATTTATTGCTGTGGGTTTTTCACAGCTTCACTTATTATTCTCCCATGGGAGGATAACTGGACAACAAAGAATATGGGTTTTATTGCAGTGAAATACTGGCTCATGATTGGCTGACAGAGGTGTCGAATGGTATAAGACTGGTTATTGCCTGTGATAGATCAAACATTGATGTATTGAAGGAAGCAGCACATTTGTGATCCCAATGAACTGTGATGGTTGGTTTACTGTCAGGCCATTGGCTATCAGGCTGTGACGATGTGGTTGCAGGGATTACTCCTGATAAAGTGCTGAATCTGACATAGTATTGAAACTATGATGCTCAGTTCAGGTGGATCCCATTGGCTCGAAGCTGGGGAATCTGACCCAGTTCAAAATGACATCACAGCTTGCAGTTAATTTACATATTGCAGTGCTAGAATAGAGTCATCTCTGACATCACAGTTCAACAGCATAGAAAAGAACTTGAGATTCCACGTAAATATGATGAGGACTGTAACATTGACTCTCCCATCTCCATTATACAAAGAATTTTGACTGCTCCAGACATCTGTAATAATTTTGAAAAGAACCTCTAATGACATTTGACCGCATCTGGAAAATACAGAAATTAATGATTTATAGATTATCTAGATTGGCCAAATATTGACCACCAACAGATGTCTCAAGCGGTCACAAAAATAAAGACTGGAGACACTCTAATCTGTATACCCCTGTTTTGGGTCCTGTTTATAAAGTTCAAGGAGAATATCCATGAAGTGGTTCTGTGCCATTCACTTATGTGACAGTGTGATGCCAATTGGATTATTATATCAATAAAGTTCCACTTGACATCACAACCTTATATCCAACTGTAGAATTGGTCCCATTATAATTCCAACCAGGTTAAATTCCAGTACAGTACTTTCAAAAACCTCAATTACCCGGAAATGTATCCAGAACCTTTTTGGTCAAGGTTCTTATGTCCAGTATCTAGTAATTTCTATGTCCATCTCATACCCATCAAAGAAAAGGCAGGATAACTCTCAATCAAGATTTGAAATCTAACGAAAAAGTAATGCATCGTTGGCAAGAGTTCAAGATGCTATGACGCATTAACCTTGGACAATGTTCCTATATCCTCTGCTAATTGGAGCTGCTCTGTGGCCGCACTGAGCTGTAAGCTGAAGAAGGCTTACCAAAAATTTCCCCACACCAGGGGATAAAGAAGATATACAAATCTCCAAACAAACTCAGCAAATATATATAACTAGAGGACACCCATGCTTCTTGGAATAAAGAGATAGGCCTACAAATGAGTAGCAGTGTGTAGTATTGTGGTTTATCATTGTGGCGCTGACATGCGTTGGCCTCCAGTGTAAAAGATGATTGGAAAGGTGCTCAATCACAGAGCAGTATTTACCAGAGCACCTTACCATACCAATCACAGATGGTGTTGATGCTGAGGAATATTTCGCCCTCTGTTTTGTTGAAAATATCTGACTAAAATTTAGCTAGCTGTTAATTGAGTGATTTAACTTCTCAAGTTGACTATAGTTAGTTCTTTGATTTATAATACATTCATAGATAAATATTTGTGCATGGTTAAAATCAAAATATGCAACTATTCAGTTTATATTCGGGTAAGTAAGTGACCCAAAATGTAGACTCAATTTACATATATATTTTTTTTCCAACATGAACTTCCAATTATTTCACAATGAAAAGCCTATAAAAAATAAAAGGAGATTTTGGTAGTAAAAAGGAGATTTTTGGAAAAAATGGTGATTTTGTCAAAGGGTGATTTCAGGAAAGGTGATTTTTGAAAAAGGTGAAATTGACTGGCCCCCTTGTATTGTTTATTTGATGCCTCCCTCTTCTGAGCCCAGGGAGAACAACGAACTACTACCATGGCAGGCACGTGAATAGAGCTGTGTGGATAGCATACATGTGTGGATGGGGTGTTAGAAGTAACAGATAGTTCTGTAAAGATAAAAATCTGTAGAGCTTTTGAAAAGATGAAGATTGATGTATAGCATGGCCAGATTCATCAAGAATTGGCGATTTGTATACAAAAAGAAAATCTGAGCAAACAACAAAAATATAAGATAGGATGAATATTGATTAAAAATAGATATTTGAAATTAATTTTAAGATCCTGTTTAACAGCTGTGTCATATTAATTGGTGAGGTTCAAGCTTGTCTTGTGTATGACAGATGGGTGAAACACATTGCAATTTAATGTACAGGCACAGTTTATATGGCCCCCCGTGATCGAGTATATCCCTGTGCCACCCTGACAAATTTGCCAATAATAATTCAGCATGCGAGTGAGGTAATCCAGGCAAGTCAGGACATGGTATCTTTGGACTTAAAGAGAGTGTCCATATGACAATAAAAACCTAACCTAGCCTATACTTTGAGTTATATGCACTCGCTGGTTAATGGAGAACTATAAAGAAAAGTGATGCAAACGAATGAGTACACCCAATACAATACATGGATTTCTTTGCATTGGAGTGATCTGAGTAATTAAGCGTTACATATATTAATGGCATGAAAATTAAATTAGTTTATTAGTATTAATTCAGTATCTTGTCAAATCTTAATTTGCCAATTTCTAAAGAGCAACAAATTTGTGAAGCCCCAGTAAAAGTTGTGGTTTAGCACAACCCAGATTTTTCCTAAATGCTCATCCTTCCATGCCCTTCGGTTCTTAACCTCACCCCCTTCCCTTCCTTGATTTCGCAGCTCATTTCAAAAACGACTCCCAGCAAATCCTAACATTAGCTTATAGACAAAAAAAGCAAAAAACACTGGTTTGGTAATTCTATTGCTATTTGGTGCATATAAGTCACATTAAAATTCTTTGGTACCAGATATTGATGAGATTGATGAAGCGTGCATCAGTAGGTTAGAGACTTTCTAACCCACATTATGCCACATGTGGTGCCATAACCATAGAGACATAAGTGTACAGTTGCCTCAAAGGATATGATTTTAGGGAGAATTTTTAATGCATTCAGTCTCCAGGCAAAACTGTTGTGGATCCTTAATGATATTGAGAATACTAGAATTAAATGAATTAAATGAGCTATTTAGGCAACCTAGGGATTCACTTGAAGTGAGATATGCTTGACAGAAACAAGCAGACCAATTTCTATAACATTTAAATGAAGAAGCGGCACATTTATTAAGTTTTAGAAGGTAAATTGAGCATAATTTCACATAATCCTGACCTTTAAATGATCTGAAGGCATAGAAACAGGATTCAGCATCCCCAAAAACCCTTATCAAGATGTTTTAGTGGATATATCTGGAAGAAAGGGGGTGTAATGGCAAATTTTTCACAAACCACCTGATAGACTACCTCAAATATGCTAAATTTGTGAATTTCGCGAGCTGAGACATGCATTTTCTAGCTTCCATATCTTCACTAATATTTAAGCTAGAAGCTTGGTTGTACATTTAAATGAAAGAGTAAGATGTCTGCTATTCACTGTATCTGAAAAACATGACCTATGTGTTACAGTTAGGAAAGCATGGCATTTCAATTAAAAAGAAGCATGTTACGTTCACCCATTTTCCGCTTAACAGAATGATGCTGTTTGAAATGGCATTGCTCCTCAATCTTTCAAGATACAAAGATGCAATGCATACCATATGACAGATAATAATCTCAGCTTTCATATGGCATATAACAAGTTATAATAGGAAAAGTAGAATTCATACACCACCACTTTCAATTTTTAATGCCTGTTTCGATTATTTTTGACATTTTTATGCATTGCCTCACATATACTGTACTGGTGAGTTAGCAAACCACTTTTGGACTTAGCAACATTTAGATTCTAAAACTAGACATTCTTAGCTTTAATTTGGTACCCTGCAACCTTGGTTCGGTTGCCGATGCTGCCAACTTCTAAAATAAGGCCTTTTTGGATTTCAGCTCATGGACTATGGGGCCTAAATTAATTGATTCTATTTCAGTACAGTAATAGTAATCAGCTATTAAACTTCACACCTCAAATAAACTTCACAAATCACTGCTCACAAGCAGGCTGCTGATAGTTCAGTCATTTTCCCTGGGTGTGGCACTGCAAGCATGATGCTACACCGGTGGCGACACCTGTCAGCAAAATAAACTTTATTCATGCAGACGACATAAATGAGCATAAAAATGAAGTTTTCAAAACAGAATAGGATAGTTAAGACCAAATGGAATTTTTCAGACACTACTGCAGTATTGCAAGAGAAATTCAGGGATGTTTACTTTTACTGAAACTAACTGTTTAATCAGGGACCAACTCCATGGCAGGTACAGGCTGTCCTTCATTCTCACTCCACTGACAGATTCAAAATTTATTATGAGCTGTTGTTAAGCTAAGTTCGCTGACGCGACGGGCGGCTACGCCGCCCGTCGCTACGCGAATATCATAAACTAAGTTATGTGCATCAAATTATGTTGTAATGTGTCATGTTTCATCACTGAAGATGTCAATGTCATATTCAAGGAAATAAGCTTTCTTAAAAGTTAACACTAATCATATACTTAAAAGAAAACTACCATTTTGTGCTCCTCTTGAGAAATTAATGTTAAATTAATCCATGTTTCTCCTTTTCTTGCAAATCATCATGCCTGCCAAGGCCAGAGCAAGGTGGGCATAGGGTGGGACAAAATTGCATGCAAAAATGTGGTCTCCTAAAATTTCCACTTTGAAAATCAAAACTGTTGAATGCATTGGTTTTAACAATCAAAGCAAAATTTAAATTGAAGTATAAACTCTCTGGAACTTCCACAAAACAAATTTCAGGTATTCTATAATCTGTTCAAAAATATTGTACTTGTAGGAAGAATTGGTCACTTTGATGTTGCAATCGAAACTAAACTTCAGTTCAGCCAACGCAGCTCAGAATGGTGATTTAAACATACCAACAGGTGTGATATTTTTTGAATATGTAGTAAAATACCTGAAATGTATTTTGTGAAAATTTCATTCAGTTTCTTCAAATAGAACTTTAGGTTTGTCAATTAATTGGTCAGAACTTTCTGAGCGTCCCTGGTCATGTCCAAGCCCATCCTTCCCCAGGCGCCCATCATGCCTCATCTTCCCCTACTATTTCTCATACTATGGTGTGATAATTGTAAAGGGGAAGGAGAACACTTTCATTATTTTTTGTAATTTTCCCTTTTATTGGAGGGTCAATTCTATTCATGGAAGTGCCCCCCCCCCAAAAACAGTGTTTTCAGATCCAAATTTTTATTAAAAGTGCCCTAATATCAGCCAGGCTGATAATCGGTCTCTAGCTAGGCTGATATTTGGTCACCATGTGGCTGATAATAAGGCATCCCCCTGCTGATAATAAGTCCAAGTGACACCTTTCCTTTTCCCGCCAAAATATGATATAAACAACAACAAAACCAATTGTTTGGTGCAATGTTCTTGAAATTAAGAATATTTGGCAGCAATTGTTCACGGTAAAGCACCGCCACAACTGTGCTCTGAGCTTCAAATGATGAGAGAAATCTTTTGTATTGGGCTTGCGCCATTTTGATTTTTTGACTTTTGTCAAGTTGCAAAACATGTCGTAGACAGCCTCTTAAAACAGGACACATAATTGCCAGCTGCATGGGTAAAAATAAAGTAGCAGTTTCATACAATCATAGCAAATGAAGACAAGAAGCAAAAAAAATCATGCGATGGAACGTTTATTTATGTAACAAGGACTTAGGAGCAAGTATTTGAGACCACTTCCAAGGCGGCTGATATTAGGTCCAGGCTGATATTAGGTCCATTCACCCTAATATGTAATTACACGGGGGAGAAAGGGTTGAAAAGTTAAAAATATATATCCCCCCTTCAGGAAATTTATAACATGGATATGTATGTTTATTTGTTTTAAAGTCTTACTTAAAAACCCAAGAAAAGCAAAAATTCTGATTTTGCTATGGCCTTTTTACCTGAAGTTTGAAATATAAAAATTGAGAGAAAAATCAGGAATTCTCAATCGAATCTGAATTTAAATGAAGTGTGGATTGGTCATACATAGCCCCGCCAGCAAATTAATTGTAGGTACTGCTGAAAGATCCATATTGATAGATCGACTGGTATTTTGGAAGATAGTAAATAGATAATCTATCTAGATATACAACACCTCTTAACGTGCATGCACGTTTTTTAAACTGTGAGGATCAGAATAAACAAAAATACTATTCAAAATAGACATCCCTCCTCACGTTTCGCCAGATAAATTTTTTACAATGCTATTTGAAAATTCAGCATTTGAGGCTCCAGTGTTATTGCCTGTATTGAAAACCATTATTGTAATGCCTCACTTGACTATATGGAATTGATCTATGGTTTTTCAATACAATCAATAATTGAGAAATTGTGAAAGGAGGTACGTATCATTACTAATTCTTAGCATAATGCTCATCTGGAGCAACTCTGGCTTTTCATCTTACATGAAAAATTATACTGTTCAACATTATTGTAATTCATGCATCATTGAGCATTGTTATGTATGAAGAAATCCACGAATCAATTCCCGAGTAGCTTCTTATTTTTGTGTTCAACAACTTCCACAACAGCCTTCACTTCCAAGTTCTAATGTTCAGGTGGCTCCTCTATATGCAGTGTCCACCTATATAATATTATGTACTAATTTTAAAACTTTGTGTGCGTGCATCTCCTTTTGTTACTTTATATCTTCCATTTACACCAGGGTCTGTTGAGCTATCCAATTTCGGAAAATTATTGCACATGTATTCTGTACTTTCCCAATATTAACTGGAACTTAACTCTAAATGCATGACTTATTAAGATATATTTTTGGCATCATTTGAATGTGGTTTGACTATAATGTACACAAACACACCCCAGAACTGTTCTTTCTATATATCCATATCAGTTCAATGCACAATTTACAAGCAGTTACCCTCGTCAGCAATCGCAGTTACCTTAGTCATTCAATCTGGAGAAAAGCAGTTACCCTCGTCCTTCTTTAACATGGGATCCAATGGAATGACCTAGTTTTTTCAATTAATTTTGAGAAATTGAGACGAGGGTTACCCTCGTCCAGTTTTGCCACAGTGATAATGAAATATAAACAACTGAATAAAATTTTAAAGCAAAACAAAACACATCAGTTGTAATTTTCAAATCACCGTTAAGGAAAACTGGAAACAAAGAACATGAAGAAAGAAGATTTCAATGAAAAGGTAGCCTAATTCAAAGTTAATCGTACTTTATACTCACAAAGTAGGCCTACTGTCACACAAAGCAATCAGAGGGGTAATAATATTAAATTCTCGTTAGGGCTGAATACTGATATTATGATGTTGTGTAATTCTGTAAAGCAAACTGCTCTAAATGAATATAATGCCAAATTTATTACCCCACTCACGATATTTTTGTACTGTTGACAGCAGCCTTTTAAAATGAAAACAAGATGGAGGTTTTTAGTAAGGTATGTGCTTTGCTCACACATCTCTGAAAATAAAAATGAAAAAAACTAATTAATGAGTTATACAACTTACTTTTGCATACCCAGAAGCCACCCTGCTGGAATTTGGGTCATCAGATAACCAATGTAAAATGAACTGAGGATGAAACCTCGAGTTTTTCTGTTCCAGTCGAAGTCAGGCTGAAAATACAAGGAAAACATTTATTAGTGATTTTAATCCAGTAACACCTTTAGTCCTTTACAAGTAATATTGAAACTCTTTCTTTTGACTTTAGTTTACCACTATAAACATTGTGACAATATGCTTTAAAACATCTTACTTTTCATGACAATTTGTCTAAAATCTTGCGTTTTTCATGAAATTTGCCCTGAGAGCTTGTGTTTTTTCATAACATTTTGCTCTAAGATATGGCTTATTCATGACAAGTTTCTCTAAAATTGTGTTTTACATGACAAGAATTCTTTGCCTCTTTTTGTAGCTGGGAAAAACATGGAATTGTTAACTGTTCACAAAATGGCTAGCTATGAAAGATCACTTAATTCCTGTTAATTTTTTCCCCTTTGATTTGTGATATATTCTGGACTGTGCTATGTTGCAACAATTGAGGCACATAATATAGCATATTGGCTTGATATCTCACATTCCAATTCTATTTATAGTTTATGATTTTCATAATTATGTGAAAGGACAGTTGAATCTGACCCGCAATGATGTCATTAAGTTCGCCATTACAATTTATGCTTCAAAAACGATGCAAAAACATCTATGATGCCATGTGCATTGTGCGTAACAGAGACTGGGTCAAATGAGTTAAGTGAGAAGATTTACTGTTACATGCACTATTATGAATAAGAAACAAAAAATATAAATATTTTTGTGTCCTCTAAAAGAAAAAGTAATCTCAATTTCAAGTTGGATATTACACCAGAATGTATGTATATTGATCAAATTTCCAAATTAGAAAACATTTTCATTTAACAAGAGAAATTGTGTCAGGAAAACTCAATCTTACATGACAATAAAAACTCCCTTAAATTATTTGCTTGAATTCATAATAGACGACAGTTTGCTTTTATTTTTTAACTTTCTACATTTCAAATTCATTTCAATATAAGTTGTCTCTGTAGATAAAAACTTTCTTCAGAGAATTAAAGAAATCATCTTATGACTTACCTCCTGAATTTGTGTTGAATTATTTGCCACGATGCCGGTTACATTCAAGTTGGTTAATTTGGGTCCTTCAGTCATGCAGACAATGGCAAAACTAATGTTGATTCTATTCATATACAAAGCGAGGGCCCCAAAACACTGAGTGAGGGATATCATGAGACGCCAGGAGGGCAAAAGCCTGGCTGGAAATATCAATAGGTAGGCAGCATTTTAATATATATTTATTTTATTATATATTTATCGGTAACAAGATGGTGTCAAAAAAATTGAATTATGTACTGCTTGATTAGACATGTAAAATTATCATTGCTTAAAAGACAATGATAGTATTCCTGCACTAGCTAAGAACAACCATTCAAATTAAATTTGATTCAACTCGTCTAGTAATATTATATTACAAAATATTATGAACATAATATATATAGACTGAAAATGAAATCTGAGGAAAAGTGAATTAAGCAAAAAAATTAAAAACAAAAACAAAACAAAAAATAAAACAAAAACAAAACAAAACAAACACTTCTTACTTCATTTCCTTCATATACTTTGAGTTGTTTGTTTCAGAGTCTGATACTTCAATCAAAAATGTTATTATGGAATGAAAGTAAAAATGTTACCTTTTTGGATGAGCACTGTATCCTTCTCCATGGTGGATTGAATGAATGACCTTATATATGTTAGATTGGTCCGTCGAATCCTAAAATGTGTTGAGACTGTGTTGATTCAGAAATTATATAGAAGTTTGTGTTGTTGATGCAAATGATGGAGCAACTTCCGCCAACCTTTTCGGACTATATGTAAGATGTGGATCCTGATCAGATCATCTTGTCATGACTTCTGCCTTCATAGCGTACCAACTGGGCAGTATCTCTAAACCTGTATGTGAAAATTACAAGGGAAAAATATAACAACTTATTGAAGTTTTTCTGAAAGTGTAGCATTTATCAACCTTTTACATTGGAAGTTGATTATTAAAAAAGGCATTTCATAAATTTTAGGCTTGAAAAAGCGGGTACAATAATAATTAATAAACTTTAGATGTCAAACCGCAACAGTTTTTAAAAATGTAAAAACGGAGTTTGATGATAGATAGATAGATAGACAGATAGATAGATAGATAGATAGATAGATAGATAGATAGATAGATAGATAGATAGATAGATAGATAGATAGATAGATAGATAGATATATATGGTAAGTGCAGCCGTCTAAGCCCAGTTCTGGGCGCTCACAAGGGTTGATTGATCAGATGGGAGAGAGAGCGGGAGTCCTCAACATGTTACACATTTACCCCATGTGAGGGATCTTTTACTTGCCCAGCATAGACACTGATACAAGGGGCCGCCAAATTAACGTCTCATCCATTCGACATCCAGCTGGGATTTTGCTCATGAAGGTATACCAAAAATTTTGGCTTCCCCATCCGGGGTTCGAACCCATGCAGGCAAAGACCTTCAGCGGAGAAAGCGTGAACCTTAACCACTTGGCCACCCAGCTGAGATGAAAATTTAATAACATGAAAAATGAGGTTCTGCTGGTCAAATCTGAAGGTAGATTTAGGGCATTGCATGTATATTTGGAGCAGTTAACTATGTATGACATGCTATCAGCCAAAATTGATATTTCTGGGTGAAGTTTACCAATTTCGTATCCCAGCTTCAGTTACAAGAGACCAATAATGATTTTCTCCCTTCCAAATTATAGTAATGATACAAATTATTATATACGTAAACACAAATCTTTTTACTTACAAAATACACGTTTGTTTGTAATCCAAAATTGAATATGTATAGCAAAGTGCTACAAGTGCTTATGTTGACATAAGCTATTTGTAAAAGTTATCTGATTTTCAACTTCTTAAGATAACATCTTGCCAAAAAAATTAAACAAAATACTTGTTTATAGTTTTACAACCTTGTTTATCAATATTATGGTACACCAGCCCACCATATCCAATGTAGAAAAGGAAGCTTCTAAAGCTTCAAGTGTAGACTTTTTGGTATTGGAAATTGTTTAGTGAACTTATTATGATAAATAATCTAATAACCCAATTAACATAAATTAACATTGTATTTCTAATTACACGATTGTTACAAGTTACTTATAATTCAAACTTAGGGAATTACTGACCACACGAAATGCAATTAATATTTTACATTTTTTTATTTATCTGTTTACTCGAATATAAATACACAATTATCACTACCCCACAAGCTCCAAAATTCAAAAATGCTTTTGAGTGGACATCACAAATGAATAAAAAAAAACATGACTCCGGTAGCCACCATTTTCAAAAATAGCATGCAATGCATGAATAGAATCATTGGTTTATTCTATGATTTGTACCACATTAATTTTCTATTGAGTTATGTAAAACAAAGGAAGATTAAATCACATGTTAAAACTGCATTTTCTTCTGTTATTTATATGAAAACATTCTATTGTTTATTTATTGAACAAGAATCCCCACTAAACTTCATACACTTTAACATGAAATTCCTATGAAAATATTTATCAAAACTAAATAAGCCTAAGCTACAATTAGATATTATAAGAAGTTACTTGGTTTTGTCTTATTTATGAAATGACCCTGCATGCAACTGTGGTAATGTGGTATGCTGTCACTATGCACAAGAGGGCAGCACAGTCAAATATTCCGAACCAGTTTTTGTGTGAAGAGTTGACAGCTACTTAGAAGCACAATATTGTAGCCAGGGATGCCTAAGTATCATTTTAATCACAAGAGCACACCAGTTTGGGTTGTATTTTTGTCTGTGAAATGTTTTTGTTTATACACCAACTTTGCCTGTTGACAGGAAATGAATCTGAAGACAATGGTCTTGGAATGAATTTCAAGAACCCAATGAATTCCAAGAACCGAAAAATGATTGCGAGACATTTTTTAAAAACTTGCAATAACCTGTCGGCTGACTCTGCCCGAGTTCCAAGAGTCAAGAGCTCCATTAAAGTTATGTTGATCTTTTTAACTGATAGGTGAAAATACAATGAACTGCATGATGAATGTATATACTTCTTGATGTAAACCCAAATAAAAAAAAGGAAGTTACAACTAAATCTTCAGTTGGAAGAGTGCTCCTTGACTGACTTTTTTTCCAGACTCAGTCCTTGAGGTCTCAATCAATCAGTTAAGGAGACAATTGAATGAGCACAATCCTTGATACAGTGTCGCCTTTAAGTAAGTGAAATGGGCTATGCTTTGCCAATGGTCAATGCTTAACATCCTCCGCCTAACTGGAAGTTAAAGCCAAGATGGCCGTTTAACAAGAAGAAAACATATGGGGGCATAAAGGATGATATTTGAAGCATGTTGGATACAGACGGTTGACAAATTGTTTTCAAACGCCATGAAAACATAGGCCTACCTCCAAAAATTAAATATACTTCAATCATTATAAATCTCTTTTTCTGCTTCCCTTAGGCTCAGAACACTCCCCTAAACCAAATGAATTTAAATTACAGCAATATACCACCAGTCTATTAGAGCAATATTGTTATTCTTTTTTTTAAATCGCTGCTGTTATAACATGCAGAAAAATTGTTTCTGCATGATAATTGGCAATTTTGTGTAGGATTAACACCTCACAAGAATGTTAAAATCCTTCCAGAAAGAACGTAGAAAGTGATTTTTGTCTTGTAGTGTGGAAGTGTGACATCATGCATTTCCCATAGGTTTGATGACATTGGAAATTGGATGTTCCATGTGAGGTCACAGGTTATTAAGCCATCATGACTCACTCTGCATAGTGTGAGGTCACAATCATGTACCAATTTTGCCAGATTTTTTCAAATTCTACGTACTTTTTGGAAGGATAGTAACATTATGGTGATGTCATAATCATTCATATTACTGCACCTGTAATATCAACAAATATTTAACTTATATTCATCTTAACTCATGCTACATAGTATCTTTACTATCTTATAATGTAGCTTATTATCGTTTTCATAGCTATGTGCTTTTTGAAAACCTCGTTTTGCAGTTAAACCGTGACATGATTGATCTGTCAATGCGATTGGTCTAATCTTCAAACTGTGACATATCAGTTCAGAGTTTGACATCACAGTTAATGACAAAGGAATCTAAAACTGTCAGGCAATGCTGCTATTTGTGTACAACCACAACAAACAACACATGTCTAAGTTGAGTGTTGCACCTCATTGTTTTCCAAACAAAATGTGTTGCTGTTTTTCACAAGACACCAGTCATCACAATTTCAAACAACTTTTTTTGTCAGTAATTGAGGCTAAGTAGTCTGTTTGGTTCAGTTACAGTTCATTGAAGCATCTTTCAGCCAGGTCAAGCTAAACAAGTGAAACATACATCATCCATGTGTCACGGCACTTTGTCAGTTTCCTGAATTTTGTGCTTGTAACAAACAAAATTATTCAACTAAATCTCTGACATCACAGTTTTGGAATGAAGCAAATTGCAAACATGAAAAACAAATAGCTATGAAACCATAATAAAGCTCAAGTAAAAAAGCTTTTACTTACCCACCACTCCAGTACAAATGTTAATGTCATGTGATCACTCTTCAGCTGAATATGTCCAAAATCAGTGCATTTTCCATAAAACAACAATAAACAGTTTTGTCTGACCCACATATCTACAAACCCAAATTGAAAAACAATTCAACCCTTGTGTGAAGTTGTGTCACTGATTGATTTACCATCTGAATTTGGATCAGTAATGATTCCCAGCTTCCAAATGGAGCTAACAGAGGAAACATTTTACCCTGCACAAAATAAATCTCTTACCACAATGCAGTGCATGTTTGAAAGAAAGATAGATCAACCTAGTACGAGGGGCGTTCAGAAAGTTCGAGGCTTTTTTTTATATGGACATTTATCTTTAATGTAGAACTATGAATTTTTCACAGGATAAAATTAAGCATATTTGGAATGGATTCCCAAAATTTTGGACAATTTGGACATTTCTAAGTCATTCTGTGGTTGCCATGGAAACCGAAAGTTCAGCTGGTTGGGGCAAGTAATACTGAAATCAAGAAAGCCGATACATTTTGGCTGTGAGAGACCTCTCTCTATCACTTGCATCAGTGAGTTTGACCATATTTGATACAACAAATATAAATTAGCCTTTAAAAATACTTCCAAGCTCACCAAAAGCATTAATTCATAGACCTGACCCATTGAAATAAATGACCCTCGAAGTCCTCCAAACAAAGTTCCGTGAAAGCATTTCGTTCATCCAAAGCCTTTTTTCCTCCAGTGTCTGAAACTCTGGCCTTATGGACTTAAGTAATGAAAAACCAGGGCTTATGTAAAGCAACATGTCACAGGAATAGCTGGGATGGATAATGCTGCCCATTTTGGTTTCTTGTTCATACCAGTGAATCCAAGCTTTCACAAGTCCTTATGTAGCCAGGGAAACCCACCCCTGCCACCGGAATTTACCTTGCTAAATCTGGCATGCAGGAGCGCTTTACTACATGGGTTCAGTGTAAGAATACACACATTTAGTGTGCTTGAAATTATATTTAGAAGGTAATATCATATTTCTTGAGTCAAATATTTCCAATCTCACTAATACAAGTGATAGAGAGAAGTCTCTCACAGTCACAATTTGTTGGCTTTCTTGGTTTCTTGGTTTCAGTATTACTTGCCCCGACCAGCTGAACTTTCAGTTTCCATGGCAACCACAGAATGACTTAAAAATGTCCAAATTGTCTGAAATTTTGGAAATTCATTCCAAATATGCTGAATTTTACCCTGTGAAAAATTCATAGTTCTAGATTGAAAATAAGTGTCCATATAAAAAAAAGCCTCGAACTTTCTGAACGCCCCTCGTATGCAATAAATAAATGAAAAATGACTTTTATTTCATGGAGCATCACACAGTACCGTAATGTGGGGTGAATAGGGACACTGGGGGTGAATTGGGATAGTATAGCAATTTTTTCTTTTTTTTAAACTGCAACTGCTTCTACTTAAGCGAGATCCGTAATTTTTACCACAATTATAGCAGACATAGTAGCGTATATTGTTGTCAGGTTTTATAATTCTAACTGCAGCTGGTCAAAACTTTGCTTGTTGCACAAATAAGTTAAATATTAGAGGCACAGATCTTCTAGGAAACATTGTTAAGTTAGTTTTGGCAAATTAAGGAACCACAATAGTTGACTAGATGTAGGATTTTGTATGTTTGATCCTAGGTTCAGATCCAGGGCAATGCCAATGTTTCAGGATCAACAAAAAATAACCCTATTTTCTGTCTTGTCAAAAACCAAAGCAAAATCCATTACAACTCAAAAATACAAAATCACCCTTCATCATCATCTACTTGTAAAGTGTATCTTTTTAATTCATTCAATTCAGTATATATAGGCCTGCCTATCCATTCTTCCCGAATAAAGCAAATCAAAAAAATTTAACAGGATTAGTGACAATAACTACAATGATATTCAACTATTAAAGGTAACTACATAATTGTATCCATATTCAGGATTTGTTATCAAGAGTGCAGCTCATTAGAGCTTTGTAAATATCAAGGTTTGATCAAGGACACATTTATTATGCATGCATGAATAAAACCAGATGAGATTGGATTTTGACCTCCAATTGGCAAAAATGAAGGCCTAGGAAAATACATACTTTGACCATGAGCGCTGATCTGTGGCTGCCCTGAGGGGGGAGGGTTGCCTAGTGGTAGCGTGCTGGACTGCCAATCGCTGGATGCAGGGTTCGAATCCAGCTCTTGTCGGGTCACCTGGGCATATGTTGGACGGCTGTTTCAATTATCCTTCGCCTCATTGCCGTGTCCTCCTCCTGTCCTAATTAGCCTACCAATTGCATAAATACAGGACATAAAGCCCCAATCATCCATCCATCCTGTAGCTGCCCTGAGTAGTGATCAGTGGAAGGCTCTCCACAAATTTCCCCACACGAAGGGACCAAGAAGTAATAAACTACTCACACTTAAAATCACACACCTCTTAAAAGATTCAGAAGTTGTAAACTAATCAGGATGATTCTTTGTAACGCCCGCTTATTAACCCGTTGGTCAAAGATTTTGAAAGTTTTAAAGAAATCCATTGATTTTTCGGAGAACGAGACACAATTTTTAAGACTGTTTCAAATTTGGGATTCACTAAGTTGAACGAGGCTGTAATGTGAAGAATACGCGCCACATCCACATGTAAAAGATTTAAAACTGTCAATAATGAATTCCAGCAAGAGTGCATTGCAAAAAAATTGTCACTTTGGGGTGATTGTCCATTTTCTAAGCTTATGAGACAGCCTTTTTGAAAAGGATGAGACAAACAAATGTGAAAAAAAATTAACTTAAATTGGGCTAAAATCCAACCCAAATCCGGTAAAATGCAGTAAAAATGTTTGAAGGGGTCAAGGGGACAACTTTCATTATCTATGAACTGCAAAAATAGACTTAATACAAAAATGTTTTCTGGCTCAATTTGTATTGGTTGTGATTTTGGTTTTGGAAGCAGTTTCACTAAATGTGGCCTGATGCTGCCGATTCTCAATTGTTTTTCAATGAAACTTTCCAGACACTAGAGAGGGATAATCAGGCAAATCCTTGAAAAATGTTCATGCCAATACCTCAATTAGACGTTAGTTTTTAAGCTGCTTTGATGTGCGTTTTTAAGCGTGAGCAGTGTACAAAGACAAGCACTAAAGTCATGCATTGTGAACTGTGCATCACTTGTTGTCTTCACACTAGGGGGATATGAGATCACTTTTACTAGAAACTGGTGCCATCTTGTGAACAGTATAAATGGTCTTCAATATTTTTTCTTTCGAGCTACACTGTTCTAGAGTTTTATTATGATACATTACTATTATTTTTCCTTTATTTATCATAAAATTGAGGTACACATAGCAGTATATGACAGTAAGTATAAAACCTCTAGTGGCTTGTTAGCTTACTAAAACAATTGCACAGAATAGCAATATTACCAAAGAAATACAAATCCATTTCATTAGTTATTTTAATTTTAGAGAAACAGGAAAAATGGTACCAATATTTCGGCACAAATTAATGCAGTTTGAATACTAAACGAAATATAAGATGTTCCTATTAGAGGAGAAATTGTCATCAATATTCTTCTTAAAATGCAAAATATTATCACATTTGCAATGTCACCAGCAAGTAAATTCCAGGCTGATCGGCTACTAGGCCTATATTTACTTGGAAAAGGTATTACAATTTCTAATTTGTGATGAATGAATTACAAGTTTGTGATGAATGAATTTCTAGTTTGTGATGAATGAACTTCTAGTTTGTGACGAATGAGTTTTTCTCTTCTAAACAAACACATTGGCAAAGCTGAAAGGAAGCAAACTATTTTCATACCTATACATAAAGATTGACACATGAATCGAGTTTATTAATACTAACCAACAACATTTCTCAGAGACACTTTCTTTCCTTTTCTTTTTCAGTGTAAGAGATAGGACCTCCAGTGACATTATCACCATTCCAAAGTCATCAACTTTTTTTACTAAGCTGAGAGCAGAAAAATAGTTCATGTTGTTTGAGTGAGTTTATAATAACTTATTATTTAAAGTATAAGGCTGTGAGTTAGTGAGCAACAACTCTTCACTTTTCCTGCATGTATCTGAAATCATAGAGAGGAAATAATTCCCTGATGGTCCTTTTGGATTTGGGAATTATGAAAAGGAATTTGACGCCACAGAAATTAAGCCATAAATCTTCAAAAGAAATTCAATTACAGACACATTACCACAATTCAAGGGATTTTGGGAAGCTTGGGAATGTTTTGCGATGAAATTTGCATTTCATGAGTAATGATAGCACAAGATGTGTAGGCCTGCTGCAGATAGTATGGAAATCGCAGCTGCACTTTTGATTATAACAAGAAATTCTTTAAAAAAAAAGAATTGTAGGGACCAAGTCTTAAATATGAGGTTCTTCGAACACAGATCTTTAATATTCTATTGATTTCTTATGTATGTGCTGTTACATCTACCTCCAATGTACCGCTCCTATAACTGTGATTTAACAAACCTACCCTACAATGTTACCTCATGATTAGGCATGCCTAAATACAAGTGTTGGAATCACAGATACCAAACCAGGCAATGAGCCTTTTACATCATCTATCATGAACATGAAATTTCTATTTCCATAACAATTAATTCTGACTTACATATTTGGATTGTTACCCTTTCCATGTGCTTATGAACATTAGAGCAGTTGTGAGAAGTTGAATATTTGAGTATTTTGACACTTACTCATAAATACTCCACTAGAACGTGTCCACAACTCAATAAGAATGCTGTCCACAACTCAATAAGAACGCTGTCCACAACTCAATAAGAACGCTGTCTTCAACTCAATAAGAACGCTGTCCACAACTCAATAAGAACAGGTACCCTCAAGTAGAACACCTCTGCAGTACACATAAATTGATGACACATAGTACTTGGCTGATTATTTTTGTCCCAATAGTAAGGGACCTTCCATGTCAATTACTTACTAATTTGGAGTATGCAACACAGATCTGAGATGGTCCCTACAAAAAGTCCAGCTAGTAGTAGCCCAATAAATCTTACTCCCAGATGTATACAAATATATAATTAAGATAATAGAGGATGGGTCAGAATTGGCTATGCATAGGAGATAAGATCAGAACTTGACTGATATTTATTACAATGCAATATCAATAAAGAACTGAAGTACAAATTCGTATTTCTCTGAAAGTTTTGCAGAATCACAGCAATCATCCCTGCAGTGCCTTGAATCATGTACAAATGCATCAGATGGAGGCTGTTAGACAGCACAAATTTGAGACGTACACGTTTGCACCACCAACATCAGAATTCTGGAAATTGTATTTCGCATTATTTCTGGTGCTGTGCAACATATCAGTAAGTTGAAATATGCAATTTCGGAACTAATTCATTTTGGTGCTTCATATACGTAGTTGAATCGCCAAACATGCCAAAACATAGTGTATACACATGTATGTAAATGTTATAGAAAGTGATATTGTGATAAATAACTAAGTTTGCCAACTCAGGTGTGCGAGGAGAAAATCATGTGATTCATGTTAGCCAAATGAGCAACAGAGTAGTGAGTGATGAGAAACTATGAGCATCTATTTTATATTATAATGTTTGACTCCAGACATATGCATCAAAGGTGGTTTATGTTTCTCTTTTGTCTGTTAACTAATAGCCTATGTAGTCTTATACATGTGTTGTCGTTTTCATGGATAAACTGAGACTGGTAAATGAAAAGAGGCACGTTGTGGCATGTGGCATACCAGTCAAAACGAATACTGCGCAAGTGCGCGAGTGAGCAAGTGCTTGTCATCCTGTTATGGAGCGTTTGAAAATGAAAAAAAAAGGAAAATTAAATTTTCAAGGTGAAAATAAATCTTTAATGCAGTTAGGAATGTGCAGCATGTTAATGGAAAATCGGGAGGTAATTGAGGGAATGCGACTCAAGGTTCGAACACCAAAATGAGGCTGATATTTCATGGCCATTAAAAGGAAGTTGAATATCAAATAAAAAATAAAAAATATTCTTAAGAATAAGCATTGTAATATATCCAGTAACACATGATTTTATTAAACATTTGGTATTAAATTCATTTTGCGATAAACGTAAAAGCAAAGCAATATTCGGTAGTCGGCTGTACGTTTAGATATAGCAAACCATGTTTCGCAGCTTCACAGGACCACAGCAATTATTCTTGCTGTGCCTTGAAGCATGTCGAAATGGATTACGAGTAGAGCTGTCACACAGCACAATTTGAGATGTATAAATGATTTCTGCTTGCAGCAATTTTGAGAGTTGTGGCATAACAGCGCAAATTTCACATCTTTAGAATTATTCTGCAGAATTTTGCTCTGTGGATAATAAAAAAAAAAAAGTTCTGTATTTATACGGTTGGGTAGCCTAATTAGGACAGGAAGCATTATAGTCTGTCACTT
Source organism: Platynereis dumerilii (assembly GCA_026936325.1). Classification (NCBI taxonomy): domain Eukaryota; kingdom Metazoa; phylum Annelida; class Polychaeta; order Phyllodocida; family Nereididae; genus Platynereis; species Platynereis dumerilii. The sequence continues at coordinate 34,963,477 of JAPTHN010000006.1, read as the reverse complement.
TGATACAGAAAAAATGAGGACCAGTTCACTGTGAAAACTTGCACTTCGTGACTCATGATAGCCGATGAAGTGTCATCTTCTGTACTTTCAACATGGGAAACATAGAGGCTGTTTGATTAGTCATGATCAAGAGTAGGCCGTTTGACTTGTCATAACTGATTTTAGAGTGAAAATCAGATGTATAATCCTTTCATTTGGCTGTCACCAACAAGAGGGATTATAGTCTCCTTAAATCAAATTAACATTGAAAGTATCGGGTATGATGACAAATCATCAGCATGATGACAGACGTATTGCCATTTTCACAGTGCAACAGTCCACTCTTTTTCTATATCAAAGTGACAGACAGTAAGCAATGTGGCGAAGATTCATGAATACATAGGTCCAGGTGACCCGGTCAGAGTTGGAATCACATTCGTAATACGGGCATTGGAAGGCCGGAGCACTTTACCAACTGAGCTAACTTCCTTCGATAGAAGAAACAAAATCTCAACCATTTGATTGGTAGCTCTGACCTGAGTAACACCTAATCTACACACAAAGACCAATTCCATGTATGCATCTGACCAAGTAGGCATCTTGTCAAACAAGCACAAAAACTTGTTAGTCTGTCCAGAGGTCCCACATTTTAAATGTCCGTACACTGAAAACAGACAATGAGTATCTGTGAATGTAATTGGTCTAATCTTCAGCCTGTGACACAAAGTTTAGAGTTTGACATGACCGTTAATGACAAAAACATTTAAAACTTTAAAAGTTATGCAACTAGATCTGTAACAGTTTTGGGTTACAGCAAAGTACGAGATAGAAAAACAAAACAAAAGTTGAACCAGTTGGAGTCATATATTTCAAGACAATTGAAATGAATTCAGGAATGACCAAGCCGTTCAAGTAACCCTTGCGGATACTTTTGCAAGGACAGCATATGAATCACACCCCGTATGCAAGGAGATGATGACAAGATGAAGATTTTTGTCATGAAAACATCCACTCAGATAAGGAAATCCAACTTGTCACAGAATGATCCAGGATATTTCTATACAAAAGACAAGAATGACAGTGGAATCAGAGTTAGGACAGCATCCGAATCACACCCCGTATGCAAGCAGATGATGACAAGATGAAGATTTTTTGTTGTGAACACATCCTCTCAGATGAGGAAATCCAACTTGTCACAGAACGATCCAGGATATTTCGATACAAAACACGTGGACAAATACACTCAGAATCTCAGATGAGGAAATCCAACTTGTCGTAGAGATGTAGGATATTTCAATATACGAGATAGGAAAGACAGTTGGATCAGAATGAGAAGAATAGAAAATCAATAATTCTGCTGGCATGGATCCACCACCAGATTATTGTCAACAAAAATGACTTTTTGGTCCAACTGGTTTTTTATCAGTGAATATTTCAGAACCTGAAAAGCATTGCTTTAAGTTGTTCTGTCCATTCATTCACAAAGTGCTAATTATAGTTTATGGGAAATTTGCAGTTAAAATACTCGTCACATACAAATCTGCAATGAAGAACTCCTTCCAAACAGTTTTTGATAAAGTCTATATGATTAACAATTTTCAGCGTGACAAATTGATTTCTTCATTCTACAGGGAGAACATTTCTAAATACCAAACAGTATAGGATAATTGAACAAATCAAACTGAGAAAAACTGAAAGATTATGAGGGAAGGCCCTGATCACGCAGAACCAGCAATGGTGCAAAAATCAGGTCCGCCGGAGGAAAAAATGCTTCTTTTGGAGCTAGTCTTGCACCACCTACAGCGAAAATTGGAAAGTAATGACCTTTAAAATTATGAAGAACAGATGATCCTCCAAACGTGACAGCTAATTCTTGAAACCAATCAAGTCCATTGACACATTAGATCATTTTCTAAAAAGCTTTCCTGCAAATTTTAATAAAATTCACATGCCATCGGATGGAAATTTGAATAATTGGGCAGTTTCTTGTTGAGAGCAAACAAATTAACAATCCAACAAAGAACAAAAAGCATATTGAAATGGAAAATGTGAAGTGACCCTTTCTATGGTGTCAGCCTTTTATGTGAGTTAGGGCAAAACTGACATTATGAAAATTGGAAGTGGCAGATGAAAAAGCCTTTCAAATTATGAAGTAGAGATGATCCTCCAAACGTGACAACAAATTGTTGCACAAGCCACAGTTAGTCTTTTTCTTAAAGCCTTCCAGCAAATTTTAATGAAATTCACCTATCATCAGACGACCATTTTAATAATTGAGCAGTTTTCATCGAGAGCAAAAAAGTGAAAAATCCAGCAATGATGAAAATAGATATCAAAATGGAAAAACCTTGAAGTGATCGTTTGCATGGTGACAGCCTCTTATGTGAGTCAGTAAAAACTGACATTATGAAAATAACTTGTGATGAATAGAATAGCCCTTAGAGGTAAGAAGAAGAGACAGCCCTCCAAACATGACAACAAATTCTTGAAACCAACCAATCCATGGAACAAGACTCAGTAAATTATTTTCTAAAAAGCTTTCATGCAAATCCAAATTCCATGAGAGGGACATTTTAATTATTGAGCAGGATACCATTGAGAGCAAACAATTGAACAATCCAACAAAGAACAAAAAGCATATTAGAATTGAAAAAGATTGAAGTTACCCTTTTTGTGGTTTCAGCCTCTTATGCGAGTTAGTGAAGAACTGACATTACGAAAATGGGAAGTGACAAATGAAAAAGCCTTTAGAATTATGAAGTACAGACGGTCCTCCAAACGTGACAACCAATTCTTGAATCCAAGCAAGTCCAAGAAAGTCCATCGAAAAGCCACAGGAGATCATTTTCCAAAAAGCTCTCCTTCAAATTTAATCAAATTCACATGCCATCAGACAGACATTTTAATTATTGACTAGTTAATGTGCTAAGGATTTAAAAATGGAAAAGCCGTGAAGTTACTATTTTTATGGTGTCAGACTCTTATGTGAGTCAGTGAAAAACTGACATCACGAAAATATTAAGCGATGAACACAATAGCCTTTAAAAGTATGATGAAGAGATGGCCGTCCAGACATGACAATGAATTCTTGAAACCAACTAAGTCCATCGAACAGACCATAGTATATCATTTTTCTTGGAAGCTCTCCCACAAATTTTAATGAAATTCACATGCCATCGGATGGACATTTTAATAATTGAGCAGTTTGTAATTGAGAGCAAACAATTGAACTAATATAGGTAAAAGAGAAAGCATCTTAAAATGGAAAAGCTATGAAGTGACCATTTTTATGGTCAGCCTGTTGAGTGATCCAGCAAAATATGGAATTTTCAAAATTTGAAGTGAGAAATTGAATAGCTTTTGAAATTCTTACCACAAGATTATACTCCAAACATGACAACTAATTCTTGAAACTAACCAAAATCATCGAACAAGACATAGTAAATCATTTTCTAAAAGGTGTCCCGAAAATTTTAATGAAATTCACGTGCCATCAGACCGACATTTTAATGATTTGTCATTGAGAGCAAACAATTGAACAATACACCAATGAACAAAAAGCATTATAAAATGGAAAAACAGTGTGAAGTGACCCTTTCTATGGTGTCAGCCTCTTATGTGAGTCAGTGAAAAATTGACATTATGAAAGTGGGAAGTGACAGATGAGAAAGCCTTTAAAATTATGAAGTAGAGACGGTCCTCGAAACATGACAACAAATTCTTGAAACCAATTTAGTCCATTGAACAAGACACAGCTAATCATTTTCTAAAAAGCTTTCCCGAAGATTTTAATGAAATTCACATGCCATCAAACAGAGATTTTAATTATTTTGAAGTTTACCATTGTGAGCTAACAATTGAACAATCGAACAATGAAGAAAAAGGATATCAAAATGGAAAAGCCATGAAGTTACGATTTTTATGGTGTCAGCCTCTATGTGAGTCAGTAAAAAATCAGGTGTTTTGAGCATGCGTAAAAGACAAATAGAATAGCCTTTGAAATCATTACAGAGAGATCATACTCCAAGGTGGCAACAAATTTTTGAAACCAACTTACTAATAGTCCATCGAACAAAACAGTTAATATTTTTCTAAAAAGCTCTCCTGCAAATTTTGATGAAATTCACATGCCATCAGACGGACATTTTAATCATTGACCAGTTTGTCATTGAGAGCAAAAAATTGACCAAATAGGGCTTAGAAAAACAACCAGATTGGCACCACGATGTGACCATTTGTATGGTGTCAGCCTGTTATGTAAGCTAGGGTGCATCGTCTGCCCCCTAAAAATGAAAAAAATTTCGTATTCATTTGCACTTCTCCCATATTGCTCCTTTGCCTGAAGAAAAAAACTCTGCAAAATTTCAATAAGATCAGATGTGGCCTTAGGGTGGCACTTTTGCATTAAAGTTTGGTCCAAAAATGACAAAAAGTGATGTTTCACATATTCGCGGTTAGAAATATCTAACCTATTGTTTAATAAAGGAATTTAATTCAGATACCATTGTTCTCGGAAGAAAATAAGCTTTAATTTGAATGGTAGAAAGCTATATTTCTGACTATTTTTTACTTTGAGGAACTTCTGAAAATTTCAACTTTTAGACTATGGTGACAAAATGTTTGAAATGAACTGCTTAAAAGGTCAACTTTTGCAAGACTGTCACACTTTCATTGGAAATAAGCACAAGGCAAACTTTGGTGAAGAAAATAGAAATTTCAACTTATTTTTCAGATGTCTATCTAACAAAATCCAAATGTACAAATTTGCATAAAGTACATGTACATATGTGAAATAAATCACTTCAATGCAATGGCGTTCTGCCATGTCTTTTTCTTTTGACTACATTTTGATTTGACCAAGGTTTTAACAGGTGATATGGCGGATCACTTCCTCAGTTTAGAGACTTCTATGGTTTCACAAAGTCATATTAACATTGTTTTTGTACGATTTATCACATTTCACTAATTAAAAAAGGAAATATCACCATGCAAAAACAACTTCTCCTGAGTCGAAACCATCGATGTTGGTATTCAAATTAAAGCTCTGTTTCTAAGAAATCTAACTACGCTATTTCTAATTCAATGAAACAAAAACTGAAAATATTATCAACAATAACTAACAATAATAATAACTAATGCTCAAATTTCAAGGCTATTGTGCCACCCTTAGACATTGGAATTTTTTCCTGAAATTATGCAGGGCTTCTTTTATGACATAAAGGAACAATACAGCAAAAGTGCATTAAGTACTGAAGATATAGGGGCAGACGATGCACCCTAATGTAAGCCAGCGAAAACTGACATTATGAAAATGGGAAGTGATGGATGAAATAGCCATTAAGATCATGAAGTAGAGACGGTCCTCCAACCAAGTCAAAGTCCAAGCAAGTCCATCAAACAAGACACAGTAAATCATTTTCTCAAAAGCTCTCCTGCAAATTTTAATGAAATTCACATGTCATCAGACGGACATTTTAATGAAGGAGCAGTTTACCATTGAGAGCAAACAATTGAACAAATACAACTAAATGAAAAAGCATGCTATAATGGAAAAGACATGAAGTGACCATTTATGGTGTCAGCCTCTTATATGAGTCAGTGAAAAATCTGGTATTTTGAGAATTGGAAATGACAAATGAAAGAGCCTTCAAAATTATGATGAAGAGGCAGTCTTCTAAACATGACAACCAATACTTGAAACAGTCCATCGAAAAAGCCACAGTAATTCATTTTCCAGAAAGCTCTCCTGCAAATTTTAATGAAATTCACATGCCATCAGACGGACATTTTAATTATTGAGCAGTTTGTCGTTGAGAGCAAACAATTGAACGATCACCAATGAAGAAAAAGCATATTGAATTGGAAAAGCCATGAAGTCACCATTTTTATGATATCAGCCTCTTATGTGAGTTGAAAACTGACATTATGAAAACGGGAAGTGAGCTATGAAATAGCCTTTAAAATTATAAAGAAAAGACTGTCCTCCAAACGTGACAACAAATTCTTGAATCCAACCAAATCCAACCAAGTCCATCGAACAAGCCACAGTAGAACATTTTCTAAAAAGCTTTCCTGCAATTTTTAATGAAATTCACACGCCATCAGACGAACATTTTAATAATTGAACAGTTTGTCATTGAGAGAAAGCAATTTAACAATTCAACAATGAACAAAAAGCGTATTAAATGGAAAAGCCAAGAAGTGATCGTTTGTATGTTGCCGTCCTCTTATGCGAGTCAGTAAAAACTGATATTATGAAAACTGGAAGGGACAGATAAAATAGCCTTTAAAAGTATGAAGAAGAGACTGTCCTCCAAACATGACAACAAATTCTTGAAACCAATTTAGTCCATTGAACAAGACACAGTTAATTATTTTCTAATTAGTTTTCCTGCAAATTTTAATGAAATTCACATGCCATCAGATGGACATTTTAATAATTGAGCAGTTTCTCATTGAGAGCAAACAATTGAACACTCCAAAAAAATAGAAAAAGGATATTAAAATGTAAAGCCATGCAGTGACCATTTATTGTGTCAGCTTCTTGTGTGAGCCATGAAAATCTGGCATTATGAAAATGGGAAGTGACAAATGGAATAGCCTTTGTAATTATGAAGAAGAGATGGTCCTCAAAACATGACAACTAATTCCTGAAACCAACAAAGTCCATCGAACAAGACTCAGTAAATCATTTTCTAAAAAGCTTTCAGGCAAATTTTAATGAAATTCACATGCCATCAGATGGACATTTTAAAAACATGGTGTCAGACTCTAATGTTAGCCAGCAAAATCTGGCATTTTGAGAATTTGAAGTGAGAAATTGAATAGCTTTTGAAATTATTAAGAAGAGGGGATCCTCAAAACATGACAACTAATTCTCCAAACCAACAAGTCCATCGATTAGACACAGTAAATCATTTTCTAAAAAGCTTTCAGGCAAATTTTAATGAAATACACATGCCATGAGACGGACATTTTAATAAATGAGCAGTTTCTCATTGAGAGCAAACAATTGATCAAAATACGGTTAAGAAGAAAAAGAATACTAAAATGGAAAAGCTGGAAAGTGACCATTTATTATGTCAGCTTCTTGTGTGAGTCAGTGTGAAAAGGGCATAGTGAAAATATTACTGCAGATTCAGTTAGTATGAGTTTCTCTGGCCTGTTTTCTCAGTATTCACGTAGTATAATCTGCTTGACTGATTGGCTGGTAAGCAATAAAAACGTCCTCCAAATCTCATAGTTGAACGTATGAAAGTATGAAAAACATAACATTCTGCTTCAGTGAGCACTGAGTTTCATAAATGGACAAGATTAGCAAGTGAGGACTGACAGTTTGACTGACCCAAGACACGTCAACTGGCCTTGAGATACGTTTCATGCTATTCAAATTAGATTTATACTGTGTAATCCAGTGCCTCCACCAATCACATGAACTGTATCTGCTACGTTTCACTGTCATATTGCAGAAACTCATACTTCTTGAAATTGCAGTAACTGACAAAATTAATAAAATAGCCTTTAAAATTACAAAGAAGAGATGGTCCTCTAAACCTGACAACTAATTCTTTAAACCAACAGACAATACATCAAGAGAAAATTTTGCGAACCCAATTAAACAGAATAGAATAATTATTATTGAACAAATAAAGCTGAGAAAAACGGGAAATTATGAGGGAAGCCCCGAAGTGGCAACTAATTCCTGAAACCAATGAAGTCCATCAAACAAGACTCAGTTATTTCTAGGAAGCTTTCGTGCAGATTTTAATGAAATTCACATACCACCAGATGGACATCTTAATTATTGAGAACCCAGGCAGCAAATTTACGTTGTTACAACGTTGTGACCACGTCATACTTCGGTTGTTACCACGTGAAAATTCTACGTGTAACAACCTGGAAATGTATGGTTGAAATTATGTTGTCACAACGTAGAAAGGCAACGTCTAAATATTATGTGGTCACCACGTGGCCACAACGTGAAAGGCAACGTCTAAATATTATGTGGTCACCACGTGGCCACAACGTGAAAGGCAACGTCTAAATATTATGTGGTCACCACGTGGCCACAACGTGAAAGTTTCACCTATGAGCAACTTGGGCACGACGTGGTCACAACGTGGTCACAAGGTGAAAGTTTCACTTCTCCACAACCCCATTAATTGCTTAAATATTTAAGTTCATTTCTGAATAACAACAGAAGCTGGAATTAAGAAACATTTACACTTTATTTTAAATTATACACAAAAATTTAATTCAATCAAGTTCGTATTGATCTTGGCCTATTCGGAGTCTGATCCGTCAACCAGCTGGATTCCAACAGTCGTTCTCGGTGTTTTTTGTTGCTGCAAAACACAAGTAAACAAATTCTAAAAATAGGGAATAAAGAGATCACAGGTATATTGAACTGAACAATTCAATATAGTTTTCCAGGGCCCAAAATTGAAATAGGAAAGATGAGGGAAACATTGTCCACGTACAGGATCGAGCACCTGGTAATGTACCTGAATTTATATTCAATAGGCAAGCAAAAAGGCACTATGAAGAATATAAGGCTTTTTACCTTGTACCTAGATCCTCCTTTCTTCTTGGGGCAATGCTTCAATGTGTTTGTGATGAGTTGCTCAACTTCACTGGCAGTTGACCCCGGATGGACTTTCAAGCATGCTCCTGAAAATATAATCAGCCTCACTGTTCAAACAAAATCTCATTCAGTTGAAATCCTCACAGACTTTCAACTCAAGAAGCAACAAAAAAATTTCTATAATCAATAAGCACTACTACATACAATAAAAGCATTAATATATGTACAAATGTCTATATTTTTAACAGTATTCAAAAAATTAGAAGTACTAAAAACATAGGCTGCGCAGCAGCAAACCTTCAGCGAAAGACATCTTTAAAAGTCATAAAAGCGATGTTGACAAAATTGGTATAATGTCAAATAAAACTTCTCTGCACAGCTTGTGCAGTCTTAATTGCAAAAAATTCAATATATCGGTACTTACGAATGATAGTCCTTGAAACAGGGAGTTCAATGAAGGAACGCTTCTCCAGAGGCCCCTGGCCCTTCAAAATAGCCCCTCGCCCTTCAAACTAAACACTGACCAAAGTCGGTTTATGAATTCCCAGCAGCCTACGTACGATATCATCCTGATTCCTGGTTCAACAGTGGCCCTTGAGTGATGAAAAGTATAACTTCTAAAAGAGAATAAAAATGAAACATGTATATATATTTATAAGTGACCTATCAAATTATCTTTCGTTTAATGGATTCATATGCCACATATCAGCAGCATATAGGCCTGTACGTATAAGTCTCAACTAATCTTGACAGAGTCCAATTTTTTTAAAAATGGACGATGTGGGGGACAGGACTTTTTACAAGTTTATGCTCCTGTATCTTTGCTACAGGTCTTTGAGATTCATAAACAATTAAGGTTCCTTTGAAAATTTACAATGAATGATACAAGACAAGTATTTGCATGCACGGAAATATCAATATTTACCAATTGCTTCTTGAAGACTGGATCTTCAAGTCTGTCTTGAAACTCATCCAGCTCCTCCATGGTGTCAAGGGGCCATAGCAGCATATCCTCAGCCTCTTTCACAGGATGCACTGCCACCGTCAGGGTCCTCAGCATTGTCAGCATTTCCCTCTGGTTTTACTCCAGGATGTGGAGACCCATGAGTAGCTAAGGCAAGACTGTAATGAAACAAATGGTTTAATTTGAGCAAGTAATCGTTTCTATTAAATTATCCTTAGCAATAACAAGAGTTAAATGGCTCAATCAAGACACTGATAATTTATACCAAACGACTCAAACAACGTTACATCATTTACCTAAGAGATCATGACATTAATATCGCCATTGTCACTGAACACAGGATATTCCACTCTGCCCCTGGGTGTAGTGAAACCAGCTAGTTCTGAAAGAAAAAAGAGACTACATTATATAAACTTTATTAAAATTTTGCCAGACTAGAGGCTATTTTATGATTATGTAATTAGGGTGCTCTGATGGTAGAGCTTATTCAACGAAGACTATGGATCCAGGTTGTTGTAAATCCAAGTATTGTAGATATACTGATACATACATGTTCACTGTTTCCTAGCCAAAGCTCAACTGCCCAGGACTGGCCAGTAACCAGCCTTTAGGTAGCTGTTGGGGGTTTAGATCCCATACCCTATTATGGGGATCAACCTGAGAATCAATTTATAGTTTTCATCTTCCTATTCAAACAAATGCTATTAATGAAATAAAATTTTCATATGATACTTGATTTCTTGCGATTCAGCTTAGATTACATATTACATTAGATGCTTTAGGTTAAAATTTGTGAAAATTTAGAATGGATAACAACTTTTTCATAAATTTTACACATCGCACAAACTAAAAAATAAGTTTAAAACTATAAAATAACAATATCACAATTTAAAAATACATGAAATTAGCTGTACAAAAAAAGGAAGACTGTTTAAGTCTTTCATCTTCCTATTCAAACAAATGCTATTACTGAAATACTCTTTTAAATAATTAATGAATAAATAATTACTAGATAAAAAATACATAACAGTATTTCCCTCTGTAGTCTTAGGGGCTCAATCAGCAAGATTTATCATTTATATAGTTTACTTTATTTACCTGACAGATGGCGTTTCTTTTGGCCGTTCGAAGACCCTTAGCATGATGTATCTTGCTTCCTCAACCTGCAACTTTCTGAGGGAGGACTTCATGGATCTAACGAAATGTGAAAACAAAACATGATGAAAAGACGTCAAGTTTTGCAGGACAATTAGAGATGATAATATAAAACGTAGTGCAGTTGAATTAACGCAATGAATTATTAAGTTTTACAGTTGAAGCAATGTTTCATTATTACTCCACACATACGATTTCTTTGTGATTTTCATCAAATTTATTGCCTATTTATCTGAGAGGTTTTCCATCGTAATACTCTCATCATCACTGCAGGCAGGGTTTTCCGTTCTTCTCCTCAGTGTAGTGGAACCAGCTAGCTCTATAAAAATGAAGATTATATTATATAAAGTGCAATATAATTTTTTTTTACTAAAGCTTGTTTTATTTCACAACACAACCAAAAGGTGCTAAGTAGCTCAATTATAATGCATAATTTATATACAGTTGTAAGGATACCATCTCCGCAAGACTACTTCAGAGCAGTGAAAGTATGCAAATGGGCCAAAAATGCGGAGTGACACAATAGTCAACCATACAAGTAACAAACAAAACATTATGTAGATTCAAACTTTATTACCTGACACTGTACTACTTCCATTGGAAGGAGGGTTTGGCAGAAAGGCCTCTTCTTCATCGCTTGCTTCATTCCGGTCTGAAGTGCTGTCCTACACTAAAACAACGGAATTTTGTCACTTGAAGGGTAATACTATAAATAATTAATGAAATCATTTTTTAAAAAAGGGAGCACGAAGCAATTAAAAACAACTGCATATCATCTGAATGCTATGGAGCGCATGGGCCAGAAACGCATGCAACCTATTTATTTCAACTGTTGCAGCTCTATATTACATCTTCTAGAAATAAAGGACGAAATCATGCGATTTGTCAGAAAAATTGCTTGAGTGATAATATGGGACATTCACAGACTCAAGTCTATTTGGTTCCCATGAAATACTAGTAGGAAAAACAACCAGTGAACAGTGCATAATACAACCACAAACACCAATCCTTCATAGTCATGGAATTGAATCAATAAGTGACTGATATATATGAAAAATGCATTTACACTTTCCAGTTCAGAAATCCTTGCAGCTCTTTGTCACATGTGCGTCAATGAAAGATAATCCAGTAATCGCCAGGTGGCATGGTGTGAAGCGACTTAAACCACCTATGGAAAATTTGTAACACTAATATCATCCCCTTACAGTGTGAGGTGAAAACACGACGTCCTGACAACGTGAAAATGACGTAGTATGCAACGCAACGGGATTTCTACCAATTTACAACGTAGAAAAACACGTCGTGACAACGTGAATATGACGTAGTACGCAACGCAACGGGATTTCTACCAATTTACAACGTAGAAATCACGTTGTGTGCTGCCTGGGAAGTTTGTCGTTGAGAACAAAAATTGAACAAACACAGCAAAGAGAAACAACTGCATTGCCACCATGACGTTGCCATTTTTATAATGTCAACCTGTTATGTGAACAAGTGAAAATCTGGTATTTTTGAGAACATGAAGTCACTGATGGAACAGTCTTTAAATTATGAAGAAGAGATGGTCCTCCAAATATGACAATCAATTCTTGAAACCAACCAAGTCCATTGAACAAGACAGAGATAATTATTTTCTTTAAGGTTTTCCTGCTAATTTTAATGAAATTCACAAGGCGTCAGACGGACATTTTAATAATTGAGCAGTTTGTCATTGAGAGAAAACAATTGAACAATCCAACAATCAACAAAAGGCATATTAAAATGGAAAAGACATGAAGTGACCATTTCTATTGTGTCAGCCTCTGATGTGAGTCAGTGTAAAACTGGCATTGTGAAAATATGAAGTGAGGAATAGACTAGCCTTTAAAATTATGAAGAAGAGACGGTCCTCCAAACGTGACAACAATTTCTTGAAACCATCCAGTCCATTGAACAAGACAAAGTAAATAATTTTCTCGAAGGTTTCCGGAAAATCTTAATGAAATTCATATGCCATCAGACAAACATTTTAATTATTGAGCAGGTTAGAGTAGGTCGGGGCATGCGGCCCCCCCTTAACTTCGAGGTGCGATTTGACCTACTTTTTATGGGCGAATATTTGAATGCTTATGCTGTCAGGAAGGGATCACTTGACTCTACTAATAACTAGTGAAACAAATGTCTATCAATTTTAATAAAGGAGTTACGGCCATTCTTGTAAAAAATTTAAAATGGCCTTCTTACCCCACCCATCGGGCAAGAAGCCCCCCTATTATAATCCTATGGCAATTTTTTTTGTGAGCGCATTCAGCCTAAAAGTTATTTCTTAGGGTTCTTCTATCATTTTTAAGGCATTCTATTCACGTTTTCTAAATTCCAGAATTTTTCTGTTCATACTATTATTTTTAAATATTTTTTGCCCAGTTTCAATTTTGGGCCAATTTTTTTTCTATTTTAATTAGCTATTCTATCAAGATTTAAGGTAAAGTACACATTATTAAATGGTTCCTGAAGCAGCTTCGAACCCCCAGTGAAGGGGGCCTCATGCCCCATATCATGTGGGGCCTCTCGCCCCAAACCCTCATATTTTAATTTGACCTCTATATTTTGAACTAAATGCAAAAAACATGATCCAAATCATATTTATGTGATGGTCATAAAGTGAAGCAATGCAGATATCCATTATACTTTTAAAAATTTCCAAATTTATTTCTGACAACCCCTTTAAAGAATTAGTCAAAGTTACAAAAACCATGCACATTTTTTTGTTTCTTTAATTTCTGCTATGGTTTGGTGCTGTTTGCCCTGAAAATTTGTGACGTCACCTGAAACGCCTCTAGCTTCAATCCTATCAAAAGATAAACGCACCAAAAATGTAAGTTTGGATATAAGCCTGGGGGGGCCTCTCACCTAACCCGGGCTTCTTGCCCCGACCTACTCTACCATTGAAAGCAAACAATTGAACAATCCAGCAATGAAGAAAAGGCATATAAAAATGGAAAAGCCATTGGGTAACCATTTTTATGGTGTCAGCCACTTATGTGAGTTAGTGAAAAGCGGACATTATAAAAATTAAGTGACAGATGAAAAGGCCTTTAAAATTATGAAGTAGAGACGGTCCTCCAAACATGACAACAAATACTTGAGTCCAACCAAGTCCATCGAACAAGCCACAGTAAAACATTATCCAAAAAGCTTTCCTGCAAATTGTAATGAAATTCACATGCCATCCAACAATGAAGAAAAAGAATCTTTTAAAATGGAAAATCCATGGATTGGCCATAGTTATGATGTCAGCTTGTTATGTGAAAATCTGGCATTTTGAGAATTTGAGGTGAGAAATTGAATAGTCTTTGAAATTATTACAACGAGATTATACTCCAAACATGACAACTAATTCTTGAAACCAAGTCCATCAAACAAGACACAGTTTATTATTTCGTAACTTTCCTTTAAATTTTAATGAAATTCACATGCCATCAGCCAAGCATTTTAATTATTGAGCAGTTGAACTTTCCAGGCCAATCTAGAAACCTAAATTTGACGGATTTTAACCAATTTTTAGTGGATTTTCTTGTATACTGTGGGTAATTCATCTGCTGGACGACTGACTTGCGGCCAAGTTTCAGGCTTATTAGTAAAGACTTTAAGTTTTCTCAGAGCACATATTAATATTTCTCAGAATTCTTTATGCGGCCAGCAATAGTTCATTCTCCTGTCCCATTATAGCAAAACAACCCCATACTATGATGGAACCACCATTATCTTTCACAGTTCGGAGGATGTTCTGTTCCTTGAAAGCAGCACCTTTAGGACGCCAGACATAGTAATTTGGACCGTGGCCAAAATGTTCAATTTTTTATTAGTCTGTCCACATGACATGGTAAAAGTAATCATATAATCCATCAAGGCTGTTTTAGTGAAGTACAGCCAGGTTTCGTTGTGCTTTTGGCCAAAGTCAAGACCGCTTTGTCCAACATCCGAAAGGTACTGCTTCAAAGGACATAACATCCTCCCAACTATGAAAGATAAAGGGCGTCCGTCATGGTAAGGAGTTGTTTTACTACAAATGGGACATGAAAATAAAATGTTGTTGAAAGCATAATGAATTCTGAAATATCAAGAAATTCTCTGAGAAAACTCAAAATTTTCACTTATCAGCCTGAAAAGTGTCCACAATTGGGTCTTCCAGCAGACCAATTACACAGAGTATACAAGAGAAAATCCACTAAAAATTGATTAAAATTTGTCAAATTTAGGGGTCTACAATGGCCTGGACAGTTTCCCATTTAAGCTATTCCTGTGTTTGTTAGAGAGTTGCGTACAAAGAAGGTAAGAAGTGCCAGAAACTTTCAGGAACAACTGTATTTCCAGAGAATGTAGGCCTGCTGAATCTGACTTGAAATTATTTGAGACAAGTTACATTGGCATGTTAGTCCCAGAGCTACAGGGGTTTTATTTATGTTTTTGAGGCGAAAAGGTTCAATGGGTGGGTTTTATGAAGAAAATTCTCAGGATTTCAAAAATGCAAGTCTTACAACTGTAAAGGCAGACACAACTTCACAATATTCATTTTAAGTGTGGTACCTCCTAATCTCGTTTTTCAGACTATTTTTACTCCAAATAAATTTTATGATCCCCTAATTTACATTTAAAGATGGCCGCCAATCTAAATAAAAAAGGCGAAGGGCATTTTAATGTTGACTATTCCAGTAGGCCTCTATGATTTTCAAACCAATATTGTCAGTAAGTCATTTGACAGGAAAAAAGTAGCATTTGTCAGTTTTTGTATAGGGTTGAACTTTTTGTAAAAATAAGTTTAACACTTCTTGTACAGCCGCAAACTACAATTCTTTTTTTTTTTTGAAGAATTCTTTATTTTTTAATCTGGGACTGGTGACCGTGACCAGTTGACTTTGGTGAAATCTAGGACACTTTTATACAACCATCATGGGGTTGTTCTCGTTTTTGACACCTAACTTGTGACCCAAGTGAACCATAACGTGTGTGCTACTCTTGATTTTGTTGGAATTTTCAGGGGGGGGGGGGGGTCTGGGGCAACCCCTCCCCTCTCCATACAGGCTAAAAACAAAAATTACATGACCATTTTCAACTAACCAACCAAACTTCTTGCACTTGTTTCGTAAAGGGAGACAATAATTATAAACAGTGGTCCAACATGGTTGCTTTTTCTCAAAAACTAAAGAAGAGAGAACTTGTCTGCTAATTTTTTAAAATTTAAAATATCAAAATTTTAAAAGCACATGATTCCACTGCCTGCGTAAAAGCCGCTGATTAGCCTGTTACATGTTTTTCATCAAAAGTTGGGGGGGGGGAGGGGGCGGGGGGCCCTCCCTGCCCACCCCTTGGAGCCGCCACTGCAATCAAATCATGCCACCTTTTTATGAGATATCGATTTCAAAATTTCGTCCCCCAAGGGAAATTCTTTTGGCGTGGCATGAAAGATGACATGTTTCAAGGAGAGTTTATTTAATTTAAATAATTTTTTCTTGAAAAAGAAAGGATAAGAGTTGAAAGTTGTTTGTCAGCATGAATATTTATATCAACACCCAGAATATTTATTCTTTTGAAAGGTTTATTGCGCTAAAACATCTTTTACTTGACAAGTCTTGCTTTTTTAAGTTTGGTAAAATGTATAGGCTTGGGCCTATGTCAATAAGGGACCGTTCAGAATTTATGACTGGGGGGGTTGGGAGTTTTGGCCGAGGGGGTACTAACTTTTCACACGTGTTTCAAGGGGGGGTATTCATTTTGACAACAATTCCAAGGATGGGGTAAGAAATTTTAACAAAGAAAAAATGTTTAAAAACACACATAAACTAATTTTATTTGGACTTTTTTACGTGCAAAAGTCCGCAAAATGACGTGAATCTGTAGATTCTGTACGCGTGGCCGTGTATAACAGTATATATGTGTGTATTGCTTTGTATGTCGAGGGGTACTAAAAATACGCGCGAAACCTGAGGGTGGGGTACAAAAAATCTGCATGAAACTCAAGGGGGGGGGTATCAATTTTTGACGGGAAGTTCCAGCAAAACTCCCACCCCCCCAGTCGTAAATTCTGAACGGTCCCTAATTCAACTATTCAAGTTATATTAAATACATTAGCATACAATCACACCTTCTCCTTAAGAATATAGCCATTCTAACTAGGGTGGTGAGTTAGAAATGAGTTACACGGTGATTAGGACATGTGGAATTGAAAATTCATAAGAAAATTTTGTGTTTCCGAGGAGATTTTTCACACTTACTTCAACATTTATTTAGCCTTAGGAGGGTTGACAACTGTAGTAACAAGCAAATCAAGGTGACAAATGAAAGTTAAATTCAAGGGCTATCCATCCACATCCATTTTGGTAAGTTAGAATGAGTTATATGGCGATTATAGCAGGTTGAATTGAAAATATATGGGAGAATTTTGTGTTTCCGAGGAGATTTTTGACGGTGACACCCTATGAGTCCGAGGGCCCGCCAAATCGCGGGCCCGCGAGTCCGAGGGCCCGCGAGTCCGAAGGCCCGCCCCTCCGAGGGCCCGTCATTCCGAGGTGCCCTCAGGGCATCTTGGGTCTGAGGTGCCCCCAGGGCACCCCTTACGATCGTCTTTAGAGGTCCGCTATTCCGAGGGCCCGCCATTCTGAGGGCCCGCCATTCCGAGGGCCCGCCGGTCCGAATCCGAAGTGCCCTGAGGGCATCACCACGCTGTGATGCCCACAGGGGAGATGGACAATGCCCTTGGGGTTCTGTATGGAGCTGGCTGGCTGTATCAAATCTATCTATCAATCTATCTATCTATCTATCTATCTATCTATCTATCTATCTATCTATCTATCTATCTATCTCTCTATCTATCTATCTATCTATCTATCTATCTATCTATCTATCTGTCTGCCTGCCTGTCCGTCTATCTGTCTATCTGTCTGTCTTCATCTATGTCTCTGTCTCCATCTACGTCTCTGTCTGACTGTCTCTGTACATGCAGGCCTATGTCTCTGGTTCCATCTATCAATCTGCGTTTTTCCATGTAACTTTGCTATTTACGAAATGGGGTCTGCATTGAGGTGAGGCTGGTGCCCCTGAAATATTAATTTTCCTCAGATCCCTCCTACCTTTTTTTCTGAGCTATGCCATGATAAAATAAGAATTTCTGTGAAGTTTCGTGAATATTGGACAATATGTAGGTGTGGCCACTTTGATGTGTGATATGTGGTCTACACTAGCAATTGTGCAACGTACGAATTACGTACTTAAATTCTACATACGAAACTCACAAAAAAGAGCGGATCCGTAGTACGTATGTACATTTTCATACGAATTTCATACGTATTCATAAAAATTTCACACCTGTAGGTACTTTTCAGTTACTTTTGCCATTGTTTTGCAATATGGTTATCATAAATGGTTTAAGTTTAGACCTTGCATTGACCTATCTAAAATAAAATCAGCAAAAAAATCTAGTTAAAGCCCCAAAAACCAACTTAACACGTATAAAATCCATACAAAAATTTACGTATGTTTTACGTACGTAAATTTTCGTACGTATTTCATACATGAAAACAACCGATTTACGTACGAAATACGCAAGAAAGAGCATCGTACGTTTTACGTACGCTGCACAATTGGCCATGTACTTGAAACTCATTGGAAGATAGCTACTTGAACTGGCTACCTGGTAGTTACCTGGCAGCTGCTTGATACTTTGGGAAGATAGAGCTCTACTTGAACTGGCGACCTGGCAGTTACCTGGCAGCTACTTGAAACTCAGTGGAAGATAGCTGCTTGAACTGGCTACCTGGCAGTTACTTGAGACCTAGTGGAAGATAGCTGGGCGTCCCCCCAGGCTCCCTCTCTCCTCCCATTTCTTCCCATTTCTTCCCATTTCTGGCCGGTGACGGGGCCGGAATCCAACCCTCCGAAAAGCGGCAGAGCGTGGCCGGTGACGGGGCCGAAACTCAGCAGGCTGCATGCGGGGAGTGGCCCCGTCACCACAAGATTTGGTTTGGGTCACCGCAAACTTTGGGAAGATAGCTACTTGAACTAGCTACCTGGCAGCTACTTGAAAATCAGTGGAAGATAGCTACTTGAACTGGCTACCTGGCAGTTACCTGGCAGCTACTTGAGACCTAATGGAAGATAGCTTGGCGTCCCCCCAGCCTCCCTCTCTCCTCCCGTTTCTTCCCATTTCTGGCCGGTGACGGGGCCGGAATCCAACCTTCCGAAAAGCGTCGAAACGTGGCCGGTGACGGGGCCCCAAATCAGCAGGCTGCTGCGTGTGGCCCCGTCACCACAAGATTTGGTTTGGGTCACCGCAAACTTTGGGAAGAAAGCTACTTGAACTAGCTACCTGGCAGTTACCTGGCACCTACTTGAAAATCAGTGGAAGATAGCTACTTGAACTGGCTACCTGGCAGTTACCTGGCACCTACTTGAGACCTAATGGATAGCTTGGCATCCCCCGAGCCTCCCTCTCTCCTCCCATTTCTTCCCATTTCTGGCCGGTGACGGGGCCGGAAACTCAGTGGAAGATAGCTACTTAAACTGGCTACCTGGCAGTTCCCTGGCAACTACTTGAAACTCAGTGCGAGGAGAGAAGGAGGCTGGGGGGACACCCAGCTATCTTCCCAAAGTTTCAAGTAGCTGCCAGGTAACTGCTAGGTAACCAGTTCAAGTCCCTATCCCATGTAACTGCTTTGATGAAATTGATGACGCATTTTTGTAAGATCATTTACCACCCTTATGTTTTCATATTTACTATTTAGAAATACACTGTATGTATACAGGGAGCTGTTGTAAGGGAAGAAGGATCGCTTTGGTAATACAAAAGGTACAATGTGGGTAGCTACAGCACCCTAATGACACTGAAATACAACACAATTTCAATTCACTATTCTTAAAGGAGAAAGGGGGGGGGGGGCTCAGACAAGGAAGGTGCCACTGAGGGAGACCAGCCGCCATTAAATTTTTGGGTACTCTTGTGTTCCTTAGGGTACTCTTGTGTTCCCTAGGGCATTATCGTGTTCCTCATGGCATTCAAGGTGATCCTCAGGGCACTCTTGTGTTCCTCAGGGCACTCTTGTATTCCTCAGGGCACTCTTGTGTTCATCAGGGCACACTTGTCTTCATCAGGGCGCTCCTGTGTTCCTAACAGCAGCATTTTTTGCCTTAGGGCACTCTTGTTTTTCTCAGGGCACTCTTGTGTCCTCCAGGGCACTTTTGTGTTCCTTAGAGCACCCTCTTTTTCCTTAGCGCACTCTTGTTTTTCTTAGGGCACTTTTTGGTTCCTCAGGGCAATTTCGTGTTCCTTAGGGAACTTTTTTTTCTTTCTTGTGGCGTTCTTCGTTTCGTGTCACTCTTTGTTCCTCAAGGCACTCTTATGTTCCCCAGGGCAGTTTTAGCCCCCTTTTGGCACACTTGTGTTCCTTATTAAAGCACCCTCGTGTTACTCAGGATACTCTAGTGTTCCTTAATCCACATTTTTGTTTCTCAGGGCACATTTGTGTTCCTTAGGGCACTTTTTAATTCCTTGGGTACCTTTGTTCCTCAGGGCACCTTTGTTTTCCTATGGACACCTTTGTGTGTCCCAGGGCACCTTTGTGTGTCCCAGGGCACCTTTGTGTGTCCCAGGGCACCTTTGTGTTCCCCAGGGCACCTTTGTGTTCCCCAGGGCACCTTTGTGTTCCTCAGAGCACCTTTGTGTTCCCCAGGGCACCTTTGTGTTCCTCAGGGCACCTTTGTGTTCCCCGGGGCACCTGTGTTACTCAGGGCACCTTTGTGTTACTCAGGGCACCTTTGTGTTACTCAGGGCACATTTGTTTCTCCTCAGGGCACATTTGTTTCTCCTCAGGGCACATTTGTTTCTCCTCAGGGCACATTTGTTTCTTCTCGGGGCACATTTGTTTCTCCTCAGGGCACATTTGTTTCTCCTCAGGACACATTTGTTTCTCCTCAGGGCACCCCTGTTTTCCTTAAGACACTTGTTGATTCCTCAGGACACTTCTGTGTTCTCAAGGCATTATTTCCCCTTTGGAGCACTCTGAAGACAAAAAAGGAATTATAATGCATGGATGGAAGGCTGTTAAAGCAGATGATTGGGGCATTGTAGCCACAGGGGACTCTAAACCAATTGGGCCCTTGTATATACAGGGGACTCTAAACCAATGTACATGCTATTTACTTAAAGGCACACAATAATCAAAACCAAATTTTTAAAGTAAATTTCTTCCAGTAAATAAATGGGGTCCAATGATCATATGTCTATAATATTAGAGAAATTGCCCTTTACTGTGCACAGTAAATAATTTGTAAAAACGCCGAATTCATGAAAAAACTGTGGCTCCTCGTTTGGCCATGCTCTGTAATATGAATGACGTAAGATTGGAGCTCCCCCCTCTCATGCCCAGTTCAGTAGGGAGCACTCATGCGTGACATTGCGCATATTGCAGTGTTTTAGGCTCTGTGGGGAATGCAAGTTAATGACAGGTAGCAGCACCTCCTGGAACCAATCTTGAAGACGTGTGAAACCAGTCAACCATAATATTTACTTTTTGCCCAGCCTAACGTCACTTGCCAACTTTCCTTGCAACAGGGGTCGCTTTTTATTTTGCCAATTTTGGACTTGAAATCTTGAATTAAAGTCTTGTTGTTTATGCTTTTATTTTCGCTGAAATTCAAAATAATCAACATATCTTTTTTAAGGAGAAGCTCCAGGCTCTCAAATGATAAAAAAGGTCCATTACAGTTGTCCTTTAAACTTGGTTCAGAAGCCCCTGTGCTTGTAGCAACATATTTAAATTTAAGGCGTCAGAGAGCCATATGACCTGCGGGGGGGGGGGGGGGGAAGGCTGAACTGGGAGGTCGATTGGATGTGGGGGGGGGGGGGTGCTCAGAGACATAGTTATAAACTGAAACTGAGGAGGCTGCTCTGACCCTATGAATGTATCATGTCCTTATGCACTAAGGATAATTACCTTTGTGTTCCTCAGGGCACCTTTGTGTTCCCCAGGGCACCTTTGTGTTCCTCGGGGCACCTTTGTGTTCCCCAGGGCACCTTTGTGTTCCTCAGAGCACCTTTGTGTTCCCCAGGGCACCTTTGTGTTCCTCAGGGCACCTTTGTGTTCCCCGGGGCACCTGTGTTACTCAGGGCACCTTTGTGTTACTCAGGGCACCTTTGTGTTACTCAGGGCACATTTGTTTCTCCTCAGGGCACATTTGTTTCTTCTCGGGGCACATTTGTTTCTCCTCAGGGCACATTTGTTTCTCCTCAGGACACATTTGTTTCTCCTCAGGGCACCCCTGTTTTCCTTAAGACACTTGTTGATTCCTCAGGACACTTCTGTGTTCTCAAGGCATTATTTCCCCTTTGGAGCACTCTGAAGACAAAGAGGAATTATAATGCATGGATGGAAGGCTGCTAAAGCAGATGATTGGGGCATTGTAGCCACAGGGGACTCTAAACCAATTGGGGCCTTGTACATTGGTTTAGAGTCCCCTGTGTCTACATGATATTTACTTAAAGGCACACAATAATCAAAACCAAATTTTTAAAGTAAATTTCTTCCAGTAAATAAATGGGGTCCAATGATCATATCTTGAATTAAAGTCTTGTTGTTTATGCTTTTATTTTCGCTGAAATTCAAAATAATCAACATATCTTTTTTAAGGAGAAGCTCCAGGCTCTCAAATGATAAAAAAGGTCCATTACAGTTGTCCTTAAAACTTGGTTCAGAAGCCCCTGTGCTTGTAGCAACATATTTAAATTTAAGGCGTCAGAGAGCCATATGACCTGCGGGGGGGGGGGGGAGAAGGCTGAACTGGGAGGTCGATTGGATGTGGGGGGGGGGGGTGCTCAGAGACATAGTTATAAACTGAAACTGAGGAGGCTGCTCCGACCCTATGAATGTATCATGTCCTTATGCACTAAGGATAATTACCTTTGTGTTCCTCAGGGCACCTTTGTGTTCTTCAGGGCACCTTTGTGTTCCTCAGGGCACCTTTGTATTCCTCAGGGCACCTTTGTGTTCCTCGGGGCACCTTTGTGTTCCCCAGGGCACCTTTGTGTTCCCCAGGGCACCTTTGTGTTCCCCAGGGCACCTTTGTGTTCCTCAGGGCACCTTTGTGTTCCCCGGGGCACCTGTGTTACTCAGGGCACCTTTGTGTTACTCAGGGCACCTGTGTTACTCAGGGCACCTTTGTGTTACTCAGGGCACATTCGTTTCTCCTCAGGGCACCTTTGTTTCTTCTCGGGGCACATTTGTTTCTCCTCAGGGCACATTTGTTTCTCAGAGACATAGTTATAAACTGAAACTGAGGAGGCTGCTCCGACCCTATGAATGTATCATGTCCTTATGCACTAAGGATAAATACGACAGTAGGAGGACAGTAGGAGGAAAGAAGAATGAGGCAAAGGATGATTGAAAAGTTCTGTCCAACACAAATCTCGGTTGCCCATGCCGGACCAGAGCAGGAATCAAACCCTTGACCAAGTGATTGACCAGTAGTGATCTACCAACTGAGCTAACCCTCTACTCTCCCTCTCGAGGAAGGAAGAAAGGAATAAAGGAAGGAAGGAAGAAAGGAAGGAAGGTAGGAAGGAAGGAAGAGAGAATTCAGTAGCAAGCAGGCAATTCAGTAGCAATCAGACAATTCAGTAGCAATCAGTCTGACTCATAATGAAGACTAACAGTGCCCTAAGGGCT
Source organism: Platynereis dumerilii (assembly GCA_026936325.1). Taxonomy (NCBI): domain Eukaryota; kingdom Metazoa; phylum Annelida; class Polychaeta; order Phyllodocida; family Nereididae; genus Platynereis; species Platynereis dumerilii. The sequence goes on along the minus strand of JAPTHN010000006.1, from coordinate 34,940,103 downwards.
ACTGACAATGCCCTGAGGACATTTCGGACTGACGGGCCTTCGGACTGCAGGGCCTTGTCACTCCTCCAGATGGGACCCTAGCTTTCGGACTAGTGGGCCCTAGTACTGGAGGGCCTTCGGACTAGCGGGCCCAAAAACAATACCCTCAGGGCACCATGGTTAGTCGATGCCCTCAGGGCACCTAGATGCCCTCAGGGCACCCAAAAATCGGACTGGCGGGCCCTCGGACTTGCGGGCCTTCGGAATCGCCGACCCTCGGACTCGTGGGCCCTCGGACTGGCGGGCGGACACCATTTTTGACACTGTCAACATATGTTTTGCTTTTGGAGGGTTGACAGTTGTAGTAACAAGGAAACAAGGTGCCAAATGAAAGCTTACATCAAGGGCTATCCATCCACATCGATTTTTGGTGGGTTAGAAATGAGTAATATGGTGATTAGGACATGTGGAATTGAAAATATATGGGACAGGTTTGTGTTTCCGAGAAGATTATTGACACTGACCGCAACATTTATATAGCTTTTTAAGGGTTGAATGTTGTATAGTAGTAATAAGGAAACTAAGGTGGCAAATGAAAGCTCACATCAAGGGCTATCCATCCACATCTGCTTTGGTAGTTAGGAATGAGTTATCTAGTGACTGTCAAGTGATCTCCTGATTGGCAGAAATGAGAAAATATTGATTTTTCCATTTTCTCAATGAAATATTAACGATGCTGGCAGGACAATAAATTGGAATAATGATTTCAAAATAAACATGATACAATTCCATATCAGGCAAATATGCATAACAGTCCCATTGAAAAATGAATCATAACATGTACTAAGAACATAGTTTAACAGCAATATCATAAAAAAAAGGAAGTATTCATTGTTAGCCTTATTGCCGACTTCATTACTCAACCTCTTTAAGTGTAGTTTATCTATATATATTTGTCAACTGAATAATAACAATTAAAGAAGACAGATAAACTGTATACTTATAATAATCATTTTATCACATGGTTGGCTGTGATTATCACTGTACATACAGTAAATATATCAGGGCCTATGATATTACAAGTAAAAAATACCAACCTTCAAGGGCGATATTTTTTAACAATGGATATGACATCACCAGCATTTCAGCTGCCTGATGATGTCACAAACCAAACAAGGGCCAGAATAATGGGATTGTGACGTCATGTCCATTGTTGCTTCATGGTGACGTCACATTTTTGTAATGGTAGAAAATAGTCCCTCTTTATAACTGAAAATTTGAGGTAAAACCAGACCTGTGATAAAAACAAAGCAATCACGCGTCAGGGCACTTCGTACAATATCACTCGCTGTTGTGTGAATTAATATCACTCTCGCCCTGCGGACTCGAGTGATATTAATTCACACAACAGCTCGTGGTATTGTTACTCAGAGACCCTGACTTGGGTTGTTTTGTTATAATCTATCACTATTTATCGAAGTATACTTAGTTGACATGCCAGAGATGTTTAAACATTTTTCTGGCTAACGTACTCATCAATTAAGCCATTGGAAGGCATTTTCAGCATGTTGTATCAATCTAATCTCTTATTAGACCCCTTCACTGCATTCCTTATACCTGAAAACCTAGTTAGAGACCTAAATTTTACCCTCCTAACATCAGTAGTTGCAGAGATAATGCTTATTTTCTGGTGATTGCCGCAGACAGACTTTCCGGCGGCCATCTTGAATTTTAAGTAGGTCAAATTTTTTTTTAACTAGGTCAAAATTTGTTTTAACTACACCCATATTTTTCTGAAACTAGACAAAATTCTGGTTTGCTTTGTTCTAAGTTGGGTTGGGGATGACCTTCTCTAGGCTCCATTTGCCACGGCACTACTAGCTGATATTGTCGAAATATTTATGAATATTTATGACCATTTAGTGACTATTTTCTGATGAAAACTAATAGCCCAGCCCAAAAGTATAAAAATACTCCATTATTGCCTGATACTATAAATTATATTTTTTTCATCACTCTACATCACTTAGTCATATTATTTTGATAAGGAATAAATTTTTCCTTTTCTTCAAAAACGCTGTATCCAGTCCCGGTTTGTATTTCCCGGTTCTCCCGGTTTCAGTTTTTTGCTCATTTCCCGGGAATTTTCCCGTTCCCGGGAGTCCCGGGAACAAACCCTAGTTCTAACTTCTAACTTAATTGTTCAAACAATTACATATCATTTTGGTTAATTAAATTCAGCGAATAAGCAAAAGTAAAAAAGAAATTATTTAAGAGCCAAAGTTAAGTAACATGAAAGTAACAACCGTTAATGAAGTGATATTTACCACGAAAATGCTGCTTTCCACCAAAGAAGCTACCTGAATAACGTCTGCCTAGCCCAAACCCGTAAACCTGAGTGGAAACCAAAGGACCGTGCATCTTTCTTAACCTGAAATAAAGTGTGTTCCGGGTGAAAGCTCATTTGAAAGATGATTCATAGTTGGGGGTTGGGAAAGCTTTTTAAGTTCATCAGCATGAAGTTCATAAACTAGGTTATGATTTCGCTTTATATTGCTTTATATGACAAGCAAACACGAAGAGATGTATATTTCTAAAAATGATTTATGAATTGTATACTATATATCTGTTGACAAACATAGGTCTACTTCCAAAAAGGAAAAAAAAGACGAAGATAAAAATGAAAATAAAGATGATTTATATCGACGTATTGTTTTTATTGTGCTCCAAGAGACCTCTCCTAGTAGGGTGGCCCTCAAAACAAAACTTTTAATATTTTTGGGCCACCCTCTCGAATTGCACCTATTGTGAAAAGAATGCACTGCAAAGTTTAAAATTGGTTATTATTTAGAAGTAACTTATTCAAATCATACAACAATTTACGTTGACAGCTTACTTTGCCAAATGTTTCATATTCTACATACTTTCTGGAAGGATAATAAGCAAGTTACTCACACGTTCTCCAAATCGTCAAGGTGTGGCAGCCCCATTATAAATTTTCACAGGACCGCAACATTGGCGCAACAATCACTCTTGCTGTGTCTTGAAGCATGTGGAAATTGATTAGAAATGAGGAGGGCCATCACACAACACAATTTGAGATAAATACAAATATGTTCTGCTCACGGCAATTGAATCGTAAAAGAGCAAACAACTCCGTTGTCTACAAGATTTCAGTTTTTTAAAATTTACTCTGCTGTTGGTTCATGAATATTTGTTAATATCTTATATTTTATACTCTTTGGTAGCCCAATCAGGACAGGAAGACACACCAATGTGGCGAAGAATGCTTGAAAATACTGTCCAACATTTGGACCTATGTCAGAGTTGGAATCCGACCTGGAACACATCCATTGGAAGGCCGGAGCACTACCAAATGAATGAAACCACACGATGGATGTAACGAAGAAGCAAAATCTCAACCATAGCTTGTTATACTCATTTCTTCTTCTGGCAGATTTGACGTTTGAGCAACTCCTATTCAACATGCAAAGAGCAATTCCATATATATATATATGGCATCTTACCAAGTTGGCATCTAGTCAAACAGGCACAACAAACTTGTCAGGCTGTGAAAACACTTTTCAGGATGAAAGAACAATAGCTTCTTCTTGTCATCATGCATAGGCCAAATTGACAAAGGCTAACTTTTAATTTCAATTTTTCTCTCTTTTGTTTCAAATGGTCATTTTTAAGTATTTTTCACATTCAACTAAAGAGAAACCTGTACTGAATGTGCTATTATCAAAATAGACCAATTGAAAATAATTATATTAAATAGCTATAAAATGTTTACACTTTATCCGAAAAAGAGGTGTAAAATATATAAAAATGCAAACATGTCAAAACATGAAATGTTTTCCATTGGACTTCAATTTTAGTGACTCATACTGGACTGTCTTGGACCAGTCCGGTCCAAGGTCCTGCCCTGGAACACCTACAAAAACCGGTCCAGTGCCAGACCAAACTGGTCCACTGCCGCTTCAGAGATTTTTCATGTCATGAAGGTATCGCATGAAATTTGTCATATCTAAAAATGCAATTCATATAGCTTGTTTAAACTCTCATTTAAGATCACGGGGAGCCACTTTTGTGGTACTGGAATTAATTGGATATCTTGAATGAAGTGAAAATGCACGATCGAATTTGTCTTTTCAACCGGAAGTGCTATTTGTTTACATGACAACCATGGCAATAACTCAAGACGAGCTGGCAAAAGGCATTATTGCTGCACTGTCCAATGACATTGTGGTTAATAAACTGCAATCTACTATTTGTGAGCCCCTGAAATTTGATATCAACGCACTAAAAGACTCAAACAAGAAATTGACTAATGAAATAAAAGCTCTGAAAGAAGCTAATGTTACTCTACACAAGAATGTTGACAACCTGAAAATTAACAAAAATGCAAGAAATGATCAGTGCGCAGGAATTAAAAATTGACGAACAAGAACAAATGTTGCGTCGTAATACTCTTCGCATTTCTGGATTGTCGGAACGAATGGATGAAAATCTTGTGCTGCGATTCTTGACACAGTGTCCTTGAACGAAGTCTAGGGTTAAAAAAAATGTACAAAGAATCTGTCAACACAGCGTTTTAGTACGTGGTATCAGCTTCGATTTGATGTAAAGATCTAAAAAATCTGTTGGGAAAATTTTGAGAAAATTGAAATTTAAAATTTTTAGTTTTTCACACCCTTGTCGCATGAAAAATATCAGTTTTAGAACTATAAAATAGCATTGCAGTGTTGTCGAAATATCACAGCTTATCTAGTTATACATTAGGTTGCTGAATCAGGTGAAAAATTATAATAAAAAGCATTTTATTTCTAATTTTCACGTAATTTTCAACATTTAGAGGTGTTGCAAACTCACCGAATCATATAATGTGTCAAATCAAATATAAACATGGCCATTTCGGCTTTATTATTTCTTTTACTAAAGAAAAGTCGCAAATGAACCACCAAGGTGTGAGAAAATGCCTTGTTAAATTTATTAGGGAGATAAATTGAGATTTTTAACATTTCACCAGTTATGTTTTTCAAGTGGGATTCACAGATACGTCTGTAAAGTTATCGGACGACAAATAGTTTGACAAATGTAGGAATACCTACTGTCGGCATCTCGCAAGTGTGCATCTTCGCCACAGCTTTGCATGTACATTGTATTTGACATCCAAGGAAATAATATATTTTTATAGAAGTATTTCTTCGAATCAGCAAAAATAACTCTAGATGTAAGTGGTCTAATGGCTGAGATGATCTCTTCCAAGTTTTATTACAATGTTTCTGTCGATATTGAAATGGAGGTAGCAATTTGTGGTATTCTGAAGAATTTTGAGTGCTTCGTTTATGTCTTTTTTTGCTAATTGTTTAGATTATTTCATGGAATAGAGTGGTTACGTACTTCCAAAATTCATTTGTTCAGTTATAGCGTGCCTTGGTGCAATTGACAAAGTTTTGAATTGATAGTCAACAGATTCTCTTCCATGGTCACACAATTAATATTGTTTTTCTGTGCATGCTAAAACTGAACAACTGAATTTTGGAAGTAAGCAACTGTTAGATTTCAAGAAATAATCTTAACAATTGGCAAAAACAGGTCAAAAAGGCACATACAATTCTACAGAAGACCATTAAAATTGCTACCTACATTTCAATATCGATAGAAACATTGTAATAAAACTTGGAAGAGATCATCTCAGCCATTAGACCACTTACATAGAGTTATTTTTGCTGATTTGAAGAAATACTTCTATAAAAATACATTACTTCCTCGGATGTCAAATACAATGTACATGCAAAGCTGCGGTGAAGATGCACACTTGCGAGATGCAGACAGTAGGTATTCCTACATTTGTCAAACTATTTGTTGTCTGATAACTTTACAGATGTTTCTGTGAATCCCACTTGAAAAACATTAACTGGTGAAATGCTAAAAATCTCAATTTATCTCACTAATGAATTTAACAAGGCATTTTCTCACACCTTGGTGGTTCATTTGCAACTTTTCTTTAGTTAAAGAAATAATAAAGCCGAAATGGCCATGTTTATATTTGATTTGACCCATTATATGATTCGGTAAGTTTGCAACACCTCTAAATGTTGAAAATTATGTGAAAATTAGAAATAAAATGCTTTTTATTATAATTTTTCACCTGATTCAGCAACCTAATGTATAGCTAGATAAGCTGTGATATTTCGTTAACACTGCAATGCTATTTTATTGTTCTAAAATTGATATTTTGCATGCGACAAGGGTGTGAAAAACTAAAAATTTTAAATTTCAATTTTCTCAAAATTTTCCCAACAGATTTTTTAGATCTTTACATCAAATCGAAGCTGAGACCACGTACTACAACGCTGTGTTGACAGATTCTTTGTACATTTTTTTTAACCCTAGACTTCGTTCAAGGACACTGTGTTGAGATTGGACAGAGAACGTCTCCACCTAGATATTGTTGAATCTGATATTGATGATATTTACAGAATCGGAAAAGAACAACATCAAAAGCCGAGAGCAGTAATGGTTAAATTCACATCCTACCACATTCGCAACCTGGTTTATCGAGCCCGCAGAAAACTTTTACGACCAGTCGAAGAAGAACCTGAATTTGACCCAGAAATCCAAACTGGAGAAGATGAAAATGAAGACGAAAATGAAAACGAAAATGAAGATGATGAATATGACATTCCTGAAGATAACCCCGATCAAAACTGTACGTAAATGAAGACCTCACCAAAAGACGTGCGACAATTCTATGGAAAGTCATTCCTATTAACACTGAACAAGACTTATTCCTTAACATCAATTAATTATGTTAATTGAAATAATGTACTTTCAATTGCTCAATCCTTTAACAATAATAATCGATTTGTTAACATAAATCTAATTTTACAAGTTAAAACTTCGATAATAATCCCAATACTCCTGATTAGGTTTTGAACTTATATACTGGCATTTTATCCCTTGTGATCTCTCACACCAATGTTTTCTCCTTGTCCTTGTTCAATTGTTTGTGTTTTTTATTTATTTATTTGTGGAACTAGATTTGATTATTTGATACAAATGACCTACTTAACTTACTTGTACTTTTTATATAGACCTGACAACAAACTTGATTGCTGCTTGTTGACTATATACTATTATAATAGTATTTATAACTCACTTTCAGATATAATGGTTAATTACTTTATGATAAGTAATTTTTCTGATATATTCAATGGTGAATTGTAATGTATGTGGAAATAGGGTTTTGTCCCATTCCTGTCACCTAAAATGTTGCAATTGTCTAAGTTTGGTTCATATAAAATGTTTACCTTTTGTAACTAGAAATGATTCTATTTACATTGAAAGACTTACAAAACCATGGCTATGTATTACTTGTACAACAAATGAATTGCCCTTCAATAACATAAATGAAGATAATGAATTTGTATGTACTATATTTAATTTCTTTAATGCCAATCGAATAGACTCAATTCCAAACTTCCAACAACTTATGTTCAATCCTTTTGAATTGAATATTAATGACAGTATTTCTCCATTGAATGATATAGATCCTGATTTACATATCTTTAATGATACAACTGTATATAATAATGTTGTTAATTGTGACTATTATCTTGAAGATTCGCTTAATGACAAGATTGCTCATATGAATGTGAACTGTGACAGTTTCTCACTTCTGCACCACAATGTAAGGAGTGCTCCAAAAAACTTTGATGATTTACATAATTTACTCCATAATGTGAATATTTCATTCACTGTGATAGGACTCTCAGAAACTTGGTTGAATGAAACAAATGTTGACCTATATGAAATGGATGGTTACAATAGTGAACATAATTACAGAAGTACTAAAAGAGGAGGAGGAGTGTCAGTTTATATTAGGAATTGTGTTCAGTACAAAAGACGGTCTGATCTTGATGTTTTCAATAATATTATGGAATCAATTTTTATAGAACTACAAGCTGTGCCGCATACATCTAATAAACCAACCATTATTGGTATTGTTTATAGACCACCTGGTACTGATATTCTTAATTTCACTGAAGCACTTGATATCATAATGAACCGTGTTACAAATGAATGTAAGTGTTTATACCTTCTTGGTGACTTTAACATCAATTTGTTAAATTGCAACACCCATACAAGTACAACAGAATTCATAGATTCTCTTTATTCATACTCTTTGTTACCCATGATTACCAAACCCACCAGAATTGGCAATGAATCAAATTCACTGATTGATAATATCTTTTGCAATGACATGTTTAACAATAAATTCATAAATGGAATAATTTTTACAGATATTTCTGACCACTTCCCTGTTTTTTGCATTAATACAAACGCTAAAATAAATTCTAATCCCCAATTATATAAATATCGAATCTTTGATTCAATAAATATAGAGAATTTTGCACAAAAGTTACAGACATTTGACTGGAGTGCCATGTACAGTTTAAACTCCTGTCAGTCAGCTTTTTCGTGGTTCTATGAAAATTATATAAAATTATACAAAGAATGTTTTCCCTTAAAGTTTCTAAAAGCAGATACTTAAATAAAAAACCTTGGCTAACAAATGGTTTAAAAAAATCAATCAAAATAAAAAACAAATTATATCATACGTGTAAAAAATACCCTACTACTAATAATTTAAATAAATATAGAACTTATGAAAATAAAATACAATCTATCACACGTAAGGCAGAAAAAGATTATTATGAATACAACCTAAAAATTAATCAATATAACATTAAAAAGTCATGGGTTTTGATTAAAAAAGCAATAAATAAAAATAAAAGAAAACCACCTTCACAAGAATTTCACATTAATGGTAATACGACCAATGATGGTCAAGTAATATCCAATGCGTTTAACAAATTCTATACAAATATTGGGCCAACTTTGGCAAGATCAATTCCTCGATCTGATAATCATCCTACATCATATATTCCCCAAAGGAACGAGACTACATTATTTTTAAATCCAATTACAGAAAATGAAATTAGCAATGTTATAAAAAATCTGAAGACTTCTAGTCCAGGTCATGATGAAATTAATGCAAATGTAGTTAAAAAAACAAGTTCTCATATCATCGGAATTATTTCTCATTTAACTAATCTCTCTTTAAGCCAAGGCCAATTTCCAAATGAACTTAAAATTGCAAGAGTCACCCCCATATATATAGCTAATGATCCGATCCTTATAAATAATTACAGACCTGTATCTGTTTTAAGTGTATTTTCAAAAATATTTGAAAAAATCATGTATGTTAGACTTGATAAATTTATTAATGATAATAATTTGTTTTACCAATATCAATTTGGTTTCAGAGAAAAACATAATACTCTTTTAGCCTTGACAGTTTTATTAGATAAAATAACAGATGCTTTCAATAAAAATAAAGTTATAGTTGGAATTTTTCTTGATTTCAAAAAGGCTTTCGACACCATTGACCACAATATTTTGCTACAAAAATTAGAGAAATATGGCATCAGAGGAATTCCCTTATCTTGGTTAAAAAGTTATCTTTCTGATCGTAAACAGTATGTGATGTTTAATAATTTCCAATCTTCTCATTTACCAATCACTTGTGGTGTGCCTCAAGGTTCAATTTTGGGACCTATTCTATTTCTCTTATATATTAATGATTTACCTAATGTCTCTTCAATTACTATTCCTCTTCTATTTGCTGATGACTCAAACCTTTTTTTTGAAGGAAAAATTTTTACTAATATCTATAATTCTATTAATACGGAATTATCCAAAATTTATGAATGGATCCTTTCTAATAAATTATCTCTAAACATTGATAAAACAAACTTTATGCTCTTTATGACCGCGAAACAAAAAAATTGATATAAACAATAATCTCATAATTAATAACAAAAATATATCTTTAGTTAATACAGTGAAATTTCTTGGTGTTCATTTAGACTCTCATATTTCTTGGCAATGTCATCTAAACTACATTAGGAAAAAAATATCTAAAGGTTATGGGATCATAAATAAAGTTAAAAAACTGTTTAACAAAAATACCTTAAATACACTTTATTACTGTTTTATTTATCCTTACTTAACATACTGCATAGAAATTTGGGGAAGCGCTGCTGCTGTTTATCTGGACCCTTTATTTAAGATACAAAAAAAATTCATTAGAATTATTTCAAACTCCCATTATTTAGCCCATACAGCTGAATTACTCACTCAGTATTCTATTCTTCCTTTATCCAAGTTATATGTTTATCATGTTCTCTTGTTTATGTATAAGATTGACCATAAATTACTCCCGCCATTATTCTCGAATATGTTTTCCTGTAATACATCTATACATAGGCACAAAACTAGATCATTTAACAACTTCCATACTCCAAGCATGCGCTTAACTACGTGTCAGAAATCTTTAAAATTTATGGGTGTTAAAATATGGAATTATTTCATTTCTTTGATCAGTAATTGCCTTGTTTTAAACTCATTTAAAAAAAAGACCAAACAATATTTAAATAATAATAACCTACCTGATTTTCTGTAAACTATTTCCTGTTTTGTTTTTATCACCGGTACACTTCCTTAATATGTTGTCACTTAATATTAAACTTAATGTATGTATATCAAATAATATTAATCCTACAATTTGTTTTTATTTTTAGCCCTAGTCTTTTTGTTTTCTTTTAAAAAAAAAAAAAAGAACTTGTTATTGTTCCTGTTCATGTTCTCCCTACTTATACTGAATTTATGTATTGTAATTGGGCAAAATATGTCGACCCGACATCTGCCCCCAGATGTAACTGTTATTTTTATTGTTTCAATACATACATGTATCCTGTTTCCATCTGGAATAAAATTGAATTGAATTGAATTGAATTGAATTGAATTTACTCTCATTTTTATGGTCCTGTTCTGGACCGATCTAGTAACAAAATCGGACCACCTCACCTTTGACCAGAAAAGGACAGGACCACTTTTGTAAATACCAGACAACCCTCTTAAATCTCTGCCTCGGAGATCTGAAGACCAATTATGTATACTAAAATCCCATCTTCACATATGATAATTTGGTGATGCAGTGTGTGTCAAAGCAATATGGCTGAGTAATTCTTTGATTAATATTCACACTTCATATTGCTTTAGAGAGGCTTTTAAGAAATACTTCTCTTCATCTGACCTATTTGTAATATCTTAGACATGAAACATCAAATAAAGTTAATGGCAGCTGAAACCATAGGATGTAATTATATTCATACACCACATTACATTTCCACAAGATATTGAGACTTGCTCTTTGATATTTGAGTCCTTATAAATCATTATATGTCCCCCTTGCCTTTGATGAGGATTATTTGGAATTTAACACATATATGTCCCATTAAGCTCATAGATACTGTCCTATTCCTTTTACCAAATTGATGTGGCCACTAAAGATGCGTCTTTATAAATGTTCTATCAAAATACCTATGTGAAAAGAGTCATCTCAGTTTAAAGTAAATTTCAGTTACTCACAGGATTTATTTTTAAGATCACAAAATAATGCAGGTAAATGATATCATCATCTTTTTTTCTAAGCAACATGACAAATATGCTCAAATTAATTTATGTAACAACTTAAGGTTCTATTTGAGATATTCCTTTATTATATTTTGATTATAATCTACAGTCATTTAAATATCTATCGAAGATTCAAGGAGGATCTATTACATTTCTCATTAGAGAGATAGATATTTCTGTATTTTTTGTGATATTTTCTCACTTTTCTGGTGCTACCTATGATCAAATTGACAGGCCTTTGTAATACATTTCCGAATAAATATTAATAAATTTAAAAATTTAGATTACTAAAGTGAGTGGCAAAAAATTTGGAGATACACCAAATCTACTTCATGAATTGTAAAGGTTGCTCTCTTTGTAAAATACTAATAATATACATGACAACAAACTTGTAGTGTCAAAGAAACATTAACTGAATATTTCTCCAGCAATATATTTCAGCTTATGTTGATTGAGAGAGACATTCCCTTTCATCTATTATATTAGTAAAGTCTCATGGTGAGATATGAAACTTCAAATGAAGTTAATGGCTGGTTGAGCCTTGAGGTGTAATTATATTCCTGCGCCATATTACACATCAGGAGAGGATTATCTGATGTCTCTGATCTATAAGTGTCTCTCTACCTTTCATTTGAAGACCATTTGGAATTAAATGCATAAGTTAAATACATGAGGTAAGGATTTGGCACTTTTGATATCCCTTAAAATATTTTCACTTAATTAATTTACCAGTATTTCATCTTTTTATTTTATTTTTTACAGTAAACAGAAGTCTGACACATTTAAGTCATAGAGGTAATTCTATAGTAGTAAACAGCAATTGGTTGGTTTTTTAAAACAGATCGTTTCATGCGAATGACGACGTCGTGGAAAGACATGATGGCCAGCCTGGCTATTGAACCTGGGTCCCTCGCTTGTTAGGCGAGCACTCTACTGACTGAGCTATATAGGCTGTCCTTGATGTCAACATAGTACAACGGCTGCAGAAAAACCACAAACAACCGAAAGACCAATGCGGCATCATCTGGAAGTCTATATTTTGTCATTAACATGACAAACTGTTTGCTTTAAACTCGGTTATTAATCGAATCTGAACTAAAGTTTAGTGGCCAATAAATCTTTCCTTTTTGCATTTGAAATCATGGAGGTAGAATGATTTCGCCATGGGCCAGTGGGAATCATGAAAAGGAATTTGATGCCACGGAAATTAAGCCATAAATCTGTAATGGAAATTGAATTATGGACACTTTAACACCACAAATCCGCACTTCTCAACAGGATCCACTTGGTTCTTTCACAATGCCCTGAAGTTTTGAGCGATTCACGGCAATGAGAAATGGAATTTTCTCGATTGACAGTGAATCAACATATATTGAAACACATTTAAAACAATCATACAACGCAAATTTGAGTAGCAGGAAGGTGTTCCATGGGATTTTATGCTGGTCTGCTACTGGGTCTGCTTTAAACTCGGTTATTAATCGAATCTGAACTAAAGTTTAGTGGCCAATAAATCTTTCCTTTTTGCATTTGAAATCATGGAGGTAGAATGATTTCGCCATGGGCCAGTGGGAATCATGAAAAGGAATTTGATGCCACGGAAATTAAGCCATAAATCTGTAATGGAAATTGAATTATGGACACTTTAACACCACAAATCCGCACTTCTCAACAGGATCCACTTGGTTCTTTCACAATGCCCTGAAGTTTTGAGCGATTCACGGCAATGAGAAATGGAATTTTCTCGATTGACAGTGAATCAACATATATTGAAACACATTTAAAACAATCATACAACGCAAATTTGAGTAGCAGGAAGGTGTTCCATGGGATTTTATGCTGGTCTGCTACTGGGAACACCTTCGATGCAAATTGGTCACTTTATCAAAAGACTGTTATCAGCCAAAAAAAGGTAAAGGGGGCCTCCAGAAGACATACCACCTTCTACTGTTCTTAAATGTGCAACAAAAACTTACTTCATACGCCCCCAATTCCTACATGTCTTGCTCTTAAATCTCAATTAATGATTCCACTATGTTAGTACAGGGCTGTAAAGATATTTTCACAGTGCAATATCAGGTGTCTCGGTGGTTGAGGAGTTACTGTATCCTTGGGAATTTGAGGTGCAGGGTTCAATTTTACTGGATGGCAATGAAAATTATCTATATATACATTCAAACTAAATGCTAATGAGATGCAAATGAGGTCATACCAGGTCACAGGATAGTTGCCAGCTAAAAACTCCTTCTACAGGCCTGTCCTTCCCCTACACCCTTCACCTACCCTTCTTTCACCCTTTCCTTCTTCTGATGACATCATGAATTGCTGTTTCCTTTGCTGTTTCATGCAGTTTCTTTGTACCATCAAAGGTGGTTCCCTTTGTCTCCACTAGACCTCCACTTATGCAAATCAGCTAATGGGTCAGAAATGTTCCCCCCCCCCCAAAATGTTATGCCACATGGCAGCACTGGCAAACATTCATGTTTTCTGGCCATTAACAATCTCATAGAAATACTTCATTAACAACTTTTAATCAATGTACAGTAATCATCAATGTGCAGTAAAAAATTATATTCACCTGTTTATTACCTTATCGGTTTCTATGCTTTTAATGGGCTTTACTAGTGTACTATATTTAGCTACCTGGTGGAAGTCCTCCAAGTGGGCACACGACGTAATTCCCGATGTTGGTAATTGGTCGAGGGCTGGTCTGTTGGTCACGTAGATATGTATGGTAGAGATTATGTCGCCCAAACGTGAACACGACGTCGGGGTTTTTTTGCAACATTGCCACAACGTCGCAAGCCTTCTTGCTGATGCTTGCTACCATAGCAGACTACTGTAGCCTAGGACCTCTCAGCTTTTGTCTTTAACATTGAAAAAATGAGCAGTTACCCTCGTCATACCAAGTGGCATTGTCACAGTTACCCTCGTCTCGAGAGGCAGTTACCCTCGTCATTTTGGAGGCGCTTTAAGCCATTTCCTCGCCCGCACAGCCTCAAAAAATGCATACATTTTGTTGTAAAGTCATTTTCGGGATCCAATAATGGTCACAGACCACTTAGATAAATGCTAAGTTCAATGGTTTTCTCATACTCAGTGTTACATAATATTTAAGGCCATTTTAGAGACGAGGGTAACTCAGTTACCCTCGTCCAGTTTTGCCACAGTGATTATTCAATACAAACAATTGACAAAAAATATTTTTCTGTTAGGCCATGCTATTTCTATCAATAGTATGTATAATGAGAACTCTTCAAAAAATATTAAGTTTTTCTGAAGAATTGTTTACCATACAGGCACTGAATTGATGGCATTTGCGTATACTCAGACTGTCTAACATACATCTGGAATAATTGTGTCGATGGCAAGTGATTTTTAAAGGCCCCAAAATTATTCAATGTGTGCTTGTGAAATTGTAATCATGATCACCTCTCCACCCTGCAGATCCTCCCAAGTTACACTGGTTATGTAATTTGCCTCTTTTTCTCCAACGAACCGATGGTTAGAAGGCGAGTCACTGATGCAAACGAACCATGCCACCAGCCAAAGGCCACCAACACAGGCTGAAACACAAATTGATACAAATTTGCAGTCTACAAATTATAAATGCTCATGGATCTATGTATTAGGGCTATACTGGCGTAATTGTTGTACTCACCATAAACATAAAATATGGAAGGCCAACCCCCTGCAAAACCCTCCTTACAGAGAATACCAGCAGATATAAATCCTATGATGCTTCCAAGCGATGACCCTGAAATGAGGAAGAAATATATTTGCTTTTATTATGACTTCTTTACTGAGTTTGGTAGGGATTAATATGTAAATGCCAAAGCATGAAGACAGGACCGCTCGAACGCAAAAAATAACTTTTTAAGACTCTAAATTGTGATTACCTAATTATCTCTCGAAATTCATATTTGTATTCGGGTTTGTTCAATAAAAGGTTTTGAGAAAAAAATTGGACAAAGAGAAATAGGGCGAAAAGGTAATATTCTGAAAGAAAATGTTGAAAAAAGTTTTGAGGGAAAATGTGACTTTTTTTTTGGAAAATTTTTGGTATTTTTTTGTTTGTTTTTGGAAAACTTTGTTTTCGAACATTTTTGGTAGTCACGTGTGATGAGAAAAAGTGCCAGGATAAAATTATGGGATATCTGAATCACTTCTTTTTGATTGAACGATCTGGCTCACTACGCGCATGTTTGCCATAAGGGACGAGCAGGGTGGCTCTGTCCCGTCTATAAAGGCCTACTATAAATTTTTTTCTGAAAAGAATTTTGGAAAATAACATTTGAAAAAAAAGGAAATTGGGGTATTATTTTTTTATATAAAAACAATGCTCTTTAACCTGTAATACGAGAAATATGAAAAAAAAAATATTTTGGAAAAAATCTCATTGCACTCAAACCCATTCACTATGAGTTTTTTTATGATGTTACAAGTCATGTGACTGATTTTGGACAATCAGCATCGCTCTAGCATAGTGGTCATGTAATAAATATAGATGTTGCTGCACAAAATTGTGACAATGTTATTTCTTACATACAGTTCTATGTGATGTACACATTGTCCCAATGTTACTGCAACATACATGTTCCCAGTGGAACAAGGGTAGATTATGGACTCCATCCAGCACAAGCGTCATAATTTTAAAGTAATTTATGAGCTTTTATGTGCAGGTAAACCCCAACCTTCCTGTAAGCAAAAGTTCTCATCTAATCCCAAACTGACTTCTTACCACTTATTGTGACCCCTAGGTGTCAGATGAGCTCCACTGCTCCAGCCAGTCATAACTGTACCACCCTGGCATCCCCCTACTGACAATGCAAATAACTAAATTACTTGGAGAGGTTTGTCAGTTAAAGTTGAATCCCACACTTGGCAAGAAATCTAAAATCCATGAGATATTCATGACACTTTGCCAAAAAGTTCTTAAAAAAGAAAGCTTTCCAACGTAAAAAAAAATAGGCAGGCTATACAACATAATTTTCGAACTATGATCTTTTCAAAATCCTATGTCATTACATTAAAACAAACAGTAAAATACTAAAAAAGTTTGGGATTTATGACGAAAAGCAGCGTTACATGAACAATATCCAAGAGATAATTATGAATAATTAAAGGAATATAGCTGAAAATACACTTTATTGAAAAACAAGTCTTTGAAGGGGGGTAACCAATGTTTTTTTTAGAGTTACGTGGTGTACAATATGAGAAAATTATGAAAAACAGTTCAACAAAAATAAGTCCCCCTTAAAATAAACTTGAATATCTCAAAGATTCCTCGGATTGGATTATAGGCCTGTATATCGACCCTAAATGTGTGTATTTATAGTTTAGTGTCATTATTCCTGGCTCAGCTAGCAGCCTTCGAGTGAGCCTACCCATGTTTTCAAAAATATGTGGCTTTTCCAATGCATATGAACAATTTGACCAAGCGGGGGAGCCACAAGCTTGGATATTTTTGTTGAACCATTGCATGGAGTACAATAGTTGGAGCAGCTGTATTCTGTGGGATTCAACTTTAAATACCTTCTGTCGGTGAATCTTTTGCTGCTATAGCTATTGATGGTTCAATTGAGGTTGATCTTTTGTACAACTTCATTAAAAGTATTTTATGACATGACAATTTGCGATACATATCATTATACAAACCTGATGCGCTTAGGGCTGAAAATCGACTTCTTTCATCCGGAGCTGCCCATGCAGATATAATGGCCTGTTGACATGGGTAGTACACTCCCTGGATGAAGATTGGGTGAATAAATATGAAATTAACAGTGAGATCATTTGATCAAGATCAGGTTATGAACTTATGTACATGCTCCTATTTTAAGAGAACTTGTCTGAACAAAATGTTTGTAAACATCCCGGTCTTGCAGTCTGGTGAAACTGAGAACTGCATGATGTTGCCACCTGGCACAAAAGTTGATTTCCTATGCCCCAGCATTGCTGTCCCAAGAAATAGTTCCAATTTCATTGCACATTCACAAAATTTCTATTCAACATTGATGTATACCAGAGTCAGACTCGGCAATCACATTCTCTAAGGAAGTAGACAAGGCCATCAGCACACTCAGAAACAGCCCCGGTGTCTTCCAGACAAAATTGTGTGTGTTCTTTTGGTCCAAAGTTGGTGGACTGCTCGCAGGAGCTCGCTGAATAGCACACTAGTCACTAGGTGGCAACACAAGACAGCATATGTTCTGATCTGTGGCAATGCAAGAGCAGTCCACTTGTAGACAGCCGGTCTTGCAAGATATTTTTGCAGGATTTGAGAAATGGTTTGGAAGTGGAAGTAAAAAGGACAATCAATAAAGTTGATGTAATCTGAATACTGATTGTAACATACATGTATTCTAAGAATATACATCATATGTTAGAAAACAGAATAATGATAATCATCCCGTTGTTGAGTTGTGAAATAATAAATTGTTCTGGTCACTTCTGATATTTCAAACAAATTTGACTGACACACTCAAATTTCAAGAAGATTTTAGTAACAATTTAAGTTTTATCTCTGCTATTGCACATTAAACATAAAATACTTACACAGGCTAGTCCCTTGATGATCTGGACTGCCACAAGGCAACCCCAATGCAACCCTGCTGCCACAGGACTGAGGAAGGAAAGGACGACTGTGATCAGGCCTCCTGTGAATATCAGCCACTTCGGACTTACTCTGAAAGTATAATCATATGAATGAATAAAAAAAATAGTTTGTTGTATATAATTTGATGAATAAAGAAGTCAGTTGAGTGATGATAGCCACTGATAGGGTTTTATATCTGGTATTTGGCACCGATTATGTCAAACAGGACAGGCAAGGGCAAAATAATGGAAAAGAAACACATTTTATTCCAACCCATATTCCTTGATTCGAGGTTATTTACTTTATCAAAAGGAAAGTATCCATTATAGTTGTGCAGAGACGACTGTCTTTCAAGGGACAGTCCTGTATTCTTAAAGTGATCTGGTCCAGAATGAAGTAATATGATGGAATAAAAAGAACTGAATTTAATGTTGAAGCAAAACAAAAGACACCAGTTGTAATATCCAAATCACCGTTAAGGAAAAACTGCAAGTGTCTTTAAAGAAGATTTAAATGAAAACGTAGCCTAATTCAAAGAATACTGTCACACAAAACAATCAGAGGGATAATAGCATTAAATTCTTGTTAGGACTGAATCTGATATTATGTAATTCTGAAAAGCAAACTGCTCTAAATGAATAGAAGTAGTTTGTTTCCAGCAGTGTCAAATTCATTAGTTAACCCTGAAAAAAATATACCGACAAATTAAAGAGTGGTACCACTCACTTTTGCATGCCCAGAAGCCACCCTGCTGGGATTTGGGTCATCAGATAACCAATGTAAAATGAACTGAGGATGAAACCTCGAGTTTTTCTGTTCCAGTCGAAGTCAGCCTACAAAATACAAGGAAAACATTACCTGTCACTTTGATAACGAAAAAGAGTGTACTATTGCACTGTGAAAATGGCACTTGGTGTGTCATCACACTGATGATTTGTCATGATCATACCCAATACTTTCAATGTTAATTTGATCTAAGGAGACTTATCCCTCTTGTTGGTGACAGCCAAACGAAAAGATTATGCATCTGATTTTCAATCCAATATCAGTTATGATAGGTCAAATGGCCTTCTTTTGATCATGACTAATCAAACAGCCTCTATGTTTCTCATGTTGAGAGTGGAGAAGATGACACCTCATTAGCCATCATGAGTAACGGAGTGCATTTTTCACAGTGAACTTGTCCTAATTTTTTTTATTTATCAAAGTGAAAAACTGTAATAGTGATTTAATTCAGCGACACCATTGCACGTAAAATTGAGACACTTTCTTTTGCCTTTTGTTTACCACCATAAACATTGTGATAATTTACTTTAAAATCTCTTGGTTTTCAATACAATTTTCTCTACAATGAATTCTGAATCGCTCATGACAATTTGCTCTAAAATTATGTCATTTTCTGACAATTCGCTCTGAAATTTTGTGGTTTTCATGACAATTTGCTCTGCAATCTTGTGACGTTTATGACAATTTGCTCTACAATCTTGTGCTTTTATGAATTTTACTCTAAAATCCTGTGTTTTTCAGAACAATTTGCTCTGAAGTCTTGTTTTACATGACCATATTCTCTAGAATTGTGTGTTTGTTGGGATAATTTGTCAAGAAATCTTTGTCTCTTTTCGTAGCTGAGAAAAGCATGGAATTGTTGGCTGTACACACAATGTTTAGCTATGACAGAGCATTTAATTCCTGTTGTTAAAATTACCTTTATTTGTGGTATATTCTAGGGCGCAGAGTTTTGTTGCACGATTGTGGCACAGAATATTGCATTTTGGCATGATATCCCACATGCCAATTCTACTTATAGTTTATGATTTTGATAATTATGAGAAAGGTCAGTTGAATCTGACCCGCAATGATGTCATTAAGTTCAACATTACAATTTATGCATAAAAAAATGATGCGAAAATATTTATGATGCCATGTGCATTACAGAGACTGGGTAAAATGAATTAAATGAAATATCCTGATACATGCACTATTCTGAATATATATAAGAAGCAAGAAAGATAACATTTTTTAGATTTGTATATCATATAAGCCTCTAAATGAAAAAGTAATCTTAATTTCATGTTAGATGTTACAGTATAACGTATATAATGACCAAATTTCCTAATTTGATGTGAGTTTTACATTAAATAAGAGAAACTGTGACAGGAAAACTGCAACTTTATCTGGCTTATCTTAAATGACAATAAAAACTCCCTTTTATTTGCTTGAATTTGTAATAGGTGACAGTTAGCTATTATTTTTGAGTATTCATGTTTCAAATTTTATTCAATTTACTGCAATTTCAATAAGTATGAGTTTCTGAAATGGGAAAGTGAAACGTAGAAAGTTATAGACCAATCAGCGTGATCAGGCAAGCTTAAAATGATAGGAGGACAGTGAGAAAACTTGTCAAGGGAACTCATACTAGTTAATTGAATTTGCAGTATGTTAGGACTATCGGTCAGATGAATACTTTCTTCAGAGCATTTACATTTTATGAAATCATTTTACAACCTACCTCCACATTTTGAGTAGAATTATCTGCCTCAATACCAGTTACGTTGAAGTTGGTTAATTTGGGTCCTTCAGTCATGCAGACAATGGCAAAACTAATGTTGATTCTATTCATATACAAAGCGAGGGCCCCGAAACACTGAGTGAGGGATATCATGAGACGCCATGAGGGCAAAAGCCTGGCTGGAAGTATCAATAGGTAGGGCAGCATTTTAATATATATTTATTTTATTATATATTTATCGGTAACAAGATGGCGTCAAAAAAATTGAATTATGTACTGCTTGATTAGACATGTAAAATTATCTTTGCGACTCTTTGCGACAATGATAGCATTCCTGCACTAGCCAAGAACAACCATTCAAATTAAGTTTGATTCAACTCGTCTAGTAATTATATTACAAAATATTATGAACATAATATATATAGACTGAAAATGAAATCTGAGGAAAAGTGAATTAAGAAAAAACAAAAAAAAAACAAAACAAAACAAACACTTCTTACTTCGTTTCCTTCAAAAACTTTGAGTTGTTTGTTTCAGAGGCTGAAACTTCAATCAAAAATGTTATTATGGAATGAAAGTAAAAATGTTACCTTTCTGGATGAGCACTGTATCCTTCTCCATTGTGGATTGAATGAATGGCCTTATATATATATTATATTGGATCCTCGAATCCTAAAATGTGTTGAGACTGTGTTGAAGTGGAAATTATATAGAAGATTGTGTTGTAGATGCAAATGACGGAGCAACTTCCGCTAACCTTGTCGGATTATATATATAGATGTGGATTACGACCAGATCATCTCGTCATGACTTCTGCCTTTATATAGCGTACCAACTAAGCAGTATCTCTAAACCTGTGAGTCAAAATTACGAGGGAAAATATAACAACCTATTGAAGTTTTTTCTAAAGTGTAACATTTATCAACTTGTCAAGTTGGAAGTTGATTATTAAAAAAGGCATTTCATGAATTGTAGAGTCAAAAAGTGGATTCAATAATTATTAATAAACTTTAGATGTCATGTCATTAGGTTTATAATCAATCCAAATAACATAATTTTGACTTAAAAATAGGTTTTTGTGAAGATAAGCTTATTACTTAATCCACTTTCTGCCTTAAAAAAAAAATTCCAGTCAGTAAAAAAAATACTAAAAACACATAATTTTGAAAAATAAAAACAGACTAGAGCTAAAAGTAATTGCACAGCGGTGACAAAAAATCACCTGCCATAATCATGACGTTATTGGTACAATGTTACGAAGTGTTGGGATCGACTCCAGGGGATCTTTCAGAGTATTTCATGATCTCTAACTCGATGATCAGGAATGGTAGGCCTATTATTTTTCTTCAAAATTGGTGTACACCTTTTTCTGTTTTATAAAAAAAAACCGCTTTTGGGCGTGCCAACCAACCCCTGCACATATTATGAAAGTGCTCTACAGCCAACAAGTGTAAGCCTATACCCAAGATGGTTGATTTTCCTTAATATAAAGGTCTCATCATGTACACAAAATTTGGTAACACCACATTTATGTACGTCATTTCAGTTACCCATAAATTAAGGTGTGCCAACCTGCCCCTCTGCCAACAAGCCCCCTCTCCCCTAGTCAATTTTATCACCATCTGGTAACATTGATTACCAGAATTGTACATCATTAAATCCAACATTTGTAACATTGACAACAGTTACTACTCAATAATTTTGACTCAAGGAATTGTCGTTAAGACACCAAGAGTTACCACTCTTAAAGTTTTCATTTTGACCGCATTGTGTAGAGTGATCGTTGCAGCTGCTAAACTGCTCGAAGTTTGAAAAATGTCAGTTATTCCTTCTCTGAAAACTTTAATGATCTAAAATGAAGCCAAAGATGCTACCACTGTAGTTCGCATTCCACATAATTTCAAACCTTGGAGACGTAAAAACTGAGTTTTTTTGGAAAGACCTGAAAAATGAGGTTCTGGTCAAATCTACAGGTGGATTTAGGGTTTTGTTTTGGTTCGTTCACTTTGACATGTCATCAGCCAAAATTGATACTAATTTTGTTTCTCAGCTTTAGTTACTAAAGACCCATAATGAATTCCCCCCCCCCCCTAAGCCCCCTTCAAGTTAGAATGATTAATTCATTATACAAATTACAATATACAAATCTATATACTTACGAAACAAATGTTTGTTTGTAATCCAAAATTGAATGTGTACATGTATAACAAAGTGTTGTGCTTCTGTTGACATCAGCAAGTTGTAAACTTTATCTAAGCGTCAACTTCTCAAGATAATATTGATATCTTGCAAAAAATAAAATGTTTATGCGTTTATACCCTTGTTTATCAATATAACCTTCCACCATTTCAGTACATACATTGCAGAAAAGGAAACTTTTAAAGCTTCAGTGTAGACATTTTTGAAAACTTTAGCACCTTGTATTGTCAATTGAAAAGTATTTAGCATGTTTAGAGAAGTTTTAATGATAAATTATTTAATAAGCCGAATTACATATTTTCAATTTGACGATTCTTATAATCAGATAAGTTGCATATTGTTAAAAATTAGTTTTTATTTCATCAAATCATATTTTCCTTTACTCTAGCTCTCTTTCGCAACCAATTTCACTCTCTTCAACTATTTTGACACAGGTGTTATGCATATGTAAGAGATTATATCCTTTATTATATGTTACTAAAGCATCTTTGTGAATGATTTTTAAAGTGTATGTTTATCTAGTTGAAATATCATAAATTTGGATAATGGTTATTTGATAAAACCTAATTTTTTCTCACCTCATGTTATTTCAAAGTATATTTGATGGTCGCTACATCATTTTATCCTTTTCAGGTAAATAGCGGTAAGTGAAGAGTTGAAATTCAAGTACAAAAATAAAGAGTTTATTCTCGAAAAGGTGCATGCCAAGAAAAACCAGGCCCAAGGCACTTTCTACAGAGTCCTGTAGAGAGTTGGCTTCTTGCTGTGCTATTATTGTACATACTACTGAAAACATTAAATAAATGTAAGAATATTGTTAATTTATGTATTTTTGCTAGAAGATCATTTTTTTTCTTCAAATGCAATAGTCAGTACCGCATAAGCTGCAAAATCCAAAATGCTTCCGAGCAGACACACGAATCAAAAACGTGTCTGCAATAGCCACAATTTTCATAAATGACTGCCAAACATTTTAACCTATAACCTGTCGGCTGACTCTGCTCCAGTTCAAGGGCTATTTTAAAGTTGTATTGATCCTTTTCTGTGATAGGTCAAAATGGATATACAAAGAACTACATATGATGGGAACTTGCAAAGACAAAAACAAAAGTTACATAATGTAAACACTGATTAAAAAAAAAGGAGTTAAAATTAACTCTTCGGTCAGAAGAGCACTGAAGGGGGTTCTTGATGTCACAATCAATCAGTTAAGGAGACAATTGAACACAATCCTTGACACTGTGCCGCCTGTAAGTGTGTAAAACGTGTGATGTTATGCTATTGGGTCAATGCTAAATATTCTCCACCTAACTGCAAGTGGAAACAAAGATGGCCGTCCAACGAGAAGAAAACATATGGGGACACATGGGATGATATTTGAAGCATATGGGATACAAACAGCTGACAATTTGTCCTCAAACACCATGAACACATTATTGCCATACCTAAATAAATGAAATACACTTTAATAATCATATATCTCATTTTCTGCTTCCCCCGTAGGCTCAGAACACTCGCTAAACCAAAATAATTGAAATTCTACAAAATTGCCAACAATCAGTTTTTTCAAATGAACTGAGGTCTTCCCATTTTACAGCATTATAATGTTCATGCAAACAAATTGTGGTTGCATGATAATTGGGAATGTGGTGTAGGATCAAGACCTCACAAGAATTTTACTATCCATCCATGCAGAAAGAACGTAGAAAGTGATATTTTTCTTGTAATGTGGAAGTGTGATATCATATGGCAGTTCCCGTAGGTTAGCATTGGAAATCAGATGTTCCATGTGAGGTAACAGATTGTTCAGCCAATCATGGCTCACTCTGCATACTGTGAGGTCACAATCATGCATAGGCGTATTGGAGGGGGTGGCGGGGGGGGCGATCGCCCCCCAACCTTTGAGAAAAGGCGCAAATTCGGGCAAGAAGCTAAAAATCCGGGCAGATGATAAAATAAATATTGCTGAAAATCATTTGTTTCCCAGCTTTGTATAAAATTTGGAAAGTGAAATTTGGGCAAATGACGCTCGCCCTCCCAAAAATTTCGCCCACCTTACATCTATGCAATCATGTACCAATTTTGCCAGATTTTTCCAAAAATCTATGTACTTTCTGGAAGGATAGTAATATTCCGGCACTGTCATAATCATTCATCACTGCACCTATAATAGTAAGAAATATTTAACTTATCAATCTTATCTCATGATAATTAGTTATTATCAGTAATATCTTATAATGTAACTTAAAGCTCAAGTAGAAAAATGTTTTACTTACCCACGACTCCAGTACCAATCTGAATGTCATGTAATCACTCTTCAGCTGAATATGTCCAAAATCAGTGCATTTTACATAAAACAACAATAAAATGTCAGTTTTGTCTGACCCACATGTCTACAAACCTAAATTGAAAAACAATTCAACCTTTCAAACGTGAGCCACTGATTGATTTACCATCTGAATTTGGATCCGTAATGATTCCCAGCTCCTAAATGGAGCTAACAGAGGAAACACTCTACCCTGCATAAAATGTACCTCTTACCACATTGCAGTGCATGTTTGTAAGAAAGATAGATCAACCTGGTGTGGAATAAATAATTGAAAAATGACTTTTATTTCGTGATGCACCCTTATACAGTACTATAGAGTACACACTTGACCATAAATAGGTCCATTTTGTTTTCCAAGCTTATGAGACAGCCTTTTTGAAAAGGATGTGACAAACAAATTGTGAAAAACATCAACTTGGGCTAGAATTCAACCCGAATCCAGCAAAATCCAGCAAACATGTTTGGTGGAGTCAAGGGGACAACTTTCATTATCCATGAACTGCAAAAAATGGGCTGAAAGCAAAATGTTTTCCGGCTCAATTTGCATTGGTTTTGATTTTGGTTTGTGAAGCAGTTTCACTAAATCCTGGGAGGGTTACTTACTATGTTCAAGTGTACACCTATGCTCGGCTCAGTAGGCCTCATTTTTCAACTGAAAAATTCCTAAGTTGGGTCTAAAAATCTGGCATAATTCCTAGAGTTGGCCCCTGAATTTAATTATGAAGTTTATCGAATCGCGATGTTTCTTTTTTTCGGTGAAAATAACAGTTAATATCTTGAAAAAAACAGGCAAACACTATTTCAGCGACAACAAAAACCCTAGAGTCGGGGTATTTTCGTGACGGTCTGGTTGCCGAACTTTCAGCCTAGCATACGTGTCAGAAAAAAAATTGAGTACCCCCCCCCCCGGCACTAAATGTGGCCTGATGCACTGATGCAGCTGATTCTCAATGTTTTTCAGTGAAACTTTCCAGACACTGGGAAGGGATATTCAGCCAGAGCCAGATCCTTGCAAAATGTCATGCCAATACCTCAATTAGACGTCTTTAAGCTGTTTTAATAGGTGTGCCTTTTTAAGAGTGAGCAGTGTACAAAGACAAGTACTAAAGTCTTGATTGTGAATTGCGCATCACTAAGTCTTGTTGTCTTCACACTAGGGGGAAACGAGTTCACTTCTGCCTGAAACTGGTGCCATCTTGTGAACAGTATAAATGGGATTCAATATTTTTTCTTTTGAGCAGCACTGTTATACAGTTTTATTGTGATACTTTACTATTATTTTTCTTTTATTAATTGTGAAATTGAGGAACACATAGCAGTATATAACACAGTAAATTTGCATGAAGCCTCAAGAGACTTGCTAGCTTACTTAAACAACTGTACAGACAGTAGCACACTTATTACCAAGGAAATATAAACCCATTTCATTAGTTATTTTCGTAAAAAAGGGTACAAACATTTTGGTACAAATTAATACGGTTTGAACAGCTCAACAAAATATGATTAGATGTTCCTATTCGAAAAGAAATTGTCCTTTTAAAATATTCTTCTCAAAATGCAAAAGATTATCACAATTTTTAACGTAATCAGCAAGTAAATTCTATGCTGATGAGCCACTATATTTGACTGAATTTCTTGGAAAAGGCAAATACAATATTTCAGAATTTCTAGTTTATGATGAATGAATGTTTCTATTCTAAATAAACATATTGGCAAAGCTAAGAGGAAGCAAACTATTTACATACCTATACATACAAATTGTCACATGAATCGAGTTAATTTATACTTACAAACAACATCTCTCAGTGACACTTTTTCTTTTTCAGTGTAAAAGATAGGATCTGCTGTGACATCATCACCACTCCAAAGTCATCAACTTTTTTTATTCAACTGAGAGCAGACAAATAGTACATGTTGTTTGAGTGAGTTTATAATGACTTATTATTTAGAGTATAAGGCTGTGAGGTTAGTGAGCAATAACTCTTAACTTTTCTTATCTGAAATCATAGAGAGGAGATGATTTCCTTATAAATGGTCCTTTGGAATTTGGGAATTATAAGAAGGAATCTGATGCCACAGAAATTAAGCCATAAATCTTCAAAGGAAATTCAATTACAGACAAATTACCACAATTCAAGGAGTTTTGGGAAGCTTGGGAAAGTTTCGCAATGAAATTTCCATTTCATGGGTAATGACATTGCACGATGTGTACTGCAGATTGTACGGAAATCGCTCCTGCACTTTTGATAATAAAAATTTCAGTTCAGCTGGTGGTAGCTCAATAGTCTTTCTCCGCAGATATATACAACTATATAATTAAAATAACATAGGATGGGTCTGCATTGTTTATGTGTAGAAGGTAAGTAGATCAGAACTTGACTGATATTTATTACTATGCAATATCAATAAAG
This sequence comes from Platynereis dumerilii, assembly GCA_026936325.1. NCBI lineage: Eukaryota > Metazoa > Annelida > Polychaeta > Phyllodocida > Nereididae > Platynereis > Platynereis dumerilii. Next base: position 34,912,531 of record JAPTHN010000006.1, on the reverse strand, counting down.
AACTTAAGTACAAATTTGTGTTTCTTGAAAGAATTTGTACGTTTTCTAGACACTCAGTTTTTGCAGAATCATAGCAATCATCCCTGCAGTGCTAAGAGGCTTGAAGCATGCACAAATGCATTAGACGGGGGCTGTCAGACACCTCAAATTTGAGACATATACATTTGCACCTGCATCAGAATTCTGGAAATTGTATGTCACATTATTTCTGGTGCAGTGCAACATTTCAGTAATGTAAAACATGCAATTTTGGAACTAATTCATCGTAGTGCTTCAATTTGACTACATGTAGTTGTTCATGACCAGTAACGCCAAACATGCCAATGCCAAAAAAAAAGTGTGTAAATGTTATAGAATGTGATAAATAACGTAGTTTGCCAACGCAGGTATACAAGAAGAAAATCATTTTAACCAAATGTGCAACAGAGCAGTGAGTGGTGAGAAATATAAGCCTCCATTTTATATTATAAAGTTTGACTCCAGACAAATGTATCGTAGGTGGTTTATGTTTATCTGTTTCCCGTTAACTAATAGCCTATAGTCTTATATACCCGTACATTATTGTTTTCATAGATAAACTGAGACTGGTTAAAAGAAAAGGAGGCACATTGTGGCATGCCAGTCAAAACGAATACTGTTCTTGCGCTTGTCACCCTGCTGTGGAGAGCATTTGAAATTGAAAAGAAACAAGGTTTAATTTTCAAGGTGAAAATAAAATCTTTAATGCAGGAATGTGCAGCATGTTAATGGGAAATTGGGAGGTAATTGAGGGAATGTGACTCAAGGTTCGAACACCAAAATGAGGCTGATATTTCATGGCCATTAAAAGGAAGTTGAATATTAAATACAAAATAATGTTAAGAATAAAGCCTTGTAATATATCCTGTAACACATGATTTTATTAAACATTTGGTATTAAATACATTTTGCGATAAACGTAAAAGCAAATATCAATAAAGAAGTGAAGTACAAATTCTTGTTTATTTGGAAGAAGTGTAAGTTTTCTAGACACTCATTTTTACAGAATCATATCAATCATCCCTGCAGTGCCTTGAAGCATGTACAAATGCATTAAATGGCGGTTGTCAGCACAGCACAAATTTGAGATATATGCATTTGCACCACTTGCAGCAGAATTCTGGAAAATTGTATTTCACATTATTTCTGGTGCTGTGCAACATTTCAGTAAGGTAAAACATGCAATTTTGGAACTAATTCATTGTGGTGCTTCAATTATATAGTTGAATCGAGCTTGACTAGTTGTCCATGACAAGTATCGTCAAACATGCTAATGCCAAAAAATAATGTGTAAGTGTAATAGAATGTGATAAATAACTGAGTTCGCCAACGCAGGTGTGCGAGAAGAAAATCATGTCAGCCAAATGAGCAACAGAGCAGTGAGTGGTGAGAAACTATGAGCCTCTATTTTATATTATAATGTTTGACTCCAGACATATGCATCATAGGTGGTTTATGTTTCTCTTTTGTCTGTTAACTAATAGCCTATGTACATGTAGTCTAATACATGTGTTGTTGTTTTAATGGATAAACTGAGACTGGTAAATGAAAAAGAGGCACGTTGTGGCAAGTGGCATACCAGTCAAAACGAATACTGCGCAAGTGCGCGAGTGAGCAAGTGCTTGTCATCCTGTTATGGAGTGTTTGAAAAAGAAAAAGAAAAAGGAAAATTAAATTTTCAAGGTGAAAATAAATCTTTAATGCAGTTAGGAATGTGCAGCATGTTAATGGGAAATCGGGAGGTAATTGAAGGAATGCCACTCAAGGTTCGAACACCGAAATGAGGCTGATATTTCATGGCCATTAAAAGGAAGTTGAATATCAAATAAGAAATATTGTTAAGAATAAAGTATTGTAATATGTCCTGTAACACATGATTTTATTAAACATTTGGTATCAAATTCATTTTGCGATAAAGGTAAAAGCAAAGCAATATTCGATAGTCGGCTATACGTTTAGATATAGCAAACCATGTTTCGCAGCTTCACAGGACCACAGAAATTATTCTTGCTGTGCCTTGAAGCATGTGGAAATGGATTACGAGGAGAGCTGTCACACAACACAATTTGAGATGTATAAATGTGTTCTGCTTGCAGCAATTTTGAGAGTTGCAGCATAGCAGCGCAAATTTCACATCTTTAGAATTATTCTGCAGAGTTTTGCTCTGTGGATAATTTAAAAAAAAGTTATGTATTTATACGGTTGGGTAGCTTAATTAGGACAGGAAGCATTATAGTCTGTCACTTTGATACAGAAAAAATTAGGACCAGTTCACTGTGAAAAATGCACTTCGTGACTCATGATAGCCGACGAAGTGTCATGTTCTGTACTTTCAACATGGGAAACATAGAGGCCTTTATGATTATTCATGATCAAGAGTAGGCCGTTTGACTTGTCATAACTGATTTTAGAGTGAAAATCAGATGTATAATCCTTTCATTTGGCTGTCACCAACAAGAGGGATTATAGTCTCCTTAAATCAAGTTAACATTGAAAGTATCGGGTATGATGACAAATCATCAGTATGATGACACACGAAGTGCCATTTTCACAGTGCAAAAGTCCACTCTTTTTCTATATCAAAGTGACAGACAGTAAGCAATGCGGCGAAGAATCATGAATACATAGGTCCAGGTGACCTGGTCAGAGTTGGAATCACATTCGTAACACGGGCATTGGAAGGCCGGAGCACTTTACCAACTGAACTAACTTCCTTCGATAGAAGAAACAAAATCTCAACCGTTTGATTGGTAGCTTTGACCTCAGAAACACCTAATCTACATGCAAAGACCAATTCCATATATGCATCTGACCAAGTTGGCATCTTGTCAAACAAGCACAAAAACTTGTTAGTCTTTCCAGAGGCCCCACATTTTAAATATCCGTACACTGAAAACAGACACTGATAAACTTACAAAATGTAAGTTATCGCCTCTTTTGGAGACTGTGGTATGAAGTCCAGGAGGAAAAATACCTTGATGGCACATGAAAACAGTTTGTAATTCTGAATTTTTTAAAAAATAAGATCAAACAAGATCTCAGGTGATTCACTTCTTTGCAATAATGAATAAACATGAGGAGGTCAGAAATCAGAGTTCACAGATCTGTCAAAACAGGCCTTTTGCACGGATGTCTGGCTGCCAGGCCTGCTTACAGTGGCTAGAGAGCCATCTCAAAACTATTTTGGCACTCACTCTTGGGTTGTGAGTGCCTTGAATTTCAGCAGTTGTGGATGTGGGGGTCTTGAAACTGTCATCCAGATTCAGATGGATATTGTGCCCGTCTTGATCATGGGTCTTGACTTCAGGTCTGCCTGGCTTCGGAAGGTCTTTCAACCAGCCTGTTAGACCAAACTTGGTCATGAGCTTGCTGTTTGCTGGCTTGGAGCAGCCCCTCTGACGTGCAACCTCATATTGGGACACGCCAGCCGCCAGCACCCCAACTACGGGGCCTCATTGCTCCACGGGGAGTGTACCCAATGGCAGTCTGTTGGCGTATCCCAACTCAGGAAAGATCAAGGAACTTTTCTGAGTACTTTTTGTGCAGTTAAGGGCAACTGATCTTACAGATTAGTCTAATTACTGCATTTCATGACTTGTACCAGTGCAGAGGCAATGACCCGTGAAAAGAATATGTAAACAACCAGAAGTGGGTGTGCTTTCTCAAACTGTTCAGATTGTACCCGTGCAGTTATTGGTCATTTCTGCTCGACAGTAACAGTCACTATCAACATTCTCCAATGTGCTTGTAGTAAGGCTTCTCCCTCAGCTCACGTATAGGAATTGATGGCACACTCACAGCCATTCTTACTCTCACCGTGTGCGTTATCACGGGTGCTATGATAGTTTTTAATAAATAGTCAGTGAATATATCACGGAGAACAACCATAATTGAAAAGGGCCTTGAATGGGCCACAAGAAAGCTTGCTGCAAAGTAACTGATTCATACAATGCTTAGTTTTTACAGGATTAGGTGCACAGAATAGGGTCTGATGCATCACAATACCTCCTCCCCAAGGGGCAGAGCTAACAAAGGGTTTGGTGAGAACTTACAATGTATCTTTCTGACAGCAAACACCAACTGGCCTGCAGAAAGTGAGCAAAATAATACACATGATCCCTTAATATTTGGAAACAAATGTTGAACCAGTTGGAGTCATATATTTCAAGACAATTGAAATGAATTCAGGAATGACCAAGCCGTTCAAGTAACCCTTGTGGGTACTTTTGCGACAGCATCCGAATCACACCCCGTATGCAAGGAGATGATGACAAGATGACAAGATTTTTGTCATGAAAACATCCACTCAGATGAGGAAATCCAACTTGTCAGAGAATGATCCAGGATATTTCTGTACAAAAGACAAGAATGACAGTGGAATCAGAGTTAGGACAGCATCCGAATCACACCCCGTATGCAAGGAGATGATGACAAGATGAAGATTTTTTGTTGTGAACACATCCACTCAGGTGAGGAAATCCAACTTGTCACAGAACGATCCAGGATATTTCGATACAAAACACATGGACAAATACACTCAGAATCTCAGATGAGGAAATCCATTTTGTCATAGACAGATGTAGGATATTTCAATATACGAGATAGGAACGACAGTTGGATCAGAATGAGAAGAATAGAAAATCAATAATTCTGCTGGCATGGATCCACCAGATTACTGTCAACAAAAATGACTTTTTGGTCCAACAGGTTTTTTATCAGTGAATATTTCAGAACCTGAAAAGCATTGCTTTAAGTTGTTCTGTCCATTCATTCACAAAGTGCTAATTACAGTTTATGGGAAATTTGCAGTTAAAATATTCGTCGGTAGCAGCTCACATACAAATCTGCAATGAAGAACTCCTTCCAAACACTGACTTTACACAGTTTTTGATAAAGACTATATGATTACAATTTTCAGCATTAAAAATTGATTTCTTCATCCTACAGGGAGAACATTTTTAAATACCAAACAGTATAGGATAATTGAACAAATCAAACTGAGAAAAACTGAAAGATTATGAGGGAAGGCCCTGATCACACAGAACCAGCAATGGTGCAAAAATCAGGTCCGCCGGTGGAAAAAATGCTTCTTTTGGAGCTAGTCTTGCACCACCTACAGCAAAAATTGGAAAGGAATGGCCTTTAAAATTATGAAGAACAGATGATCCTCCAAACGTGACAGCTAATTCTTGAAATCAATCAAGTCCATTGACACAGTAGATCATTTTCTAAAAAGCTTTCCTGCAAATTTTAATGAAATTCACATGCCATCGGATGGAAATTTGAATAATCTGGCAGTTTCTTGTTGAGAGCAAAAAAATTAACAATCCAACAAAGAACAAAAAGCATATTAGAATTGAAAAAGCTTGAAGTGACCCTTTTTGTTGATTCAGCCTCTTATGCGAGTTAGTGAAAAACTGACATTACGAAAATGGGAAGTGACAAATGAAAAAGCCTTTAGAATTATGAAGTACAGACGGTCCTCCAAACGTGACAACCAATTCTTGAATCCAAGCAAGTCCAAGAAAGTCCATTGAAAAGCCACAGGAGATCATTTTCCAAAAAGCTCTCCTTCAAAATTAATCAAATTCACATGCCATCAGAGAGACATTTTAATTATTGACTAGTTAATGTGCTAAGGATATCAAAATGGAAAAGCCGTGAAGTTACTATTTTTATGGTGTCAGACTCTTATGTGAGTCAGTGAAAAACTGACATCACGAAAATATTAAGCGATGAACAAAACAGCCTTTAAAAGTATGATGAAGAGATAGCCCTCCAGACCTGACAATGAATTCTTGAAACCAACCAAGTCCATCGAACAAACCATAGTATAACCATAGTATATCATTTTTCTTGGAAGCTCTCCCACAAATTTTAATGAAATTCACATGCTATCGGATGGACATTTTAATAATTTAGCAGTTTGTCATTGAATGCAAACAATTGAACAAATATAGGTAAAAGAGAAAGTATCTTAAAATGGGAAAGCTATGTAGTGACCATTTTTATGGTCTGCCAGTTGTGTGATCCAGCAAAATCTGGAATTTTCAAAATTTTAAGTGAGAAATTGAATAGCCTTTGAAATTCTTACAACAAGATTATACTCCAAACATGACAACTAATTCTTGTTAAACGTGATGGGGGTCCACTCATTTTTCCTATGAAAATGTTGTCAAACAGTTGGATTTTTGAGGATGTTTATCTCCTCATTCTTGCAGGGTATAAAATAAGCGTGCAACGATCCCAAAATGTGCAGTGATCAATCTGAAATGTGCAGTGATCAATCTGCATTTGTGCAGTGATCAAATTCACCCTTTTTATGCTAAATTATGGTGAACTGTAGAATCCCCACAATATACTTTGTATTTCAATCAATATGATACTTTTGTCCGCCTGATGATGGTCAATTGGTCATCTTTTGGAAATTTGTAATGCTTGATATCACAATGCCAGCCCTTGAGAACATCAATTGGTTATCCATATTAATGGCGATAGTTCGCGCAAGACGAAATGCGCAATGATCAAATTTTCTTATTTTATACCCTGCATTCTTGCTCATTTCCTGGCACTTAATCTTGTTCGAGAGGGGTAAAATATGCTAATTAGCAACTCATGAAGCTAATTTAAATATTGGTCAAATAGTCAAGTCATTTCTACTTCTCTATGAGGAGATAGAAAGCTCTGAAAGTGTTGGCACATTCAAAGAAACTGCCAATATTGGGTTGTGACAGATATCCACCAGGTGACTGCCACTGTGATGTCACAACACTGTGATGTCACACCACTGTGATGTCATGATGATGCTCATTAGTATGCGAAATGAGTGCATAAAACCGAGCCAAGAAGCTGATTCTTGGTCATTCCTTGGGAGGACACCAAAGAGAAAGGACCAATGGACCTGACATTTCGCTATTACCTTACAGGGCCCTTTGGGACCTGTGTTAATAGGAACCTCTCAGACTGTTAAACGGTCTCTTAACATGCTGTTAAGAAGAAGTGTGAAGGATATTTTATATACACTTGAAGAATGCAACTAGATGATTTACATGAACCAGAGAATTGTCATATTTTGTCTTCGTCTTCTGTCGATGAGTCAGAACAAGTTTCGATTAATTTTTAATATGCCAAAAAAGGGCCGAAGCTGAAGTTGGTATTTTCAGCAGTTCGAAATTCTGATGTAACGGTCGAAGCAGGGATGCTTCAAAATGGGGTATAATGGTGTATCCCTTGTACCATTGGATCCGGAGTGATCGGAGTTCAGAGGATCAGAAGATCCGAAGATCAGAACAGCTCAAAGACCTTGAAGGGGAACTGTCTGCAGCAGCTCCAGTAGCTGGAGGCCGTGGAAAGCGTTATTTTTTGTGTTATCCAAGGAGAGAGTTGATGGAGCAACTCTAGGTTTCTTGCTGTATCGTGACCTTTAAGACGAATCAGTTGCTGTGTGGTTTGGGGGAGGTCGCTCCTCCCTTGCAGGGGCGTTGCATCACTAGTCGAAGGGAGCACCTTGCGTGAATTTAAGATGGAGATGGCTAATGTTCCACCCGCCGATAGAAGACGATGACGAAACAACCGTGGAGAAGAAAATACTTGATTTAGATTACAAATATCAAGCAATCACCACGCCGAATGAACTTGCATTGTATATAAGTTATATGACGTTAATAAAGTTTTCAACTGTATATAAATTGTTTTCATTATTTAGCCAGGTACTACTCAAGAGTCTCCGACAAAGCCTGTGGGCACCAAGTGGGAACCACAACTGTAGTACGAGTTTGCCTGGCAGAAGTTAAATCACCGTGACCATTGGGAATTAACCCCCCTATTGGTTGCATAAAATTGGCGCAGTTGACAGGGTTACGATAGGAGACTGAAGAAAGAAGACTGGATTGCAAGAGAAAATAGAGGACAGGGCTACAGGATGGAAAATTACTGGGCTTTGCCTGACAGGGTTACGATAGGAGACTGAAGAAAGAAGACTGGATTGCAAGAGAAAATAGAGGACAGGCCTACAGGATGGGAAAATGGCTGGGCTTTGCCCGACAGGATTACGAAAGGAGATGGGAGATAGAGGACGAGATTATGAGAGAAGACTGAAGATGGCGAGATGAGGATGAATGACCATAAAACTGAATATGATGGGGCTATGAGACGAGAAAGAAGATAGTTCACTTGGTTATGAAAGGAGGATGAATTCAGAAGTGAAGTGACAAAATAATACTGAAGATTGAAAATTTGGAGATGTACCGAGGACGATTTCCTGATGATTCATTCTCAGCCAAGTATAAACTGAGATTGAGGAAGCAAGCAGACCGGACGGAAATGAAATTATGTGTTGATCAGGATCAGGACCTTTTTTGAGACACCAATTATGCTGCAAGGACGTTTACTCCTGGATTTAGTGCATTAGTCTGGAGTTGAGTCAGGGGATTGTGGACCATCCTCTCTGCCAGAAGGTTCACGTCTTGATGCAGCTTCTGGAGTTTAATCTATTGGAGAGAAGATTTCAACCTCACCTTTTCAACTTGCTGCTGGCCACAGTGGGTTGAACATTGATGAGGAAGAGCTTCATAAGTATGGGAGAGAACGCGACTTTGAAGAATCTTGATATTAATGATAGCAGTGAAGGAAGGATGACTGAAGGCAGGACGACTGAAAATCGTGCAAGAATTTTTTGAATGGACGATGTGACTTCCCTGAACAAGGAGCAACTGCAAGGCAAATGCCAGTGAATAATGCACCAGATGGAATTTTGACACTGCTGGGGATTGGCAAAGTCTCTGCGTACAGTTTGAAAATTGTGCAAAGTTTGCCAGATGAAATCTTCAAACATGTGTCTTCATGCTGGGATGCTGTCTCACTAAGTCAGTACTGAAGTTCCATGCACAGTTTCAACAGGAAGATCGTACCGATTATAGAAGAATTCTTGTGATGTTGCAAGAGGATACGAGAATGATCCAATAGTGACTTACCAAGTTTCAGTTGTCAAATGTATTTTAATCTGGATATTAACTTGATTACAATGAGGTTGTCACAAGTAGAAGGATAAGAAGAAGGAAGAGAGGTTCAAGAGGCAACGTATGAGTGTGTCGATAGAAATGGAGAACTGTGAACCCTTATTTGGTGAGATGTCATATCTCATAGGAGTCAAAACCAAAGAGGCGGTGTTGAAGTATTTGAAGAGCATGCTAATCAAGTTTCTGCAAACCTTCCTACCTGGAAGTGGAAGTGGATGTGGTTTCTTTGCTACTATTTTCGAGCTCGAGGACGAGCTCTGATTTAAGAGGGGGAGTATGAAACGTGATGGGGGTCCACTCATTTTTCCTATGAAAATGTGGTCAAACAGTTGGATTTTTGAGGATGTTTATCTCCTCATTCTTGGTCATTTCCTGGCACTTAATCTTGTTCGAGAGGGGTAAAATATGCTAATTAGCAACTCATGAAGCTAATTTAAATATTTGTCAAATAGTCAAGTCATTTCTACTTCTCTATGAGGAGATAGAAAGCTCTGAAAGTGTTGGCACATTCAAAGAAACTGCCAATATTGGGTTGTGACAGATATCCACCAGGTGGCTGCCACTGTGATGTCACAACACTGTGATGTCACACCACTGTGATGTCATAATGATGCTCATTAGTATGCGAAATGAGTGCATAAAACCGAGCCAAGAAGCTGATTCTTGGTCATTCCTTGGGAGGACACCAAAGAGAAAGGACCAATGGACCTGACATGACCTACCACCGGGACCCCCCACCGAGGTCCATCGAGTTCCACCGGACCTCACCGGGACTCACCACTGAGTTCCGACGGACCTCACCAGGACCCTCCACCGACCTCCACCGGACCCCACCGGGACCCCCCACCGAGGTCCACCGAGGCCCACCGAGTTCCACCGGACCCCACCAGGACCAACCACCAACCTCCACCGGGACCCCCCCCACCGAAGTCCACCGAGTTCCACCGAGTTCCACCGGACCCCACTAGGACCACCACCGAGTCCACCGGGACCTCCACCGATGTCCACCGAGTCTAGCTGGTCCACCACCGAGTTCCACCGGACCCCACTGGGACCTCCACCGAGTCCACTAGAACTACCACCGATGTTCACCAGGTCCACCACCGAGTTCCACCGGACCCCGCCGAGACCTCCACCGAGTCCGCCGGAACATCCACCGATGTCCACCGAGTCCACCGAGAACTTCACCGATGCCCACCGAGTCCACCTGGTCCACCACCGACCTCCACCAGACCCCACTGAGGCCTCCATCGAGCCCCTTCGGGACCTCCACCGATGTACACCGAGTCCACCAGAACTACCTCCGATGCCCACCGAGTCCACCTGGTCCACCACCAAGTTCCAACGGACCCCACCGAGGCCTCCACCGAGTCCAACGGAACATGATGTCCACCGAGAGAATTTCGCTATTACCTTACAGGGCCCTTTGGGACCTGTGTTAATAGAAACCTCTCAGACTGTTAAACGGTCTCCATACTTGGATAGGCAGTGCAACCTATCTTATGAAACATGCTGTTAAGAAGAAGTGTGAAGGATATTTTATATACACTTGAAGAATGCAACTAGATGATTTACATGAACCAGAGAATTGTCATATTTTGTCTTCGTCTTCTGTCGATGAGTCAGAACAAGTTTCGATTAATTTTTAATATGCCTAAAAAGGGCCGAAGCTGAAGTTGGTATTTTCAGCAGTTCGAAATTCTGATGTAACGGTCGAAGCAGGGATGCTTCAAAATGGGGTATAATGGTGTATCCCTTGTACCATTGGATCCGGAGTGATCGGAGTTCAGAGGATCAGAAGATCCGAAGATCAGAACAGCTCAAAGGCCTTGAAGGGGAACTGTCTGCAGCAGCTCCAGTAGCTGGAGGCCGTGGAAAGCGTTTTTTTTTGTGTTATCCAAGGAGAGAGTTGATGGAGCAACTCTAGGTTTCTTGCTGTATCGTGACCTTTAAGACGAATCAGTTGCTGTGTGGTTTGGGGGAGGTCGCTCCTCCCTTGCAGGGGCGTTGCATCACTAGTCGAAGGGAGCACCTTGCGTGAATTTAAGATGGAGATGGCTAATGTTCCACCCGCCGATAGAAGACGATGACGAAACAACCGTGGAGAAGAAAATACTTGATTTAGATTACAAATATCAAGCAATCACCACGCCGAATGAACTTGCATTGTATATAAGGTGTATGACGTTAATAAAGTTTTCAACTGTATATAAATTGTTTTCATTATTTAGCCAGGCACTACTCAAGAGTCTCCGACAAAGCCTGTGGGCACCAAGTGGGAACCACGACTGTAGTACGAGTTTGCCTGGCAGAAGTTAAATCACCGTGACCATTGGGAATTAACCCCCCTATTGGTTGCACTTGGAACTAACCAAAATCATCGAACAAGACATAGTAAATCATTTTCTAAAAGGTGTTCCAAAAATTTTAATGAAATTCACATGCCATCAGACCGACATTTTAATGATTTGTCATTGAGAGCAAACAATTGAACAATACACCAATGAACAAAAAGCATTATAAAATGGAAAAACAGTGTTAAGTGACCCTTTCTATGGTGTCAGCCTCTTATGTGAGTCAGTGAAAAATTGACATTATGAAATGGGAAGTGACAGATGAGAAAGCCTTTAAAATTATGAAGTAGAGACGGTCCTCAAAACATGACAACAAATTCTTGAAACCAACTTAGTCCATTGAACAAGACACAGCTAATCATTTTCTAAAAAGCTTTCCCGAAAATTTTAATGAAATTCACATGCCATCAAACAGAGATTTAATTATTGAGAAGTTTACCATTGCGAGCAAACAATTGAACAATCCAACAATGAAGAAAAAGGATATCAAAATGGAAAAGCCATGAAGTTACGATTTTTATGGTGTCAGCCTCTATGTGAGTCAGTAAAAAATCGGGTGTTTTGAGCATGCGAAAAGACAAATAGAATAGCCTTTGAAATCATTACAGAGAGATCATACTCCAAAGTGGTAACTAATTATTGAAACCAACTTAGTCCATTGAACAAAACACAGTTAATATTTTTTTAAAAAGCTTTCCTGCAAATTTTAATGAAATTCACATGCCATCGGACGGACATTTTAATCATTGACCAGTTTGTCATTGAGAGCAAAAAATTGACCAAATAGGGCTTAGAAAAACAACCACATTGGCACCACGATGTGACCATTTGTATGTTGTCAGCCTGTTATGTAAGCCAGCGAAAACTGACATTATGAAAATGGGAAGTGGCGGATGAAATAGCCATTAAGATCATGAAGTAGAGACGGTCCTCCAACCAAGTCAAAGTCCAAGCAAGTCCATCGAACAAGACACAGTAAATCATTTTCTAAAAAGCTCTCCTGCAAATTTTAATGAAATTCACATGTCATCAGACGGACATTTTAATTATGGAGCAGTTTACCATTGAGAGCAAACAATTTAACAAATACAACTAAAAGAAAAAGCATGCTATAATGGAAAAGACATGAAGTAACTGTTTATGGTGTCAGCCTCTTATGTGAGTCAGTGAAAAATCTGGTCTTTTGAGAATTGGAAATGACAAATGAAATAGCCTTCAAAATTATGATGAAGAGGCGGTCCCCCAAACATGACAACATATTCTTGAAACAGTCCATCGAAAAAGCCACAGTAATTCATTTTCCAGAAAGCTCTCCTGCAAATTTTAATGAAATTCACATGCAATCAGACGGACATTTTAATTATTGAGCAGTTTGTCGTTGAGAGCAAACAATTGAACAATCAGCAATGAAGAAAAAGCATATTAAATTGGAAAAGCCATGAAGTGACCATTTTTATGATATCAGCCTCTTATGTGAGTTGAAAACTGACATTATGAAAACGGGAAGTGAGAGATGAAATAGCCTTTAAAATTATGAAGAAGAGACTGTCCTTCAAACGTGACAACAAATTCTTGAATCCAACCAAATCCAACCAAGTCCATTGAACAAGCCACAGTAGAACATTTTCTAAAAAGCTTTCCTGCATTTTTTAATGAAATTCACACGCCATGAGATGGACATTTTAATTATGGAGTTTGTTTTGTTTGTTTATGTTTTACGCCTCTGCAGCACCTTAGTGGGCTATATCGAGGCAGGCGATCGCCGTATGATGATGAGATGATGAGAAGACTGTGAGTCTGGTACAAGACCTATTAATTCAGGGATGCCCAGGGTCTTTCAGGTGCCCCAGCATAGAACACTGGATACATTCCGCCTCCATTTAATGTCCCGTGGGCTTGGACTAAAGTGAGTTCCCGGGGTGTGATTTGAACCCACGCCCTCAAAGCCAGTTGACAAGCTCACTTGCCAATTAGGCCACGGGGGAACTCTTTTTAATTATGGAGCAGTTTACAATTGAGAGCAAACAATTTAACAAATACTAATAAAAGAAAAAGCATGGTAAAATGGGAAAGACATGAAGTGACCATTTATGGTGTCAGCCTCTATGTGAGTCAGTGAAAAATCTGGTATTTTGAGCATGCGAAATGACAAAGGGAATAGCCTTTGAAATCATTACAGAGACATCATACTCCAAGGTGGTAACAAATTTTTGAAACCAACTTAGTTAATAGAATAAAACACAGTTAATATATTTCTAAAAAGCTTTCCAGCAAATTTTAATGAAATTCACATGCCATCATAGGGACATTTTAAGTATTGACCAGTTTGTCATTGAGAGCAAACAATTGAACAAATACAGCTGAGAAAGAAAACTACATGGCCCCCATTATTTGGCCATTTTTATAATGTCAGCCTGATTATGTGAGCCAGTGAAAAACTGACATTATGAAAATGGGAAGGGACAGATGAAATAGCCTTTAAGATTATGAAGTAGAGACGGTACTCTAAACATGACAACAAATTCTTGAATCCAACCAAGTCTGAGCCAGTCCATCGAACAGGCCACAGTAAATAATTTTCTAAAAAGCTCTCCTGAAAATTTTAATGAAATTCACATGCCATCAGATGGACATTTTAATAATTGACCAGTTTGTCATTGAGAGCAAACAATTGAACAATTCAACAATGAACAAAAAGGATATCAAAATGGAAAAGCCATGAAGTTACGATTTTTATGGCGCCAGCCTCTAATATGTGAGTCAGTGTAAAACTGGCATTGGGCAGATTTCACTAAAAGTGCTCTAAAAAGGTACTTAAACTTTCCAACCCTTTTGTTATCTCTCTGTTGCTTCCTAAAGCAAGTAAACCTATTACTAAGTATATCTGTGAGGTAATGAATAAATATCAATAAAATATTCCTCAAATATGTAGCTTTTTCCTCTGAAAAAAATATTTTTTTATGCCTCTTGTGGACAATTTTGGACGACCAAACTTACTGGTGATCAGACATGCTTACTTAGGCACTCTGTGGAATCTTCTAAAACCAATTCAGGAAAATGTAATGGTATGTGATTGATGAAAAACATCTTGAAAATTATTTTGGAACCATTTTTAATTGTCTTGGTCATTATAAAACTTGAAAAAATGAAAAATAAAAAAAGACTGCTAATGTAACTCGATTCCGTCTCAGGAAACTGAGGTTACATTAGCAACTTTTACATGGGAATTTTTCTGTGTTCTCGCTACTTATGCCAATTTCAAACATGAAATTATAATATTTTATTGAAAAACGTGTCTTATTTGCCTATTTACATCACCAAAAACATAAACGACTGGGTTTGGTACCTGTTTCTTTATTGCTAATGTAACTGTAATTTTGCATCCGTCCATTTCATAGTGTTACATTAGCAAAATGTGTACATAAAAATTACGTTACAGCTCTAGCAATTGATCTGAAGAAATCAGTTTTTTTTTTTCAGTGCCAGAGTGGACCTATGATGTCATAGGTGGATACTCCATTGCCAAGCACTGGAGGATATGCCAAATTGGTGCAATCAATGATGCCATAGGTCAAACTGGCCAATAGCATCTGTTGTGGACAGTTTCATCATAGCCTTGCAGTTACATCATAGCCAGAGCGGCCAATAATATCACAACAACAACTCAGGTGCAAGGTTGGACTACTCCTGGGGAGTGGGCACTCTGCTCAAAAGCTGTCAACTGATCCTTATGTCTCCATATTAACTCCTGTGAACTGTGGTAACCAATAAAACAATATAGGATTAAAGTAATTGTTGGTAGTTTTACACTAAAAGGAGCGGCCAACAAAACTGCAAACAGTAAACAAAATGCTTGACTTGACAGCTCTATATCAAATCCAATTTAGATCAGAAGCATATTGGTGAGCAACTGTGATTAATTTCCTGTTATCCTATTAACCATGCTTGGTTGAATTTCAGGCACTTTTGGTATCACCAAATAATAAACAATCCCCCCTCCCACTTAACACCTGAGTTTTTGCAGTGGTATCATTGGCTCATCTGGCCATGACATAATTGCAAGGCTATGATGAAGTTGTCTACATGAAATACTATTGGCCAGTTTTACCTATGACATCATAGCTTGCACCAGAGTTGTATAGGTTCCAATGGAGTCTCCAGCTTTGACATCATAGGTCCACACTATGAAAAAAATTGATTTCTTCAGAGCAATTGCGAGAGCTGTAATATACACATGATTAGATCTCAATTTTTTTCTGAACTGAAAGCCAGGTCTCCCAAGAGCAGGCCAGGGGTGGTACCCTGCTGGTGACTTCTTTTATATTGCAGTAGGATCGGCATAAAAAATTCCGTCCTACATCATTCATCGTTGTTACACTAGCACAAGGCCATATTTTTAGCTACTCTGACCTTCCAATCCAACAGAAAAGATTGTTTACCCATGATTTTATTTAATGGAATGACACAATAAAAGATTTAGATTTCAGCTTTTTTTGGTCCTGCCAGCTATCCTCAGAAGAAGCACCCTGAGAAAATCTCAGAATCTACGAATCGATTATGTCTGGCCTTATCAGTATTGTGCTAATGTAACTTGTAGACAAGTTGTGGTAAGTCATTTTGCAGCTTTTTCGTGAAATCTGCCATTGTGAAAATGGGAAGTAACAAATGGAATAGCCTTTGAAATTATGAAGAAGAGACGGCCCTGCAAACATGACAAAAAATTCTTGAAACAAACAAAGTCCATCGAACAAGCCACAGTAAATTATTTTCCAAAAAGCTTTCCTGCAAAATTTAATGAAATTCACATGCCATCATATGGACATTTTACTTATTGACCAGTTTGTCATTGAGAGCAAACATTTGAACAATCAAGCAATGAAAAAACAAGCATAATAAATGGAAAAGCGGGGATGTGACCATTTTTGTGGTGAGCCTGTTATGTAAGCCAGCAAAATCTGGCATTTTGAGAATGTGAATGAGAAATTTAATAGCCTTTGAAATTATTACGACGAGATTATACTCCAAACATGACAAGAAACTCTTGAAACCAACTTAGTCCATTATACAAGAAAAAGTTAATTATTTTATAAAAAGCTTTCCTGCAAATTTTAATCAAGTTCACATGCCATCAGATGGACATTTCAATAATTGAGCAGTTTGTCGTTCAGAGCATGCAAACAATTGAACAAATACAGCTAAGAAGAAAAAGCATATTAAAATGGAAAAGCCATGAAGTGACTATTTATGGTTTAGGCTTCTTGTGTGAGTGGGTATGAATATGGCATTGTGAAAATGGGAAGTAACTAATTAATCGAATAGCCTTTAAAATTATGAAGAGGAGACAGTCCTCCAAACGTGACAACCAATTACTGAAACCAACAAAGTCCATCTAACAAGACATAGTAAATCATCTTCTTAAAAGTTTTCCTGCAAATTTTAATGAAATTCACATACCATCAGACGGACATTTTAATAACTGAGCAGTTTGTCATGGAGAGCTGCAAACAATTAATCAAATACAGCTGAGAAGAAAAAGCATATTTAAATGGAAAAACCACGAAGTGACCATTTATGGTGTCAGCTTCTTGTGTGAGCCATGAAAATCTGACATTAAGAGAATGCGAAGTGATAGATGAAATTGCCTTTGAAATCATTACATGGAGACCATACTCCAAGGTGGCAACTAATTCTTGAAACAAGAAAGTTCATCGAACAAAACACAGTAGATCATTTTCATTGTTGAGCAGTTCGCCATTGAGAGCAAACAATTGAACAATCCAACAATGAACAAAAAGCATATTAAAATGGAAAAGCAATGAAGTGGCCATTTGTACGGTGTCGGCATCTTATGTGAGTCACTGAAAACTGATATTATGAAAATGGGAAATAACAAATGGAATAGCCTTTGAAATTATGAAGAAGATACGGTCGTCCGAATATGACAACCTATTATGGAAACCAACAAAATCAATCGAACAAGTCACAGTAAATCATTTTCTCGAAGCTTTCCTGCAAATTTTAATGAAATTCACATGCCATCAGATAGACATTTTAATTATTGACCAGTTTGTCATTGAGAGCAAACAATTGAACAATCAAGCAATGAAAAAACAAGCATAATAAAAGGAAAAGCGGGGATGTGACCATTTTTGTGGTGAGCCTGTTATGTAAGCCAGCAAAATCTGGCATTTTGAGAATGTGAAGTGAGAAATTTAATAGCCTTTGAAATTATTACAACGAGATTATACTCCAAACATGACAAGAAACTCTTGAAACCAACTTAGTCCATTATAAAAGAAAATGTTAATTATTTTATAAAAAGCTCTTCTACAAATTTTAATGAAATTCACATGCCATCAGATGGACATTTTAATAATTGAGCAGTTTGTCATTGAGAGCAAACAATTGAACAATCCAATAATGAAGAAAAAGCACATTAAAACGGAATAGGCATGAAGTGACCATTTTTGTGGTCAGCCTGTTGTGCGAGCCAGCAAAATCTGGCATTTTGAGAATGTGAAACTTGTGAGAAATTGAATAGCCTTTGAAACCATTACAGAGAGATTATACTCCAAACATAATAATTGAGACCAACAAAATCCACCAAACAAGCCAAAGTAAATAATTTTCTAAAAAGCTCTCCTTCAAATTTTAATCGAATTCACTTGCCATCAGACGGACTTTTCAATTATTGAGCAGCTTGCCATTGAGAACAAATGATTGAACAATCCAGCAATGATGAAAAAGGATATCAAAATGGAAAAGCCATGAAATTTTGACCGATTTTTAAGGTGTCAGCCTCTATGCGAGTCAGTAAAAATCTGGTATTTTGAGCATGCGAAATGACAAAGGGAATAGCCTTTGAAATCATTACAGAGAGATCATACTCCAAAGTGGTAACAAATTTTTGAAACCAACTTAGTCAATCAAACAAAACACAGTTAATATATTTCTAAAAAGCTTTCCTGCAAATTTTAATGAAATTCACATGCCATCGGACGGACATTTTAATAACTTAACGGTTTGTCATTGAGAGCAAACAATTGAACATATACAGCTAAGAATAACAACCACATTGGCACCACGATGTGACCATTTGTATGGTGTCAGCCTGTTATGTAAGCCACAAGTGGGAAGTGACAGATGAAATAGCCTTTAAGATTATGAAGAAGAGACGATCTTCCAAACGTGACTGCAAATTGTTGAAACCAACTTAGTCCATTGAACAAGACACAGTAAAACATTTTCTAAAAAGCTTTCCTGCAAATTTTAATGAAATTCACATGCCATCAGACGGACATTTTAAACATTGACCAGTTTGTCGTTGTGAGCAAACAACTGAACAATCCAACAATGAACAAAAAGCATATTGAAATGGAAAAAACGTGAAGTGACCCTTTCTATGGTGTCATATTAAAATGGAAAGCCAAAAAGTGACCGTTTGTATGGTGTCAGCCTCTTATATGAGTCAGTGAAAAATCTGGTATTTTGAGAATGCGAAAGGACAAATGGTATAGCCTTTGAAATTATAAAAAAGAGATGAGCCTTCAAAGAACCACAAATTCTTGAAACCAACTAGTTCTTGAAACCAACAAAGACCATCCTACAAGACGCAGTAAATCATTTGCCAGAAAGCTCTCCAGCTAATTTTAATGAAATTCACATGCCATTAGACGGACATTTTAATTATTGACAGGTTTGTCATTGAGAGCAAACAATTGACTGTCCTAAATAGAACAAAAAGCATATTATAAAGGAAAAAACACGAAGTGACCATTTTTATGGTGTAAGCCTGTTATGTGAAAAACCGACATTATGAAAATGGGAAGTGACAGATGAAAAAGCCTTTAAAATTATGAAGTAGAGACGATCCTCCAAACGTGACAACAAATTCTTGAATCCAACCTAGCCCAAACAAGTCCATCGAACAAGCCACAGTAAGTCATTTTCAAAAGCTCTCCTGCAAATTTGAATGAAATTACATGCCATCAGATAGACATTTTAATAATTGAGCAGTTTGTCATTGGAAGCAAACAATTGAACAATCCAATAATGAACAAAAAGCATATTAAAATAGAAAAGCCATTGACTTACCATTTTGATGGTGTCAGCCTCTTATGTGAGTCACTGAAAACAGATTTTATGGAAATGGGAAGTAACAAAAATAACAATTGAAATTATGAAGAAGAGACGGTCCTCCAAACAAGATAACTAATTCTTGAAACCAACAAAGTCCATCGAACAAGTCTCAGTAGATTATTTTCTTTAAAGCTTTCCTGCAAATTTTAATGAAATCCACATGCCATCATACAGACATTTTAATTATTGACCAGTTTGTCATTGAGAGCAAACAATTGAATAAATACAGCTAAGAAAGACAACTACATTCCCACCATGATGTGGCCAGTTTTTATAATGTCAGCCTGTTATGTGAGCCAGTGAAAATCTGGCATTGTGAAAATATGAAGTGACAAATGGTGTATTGATCAAATACAGCTAAGGAGAAAAAGCACATTAAAATGGAAAAGCCATGAAGTGACCATTTGTATGGTATCAGCCTCTTATGCGAGTCGTTGTGCAACTGGCATTTTGAAAATATGAGGTGATAAATAGAATAGCCTTTAAAATTATGAAGAAGAGACGGTCCTCCAAACATGATAACTAGTTCTTGAAACCAACCAAGTCCATCAAACAAAACATTGTAAATCTTTTTCTAAAAAGCTTTCCTGCAAATTTTAATGAAATTCACATGCGATCAGATGGGCATTTTAATAATGGAACAGTTTGTCATTGAGAGCAAACAATTGAACAATCCAACAATGAGCAAAAAGCATATTACAATGGAAAAGCCATGAAGTGCCAATTTTTTTGGTCAGCCTGTAACAGTTCTGTGATCCAGCAAAATCTGGCATTTTGAGAATGTGATGTGAGAAATTGAATAACCTTTAAAATTGTGAAGAAGAGACGGTCCTCCAAACGTGACAACAAATTCTTGAAATCAACTCAGTCCATCAAGCAAAACAAAGTAAATCATTTTCTATAAAGCAAATTTTAATGAAAATCAAATGCCATCAGATGAACATTTTAATTACTGACAAGTTCGTCGTTGAAGACAAACAATTGAACAATCCAACAATAAAGAAAAAGGATATTAAAATGGAAAAGCCATGAAGCGACCATTGTTATGGGGTCAGCCTCTGATTTTAGTCAGTGAAGAACTGGCATTGTGAAGATATGAAGTGATGAATAGAATAGCCTTTAAAAATGAAGAAGAGACGGTCCTCCAAACATGACAACTGCAATTGAAACTAACAATGTCCATCGAACAAGACACAGTTCATTATTTTCTTAAAAGCTTTCCTGCAAACGTTTTAAATGAAATTCACATGTCATCAGATGGACATTTTAATAATTGAGTAGTTTGTCATTGAGAGCAAACAATTGAATTCAGCAAAGAAGACATACATATTAAAATGGAAAAGTCATGAAGGTGCCAGCCTCTTATGTGAGTCAGTGAAAAACTAACATTATGAAAATATGAAGTGATGAATAGAATAGCCTTTGAAATTATACAGAAGAGAGAGTCCTCCAAACGTGACAACAAATTCTTGAATCCAACAATCCAACCAAGTCCATCAAACACGCCGCAGTAAATCATTTTCAAAAAGGCTCTACAGCATATTTTAATGAAATTCACACGCCATTAGATGAACATTTTAATTATTGACCAGCTTGTCATTGAGAGCAAACAATTAAACAAATAGGCCTACGGCTAAGAAAAACAACCACATTGGGCCCATGATAGGACCATTTTTATGGTGTCAGCATCTTGTGTGGAAGTGAAAAACACGCATTGTGAAAATATGAAGTGACAAATGGAATAGATTTCAGGGAAAACACAATGCCAAGTTCCTGAGAAAAATGAGCTGTACTGGGTTCCTGATGCTGCCGTTTCCATGGCAAGAAAATAACAACTTAAATATATTGCAGCCCAAAGGTGCTTGGTCATTGTTTTCTTGGATACCTCAAGATGTATTCCTGAAAATTTGAAGAGCTTGGATATAAGTATTACTAAGAAATATTGGTCACAACATTCTGAACACCCCACGTATGAAGTGATGAATGGAATAGCCTTTAAAATTATGAAGAAGTGACGGTCCTCCAAACATGAAACCAACTTAGTCCATAAATCACTCATTTTCAAGAAAGCTCTCCAGCAAATTTTAATGAAATTCACACGCCATCAGACGGACGTTTTAATTATTGAGCAGTTTACCATTGTGAAATTGAACAATCCAGCAATGCAGAAAAAGTATATCAAAATGGAAAAGCAATGAAGTGACCATTTTTATGATGTCAGCCTCTGATGTGAGTCAGTGAAAAATTGACATTATGAAATGGGAAGTAACAAATGAAATAACCTTTGAAACTATGAAGAGACGGTCTGCCAAATGTGACAAGAAATTCTTGAAACCAAACAAGTCCATCAAACAAGCCACAGTTAATTATTTTCCAGAAAGCTCTCCCGCACATTATAATGAAATTCGAATGCCATTTTAATAATTGAGCAGTTTGTCGTTGAGAGCAAGCAACTGGACAAACAAGCCAAAAAGAAAAAGCATATTAAAATGGAAAAGATATGAAGTGACCATTTGTATGGTGTCAGTCTGTTGTGTGAGCCAGCTAAATCGTTCATTTTCAGAATATAAAGTGAGAAATTGAATAACCTTTGAAATTATTACAACAAGATTATACTCCAAACATGACAACCAATTCTTGAAACTAACCAAGATCATAGTCTCATAGAACAAGACACATGTGCAGTAAATCATTTTCTAAAAGGTTTCCTGCAAATTTTAATGAAATTCACATGCCATCAGACGTACATTTTACTTATTGAGCAGTTTATCATTTAGGGCAAACAATTGAACAATATAGCAATGAAGAAAAAGCATCTTAAAATGGAAAAGCCATGATGCGACCGTTTGCATGTTGTCAGCCTGTTATATGAGTTGTTGAAAAACTGACAATATGAAAAATGGGAAGTGACAGATGAAATAGCCTTTAAAAGTATGAAGTAGAGACCGTCCTCCAAACATGACAACAAATTCTTGAATACACGCAAGTCCAAGCAAGTCCATCGAACAAGCCACAGTAAATCATTTTCCAACAAGCTCTCCTGCCAATTTTAATGAAATTCACATGCCATCAGACAGACATTTTAATTATTGAACAGTTTGTCATTGAGAGAAAACAATTTAACAATTCAACAATGAACAAAAAGCATATTAAATGGAAAAGCCAAGAAGTGACCGTGTGTATGGTGCCATCCTATTATCCGAGTCAGTAAAAACTGATATTATGAAAACGGGAAGTGACAGATGGACATTTTAATAATTGTTCAAGTTTGTCATTGAGGACAATTGAACAATCCAGCAATGAAGAAAATGCATATGCTTATAATGGAAAAGCCATAAAGTGACCTTTTTATGATGTCAGCCTCTTATGTGAGCCAGCAAAATCTGGCATTTTCAGAATTTAAAGTGAGAAATTGAATAACCTTTGAAATTATTACAACAAGATTATACTCCAAACATGACAACTAATTCTTGAAACTAACCAAGATCATCGAACAAGACACCGTAAATTATTTTCTAAAAAGCTTTCCTCCAAACGTGCCAACTAATTCTTCAAACCAACCAAGTCCATTGACACAGAAAATCATTTTCCAGAAAGCTCTCTAACAAATTTTAATGAATTCACATGCTATCAGACGGACATTTTAATAATTGAGCAGTTTGTCATTGAGAGCAAACAATTGAATAGATACATCTTAAAGAAAAAGCATAATAAAATGGAAAAGCCATAATGTGACTGTTTATTGTGTCAGCCTCTTATGTGAGTCAGTGAAAAATCTGGTATTTAGCGAACGCGAAATGACAAAATTTAATGGAATAGCCTTTGAAATTATGAAGAAGTGACGGTCTTCCAAACGTGACAATAAATTCTGGAAACCAACAAAGTCCATCAAACAAGACACAGTAAATCATTTTCTAAAAAGCTTTACTGCAAACTTCAATGAAATTCACATGCCGTCAGGTGGACATTTTAATTGGGCTGTTTGTCACTGATAGCAAACAAATGAACAATTCATCAATGAACAAAAAGCATACTAAAATGGAAAAGCCATGAAGTGACCATTTGCATGGTGTCAGCCTCTTATGTGAGTCAGTCAAAAATGACATTATGGAAGTATGAAGTGATGAATAGAATTAATATACTTTAAAATTACAAAGAAGAGACATTCCTCCAAATATGATAAGCAATTCTTGAAACCAACTTAGTCCATCAAACCAGACACAGTAAATCATTTTCTCAAAGGTTTCCTGCAAATTTTAATGAAATTCACATGCCATCGGACCGATATTTTAATAATTGAACAGTTTGTCATTGAGAGCAAACAATTGAACAATCCAACAAAGAACAAAAAGCATAATAAAATGGAAAAAACGTGAAGTGACCCTTTTTATGGTGTCAGCCTGTTATGTGAGTTAGTGAAAAAAAAGTGACAGATGAAATAGCCTTTCAAATTATGAAGTAGAGATGGTCCTCTAAACATGACAACAAATTCTTGCACGAGACACAGTTAATCTTTTTCGTAAAAGCTTTCCAGAAAATTTTAATGAAATTCACATGCCATCAGATGAACATTTTAATAATTGAGCAGTTTGTCAATGAGAGCAAACAATTGAGCAATCCAACAATGAGCAAAAAGCATTTATTAATATATGGACAAGGGAGGAAATGACCATTTGTATGGTGCCATCCTCTTATGTGAGTCAGTGAAAAATCTGGTATTTAGATAAAGCAAGATGACAAATGGAATAGCCATTAAGATTACGAAGAAGAGATGGTCTTCCAAACGTGACAATCAATTCT
This sequence comes from Platynereis dumerilii, assembly GCA_026936325.1. Lineage (NCBI taxonomy): Eukaryota > Metazoa > Annelida > Polychaeta > Phyllodocida > Nereididae > Platynereis > Platynereis dumerilii. The sequence goes on along the minus strand of JAPTHN010000006.1, from coordinate 34,888,203 downwards.
TGAAACCAACAAAGTCCATCGAACAAGCCACAGTAGATCTTTTTCCATAAAGCTCTCCCGCAAATTTTCAAGAAATCCATGTGCCGTCAGATGGACATTTTAATCATTCACTAGTTTGTCATTGAGAGGAAACAGCTAAACAATCCTACAATGAAGAAAAAGGACATTAAATTGGAAAACCATGAAGTGACCATCTTTATGGTGTCAGCCTCTTACGTGAGTCAGTGAAAAACTGGCATTGTGAAAATATGAAGAGATGAATAGAATAGCCTTTAAAAGTATGAAGGAGAGACGGCCCTCCAAACATGACAAAAATTCTTGAAACCAACCAAATCAATCAAAGAAGACACAGTTAATTATTTCTTAAAAGCTTTCAGACAAATTTTAATGAAATTCACATGCCATCAGATGAGCATTTTTTAACTGCCATCAGATGAGCATTTTTTAACTGCAAATTTCCCATAAACTATGTTACGAAGTTTTGTACCCTGTAACAGTAATAATTTAGAATCTCTGAACCAATGAATCTGAAAGCCTCTTTCATCGTTTTCAGTTGTTCTGTCCATTCATTCACAAAGTGCTATGGAATGGCCTCCTCTCTCATGTAATGTTCATTGAAAATTGGAGACTGGTGACCTTTCTGTAGCAGTTCAAGAACAAATCTGCCATAAAGAGCTGCTTCCAAACACAGACTTTCAAAGCACCAGTTTCTGATGAAAATGAATTTGTTTGTGCTGTAAGGGAGAGCATTTTTAAATACCAAACAGAATAGAATAGTTAATTTCGAACAAATAAAGCTGAGAAAAACTTGAAATTATGAGGGAAGCCCCGAAGTGTCAACTAGTTCCTGACACCAACAAAGTCCACCGAACAAGACACACTTAGACACAGTAATTCATTTTCTAAAAAGCTTTCTGACAAATTTTAATGAAATTCAGATGCCATCAGACGAACATTTTAATAATTGAGCAGTTTGTCTTTAAGAGCAAACAATAAACAAAGAACAACAAACATATTAAAATGGAAAAGCCATGAAGTGACAATTTACGGCTTCAGCTTCTCTATGAGCCGTGAAAATCTTTCATTAAGAGAATGAGAAGTGCGATAATTAGCCATTGAAATCATTACAAAGAGATCATACTCCAACGAGGTAACTTATTCTTGAAACCAACTTAGTCCATTGAACAAGCCACAGTAAATCATTTTCTGAAAAGCTTTCCTGCAAATTTAATGAAATTCACATGCCATCAGACGGACATTTTAATAATTGAGCAGTTTGTCATTGAGTCCAACAAAGAACAAAAAGCATATATATTAAAAAGGAAAAATCGTGAAGTGACCCTTTTTATGGTGTCATTCTCTTATGTGAGTCAGTGAAAAACTGACATTATGAATATGGGAAGTGACAGATGAAAAAGCCTTTAAAATTATGAAGTAGAGACGGTCCTCCAAACGTGACAACAAATTCTTGAATCCAACCAAGTCCTAGCAAGTCCATCGAACAAGCCACAGTAAATCATTTTCTAAAAAGCTCACCTGCAAATTTTAATGAAATTCACATGCCATCAGACGGACATTTTAACAATTGAGGAGTTTTGTCATTGAGAGCTAACAATAACAGTAAAAAGGAAAGAATACCAGATTAAAACCATTAGATGAAAATCACATGCCAAAGAGGGATGAGCATTTTACTGTCACTGCTTATATAAATTATCCTGCACTGCTCCTATCCTGTACTACTCCTACCCTGCACTACTCCCTCTGCACTGCTCCTATATGGCACTGCCCATATCCTGAACTGCTCCTATTCTGCATTGCTCCCAATAGACACTTCTCCCTCTGCACTGCTCCTATCCCACACCACTCTCTCTGCACTGCTCCTTTCAAGCACTACTCCCCCTGCACTGCTCCTATCCCGCACTACTCTCTCTGCACTGCTCCTTTCATGCACTACTTCCTCTGCACTGAACCACTGATCCTATCCTACTCCCTCTGCACTGCTCCTCTACAATACTCTTATCATGCACTACTCTTATTCTGCACTACTCCTATTCTGTTCTACTTCCTCTGCACTGCTCCTATTCGCATTGCTCCTATCCTGCACTACTCCTATCCCGCACTACTCTTATTCTGCATCGCTTCTATTCTGCCCTACTAGGATAGGAGCAATGCAGAATAGGTCCAGCGCAGTATTTTTACTTAATTTTAGCTAACAGCTTCTTGAGCCTTTAATGTTGCTGCAAATTATAGGATGGCTTTATTATATAGACCAGTCATGAACTTTCAGGCCCTCAATTATTGAGAAGCCCAATTGGCTCACTTGGCAGAGTAGCCGATTATTCGTGAGATTGCTCGCTTTGGTATGTGGATGGGTTCGAATGCTACCTATTTTTCACAGATGATTCTATAGATGGAAAGATAGATGTTGTATCACACAATTGTCCTTTTGAGTTATTACTCTAAGTTCTCCTGCCTTCCTTCAATAGTTCATAGATCTTCTATTTATATGACTAGGCTACTGCATTTACAAGAGGTGTTCAACTTATTTGACAAAAAAAAAAAAACTGCCACTAAATTGGGAATTTTTGCTTGGTTGAGCCAAAATTGCTGTGAGTGAGGATGATTATGGTATTTATTTGAGCTAATGTTCAGTGTGAACCTCTGCATAAAGAAACAATTGGATGTCACCCTCGTAAGGGGTTTCAAAATTTAATTCCCCTAGTCATGGTTCATGGCCCAATCAGGGATGATAAAAAAAAATTAGATTAATGACAAAGTTCTGTTATCAGCGTATTCGTACAAATATGTCACAGCATTCCAGTAACAATGCAGGAGGTGGATACTAGTTTATACTGTCCTCTGAAAGTGTAAGTTAAAAAAATTAGTCAGGAAGTGACACAATTTTGAAAAAAATTGTGGGAAAACAAGGAATCTTATATCTTTGCTCCATCTGATACTTTTAAACATAGGGCCATAAAAGGGTTTACACTGAATAAAACTAAGCTTCATCTACAAGACTACACCAATAAATAAGTGGTTTTCAGCATAAAAGAAATTTACAGACTGCTTTAAAGTTAGAAGACTGAAAATTTGAGCAATCCAGTACGAAAATTCATTCTTTAAGTTGTCCGGTGATTAAACACAGAAAAAGTCACACTTTCTAGAAATTCATATAAGATAGTCTAATACCTGGTAAGCTTAAATCTAAAATCTATTTCAGAAAGAACCTTCCTAAGGTATTTCCACAGAGTGAAAATACATAGTATTCTTTAAAAGACTGCGTGGGGTCATGGTGCCTAAAAATAACATTTAATATCTGGGCCATTCTCAAATTTTGGGACAAAGTGCGCTGGAAAATGTGGTAACGGAGTGGACTTTGGATGCAAAAAACCTGCTTTTTGAGCAATTTAAAGATAGAAAAAAATGAAAAAAATTATATAAGTCTTATTATCAGAAGTACTTCATCTCAGATCAATCATTTTTATAATTAAATATCGATTTTTTGTGGTAACAGAGTGGACAGGAATGGGTAATTGATTGGACAGGAACGGTTTGGTTTTCTCTTAATCGTGCATTCTATTTGGGAGATACAAATTTACGATTGCATTCTATTGAATCCTGTCACGCTCAGCAATATATACATAAAATTTCTTTGAAAAAGTATCACTGGTAAGCTCGGAATTGGAGGGAACAGAGTAGGGATTTTTCCCAAAAGGACTAAACATTTTTGGGAGGGTCCCTTAAGAGGTACTAAGTTAACAACGATAACGATAACGATAACGATATACTTTATTTAATCCATATGGAAACTCTTGTGGTACAGGCAAGCTCATCACATTAAAACAATTATATGTGCGTAATAGTAAATAATTAAAGATTACAAAATATTTACATCAATTAACTTTATGTACATGCTTTGATGACCTATAGTTGTAGTATCTAATACTTGACGGAACGAAACTGTTTCCGTATCGGCTTGTTCTCTGTTTAGGTATTGATAGTCTTTTACCAGAGCGTAGCAGTTGATAACAATTATACAATGGATGTTCTTTATCTTTCATGATCTTATTTGACATTTGATATAATTTATTATTGTATATGGTTAATAAACATTGATTGTCCAAGCCGAGTTTCTTAGCGATCTTAATAATCTTACTCAATTTCTTGTGATCTTTTTTGCTTGATATACCAAACCATGCTATAATACAAAAGGACATGACTGATTCTATGATGGAATGATAGAAAAGGCTAAGAATAACAGAGTCCACCTTCAGGTTAGCTAGACGCCTCAGATAACATACTCTCATACAGCTTTTTCTATACAGATGTTGAACATTCTCTGTAAAAGTCAACTTATTATCGATGTAAACACCAAGATATTTGTAGCTGTTAACTATCTGTACATTTTCATTCTTAATACTCAGGGCATCATGAGCAAAAAAGGGAATCCTTAGCTTAGTACCTCTTAAGGGACCCTCCTAAAATGTTTAGCCCTTTCAAGAAAAATCCCTACTGGACATTTTAGTGGGACCAAAAAATGTTCCAATGAAAATTATGCCTTAATTTGTTGAATAGCTGTTTAATGAAATCTGCAAAGCTGTGGTAGTGTGGCGCATGTGCATCTTACATTTAGTGGAAATTGCTCTTTAAAAACCATAGCCAGCCCAGCTATGGCAAGGAACGATTTGGATAGAAAAATAAACATAAACTAGTGACACATCCTTTACATGAATTAATTCAATGAAATGAAACAAGAAAGAAGTTAAATATGATGTATTGTATATAGTAATTTAAGTCTACATTCTCATGAATTTGGCATGAAACTGAAAATGATGGTTCTTTAGGAGGAAAATTAACACTAGCTTTTGTCATATCAGGTCCAGTGACAGAGAAAACCCATTGATTTGGCACGGATTACTGGACACAATGCACCAAAAAAAGGTCTAATGAAGTTTTTCAGGATAAGGGAACTTAGCTGGCTACTAAGAACTTATGTCAATTAAGGCTTAGTGGAGGTCATTAAGAGGGGGTAATCGAACCGTTTTACGTTAATTTTTTAAATAATCTTATTGAATATGTGTGCAAACATATGTTTCGCTAGAAAAAACCTGCGATGTGATTATTATGTAATGTATTACAGAGATCATAACATAAGCATTTAAGGGGACATTCTTAGTAGCCACCTTAGTTCCCTTATCCTGAAAAGCTTCGGTAAATGACTTTTTGTTCCAAATGCAGTGGTTAAAAAAGGAAATATTAATAACAGATGTGGAGCGACATTTCAGATATCAATTGCATTCAAATTAATGTCAGGGAACTGGAGTGACACAAATTGTCCTGAAATTTGAGAATGACCCATCTGAAAAAAAGCAAGCAATATTCCTGTATCTTGGTGGATAGGTCACCAAAGACCATCTGGTGATGTCTGGGAAGTTCAAGAAAAATTGGTATAATTGGAAAGAATCTGCAAATACACTTCTAAGCACCATCAATGGCCCAAATATTGCTCTCAAAACTGATGAGAGGCCTGTCTCAAGAAAAGTTTAATAAAATATTTCAAACACTATCTTTTACTGACAAGACCTATAGTTTTAACCCTTTCAGTCGTCATACACGAAAAATGTAGCATTTGTCAGTTTTTGTGTAGGGTTGAACTTTTTGTCAAAATAAGTTGAGCAACTGGGACTGGTGACCGTGACCAGTTGACTTTGGTGAAATCTAGGACACTTTTATACAACCATCGTGGGGTTGTTCTCGTTTTTTGACACCTAACTTGTGACCTAAGTGAATCACAATGTGTATGCTACTCCTGATTTTGTTGGAATTTTCAGGGAGGGGGGGGGGGGTCTGGGGCAACCCCTCCCCTCTCCATACTGGCTAAAAACAAAACTTACATGACCATTTTCAACTTAGCAACCAAACTTCTTGCAAATGTGTGGTAAAGGGAGACAATAAACAGTGATCCAACATAGTTGCTATTTCTCAAAAACTAAAGAAAAGAGAACTTGCCTGCTAAATTTTTTAAATTTAGAATATCAAAATTTTAAAAACACTTTATTCCACTGCCTTTGTAAAAGCCGCTGATTAGCCGATTATATGTTTTTCATCAAAAGTTGGGGGCCCTCCCTGCCCACCCCTTGGAGCCGCCACTGCAATCAAATCATGATATCTTTTTATGTGATATATGGATTTCAAAATTTCGTCCCCCAAGGGAAATTCTGTTGGCGTGGCACGAAAGATGACATTTTTCAAGGAGAGTTCATTTAATTTAAATAATTTTTTCTCGAAAAAGAAAGGATAAGAGTTGAAAGTTGTTTGTCAGCATGAACATTTATATCAACACCCAGAATATATCTTTTGAAAGGTTTTAGGCGCTAAAACATCTTTTACTTGACAAGTCTAGCTTTTTTAAATTTGGTAAAATGTATATTTCAATAATTTAACTATTTAAGTTATATTAAATACATTAGCATACAATCACACCTTCTCCTTAAGAATATAGCCATTCTAACTAGGGTTTGCTAATTTCCCAGTTTTCCAAGAAACCCTGAAACCGGGAAATTAAGTGCCAAGAACCGGGAGTCCCAGGAATCCCGGTTTCAGTTTTGATTGTTATCAAATCTTGGAACTCAAAGGAAGTTTCACCAAATTAAATTTTTCTTTTCATCAATTAGTATTACAACAATTCATGAACACATCATGGGCTATCCATCCACTTCCATTTTGGGGGGTTAGAAATAAATCATATGGTGATTAGGACAGGTGGAATTGAAAATATATGGGAGAATTTTGTGTTTCCGAGAAGATTATTGACACTGACCGCAACATTTATATAGCTTTTGGAGGGTTGACAGTTGTAGTAACAAGGAAACTAAGGTGGCAAATGAAAGCTTACATCAAGAGCTATCCATCCAAATCCATTGTGGTGGGTTAGAAATGAGTTGCATGGTGATTAGGACAGGTGCTATGGAAAATACATGGGAGAATTTCATGTTTCCGAGGAGTTTTTTGACACTGAACACAACATTTATATAGCTTTTGGATCGTTGAAAGTTGTAGTAACAATGAAACCAGGTGCCAAATGAAAGCTTACATCAAGGGTTGTCCACCCACATCAATTTGGTTTCTTTAGAAATAAGTAATATGGTGATTAGGACAGATGGAATGGAAAATATATAGGAGAATTTTGTGTTTCCCGGGAGATTTTTGACACTGACCGCAACATTTATATAGCTTTCGGAGGGTTGACAGTTGTAGCAACAAGGAAACCAAGGTGCCAAATGAAAGCTCACATCAAGGGCTATCCATCCACATCTGCTTTGGTAGTTAGGAATGAGTTATCTCGTGACTGTCAAGTGATCTCCTGATTGGCAGGATGAGAAAATATTGATTTTTCCATTTTCTCAATGAAATATTAACGATGCTGGCAGGACAATAAATTTGTATAACAGTCCCATTGAAAAATTAATCATAACGTGTACCAAGAACATAGTTTAACAGCAATATCATTTTAAAGGAAGTACTCATTGTTAGCCTTATTGCCGACTTCATTACTCAACCTCTAGTTTATATATATATATTTGTCAACTGAATAATAAAAATTAAAGAAGACAGATAAACTGTATACTTATAATAATCATTTTATCACCTGGTTGGCCGTGATCATCACTGTATACAGTCAAAATATCAGGGCCTATGATATTGTAAAAAATACCACCCTTCAAGGGCGATATTTTTTAACAATGGTTATGTCTTCACCAGCATTTCAGCTGCCTGATGATGTCACAAACCAAACAAGGGCCAGAATAATGGGATTGTGACATCATGTCCATTGTTGCTTCATGGTGACATCACATTTTTGTAATGGCAGAAAACAGTCCCTCTTTATAACTGAAGATTTGAGGTAAAACCAGGTGATAAAACAAAACAACCACGCGTCAGGGCACTTCGTGCAATATCACTCGCTGTTGTGTGAATTAATATTGCTCTCGCCCTTCTGGCTTGAGTGATATTAATTCACACAACAGCTCGTGATATTGTTACTCAGAGACCCTGACTTGGGTTGTTTTGTTATAATCTATCACTATTTGTGACCTGCTCCACCAAAATGAGTTCAAAGTAGACATTCTATATTTCTCAGAAATGAGCAAAATGTGTCAAAAGGTCACATTTTGATGATTTCCAGCTGTTGGTACCATGTTTTAGCAAAAGTAATTTGCTTTGATTATTTAAGACCATCTTAACTAAAAACTGATTTTAAATGATCTAAATCGAGCATCCTTCTCGATTTTCTTAGTTCTTTCATTGCAATGGCGGGAATTTCAAATTCCATTTTCTGAGAGTTCGATGTTTCTTATCATCAATGTTTGAGGTGCCATATCTTTGGATTGGATGGAGATATCAAAACATACTAAACATCATTTTAAATCTCAATTCCAGTAGAATAAAGTAATTTTCATAACTAAATATGATAGGAGGCCGACTTTGAACCCATTTTGGTGGAGCAGGTCACATTTATCGAAGTGTACTTAGTTGACGTGCCAGAGATGTTTAAACATTTTTCTGGCTAACGTACTGTCGTACTCATCAATTAAGGTGACTCAAGCGTGGTACACAGCACATACTTCTGAGCAGCCTGGTTGCCTAGCAACATAGCGTCACAACTGCTGCAGGCCCTGCAAAAGTTGTGACGTTACCATTTTCTGCTCTCTTTTTTTTAACAGCATGGCAGCCAGTAATTTGCTATTTAAATGAGATCTAATGCAGCTAGAAGCATAATTATTTTTTTATTGTATGCAGTAACACCTACTCTATGCTAGTTCAAAGTTTAAGCTTCACATCTTTATCCAAAGAATTTTCTCGGTTAATTTCAGTCAACTGTGTCTAAAATTGTCTTTATTTCTTTAAATTGACATTGGCACAGTCTTGGTACTGCACTAAAAAAATGACTCGGTGAATTTTTTTTATTTTTTGCCATTTGTTTGACAATAACTTGTTTTTGGTATATGCAAATTTATAAAAAAATCTGTATGATCGTTTTCCTAAAATTTGATTACTGCCAAAATTGATGCATGCAAAATCTGCAATTAATTAGCGTTTTGGTGCCCTTTGAGCTCTTACAGAAAAATGTATTTTAACCTCTTTCTTCAAATTTCTGGCAAATGTATTGGTGCACATCCATGGGAAGACATTTCTGACATTTTTGTTTGACAAATGCATGTAATGCTTTATTCTGTGGTACATAACCAAAAACTCAATTTATGACTTTTAAGCGGTCATCAGGCCAAACATGCTGTTACCATGGCAACCAAACGAGTCGGTGAAATTATTTTTATTTTTCATTTTTGGAATGTATTAGTCCAACAGAGTACCTGTGCACAATTTTAGAAAAATCTGTATGATCTAACCACCATACATGAGTCACCTTAAGCCATTGGAAGGCATTTTCAGCATGTTGTATATCAATCTAATCTCTTATTAGACCCCTTCACCGCATTCCTTATACCTGAAAACCTAGGTAGAGACCTAAATTGTGCCCTCCTAACATCAGTAGTTGCAGAGATAATGCTCATTTTCTGGTGATTGCTGCAGACATCTAAGAGTCAAGTATGGTAAATCCGTCCAGGAGGGTAAATCCATCCACCCCCTAAAATAGGCTTTCATTTATATTTGTAAAATTTATGTGAGTTTTAAAAGCAAGATAAACTCGTTTTTCAACTAACTTAGCCGTTTTATGGAATTTACAGAAATTTGAATGATACTTCAGGAACATTTAAAACAGAGGATGAAAGACAATGAAATTCTGTGACGTCACCACAGCCAATTTGTGAATTACGAGCAGTTACTTGCAGGCCTATTTCTGTAAACAAAAAATGTATTGAAGGTAAAAAGAAAAGTTGAATGAGATTGAGAATTCGATTATTCTTGTAGGATTTTCTAAAGAACCTAATTGCAACACCTGGAAAGGAGTTACAATGGAAATAAAAGTGGACGGAATTACCATCATTGTTTTAAAACTGGCTTCACTGGGTGATTTTAAATCCGTCCACCCATATCAAAAGGTCTTTAAAAGTACTTTTAGGATTTTATATATATGTACATGGCCTAACACTGATTAAAGAAATTAGACTGAGCAATTAGCCCACTTGATTGGGTCAAAAGGCTTCTTTAATTGTGATAGAAATTGAAATTCTTAATAGTCAACTTAACCTCTGTTATTGTATTCTTCTGTCATAAGTGAAATCAGTACCCTACTATTCACAAATTGACAAATAATCCTCTGTGAGAGATGCTAATCGCAAAACATGAAAAAAATACATGTTGTGAGAGGTGTTTCTGCATAATGCCCTGTGGATGGATTTGCCATCCTTGCTGGACTGATTTACCAGCAGCCTGGACGTATTTAGGTGACCTAATCTTAAATTTTGGTTGCCATGGTTCCAGCTAAAATTATTTGAATATTTGACTTCTTTTACTATGAAAGAAAGTACGGAATCTGCCCCTTCCAGTGGCCTGAGTTTAATATTTTTATCTATGCTCATTTTCCTGGAAATACAGTTTTAGCCAAAAGTGGACGGATTTACCATCCATGACTCTACTAGCTGATATTGTCGAAATATTTATGAATATTTATGACCAATTAGTGACTATTTTCTGTTGAAAACTAATAGCCCAGCCCAAAAGTATAAAAATACTCCATGATTGCCTGATACTATAAATTATATTTTTTCATCACTTTACATCACTTAGTCAAATTATTTTGATAAGGAATACATTTTTCCTTTTCTTCAAAACCGCTGTATCGAGTCCCGGTTTGTATTTCCAGGTTCTCCCGGTTTCAGTTTTTTGCTCATTTCCCGGGAATTTTCCCGTTCCTGGGAGTCCCGGGAACAATCCCCTAGTTCTAAATTCTAACTTAATTGTTCAAACAATTACATAACATTTTGGTTAATTAAATTCAGCGATTAAGCAAAAGTAAAAATGAAATTATTTAACAAAGTTAAGTAACATGAAAGTAACAACCGTAAATGAAGTGATATTTACCACGAAAATGCTGCTTTCCACTAAAGAAGCTACCTGAATAACGTCTGCCTAGCCCAAACCCGTAAACCTGAGTAGAAACCAAAGGACCGTGCATCTTTGTTAACCTGAAATAAAGTATGTTCCGGTTGAAAGCTCATTTGAAAGATGATTCATAGTTGGGGGTTGGGAAAGCTTTTTAAGTTCTTATGCATGAAGTTCATGAACTAGATTATGATTTCGCTTTATATTGCTTTATATGACAAGCAAACACGAAGAGATGTATATTTCTAAAAATGATATATGAATTGTACACTATATATCTGTTGACAAACATAGGTCTACTTCCAAAAAAGAAAAAAGACGAAGATAAAAATGAAAATAAAGATGATTTATGTCGATGTATTGTTTTTATTGTGCTCCAAGAGACATCTCCTACCCTACCAGCGTGCCTCGGCGGCCCAACGTCGGCCCCAAGCCGGTCCGATGCTTCTGACATCGGACCGACGCCGGGCCGACGCCGGACCGCCGAGGCACGCTGACAGGGGGTGGCCCTCAACAAAACTTTTAGTATTTTTGGGCCACCCTCTCAAATTGTGCCTATTGTGAAAAGAATGCACTGCAAAGTTTAAAATTGGTTATTATTTAGAAGTAACTAATTCAAATCATACAACAATTTACTTTGACAGCTTGCTGCAATCTACTTGCCTATACACATACATGCGTTAAACATGTTTCTCACATATAAAGCTTCCCATCCATTTCAAGGATGATGTAAATTTTCTTAAGAATCAGAGACAAAAAATCCGCCTAAGAAATTTTATTACAGACACAACCACAATTCAAGGAATTATGGGGTTTTCCGATGGATCTAACTTTTCATTAGTATATGATAACTGAGTTATTCATGACTTATTACTATCAACACTCTGCTGTGCGTCAATGATTTTGAACATGTTCAAAACCTTTCAGCTCTCGTGAAGAATGACAATGTATTTCAACGTGTATCAACATGTATGAACGTGTTTGATATGATTGAAAAACTTATCTATATAACGTGTTTAACTTATACAGAACGTATACCAGCGTGTTTTAAAAGCATGCAATAGACACACAATTTAAACGGCCAGGTGTGACAGGGCCTTTAGATACAGCAAACCATCTTTATTAAAAGGCCCTGTCACACCTGGCCGTTTTAGATTGCATGTGTATGACGTGCTTATTAATAACACGTTGGTATACGTTTTGTTTACGTTGTATAAGTTATAGATAAGTTTCTCACACGTAACAAACACGCTGATACATGTTGAACACATTGCCATACCTCCAAGGAACAGAGGATTTAGGCATGTTATTATCGTTTTCATAGCTACGTGTTTTTTGAAAACTTTGTTTTGCAGTTAAACCGTGACATCACTAGGGTATCTGTGAATATGATTGGTTAAATCTTCAATCTGTGACATATCAGTTCAGAGTTTGACATCACGGTTTATGACAAAGGAAATTATAACTGCCAGGTGATGTTACGTTTTGTATACAACCAAAACAAACTACTTCTGTCAAAGCTGATTTTTACACCTTGCCAAAAGAGTCTCTGTTTCAGTGTTTCCCAAACAAAGCCTGTTTTATTGTTTTTCACAAAACACATGTCTTCACAATTTCGAATCCCTTTGTGACATTTGTTGTCAGTCGTAGACTCCATCAGATCAGTGTTACAAAAATTTGCCTGTGGGTGGATGGATTCTTATCTGATCAGAAAAACATTTCATAATTAGGAGAGGGATTGTTATAAAACTATGAGCAGCTTCCATGGTGTACATGAATGGCATTCAGTTTCCTTTGTTGCTTTCAAAATACCGATTATTCCAAGCAAGTGACCAGGCATATCAATGTAATGGCAATGGCCAATGCTTACTCATTTTGACACATCCCCATTTTTGAGAGCAACCCTTGAAATTTAACGCTATTTTCACAAATTTATTTATGTCTATTTTGATTTGATCAAGTAATAACAATACGAACAACCAGATACCATTTTGTGAAATACTAAGGCAGTGGTGAACAGCTCAGCGTTTCCCAACTTTTGGCCAGCAGTGTAACTCTCCATTAAGGATAAATGGTCTGTTTGTTTCAGTTACATTTCATTGAGGCATCTATCAACCAGTGCAGGCATTAAGGCTAGATAAGCTAAACATAAATAATCCATGTGTCAATGTGTTTTGTCAGTTTCTTGAAAGGTGTGCTCGTAATATACAAAGTTATGCAACTAAATCTGTGACATCACAGTTTTGAGATAAAGCGAAGTACAAACTGGAAAAACACATATCTATGAAAATGATAATAAAAAAATCATTGATGTTCATCAGCGAGTGGCTATTAGGGAATGGATAAGCTATAGGCACGTTAGATGATGGTTGGAGAAAATTATCATTGTTTTTCACTCGTTTTCCAAAAGTTAGCAGTGATGTATTCCCGCCAAATGCAGATTGTCAACCTGATAAGCAGTGGTGCTGTGATTGTGACGTTGCATCGTCGTTGTGCGAAGGGGCAGATATTCGAGATGGAATAAAATGGTCAAATCTTAAAGATTGACTTCTCGTATTAATTTAACAAGACATCCCATTGATTAGGGGATGCAACATTAGTCACTATAGCCAGGCCCACGTTATGTCGTGGTGTTTTGATAAGTATTGTATATACGTTTTAAACACAGTTTATATTTGTTTTTTACTCGTTTTTATATAAGCAGCGCATATGCTCTTACCCCTAGAATTTTTCTACAAACTCTGACCATATAGGAAATCGCACTGTTACACCTATCACTCTGAAACTTGCCATATGGTCTCATCATAATTTTATCTTGCTTCCATCAACTTTTGGTAAACTTCTGTGACAATAATTTTTTTATTTTCTCAATTAAAAAGCTAGTTTTTCGCACGAAATTTAAATGATTGTACATGGTGAGCTGCTGCTGCTCTTCTGCTGCACTGACAGCCAGAGCAAGTGTTCACTAATGTATGAATACACTCATTTATACGGCATTTTTAGAAAACACCACAGAAGGAACGCAGGAAGGGTGGATTGATTTGATACATGGAGTATATATGGATTACACAGATGGATTAGATACATGAAATAGACAGATTAGAAAGGTTAGAAGGATGGATAGATAGACAGATAGATGGATTGATTGGATTGATTGTCTCGCCCTCTTCATCAATTTCATTCAAACTTTCCAAACTTTCTCATATCAGATGTTTTACATTCGACCAATCAATTTTGGTGCCTTCTGTGATGGAAATTGTAATAAAGAAACCAAACACAGATTAGTCAGGCCTTCGCTGCTTAAAGTGCTTACGTGTTATTTTCTTATAGCTGGAGTAAGCCCTTCTTTCCTTTGTATTAACGTTTTATTATCCTTCCAGAAAGTACATAGAAAATGATTTTTTTCTTGTATGTGGAAGTGTGACATCATATATGGCAGTTCCCATAGGTTAGCATTGAAATTAAGGTGTTCCATGTGAGGTCACAGGTTGTTCAGCGAATCGTGGCTCACTCTGCATAGGATGACATATCAAATCCGTGAGGTAGTACACCAGCATATGAATTGATGTCGTGTGTGTAAAAATGAAACACTCAGTTTTTGCCGACAGGGTTTATCTAGGAATGGCCTTGGGGCATAAGATGTGATCACATTGCTGATCCTCCCTCTCTTGAAGGGTGAAACCATACAACAAAAAATGTGCAACTCTGTATCCCTTCTTGAGCCACCAAGCTGTGCCACTGAGATCATGCAGTAAACAACATTCAGAATAGACAGTTACAGTAACTGTTGTTTATTGACTTACACGGTTCGTAATCTCCTTCTGTTACCTACTTATGCTTGGTAAGGCTTTCGTTCTATACCACATATATGGCTTTTTCCACACTGCATCATATGCCAACACTACATCATACTCCACACCACAGCCAATCACTATGCCCGATCAGTGTGAGGTCACATACCAATTTTGCCAAATGTTTCATATTCTACATATTTCTGGAAGGATAATCAGCAAGTTACTCACACGTTCTCCAAATCGTCAAGGTGTGGCAGCCCCATTATAAATGTTCACAGCACCACAACATTGGCGCAACAATCACTCTTGCTGTGTCTTGAAACATGTGGAAATTGATTAGGAATGAGGAGGGCCATAACACAACACAATTTGAGATAAATACGAACATGTTCTGCTCACGGCAATTGCATTGTAAAAGATCAAACAACTCTGTTGCCTACAAGATTTCAGTTTTTTAAAATTTACTCTGCTGTTGGTTCATGAATATTTGTTGATATCTTATATTTTATACTCTTTGGTAGCCCAATAAGGACAGGAAGACACACCAATGTGGCGAAGAATGCTTGAAAATACTGTCCAACATTTGGACCTATGTCAGAGTTGGAATCCGACCTGGAACACATCCATTGGAAGGCCGGAGCACTACCAAATGAACAAAACCACACGATTGATATAATGAAGAAGCAAAATCTCAACCATAACTTGTTATACTCATTTCTTCTTCTGGTAGATTTCACCTTTGAGTAACTCCTAATCAACATGCAAAGAGCAATTCCATATATGTATATATATGGCATCTTACCAAGTTGGCATCTAGTCAAACAGGCACAACAAACTTGTCAGGCTGTGAAAACACTTTTCAGGATGAAAGAACAATAGCTTCGTCTTGTCATCATGCATAGGCCAAATTGAAAAAAGAGGTGTAAAATATATATAAAAAATGCAAACATGTCAAAACTTGAAATGTTTTCCATTGGACTTAAATTTTAGTGACTCATACTGGACTGTCTTGGACCAGTCCGGTCCAAGGTCCAGCCCTGGAACACCTACAAAAACCGGTCCTTTGCCAGACCAAACTGGTCCACTGCCGCTTCAGAGATTTTTCATGTGATGAAGGTATCGCATGAAACTTGTCAAATCTAAAAATGCAATTCATATATCTTGTTTAAACTCTCATTTACTCTCGTTTTTATCATAATTTTCAAAATGCCAATGGACCTGTTCTGGACCGATCTAGTAACAAAATCGGACCACCTCACCTTTGACCAGAAAAGGACAGGACCACTTTTGTAAATACCAGACGACCCTCTTAAATGGTTCGATCTGCATCAGTATTCAATTTGTCTTTTATTTGATGTGCAGACAATCTTTCACTGGACAGTTAAAAATCTTGCCACATTTGATTTAGGTACAACTTCACTTCCCGTATAAGAAGCAATTGGGATAGATATGAGATACCTCTCAGAAAAATCTCTGCCTCGGAGATCTGAAGACCAATTATGTATACTAAAATCCCATCTTCACATATGATAATTTGGTGATGCAGTGTGTGTCAAAGCAATATGGCTGGGTAATTCTTTGATTAATATTCACACTTCAATATTGCTTCAGAGAGGCTTTTAAGAAATACTTCTATTCATCTGACCTATTTGAAATATCATATATGAAACATCGAATAAAGTTAATGGCAGTTGAAACCATAGGATGTAATTATATTCATACACCACATTACATTTCCACAAGATATATGACAGCAGAAAAATGTACCACTATTTTAATGTAATTTCAGTAAAACCTCCATGAGACATACATATGCAGGGTTTTATTAACTCGAGATCTGGTCTACATGTCTCAGAATGTACTACAGGAGCAAAAGAGACTACTTTGCATTGATACAAAGTTGCTTATTACAAAGACATGCAGTCACATGTGTTTGTCACACTCTGTACACCATTTTTGACAAAACTTGCCCAACATGAACACGATAGTCTTCGAAACTTAAAAATAATGTTTTCTCATTAATATATATCCCATTAAATTACCTCTCCCCAATTTATTGACTTTTTATACCCCAATTTCAGCATGAAAATGAGAGTGTGATATACCAAAATCTTAAAATTGACATTACTCAAAATTCTCCCAATAGAATCTTTTCGTTTTTGTCTTAAAATGTTCTCCTGACCTTCCTCTACAATTGTGCACTTTTAGTTTTCGGGCTTCATTTCGAAAATCCTGAAAAAATTTAAGGGACACTGTGATGGGGCATGAGGCCCCCTACACTGGGGCCTCAAAGCTGCCTCAGGAACCCTTTGATAATGTGTACTTTACCTTAAATCTTGATAGAATAGCAAATTAAAATGGAAAGAAATGGCCTAAATTGAAATATGGCAAAAAATATAAAAAGATAAATGTATGAACAGAAAAATCCTGAAATTCAGAAAAAGTGAAAAGAATGCCTTAAAAATGGTAGAACAACCCCAAGAAATAACTTTAAAGCTGAACGCACTCGTAAAAAAATTGCCATAGGATTATAATATATAGGGGGGCTTCTTCCCGATGGGTGGGGTAAGAAGGCCATTTTAATTCTTTTACAAAAATGGCTGTAACTCCTTTATTAAAGTTGGTAGACATTTGTTTCGCTGGTTATAAATAGAGTCAAGTGATCCCTTCCTGACAATATAAGCATTCAAAGAATTGACCATAAAAAGTAGGTCAAATCGCACCTCGAAGTAAGGGGGGCTGCATGCCCCAACCTACTCTACTCACAGGATTTATTTTTAAGATCACAAAATAATGCAAGTGAATGACATTATCATCTTTTTTTCTCAGCAACATGATAAATATGCTCAAATTAATTTATTTAACAACTTAAGCCTCTATCGGAGATATTTCTTTTATTATATTTTGTTTATAATCAGTCATTTAAATATCTATCGAAGATTCAAAGTGGATCTGTTACATTTCTCATTAGAGAGATAGATATTTCTGTATTTTTTGTGATATTTTCTTACATATCTGGTGTTGCCTATGCTCAAATTGACAGGCCTCTGTAATACATTTATTTCCGAATAAATATCAATAAATTTGAAAAATTAAGATTACTAAAGTTACTGGCAGAAATGTTACGCCAAATCCATTTCGTTAATCGTAAAGGTTGCTCTCTTTGTAAAATACTAATATACATTACAACAAACATTTAGTGTCAAAGAAACATTAACTGAATATTTCTCCAGCAAATATTTCACAGCTTGTGTTGATTGAGAGAGACATTTCCTTTCATCTATTATATTTGAAAAGTCTCATGGTGAGATATGAAACTTCAAATGAAGTTAATGGCTGGTTGAGCCTTGAGGTGTAATTATATACCTGCGCCATATTTTACATCAGGACAGGATTATCCGATGTCTCTGATCTTTAAGTGTCTCTCTACCTTTGATGTGAAGACCATTTGGAATTAAATATATAAGTTAAATACAGGATTTGGCACCTTTGATATCCCTTAAAATATTTTCACTTAATTAATTTACAGGTATTTCATTTTTTTTTTACAGTAGACAGAGGTCTGACACATTTAAGCCATAGAGGTTATTCTATTATAGTAAACAGCAATTTGTTGGTTTTTGAAAACAGATCGAATCATGCAAATGACGACGTCGTGGAATGACATGATGGCCACTTAGGCCAGCCTGGCTATTGAACCTGTGTCCCTCGCTTGTTAGACGAGCACTCTACTGACTGAGCTATATAGGCTGACCCCGATGTCAACATAGTACAACGGCTGCAGAAAAACCACCAACAACCGAAAGACCAATGCGGCATCATCTGGAATGTTTATATTTTGTCATTGACATGACAAGCTGTTTGCTTTAAAATCGGTTATTAATCGAATCTGAACACCAGTTTAGTGGCCAATAAATCTTTCCTTTTTGCATTTGAAATCACGGAGGTGGAATGATTTCCTCATGGAACAGTGGGAATCCTGAAAAGGAATTTGATGCCACGGAAATGAAGCTGTAAATCTGTCATGGAAATTGAATTATGGACACATTAACACTAGAAATCCACACTTCTCAACATGTTTCTCTTGGTTCTTGAACATTGAGCTGAAATGGATTTTTCCCAATTGACAATGAATTTAAAATATACACTGAAACAAGTTACAAACAATCATACTTGATTTATGTTTCATACCAGAAGAGACATTAACATACTAATTTCTAAGCCATTTTCTTTTAAATATTACTTCAGTACTTTCGATGTACTTGGGATGCAGAACAAAAACTCATTCTGATACTTCAAAAATCTGTCATCTCAAATATTTCGAATCTACCCCATTTTGATATATGTTGTTTGCTGTATGTGTTGCAAGGAAAAGTTACTTCACAACTTCAAAGAAAGCTCGGAATATATTCTCTGGCCATGTAGGTATTATGATAAGGTAAAAGGAATCAGTAAAATGGAATATTTATGCAAGGTATCTGATAGTATGAGAGATGTTGTACAAATGCAAAACTGTACCAAAATCTACAAGCTGCTTGAGGTCTGACTTTAAGATACCATAGAACAGGGTTACCATGGCCGTTCTGTACTACTTTGGCCACCAAATGAGAAAAAGATTCAGTATCCTGTATCTCTCAAACCAATATAGATACCAGGAAATTTCTTTTGCATGTGCTAGAGTTACTTGTTTAATTTTTATACATTAATTTTGTTTCAATATCATGACACCAGTGCTTCTTATGAAGGCCATTCTGGGAAAAAGCAGATTTACAAAAAAGTGTGATTTTGCAGGGAAGTGTCTATACTTTTGTTCTGTGTGGGTCAAGTGCAAGCTTATGCAGTGAACATTTCAGACCATTTTTTAAGATACTATATCACAGTTTCAAACTACATATGACTTGTTTATATGTAGGGCTGTGGCTAATGTTACCCCAAAACTCGAAGTCAGTGTTGGGGTTACTTTGGCCACCCCAGGAAATGGCAATTGCCACAGTTGGAACAGTTTGTAGTTAATAGCAGTCAAGGAGGTATAAACCTTGATTTGAAAAACAGACCTGTGTATGACCTGTGTACAACCCTGAAAAGTATGTTGACTTGGAACCATAGATGCTAAAAAATACCACAAATGGCACAAAGCAATAATTGCAATTTGTGTCATTTAACACACATGACATAGTGATGATGTACTGGCTGCTAGGGAATCTGTGAACCACCGTAAACATATGATTTCTAAGATAGCATTTGACAAAGTTAGTTCATCTTGGATGATTTTTTATGGTTTGTCAACATAATGTTACATTGGTGAATTGCGCAAAAAAATTGGAAATTAGAATAGAAATGTTAAATCTCATATGATTGATAAGTTATTAAAAAAAAACACCTTTTATGACTGGTCGCATAATTATCTTACCTTATTGTGACCTGAAATCAGGGGTATGTTCACATTATGTCATTCTTAATTAGGAGGAAGTAGTTCACAGAGTGTGTTACACGTTTCAATACTTAATTTTTGTCAGAAATCTGCAAATGAGTCATAACTCATTCTAGATAACAAAAATACATTCCTCAGCTTGTTGGGTGGTCAAAATAACATAACTAATTAAGTTCTACTGCAGTACATGGTATTACATGCTCAAAATCTAAGGAGCCAAAGTGACCCCAAGTCCAGGGTTACTTTGGCTGACCCTTTAATTATATAAAGCTTTTTGACAGATGAAGACCTCAATGTACTGGCTGTGTTATGGCACAAAACCATTGATATTCAACGGATATTTTTTCTCAGGACACAAATTTGGTGCTCCGAAACAGCCAAAGTAACCCCGTTTTGCGGTACTGTCATTTAACAGTTCAATTTTAGAATCTAAAGCCTTTATTGTAATTGCCTTGGAAAGCAGTTGAGACCTTCTGACAGCTTCTATCCCAAATGTGTTTCTTGAAACACTCTAAAATCTCTTCGCAATTCAAATGAGTCAGGCTGCCACTCAAAAGCCCGCTTCAACCTTCTTTCACTTCTTCTTTTTTTTTAGTTGTGATGGTTGGGAAATAAGATACTGTCTATACTCAAACAATATTCCAATTGAGTTGTTGAATAATGATATTAGGTTTTCCAGATATTTGTGTCATTAGCCAATTAACTCGAAAAAGAAAGGAAAAGGGTCGAGCAGCCAAGTATTCACTAAATGTTTGACCCCTCGCATAGGCGTAGAAACCAAGGGAGGGGGCAGGAGGGTGGCTGCCCCCTCTAAAAATCTGGAAATCTTTTGAATTGACTTTGAAATCAGGCAAAGATTTGAAAAATTAGGACAGAAAGCCATATGGACCGAATTATAGACAGCCCCCCCTAAAGAGATCACATCTCGCTGGTGCCCCCTTGGGCAATTTCCAGATACGCCCCTTGCTCGGCCACCAATTGAGCAAATCATTTTCTTATTGACAACTTAAAATAAAAAAGTGCATACACGCTGGATCAAACCCATGACCGGAATAGGAGTTGGTTCAAGGTGCTCCGCCATTCGTGAGGACTCTGAGGAGCCAAGATACTACACATAGACAGACAGACAGACATACAAATTCTTTTATGTCATCATCATTATTTGAAAAAGATTGTAATATTATTTAAAACGGCATACAGTATGACAATGACATGAGATGAGTTAGAATGCAGATAATGAGGAGACCCACCAAAGACAAAATTTTTGTCTCTGCTAGTGGGCCACCTGATGATTGAAATGTAAGAGGTACGAAGCGAAGATGAAGTGAAGTAGAAGTGAGGTGATGTGGTGGAAATCCCTGCAAGTATTTAGCCATATGAAATATATGAAACATGAACAAGGAAATAGTAACTAAAACGAAAATAAAAATAGTAATAGTAGATCTAAAAAAAAAAAGTTAAAACCATTTATCTATTCAAGCATACATAGCAATTATTACTTTGACAATCTGTAGAATAATTGTCTATGAAATTATTTTTAACATACCTGACAAAACCGCTGATGCTGTGTGTTAAGATTTTGCTCCTGATGATTGACGGACAATTATTGAAAACAAGAGGAATCCTGTATCTTAAACTATTTCTTGAAAAACTGTGTCTTTGTGTCTAGTAGAAACGTTATGGTTCTCTGAGAATTTAGTAAATGCAGAAGGGAAAATACAGGCAACATATTGTTTGTATATTGTTTTCAAGTTTGTAGCAGAATTTTAAATCATGAAATGTGCACATGTCAGTTGTTTTAATTAATCCTAAATTCTTGAAAATAGGACTAGTGTTTGCATTATACTTTGCATTAGCAATGATACGAACAGCCCAGTGGACCAGTGAAAAGTATGAGTGTCCTTACTCCCATTGCGAGACCTTCCTGAAACAGGAGGATGCACACACTAAGATTAGTCTGTTCAAGATAGCAGTACTTCTACAATGACCATAGATGGCCAATGTAAATACACAGATTTGTTGCATAAGAACCACATTTATTCCGGTAACAGGAAGACTCTTTAAACCTTTTATCCTCCTCCTCCAAGCAGTAACAGTAAGTGGAGATTTAATGGAGTCCAGGGTGAAGTTCCCTTTCCTCATTGCTGACATCCTCATGAATTCTATGCTGTGCCAAAAATACCCTTATCATATTTGTGCTGAGTAAAGCTATTTTGATAGTGGCCACGAAAGGTAGATTAGTTAAATAAATAGTAGATGAACAGTGTATACACAGCTTATGTCAGACTGTCTACCTATATTTTACGAAAAAAAAAGACTAAATTTTTAATTAAATTTGACCAATTTTTTTTAGAAATTTGTCAAAGTGAGTAAGGTGGTGAGGTTAGTAACCAACAACTCAAACTTTTCCTATTTGAATTCAAAGTCCAAGAATAATTTCCTCTGGTCCATTGGGAATTAGGCCTATGTAAAGGAATATGATGCCACAGAAATTAAGCTATAAATCTTCCAAAGAAATTCAATTAAAGACACATTACTGCAATTAAGGAATTATGGGAAGCTTGGGAAAGTTTCATGATGAAATCTGCGTTTCATGAGTAATGGCAGTGTAAGATGTGTACTGCAGATAATACGGAAATCGCACCTGCACTTTTGATTTAAAAAATGTTCAGTTCAGCTGGTGCTAGCCCAATAAGTCTATCTCTAAAGACGTATAAAAATATTTAATTAGAATAATAAAGGATGAGTCAACAGTCTATGCATAAGAGACATAAGTAGATTACACCTTGACTGATTTTTTGTATGTACAATGAAACACCAATATAAAACTACAGCACAAATTCTTGTTTATTAGAAAGAAGTCTTAATTTTTCCAGATATTCAGTTTTGCAGAATCACAGCAATCATCCCTGCAATGCCTTAAAGCATGTACAAATGCATTAAATGGAGGCTGTCAGACACACAAATTTGAGGCATATACATTTGCACCACTTGCAGCAGAATTCTGGAAATTGTGTTTCACATTATATCTTTCAGTGCAAAGTACAGCATGCAATCTTTGAACTAATTTGTAGTGGTGCATAAGTCCCATAGTTGACAAGTTTTCCATTACCTGCATCATCTAAACTTGCCAAAAAGCATGTGTAAAGGTTATATAATGTGATAAACAATAAAATTTTAAACTGAAAGTATGCAAGAAGAACGTCATGTCAGCCAAATGAGTAATATACCACAGAGAAAGTGCAGGCACCTGTCTGTTTTTTTTCCAATGCTACAATTACAGCATAACCACAAGTCATACATGTACCTTTCTCATTTGAAAACAAGATCTGTAACTCCTAATTGCTGAAAGAGAATACAAGCTGTCAATTATAGCTCTGCAAAGGGTCCAAAATAATGGTTTTCTTGTCATCCTGTTGTGGAAGACATAAATTTGAAAAAGAGAGGAATTCAATTTTTCAAGGTGAAAATAAATCTTTAATGCAGTTAGGAATGTGCAGCATGTTAATGGCAAAATTGAGAAAGTTATTGAGTGAATGCCACCAAAGGTTCGATCACCAAATAAGGTTCATATTTCATGGCCATTGGAAGAAAGTGTAGTAATAGATAAAAAATAAAAGATATTGTTTAGAATAAAGCCTTGTAATATATTCCGTAACACATGGTTTTATTAAACATTTGGTTTTAAATTCATTTTAGCTATAAAAGTAAAAGCAGCTAGATGTAGGAATATTCAATACAGGTCGTATAATTATGCTTAGATATACAGTGTACAGCAAATCATGTTTCTTAGGTTTTGCAGATCAACAACAATCATTCTTGCTGTGCCTTGAAGCATGTGGATATGGATTACGAGGAGGGTTGTCATACAACACAATTTGAGATGTGTACGTATGTTTTAATTCTGCTTGGAGAAAAATGTGAGAGTTGTATTAAAACAACGCTAACAAATCTTGTCAAATACAACAAGATTTCACATTTGTTAGAATTATTGTGCAGTTGGTCCATGGATAGATCTTAATGTCCTGCATTTATACAATTTGGTAGCCTTATTATTACAAGAAGACTCAGAAATAAGGCAAAGATGATTAAAAATACTGTCTACCAAGGTCTAGGTGACCCGGTCACTGATGGAATCCAACAAGTGACATGGCTATTTGAAGGCTGCAGCAATTTACCAACTGAGCTAACTTCAACCATATATGTGATAGTATTTCATTGTTGTTGTTTTTGGAAGGTCTGACCTTTGAGCAACACCTAATCTCCACGCGAAAAGCAATTCCATATATGGCATTTGACCAAATTGGCATCTAGTCAAACAGGCACAACAAACTTGTTAGGGTGGGAAAACACTTTACAGGATAAAAGAACAATAGCTTCGTCTTGTCATCATGCAAAGTCCAAATGTAGCATTTTTAGTTTCTCCACATTTTTTAAAAATCTAAACAAATCTAACCTCTATCAAAAAAGAGTCTAGTATGGGATCATAGCTAGAATGTGTCAATATATAGTTAAAATAGAGCTATGACAGAAATGTTGGATTTTCTTACCTTAGGCTCATACATACACTTTAGGAAAAAGGAATATATGGCAGATGAAGAAAATAAACCTGGGAAAAAGAAATATCCTCCCCAGGACACCAATCCTTGTTTAGTCTGATGTGCAGAGATGGATCAAAAGATGCCACATTGGATTCTGGTACAACTTCACTACCCATACAAGAAGCTCACCATGATCCACCATTTTTGTAACACAACCAGTCTTGACCAACTAGGAAAGAAACTTGGAAGACCAATCAATGTATATCAAAATTCTGTCATTGAAATGCTTGATAACTTGGACTTGGTGATGCAATATGCGTCAAAGCAATATGACTGATTGGTTCTCTGATTAATAATGTATTCGCACTTCATTTTGCTTCAGAGAGGCTTTAAAGAAATACTTGAAAAGTCTAGTGGTGAGATATGAAACTTCAAATGAAGTTAATGGAAGTTTGAGGCTTGTGGTGTAATTATATTCCTGCGCCATATTACACATCAGGACAGGATTAATCTTATCTGATGTCTCTGATCTATAAGTGTCTATCTACCTTTGATGTGAAGACAATTTGGAATTAAATACATAAGTTAAATACATGATGTAAGGATTCGGCACCTCTGATATCCCTTAAAATATTTTGCTTAATTAATTTACAAGTATTTCATCTGTTTTTATTTTTTAATTTTTTTACAGTAAACAAAAGTCTGACACATTTTTAAAAGTCATTAAGGTAATTCCATAGTAGTAAACAGTAATTGGTAGGTTAAAGAAAACAGACCCATTCTTGATGTTTACTCAACAACAATAGACTTATGTATCGTTACTGACAGATTTAATATAATATATATACAATAGCTAATATCTTGAACTTGACCCATTCCAACCAGAAAAGCTTTATTGTCTAAGAATCATGTTATTTGTCTAGCCATTTTTACCCTCGGCAATGTATACATTGCCGACGGGTATTGTAGTTACTTTGGGAAAATTTGTCCGTCCGGCGGGCGGGCGGACGGGCGGGCGGGCGTCCGGATAACGGGCGTCCCACTTGTGTATTGGGAGT
Organism: Platynereis dumerilii; assembly: GCA_026936325.1. Classification (NCBI taxonomy): domain Eukaryota; kingdom Metazoa; phylum Annelida; class Polychaeta; order Phyllodocida; family Nereididae; genus Platynereis; species Platynereis dumerilii. Next base: position 34,862,315 of record JAPTHN010000006.1, on the reverse strand, counting down.
AATGCCAAAACTATGGAATCTATACTTTTTATTTTTGGGACATTATTATATCTTTTATCCTAGTTGTGCCTTTTAGGGGTTTAATCCACATGAGATCAATACTTTTTTCACAATTATTGAAAAATGTGAAAAAATATCTTTTTGTGTATTGGGTGTCAAGTGAAAACTATGGCATGCGCATTCATCATTTTTGGGTAAATATGGTATCTTTCATCCCTGTTGAGCCTTTCATAGGTCTAATCCCCATGGCATTAATACTTTTCTCATAATCATTGAAAAATGTGAAAAATTGTTTTTTTTTTGTTTCTGGGACAGAACTAAAAAACTGCAGTACTTTTGACGCTGAAAATTGCATATTGTATGTATTAAATACCCAAGATATGTTTTTTTGTGGGTCTAAATGCTCTGAGAAAGTTGAACGGACGACAATTTACCAAAAATATGAAAAAATACTATTATTTTAAACTTGTATGATTCAGTCAATTTTGAAGTTAAATCTATGAAATTTTCCAATTTGGTGTCTAACGTATGCCTCTTTAAACGTCTCTAATCAGTTGGAATGTTGGTCCTATGAATTTTTATAAAAAACCAAAAATTCGAAAAAATCCCAATTTTCCAACATTTCTGCGAGAAAAGCCAAATGTTAATGGGTAAGTTAGTTAACTTTAGGTCTTATTGTAGTTAGACACACTATTGACTAATATTCACAGCCATTGCATGAGTTGTTGCAATTTTTTACATTGAAATGTATGATTGAAAAAATGAAAAAAAATCATTAAAATGTCTATTTACTCTCCATTTCCTTCTGACGTCATACCAGTCGTTGACATTTTTTTGTCAAAATAAACCTGACATGTTTCACATCATCATCATGCTGATTTTGCACAATATATGAAAATTTTTATTCGCAGCGGAGGTCAATATTAACAAAATTAGATAAATATTAAGGATTTTCAGATAATCATATATCAGTAAATATTGGCCCTGGTCAATCAAATTTACCACAATAATGTCTAAATTTGACTTTTTCTACCTCTCCTCATGAAATATTATCAATAGGAAATATATAAATTTTATATATATAATTATGTGGACTTTCAAAGCATTAATTAAAAACATGCATTTGTGTGTTAATATTTTAAAATGTTGACACTAAATCTTTAACTCCCAATTATTATAACTTCATGGTTAATATCTAAACTCAGTGATGTAAATTTTAGAAGATAAATTAATGCCAGCCCCTTTTATTTAGTTGTTTGCATGAAAATTAAATGTGAATGAATCAGACAGATTGGCTTTTGTTGAATGGAGCACTGGAGAAGTCTTGATTATGTAACGTTATGTCACAGGGTAATTGTCTTCCCTGCTAATCCTTTGACAAGAAATCTTAAACTCTCAATTCTAACTTAATGGTTTAAATCTAACCTCAGTTACGTACATTTTAACATATGAAGTACTGTCAGCTTGTTTTTATTTTGTTCTTTAATGAAAATTAAATATGAACATATAAGACAGACTGGCAATAAGACCACTATGTATATATATAGGGTTATTAAAGAAAATTACTTGGCATGCAAACCCCATTTCTGCAAATTTCAGTGTGTAATTTTACATTTTAAGACATTTTTGGATAAATCTGTCTTTTAATTCATTTTAAAACTCACTCCAATTGCAGTTTTAGCATTTTAAAGAAATATTGTTAAGGGGGTAAAAGTGTCATCATTGGAAGGGGTCCAGTTTTTGTTGAATGGGCCTGCAGACACTGTGTCTGTGCTTCATTGTACCCCTCCCCTCCAGCCATTCATGTTATGTAACATTGTGTCACTAATCCTCTCCAGTGACCAAAGCTAGGAACAAAGGAGCACAAAAGCAGTGCACAGCACCCTCAACTTTTTAACAAATTTTCTTTTTCCTTGAAATATGTCCAAACTGCATTGACACCAACTTTGTAGTTTTATATCGAACAAATAAAGAAATTTTCAATTTGAATAAAAAATTTAGGCCAAGTAGAAGCTGAGATATGACTTTTTGTAGCCCATACACTGTAAATTTTGAAATTCTCATTCAGCTCAAATGATTGAGTGAGATGGTTGCACAATTTGAATGAGCTATCATAGCTTGTTGTTTTGAGTTATGATAATCTTTCCGTTATTATAACTTACAAACAACAAGCTATGATAGCTCAAAGGAATTGTGCACTCAATCATTTAAGCTAACTCAAAATTCAAATTTTACAGTGTACAGGCTGTACACAGTGTTGGGACATGTTTCTTTTGTTTTGTTTTTATTTACTGCTATTGTTATTCTTCAAAGTATGACCAGCATTTAAGCTTTGTATTAACTAGCAACTTACTAAGTCTTAAAAGATATATATATATATATATACTAGCATAAACCTTGTTTTAGTCTTACTATTTACAATGGTTTTGGTTGGAGATTACATGTAGGCCTATTGGAGCTAACATTTGAAATGAAACTAAATAAAGATAGCTAAAATTATATAATGTAGTGCAGAGTAAGCTTTTGAGCAAATTCTGTTTGCTGTGTTTTTCCATGATTTTTCTTGCTTCACCAGACATATTTTCCCCGACATCAATTGCATTTATTGCTGCGTTAATGGAATCCTTAAACTGACTTTAACAGATTTTTTTAAATAAAAAAAAGGTATCTTTCCATGTGTTATCAACCAAATTTCTCGTTTTTATCCGAAGTTAAACGGTGGAAACCTGGTATAAAACCAGGGTGGTTTGATTGACTGATCTGCTGATTGAGTGATTGCTTAATTAATTGTTTGACTGACTGATCAAATAATTAATTTCCTTGTGCAAATGGATTTTAATATCGCATTAATAACATACAGTATTTGTATATTACTATTAGATCTGTAGATTTCATAGAATGGGTGTAGACAAATTTCAGTACTATCCAATAAATTCTAATTTTAGAATTAATACAATTTTAAAAATGAACTTCTATATGCAATAAGAGAACAGTATTTCTTAAGATGGATGGATGTATGGGGCTTTACATCCTGTATTTACGCACTTGGTAGGCTAATTAATTAGGCAGGAAGAGAACATGGCAATGAGGCAAATGATGATTGAAACAACCATCCAACATAGGCCCAGGTGACCCAGCAAGAGCTGGATTCGAACTCTCGACCCAGCGATTGGCAGTCCAGCACGCTACCACTAGACCAACGCTCCCCCTCAAAACCCTTTCTTTGTTTACAAATCAGGTATTGCTTAAGTTTTTTTGAACTGTATTTAAGTGTCTGCTCTGCAGTTACGGAAAGTCAGGAAAAACATTGCGGTGATGGAAATTCAACAAATTGCCAAAACAAATTTTGGCCTTGATTCTCGCTTAAATTTTTACAGATTTTCTTTATGGCACTTGCTGTGACCTGGTGGAATGGGACATCAATTTAAAGTTTTTAGGGACCTTGCCCCCTCAAAGCCCGCACCTCCTGAAGGCCACTTGATTTCACTGCCTCCAGAATACCCACTGATTAGCCGAGGGTATGCTGCCGCGCAGCCTCTGTTTTTAACCTGTCGCCTCGATGTCAACATACAATGGCTGCAGAAAAACCACCAAGAACCGAAAGACCGGAATGTTTATATTTTGTTGTTGACATGACAAAGTGTATGCTTCGAAATAAGTTATTAATCAAATCTGAATAAAATGTTTAGTGGCCAATAAATCTTTCCTTCTCTGTTTGAAATCATGGAGGTAGAATGATTTCCTCACGGACCAATGGAAACAGTGAAAGGGAATTTGATGTCACAGAAATTAAGCCATAAATCTGTCATGGAAATTGAATTATGGATACTTTAACACCACAAATCCACTTCGGGCTTTCTGACAGGATTCGCTTGGTTCTTGAACATCAAGCTGAAGTTTTGAGTGAGTTTTTTGAGTCATGACAGTGAGAATTGGATTTTTCTCCATTGACAATGATTCAACATACACTGAAACTAATTTCAAACAATCATATACTTGATTCATGTTTCATAACATCAGAGACAAATACTTATTGCAAAGCCATTTTCCCATTAATATAACATCATGAATAGGGTGTCACAATATATTTCGAATTCAGTTTTATAACTACATTTTACCAGTGACTCAGATTCCAATCCAGACTGTGTTGAATTTTTCAGTTAAAATGACTTTTGTTTGGAAACACATTTCACTGTTATGGACAAAGCAACTTCTAATTTAGCACAAACAGAATTCAAGGCAGGCGATTTAACACAGCAGTTCATAATATAACACATAAGGATAAATTAAGAATGAAGTCACAATGGTTATTCTATGCAGAAGTAAATTTAAGAATATGAATGCACGGTAAAATTTGAAATTTTGAATCAGCTTTAATGATTGAGTCAGATTGTTGCACAATTCATTTGAGCTAACACTTCTAACCACTATCACTGGCCAAAATATTGCTCTCAAAACTGACGAGAGAGCCTCTCTTAACAAAAGTTTAATAAAATTGTACAAACTGTTCCAAAATGTTTCAAACACATATCTTATATTGACAAGAGCTAAAGTTAACCCTTTCTGTCATCAGACAGGAAAAAAGTAAAATTTGTCAGTTTCTGTGTGGGGGTTGGACTTTTTGTCAAAATAAGTTGAAGACCTCTTGTAGATCCAATTCAGTTTTCATTTTGGAGTACTGAGTATTGTTTTGGCTTATCAAGCAGACTAAGTTTAGGGGATTTCACCTGGCAAGCCAAACAAACCTGAACTATGTTCACAGCTGGAGAGCTAAAGATTATCTTATGCCCTAAAAATGACAAAATTAAATTCATAAGCCCCATGCATGCTCTTTTTTGTCACATATATATATCGTCATCCAAGGTAATGTCAATCAATCTAATTTCAACACAGACCTTGAGGAGGAATAAAATTAACCTTATTTTGATTTGACATCAAGGCTATTATATCAAATAGAATATTAAGGACATTGCTAAAAGCTAAGTGGTTTAATTTTGATTAATATGCCAAAATATGAGAATGCCATTATTTCACTATTTTTCAAAGGTCCATTCAGACGTTACTTGCTGAGAATTTGTTTGGAAGAATCACCCACTTCCATTGAACATTTCTTATGTTTTGACTCCACACACCAGCATTCACTGACATGCCTATGGACTATTTTCCTTCCACAATGTCATATACGAACCTGCCGGAATAGAGTGGCAAAATATTAGTTGGCCTGAAGAGAGAACACGTGCCTGAGGGAAATATGAGGAGTATTTGTCAGACTGTTCATGCTGACACACTTTTGAGAGGGCAAGGAAGCAAAATTTTTTTTTTCACAGCTACGGAGCTCAATAAGTGGTGATAAGAATCATTTGCTAACTCCGAGGCATAATGATATGATAATTTATGAGATCAAATGCTCAATCACACCTGATACAATAGGTCAATAATTAGCAGGGTTATCAAAAAACACTTTCAACTTCAATTACACGTTGAGACATTCAACTTAAGGGACCAACAATTTGAATGAGCTATCATCCTATAAACAACTGTGGATTGAACCTATAAATGACATAGGAGTTGGTAAAAGTTCTAGATGCTCATTGCTCAGCCATTTCTGAAGAGCCAAAATACTGTAGACTGGTGGTCCAGTGCTGGAGGAATTGTAGGGCATGAGTATCTTTTTCGTCATTGACAGACCTCGGGTGAAACAAGGTGACACGTTATTAGATTGGTCTGAGCAAGGAGAAAGCACTTCCGGAATGACAATAGATTTACAATGTAAATACACAGCTCTGTTACATTTCCATATTTCTCTTGGTAACAGAAAGACTCTTTTTAACCTTTCTCCCCAGAGCAGCAACAGCAAGTGGCGATTGAATGGAGTCAAGCTCCCTATTCTCAATGTTTGCCTTCTTATGGATTCTGTGCTGTGCTGAAATATCCTTATTATATTTGTGCTGAGTAAATACCTCTTTGCCAGTAAGTCTGGCTATGGCCATGACAATCAATAGTAGATCCTTGAATGACAAATGAGAAATTTTATTCCTAAATTTCCACTACACATTAATATCCAATTAAGAGTTCTGGAACTGCCTAGAAAATTACACAATGGTAAATTTAAATAGCTTTTTAATAGCAAGGTTCTTTTAACAGGTTGTTTTATTGATGTTCTGAACAATAACTTGATTAAGGTGGTCCACTTCCATTTTCAATGAAGTGAAACTTTGCTATGTTGAGCAAATTTTATGCAAGATATGGCACAAAGTAGGGAAACTTGAGTTAGGGTATGAATACTGCATGTACTTCCCAAGCCTATTTTGAAGACTGTTATTTTGATTGTATAAGCAGAAATATTTATTTGACAGTTTCTGACGCTAACATATTTGAAAACATTCCATCGATTCCATAATATGCCATGTCTACTTCATATGGGTATAACTATGTTGGAATTGCAGGCAGGTAAATCATTGTAAAAATCTTAATACTTCTTCAACTAATTTCAGTCATTAAAGATAGTAAGTCCGTCGATTCTATGTAAAATTAGACTTGCATTTATAGATCATAAACTGATAGATTTTGAGTATAGTATGAATTTCTAAGCAACAGGGTTGCGTGTTTTCCATAATTAAGTGAGTTTAATTGATTGTAAAGGCCTTAAATTACTTAAGGTGAGCCCTGCATTGCTTGATTTTTAAACAATGCAGGACTTTTTCGCGGCATGAAAAACTATTTGTTTACATTTTTCAAGGAAATATACTTCATATACTGCCATTAACATAGCAATTAGGTAAATTTTTCAACTGGAATTTGTTAAATATGACTGAAATCTATCCATAGACAATGAATTAAATATGTGGACATACTACATTTTAGTTGGTTGAAGCAGGCGTTCTCTTTCATCTACAACATTGAAAGAGTCTCACGTCTGGATATGAAACGCGAAGTAAAGTTAATGGAAGTTTGTTCCTTGTGGCTTGATTATATTCATATGCCATATTACACACTCAGATTAGAATCAGAGAGGCAATAGATGTTGTCTTTGATCTTTGAGTCTTTGGTCTGTCTCTTCTTCCTTTGATGGTTGAACCACTTGGAATTAAACATAAAGTTTACTACAATATGAAATAACAAGTGAGCATCTCCCGTATCTCATTTTCAACTTTGTTTACGAAACTAAATTAACCAGCACAGACTGGATGAGCTTCTCCTTATTTTGGGTCTTTGAAGTCTGTTTAAAGTAGACCTATATTACTGCCCCTCAAATGTGTTTAGAATTATGGTCGAGTTCCTCTAACTGCTATTGCATTCAACATTTCCTTTCCAGAATCTTAAGCGTTTATCGTCAAAGCTTGGGAAGGCAATTGAGCGTTTGAGACCTTCTAAAGCTTCTATCCAAAAAGTGTTTCTTGAAACACTACAAAGTCTCTTCGTAATTTAAATGGATTAGGATGCCACTCAAAACATGCTTCAACCTTTGCGGACTTTCGCTTCTCCTCTTTTTTTTCTGTCATGAAAATTTGAAAATAAGATGAAAGTGTCTGTGCTAAAACTTTTCTGAATTGTTGAAACAAGAATACTTGGTTTCTGTTACAAATTGTACATTTCAAAGTCTGTGATTAATCAAGTCTGACCACAAGTTTAGTTACCAATAAATCTTTGTTTTTCTATTTGAAATCATGAAGGTAGAATGATTTCCCCAAGGACTAGTGGGAATCATGAAAAGGAATTTGATGCCACGGAAATTAAGCCATAAATCTGTCGTGGAAATTGAATTACAGACACATTAACACCACAAATCCACACTAAGTCTTCTCTACAGGATTCACTTGGTTCTTGAACATTGAGCTGATGTTTTTAACGCATATGGTAAGAGTGAGACATTGATGTAAATAAGTCTTTCTCCATTGACACTGAATTGACATGCATTCAAACAATTGTCTTTGATGGTTGTATGAAGGATTCATAGTATTAATGACACATACTATAATAGTGCCAACATGTCCCATTAAAAGCGACTTCATTACTTCTCGTATTCTTTGCATATTTCGAGTCCAGTCTTAGGACCATGATTAAAATCACATTTAGTTGTCTAATTACATAAATTTCTATCAGAGACTGCGTTCCTGATCAGCTAGTGATTGTATAAAATATTTGTGTAAAAATAACTTCTGTCTTGAAATGCATTTAAGAGCCCCGGAGAAAGGGTCTTTCAAAAGAGCACAAATTGGAAAAATAGGCAGGCAGCATATAAAAAGAGTTGATTATATTGAGGTGTCAGTTAATTAGAAATCATTAAATTTATGGTTTAATCCTTATGTACAGTGTATGCATTTCTGAAATTAATAACTATGAATGAAACTTTTAGAAGTCACAACAGTTGTCATTCAAAGTTTTAAGTTCATAAATCTTTTAATTAACAAAGGATGCTCAAATTGCTCATGTCAGCCCTGGTGTAACTGTTGTTCAATGAGTCACCGAAAAATATTTCCAAGGAAAATGTTCATGTTAATCATATATCATTCCATCACTTCAAGGAAACATCAAATATCTAAAAGCAGAATAGTATGTCAATATGTGGAGACATAGCAGAATGATTAAGAGATATGATGGATACGCAAGTTCTTTGATAGTATGTGACATGTTGTATTTATGACAAGCTATTGAAATGAAATAGCTTGATATGTACATCCTCGATATATCCCAATTTTGGTGTCAACAGGCTGGAATTGGTTCTTGATCAATCATGAATTCACTTCACTTATTAAGGTTTTGTCAGACTGAGTTTCGTTGAAAAGGTCTCCAATTGCATGCCATTGTAACACTGTTGTAAATGGCAAAAAAGACCGATCCCCATTCACAATACTTGTTAAAATATATTTTATTTAACCAGGGATGCTCTAATCAGCCGCCCTAGCTGTTTTCCATTGAGGCCCTGACACATATTTCTCAGGAAAATTTTCTTGCAACATATAAACAGGTTACAAAACGTGATTCGTTATTTCGTACGTATACGTGTATCATTGTTTCTGAATGAAAAAAGTTTCTTTGAAACTTCCAAGCAATATCAGATATGTAAAAGCAGAATATGTACATATGTGGTGGCAGAGCAAAATGAGTATGTAAAATGATATGATAGATACAAAAGTTTTCAGATAGTATGAGACATGCTGTATGTATACAAAGCCATTGAATTGAAAAAAACATCATATATATCTCCTCAGTATGTCCTCATTTTGGAGTAAACAGACTGGAATTGGTTCAGCATTGAATTGGGAAGTTACCCCATTGAGTTTTGGTCAAACTGAGTTTTGTTGGAAGGATAGTTTGCAATTGCAGGATGTTGTAATACAGTTGTAAATTTGTAACACTGTTGTGAATGGTAAACAAGAACTTATTTTCAATTTTGGTCCTCCCGAACAATTTACCAGAACTAGAGATTAATATCATCATCATAAAGGGAATTACTTATTTCGAGCATGCAACATCCCCAAATATTTATCTCAAAATCTTTTATGAAATACGCTGACCAGAAATGATTTATTTCAAGACTGCTTGGATGAAATTTATCTAAATGTCTAAAACTGAGCGAGACATTTTATATTCATCATTTCATTGCACTTCTTGTTTCTCTGTTGTAACTATTTTCCTGATTGACCAGTTATTTTAACTTTATCTCTAATATGTACAGTGCTTTTGAACATTTTATTGCTGTAGAAAGTGCTATACTTAATTCAATTTTTTATTTAAACTATTTGAGATTTAATTGGGCTTAGCAGGCATACTTAGTTCCTAGGATGCAAATGGCAAAGAAAACAAACTTAAACTGTGTTCTCAGGTAGGTAGATCAAGATCTGCTCTTGAAATTACAAAATTAAATTCACATGCCTGTGCGAGCACTGCTGTATCATATATCATCTCAAGGTAATTCAGTTTCATGTCTATCAATCTGATTTTATCATAAGCCTTGAGATGGAATGAGATTGATCTTATTTGTATTTGACATCAAGGCTATCATATAGGATATTAAGGATGTTGCTAAAAGCTAAGTGATTTGATACGATTAATATGCCAAAATATCAGAATGCCATTATTTGACAGTTTTTAAAGGCCATTCAAACATTATTTGCTTAGAATATATATGGAAGATTCACTCTATAAATGAGCAATTGTTATATTTTCATTCAACATACGGGGTAATTGTTCACCAAATGCTTTTTAAAAACATTCGATCGGCTGAAATCGACATTTGTGCTTCAACTATCTGTCCTTCACACTAATAAGAGTCACTGTGTCTTTCGATATACCATACAAGGCAGTAAGAGATTGTACCTTTTTGGAATAACATAACTAATGATATCGTATGTTCTAGAAATATGAAAACATTTAAAAGAAAATTAACTTGATGAAAAGAATTGTTGGTAGGGTGAGTATTTATGTTTCCCAACTTTAACCCCCCTTTGTTTTTACCCATGTTATCTTTTTATGCAATAAACATATTCAAACTAAAAAAAAACGTACATGAGCGTTTGTGTATATTTGAGAAATTGGGATGTTATGCAATCTTCTTTTCTAAACTTGTTTCTTGAAACACTCTAAAATCAGTTTGTAATTCAAACAGATTAGCCTGCCACAAGTCTAGTACAACCTTATAAGCTTTCAGTTTCACTCCTTCTTTTTGTGATAGTTCAAAATAACATGAAGGCGTTTGTGCTCAACAGTGCCCTTGCTGGGTTGTTGAAATAATAGTATTTGGTTCCAAAGAATGCAAACTTATTTTGCTCTTAACTTTACCTGACTTTACACTTTTGAAAATGATGTACCGTTATAGATATGCCAAATAAGCAAGTTCGGTTTCTAAATTTATAGTTTTTCAGTTATGGTTTGCTAATTGGTCAGAGTGAATTGAGGAGATGTCAACTGGTAAACCCAAACTACATATATTGTACTGGGACAGATAGACCAAGATTGTGCATCAGAACACTGCAAATTACAATATGAAATCTAGAATATACTCCAGCTCGATTGTCACTGTATCATATGACATCTCAAGGTAATTCAATTCCATGTCGGTAAACCAGCCTTGAGAAGGAATGAGATTGATCTTATTTTCATTTGACATCAAGGATATCACATAGAATATAAAGGACATTGCTAGAAGCTAAGTGGTTTGATTTCATTAAGATGCCAAAATATCAATTATTTAACATTTTTGGACGCCTTTCAGACATTGCTGGCTAAGAATTTGTTTGGAAGAATAACCCTCCCTGAATGGTTACATGTCATGTTTTGACTCAAGAATACCAGCTTTAACTGCCATGTCTATTGTGTTATTTTCCATCCATATTGTCATATATCTGCCTGCAAACAGTGGAAAAATATAAGTTGGCCTGCACACTGTGCACGGGTGAAACATACCTGAGGGTAATATGAGGAGTATTTGTCACAGTTATCATAGTTCCCAATTTGTCGAGAGCAAGGAAGCACGTGGTACAATAGGTCATTTATTAGCAGGTTTATAGAAAACAAAAGGCCCAGTTCAGACTTGGCTTGACTAAAGGGACTAAACATTTGACTTAAGGGATCAGAAATTTTAATGAGTTAGCCTATCATCTTTTATATGGAATACTGTGGGCGGAACCTATGAACTAAATCGGAGTTGGTACGAGTTCTATATACCCAGCCATTCCCGAGGAGCAAAGATACTGTAGACTGAGATAGTAAAGGAATAGTAGGGAATCAGCACCATTTTTCCGACTGACGGACCCCTGCTGAAACATGATGAGCCTGGAGTCCTGGAGGACACATCATTATAGTCCCTGGGCTCTGGGCATTTAATTGCGAAAAAAGTGTAACGGTCTTAAGTGGTTTTTATGTTGTAGCATACATCAGCGCATCTGAAAACCAAAGTCTTAAGTGTCCCATTGGGGGACTTTGGCCTACAGCCCCGAAAAACCACAAAAACTTGAACGGTGTTTTTTGGAAATTCCATAAACTACATTTTTGATGATTGTGAAGTCATTTTTGAAGCTACATCTTTGATATTTCTCATGAACTATCCTATCATATGTGGCAATAGGCGTATGTCTTTTCATAATAATAGCTCAAGGCTATCTTGGGATTTGTGACTTCTTTTTCATCAAAATGGTGCAAAAATTATTTTTAGGGAGGTTGCTTTTCTGACTGTTACGGCAGTACAAATCACTTCATATGCATTTTAAGGGCTTATAATGCATCTAGAAAACTGCCTGACATTCATAGCTACATTTTGAGCTATTTTTGAACTTCATAGTGCTATTGGGGACTCAGTGCAACTTTTAGCCACCCCTACCCCAAATTTATTTAAAGTGCCCATATTTCAAAAATACAGCATAACATTTTCAGAAGTTCTAATTTCACACTGTAATTGCTCCATTAAGTCAATCTAAATATTCTGATTTCATATCTGATGGGTGCTTCATTGTTTTCCTTTCCTATATTGGGATATTCAAGATGGCGTCCAAGATGGCTGGCATGTCACTCATTTGCCGATATCTCATGTTCCAGTCTGGCTTTGCGCAAATTTTTTTGGTCTATTACTGTATAAAAGGGTCAAACAATTCATTCAAAAGTTAATCTGATATATTGTATGCATATAATAATCTGTTTTTAAGTCCCCATGAGAGGTACTGCTTTGGTTATAATGAAATATGCCGTCAGTCATACAACAAATCTGAATTAAAACCAAATGGTGAATGGAAATCGATGGGACCAAAGTAAGATAATGAATGATTCCTGAGATTGACTGAATTTTGACTGGGAAAAAGCCAAGTTATTAAAATAACAGGCACAACAAGCAGCGATCTACTCTCATATATTTGACATGTTGAAGTAATAAGTATTTATTAAAACGCATAACAAATGTAACCCATTTATCTGATGAATATATATACAGTATATTGCAATTGCTAAATGAGTCTATCGAATATTAGTCCGCATTATCTAATGCTGTTATATATATGCGGTACATATACAGGTCAAGTAAATTTTCCAAATTTCAGTTACCAGTGTGACACCAATGCAAGAAACGGTTTTAATAGCAAAGTGAATTTTGAAAAGACAAATAGCTGTCATCAATTTTGGAATGGAAATCGAACATTTTTGCACTGGCCTTCCGAACACCTATAGGCTAAACCAATCAAATGTAGGCCTACTGTCATCCCATACTAAACGAAAACATGTTTGTTTTGGGTGTATAATGTGGTCATCAGAATTGGATTCTATACCAAAGAATAGAGAGTTCTGTCAATTATCTTATAAAACTGGTATATTTACAAGATTGCTAATGGACTCCATCATGACCTCAGTGGTCATGGATATTTTTGTTATTATTTTACAATCTTTCCAATCACTGGCATTGCATTGCCCTAACAGGTTTCGGGCTTCCATGCACCAGTGGATAGTAACACTAAGGTGAAAACCTCTATCCTTTTGTGGCCAACATGAGACAGTGTGCCTGGCACCGCTTGCATAGTGTGTCTTCTAACTTACAGGGGAATATCAATGAATATGTCATTTTGCCCTGTTTGCAGAATGTATTCTACATCAGCTGAAATCCAGGCTGAGATTGAAAAGTTAGCGATTGGATTATAATAATTTCAGTGCACAAGGACATCATCTGAAGACTTTATTGACCCTGACTGTCCCTAACACATGCTTGGAAGATGAAATTGCCTTGTGATAAAAGGTGCAAAGAAAACACTTGATGAACTGTTAGCTATCGCTGTTTAGGAACTCATTGTAGACATTTGTGACAACTTAGCAGCAGAAAAAATAACGTGTCAAACCAATGGAACCTTTCTTATTCAACCTCAGAATGATAAACAAAAAGAGGAACTGACATTGTATTGGTCAATGAAATATCCTAAACAAACGTCTCCATTAAACCTTTCAAAAGACAAGGCAAAGACCTTATCTTCTTGAAAGAGAGTAAGACATGCTCTGACTCTCAGCCAAAGAAGTGGTTCCAGAAACATAGCATTTTGAACAATTAAAATATTTGTAGCAATGACATTTTTTGGAACCACTACAACTGACATTAAAAGATAAGAAAGTTCCGGAGAAATTACCTGAAGCTATTCAAAAGTACAGAGTTCTCCCTCTCTTTAACTGTTTCAATTGGCCTTTTTAGCAGTACATGTAGAACTTCACTCATGTTATACACACACTTGCATAATTGTCAGATATGAGATTCTTATTGGGGTAGATAAATCTCTCTGGGAGCTTTAAAATGAGAGGTCATATGTCTCTGATGACCCAATGGTTGCTTCAAAAATTGCTGGTAAACATTTGAAGTGAATAGAAATCCTGCACGCTGATTGGCTGTGACGCTATGACGCAAAATCTTATGATAATATGCCGCGATGGAGTAATTCGTCTAGGGTAGATTCTCTGGGTGGAATCTTTAGGAAAGAAAAAGAAATCCTATACAACTACACTGACACAGCAATATAGTTTCTCAAAGACAAAATTAACAGTTTACTAACTCGTCTGGACCCTGAGATATTGATGAACTGGAAAATATGTGACATGGCAGCCATCTAGGACAATATCTTTAATATCTCAAAATCTAAACAATAAGCAACAAAGTTCACATCAAATAAGAATTCAGTATGTTTAGATCATGTACATAAAGCATTTAAATTTTGAAACAAGCAATTGTAACAGAGCTATGAAGTGTTTTTGAAATATTGGAACTTTAAATAAATTTGGGGTAGGGGTAGCTAAAAGTTGCACTGAGTCCCCAATATTAGCACTATGAAGTTCAAAATGGCTCAAAATGTAGCTATGAATGTCAGGCAGTTTTCTAGATACATTATAAGCCCTTAAAATGCATATGAAGTGATTTGTACTGCCGTAACAGTCAGAAAATCAACCTCGCTAAAAATGATTTTTGCACCATTTTGATGAAAAAGAAGTCACAAATCCCCAGATAGCCTTAAGCTATGATCATACACTTATTGCCGCATATAATAGGATAGTTCATGAGAAATATCAAAGATGTAGCTTCAAAAATGACTTCACAATCATCAAAAATGTAGTTTATAGATTTTCCAAAAAACACGGTTCAAGTTTTTGTGGTTATTCGGGGTTGTAGGCCAAAGTCCCCCCATGGGACACTTAAGACTTTGGTTTTCAGATGCGCTGATGTATGCTACAACATAAAAACCACTTAAGACCGTTACACTTTTTTCGCAATTAAATGCCCAGAGCCCGTTGTCTATTAGACTGATCAGGGCAAAGAGCCAGTGCTTCCAGAATGACAATACATTAACAATGTAGCTACACAGTTCTGTTACAGACATTACCATATTTCTCTTGGTAACAGAAAGACCCATTTTAACCTTTCACCCTCATCCTGAGAGCAGTAACAGCATGCAGAGATTGAGTGGAGTCAAGGGTCAAGCTCCCTCTTCTCAATGCTTGCAATCTTATGGATTCTGTTTTGTGCTGAAATGATGTTATTATATTTGTGCTGAATAAATACTTCTTTGATAGCAAGTCTGGCAATGACCTAGAAAATAGACAGTAGATTTTTGAGTGACTGCAGAAACAGCCACTGTCTCCTTTAAAAAAAAACTTGAATTAAGGGTAAACACATATTCCTGATCCCATGGTGAATAACTGGCTTATACCATAAGACAAAACTGAAACTTGTCATTTGTTGCTGTGGTTTTTTTACAGCTTCACAGCCTTCACTTATTATTCTCCCAAGGGAGGATAACTGGACAACAAAGAATATGGGTTTTATTTCGGTGAAATACTGGCTCACGATTGGCTGACAGAGGTGTCGAATGGTATAAAAATCAAAATCAGTCCTTTCAATTTCTGAATAAGGGAAATTGACCAGGTGAATATGGGTTAGAATATAAATGCTGCATGCACATCCCTTGACCACTTCAAAGACTGTTGTTTTGATATACACAGGTGAAAATTTGTGTGAAAAATTGAATTCTTACATGTGTGTAGAAACTTTAAATGATCCACGTGTTCGAAGTCTATATGGTCTATATGATAGCAGCTTGAGCCTTGAGGTGTATTCATATTCATACACCAGATCAGGCAATCACATCAGAATAACAGAGACATTAGATGGTGTCTTTGATCTTTGAGTCTTTGGTATATCTGTTGGAGGTGAGGTAATGGATTGTTTCCCTTTGATGTTAGAACGATTAGGGATTAAATGAGAAGTTTAATATGTGAGTAATTCCCATGCCCACTTTGAAGACTGTAGTTGTAATACTCACAAGAGAAATATGTGAAAAATTGAATTCTTACATATTCGTAGAAACAATCAATTGATCCGCAATCATGATGGTGTCTTTGATCTTGGAGTCTTTGGTTTATCTGTAGGTGAGGTGATGGACCAAATCCCTTTGATGTTGGGAATTTGGAATTAAATGATAATTAATTATGTGGCATAGGAATTAGGCATCTTGAATATCTTTCCAATTTTTCCTTTTACAAAATTAAACTTGCAAATTTTTCATCTTTATTTCGAAATTTATGCTTTAACAATACAAAAGTTTGTGACATTTCAAGAGCCCAGTGGGGAAATTTCTGTAGCCCATTAAGAATAAACAATTGGTTGATTTTGGAAGGTTTGGAAAACAGATCCCTTCCATATGCTCACACTACAGTTCCGGACTTCGGCAATGTCAATAACATATTGTCATAGGAACATTGGATAATATCTTGACTGGAGGTTTCAACCTTATTCCTAATCTGACAATTTGTGCTAACTCATGCAGGGGTGCTGGGAAAGGGGGGGGGCAGGGGGAAAATTGCCTGTCCTGCCCTTGGTCAGGGGAGCAAGGGGGCAAGGTTGCCCTTTTGATTTCAAAGGAAAAACATTATTAGGCTTTAATTTACAGTGAATTTAGGTTAAAAAATGTATAAGTGTATACTTGCCGCTATACATTGACATTGAATTTTTCTCGCGCGAACTAAATTTGCCCTTTTTCAAACAATCGCCTCTGCCATCCTCGTTTCCTTCAGGCACCCCTGAACTGATGTGAAATATCTTATTTTGTTGTTGACTTGACAAATTGTGAATTTCAAGGTCCATGATTAATCAAATATGAACTCAAGTTTAGTGGCCAGTGAATATTTCCTTTCCCAATTTTGGAATCATGGTTGAAATCATGGAGGTAGAATGATTTCCCCACGGACCAGTGGGAATCATGAAAAGGAATTTGAAGCCACAGAAATTATGCCATAAATCTGTCATGGAAATTGAATTATGGACACATTAACATCACAAACTCACACTTCCAACCTGGATTTTCATGCCTCTTGAATGTTGTTGTAAAATTTAAGTCATGACAGACATTGACAGTAATACATTGCTGCAAATTGATTTTCTCTGCTGAAGGTGAATAATGATATTAATATTCAGTGAAACAATCATTTCTGACAGTTCTTGTACCCTAGGTTTCATACTCAAAGACAGACACTGTTCAAACTTCCATTTACCGCAGATGATAACTTCACTACCTTTGGTATTCCATGGCAATGTGAGGAGCTCAGACTGAATATCTTTATCAAAATTGATTTCTATCAGAGACTCAGATCTCAATTCGTGGTATTTTATTCTTGGGTAAAAATAACTTGAATTTAGAAGCAAATTTCAATGTTGCAAATAAACTTTCGAAAAGTGAAATAAAAGGAATGAAGGCTGTTAATTGACATCAAAATAGATAAATATGTGGGGAAAATAGATGACATATTACTAAGTTTAAAATTATCATTTGATTAAATCCAATACAAAGGGAAATCACATACATTATTAAAGTTGACAAATTGCCAACAAATACTGCATAATCTGTATGCACTCCTATGTGTCTGTACTGTTCAAAATAAATATGTGTTTCTGACATAAGAAACTTCGCAAAGCTTCCCTGCCAAATATAAACTCCAAATCTAAAATGTTAGCATGTTTTGATTACAACATATAAAGTAGCTTCAAACTTCAAAGAAATATCACATTACTCAAAGCAGAACACATACCCACTACCCCATATGTGGAGGCAAAGTAAAATGAATATGCAAAATGATAGGGCAGACACACTAGTTTTCAGATAGAATGAGACATGTTCATGCCTACAAAGCTAGGGATATATAAATATTCATAGTCTTTGACATGAACTCCTGGGAGGTTCTTTCGGGATTTGTCACTTGAAGTGCTTTACTTGTTCAGTGAAGAAAACTGAAACAATCAACTATGTAACACAAAACAACTATGAACCAAGTTGACATTGATTAGCAAACCATTTAGGATTATAAGTGCATTAACCCATCATCATTAACAACAAATGCTTTGTGTATTTAAGTTATGTTTATTTCAGCTTAAAGTCGTGTCCAAAGCGTTGTTGTGCTATTTTCCTCAATGTTAGGATACACATGTATTACAAGCACTGGAAACCAGCAATTAAGGGGATCAGTGAATAGAATAGTTATCACACCTAATCATTTGCAACCCATGCAGGCTGGGCCCCAATGTTCTGCTAATCTTGCAAACATACTATCACAGGAAGTGACTACAATAATTTTATAGAATTATTCCTCAGGCTTTGTGCTGAAATATCTGCCACAAAGAAGTCAACAGAAGTAATTTAGAGAACTCATAGTGAATTGTATTGTGGTATTTGAAGGGTTTGAATCATGTTTGAAGCACATTGAAATTTGGCCCAGGGGGAGGCAAATCATGTGTTGGAACAGCCAGCTGCAGTAAACAGAAGGCTGAATTGAATTATTGCTCTCTTATTAATAACATTTTGATCTGTAAACTGTGTTAGATAAGTCAAGTTATTCTAATTCTATTTTTTTGTTATGCAAGTGGTGGATGACACTTTGTTAAAATGTCAAAAAGTGATTTTTCTTGTGGAACCCTCACACAAGCAGACAGCCACATTTTGCATGGGCAGTGCTGCCACCTTTGCCCACTGTGATGTTGTGCTCACTGAAAAGCAATTGAAATAAAACAGCTTCACTTGTCTCCTAATCATGAGGAAAATTATCCATGGAATTGGTTAAAAAGGGAATCAGCAAGTCATGTTCCTGAAGATGGTCCAACCAAGTTGTTTTAGAGGATATGTTTTCAGACCACTATTTTAACCTGAATGGCAATCTTTCATTTCTTTTTCTTTTCCAATTCGATTACTTTCTCTCTGCCAGACTGAATGCCTACACTGAAGACAAACTGGCCTTGTCCTCCTGTCCGTAACAGCTAATTATAAAGACGAGAATTTTTACATCTATATTTTGCCTATGGGTACCACCAATTTATCTTTATTGCATGAGAAACGTTATTTCTAATTCTTAATAGGATATAAAGAGCAATGATCTCCTTGGTTTTGGTGCCACAAACTAAGCTGTCAGACAACGGACACTTTGTGAAACTGTAGTCTAGAAGTGTAACATCACTCTAGTCAACCATCTCTTCTACTCCTCTTTCAGCCTAGTCTCTAGCAATTTCGAAAATCGAAATCCATATGTATAGCACCCATGTGCTATGGGCATACAAATGCATCTTAAGGAAGTAATATTTCAGCATAAAGCATGCAAAGGCAGGTCATGATGGAGAAATATATTTCCATCAGTCTTTAAGTGGGGTCTCCAAACTCTCCATTCACAGACATTTTCACCCTTTCCAGTCAGCAGCATTGATGTTGGAGCCTTATGACCAATCTCTGTACCTACTATGTGCTTACACTAGCTGTTATGCAAAAATACATGGGAGGTAAAATCAAACTATGTGGACTACAAATTAGTGTAAACGATCTCAGAATGAGTCCAGAAAAAAATTTATCACAACATGCATTAGTTCATTGACTAACACAAGTGACTTCTAATCCGAATGACTTTTCACTGGTCTTGCTACCAATAAGGTGTCCCTCCAGAACGGTCCTACACTGGATGAGTGTCTGTAAATTAGCTGATGGTAGTTGAGACTTTGTGGCAGCTTCATTAGGTAGCTGGTATCATTTTCTGTGATTTCATTGACCAAGAAAAGAATGAAGTCAACAAACACTGATACACGATTGCTTTGTTGCATCACTGATACCTGCTAGACCACCTACATGTGGCAGCAATGAGTTTGCCTTGGACTTTTGTCTTACCTCACTCCATTTACAGCTCTTTACCAAATTCTCCTAAGATACACATGCATCTGAATGTTATGAAACACACATTTAATTCATCTTCTCCATTATATTGTAAATTATCCCAAGGTAAATCAGCTCCATCTTCGTAAAACGGCCTTGACAAGGGATGATATTGATCTTATTTTCATTTGACATCAAGGCTATCAAAGACCATATTCAGGACTTTACTAAAGGCTATGAGATTTATTTTTTATCAGTATGCCAAAATATCTGTTTTCGAGAAATGAATAATCAGATGATTATATTATATTATAATAACAAATTAGTGGCACCTTTTTGAAAGGAACATCATTCCAAATTTTATGTGAATATAGAAATTATAAGGCCCAGTGCTTGTTCCTATTGTCGCTTATCTCACCAGTTAAGTAAAAAGGCGTCAATGTAATACCCAAAACGTTAATAAATCACTTGAATAAGTTTGTTGATCAACTGGCATTGTTCTACTGTCCATAACATCTAATTACAAAGTTTAGATTGTTTTCAGTCTTATATGGGTGACAAAGGATACCACCAATTTACCTTTATTGCATATAAACTTGTTTTCTAATCTTTAAATATTGTTGCATAATAATCACAGCAATCACCTTGGTTTCAGTACCCCACCAACCTTGCAAGCTATCAGACAACAGACACCTTGCTAATGTGTGTAACATAACTTCTATTTAACCTCCTCTTCCAGTGTAGTCTCCCGCAAAGTAGTAATCCATATGTATGGAACCCAGGTGCCAAGAGTACACAAATACATCTCAAGGAAGTAATATTTCAGAGTCAAGCATAGAAAGGCCTGCCATGATTGTGAAATACATTTTCATCATCCTTTAAGTGGGGTCTTTATTTACAGACATTTTTCACCCTTTCTAATCAGGAGCTTTTGCTGTTGGAAGTTATCTTATGACCAAAATCTCTGTATCTACTGTGGGATAACACTCTTATGCATGGAGAGGAAAATTAATCCATTCGGTCAATGAATGTGAGTAAAATGTTTGATAAATACTAATTTCTTGCCCCAAAGACTTTTGATCTGTGTCTTGCGGTCAGCTTTGAGGCCGTATTTTGATGGCCTTGGTCTCAGATGCCAAATACTCAACCTTGGACTCAGTCTTGGGTCCTTTGGCAAGTGATGAAGGTCTCGAGAACGACCTCATTCTCAAGGTGGTCTCGGAGGCTCATACCTTGGTATCAGTTGGTCACAGATGTCCCAGTAGTGGCTTTGACTATTGCAATTATAATGGATATGACATTCAAAATGTATAAGATTTAATTGCTTTTAAGTGCAATGCCACTCAGAATTTTTCCGTTGAGATCCAAAGTCTTTAAGATAAGACCTTTTGTGGTAGTTAAGACTTTCTGGAAGCATCAATCTCATATATGTTTTCTTAAGACATTCTCAAATCCTTTTGCAATTCAAGGAGATCAGGCTGCCACTCAGTGAATACTCTTCAATACTTGGATTAAAAAAAAAAAATTTTCAATGGCTAGAAAAAAAAAAGTGCATGCTCAAATAAAAGCATTACCATCACTTTATTCAACTGCAAATCATTGTAGTTGCACTTCCTCACGTTTCTTTTGTGATAATCACAGCTGGTTAGACAGCTCTGAGCATAAACCCACCATCATTGACTTGGGAATGGTGTGAATGTAGAGGGAGCTGCGAGCAAATGTAGTTGTCCTGGTGGCTGATTAAACTGAAAAATTCAGGGAAAACATTACCTCTGCATTTAAATTCAAACTATATTCAATGCATTTCATAATCCGGATGGTGGCTGGCGCCTTATATATCATATCTGCTATCACCACACATAGAATCAAGGCAATTTTTTTTCAAGAAATGTCAGACAAAAAAAAACTACAGTGACAGTCATCAGGATAAGTAATATAATTAAGTTATAAATTAAAGGAATGATCCTGTGTCTGACAGTGTGTCATCATCAACACTGCAGCTGTCAGATAAAACCAATATCAGCTCAAACAATGGTACTTTGTCATGCATTTTGTTGATGTCACCAATATCTGGGCTTAAAACACAAAATGCTGCTTGCTGAGATGTTGTATGGAATATGACACAATATCAACGGCCAAGTGATATTTTAATTCCAACCTAAAACTCGGGGAACATTGATATAATTTAGTTGACATATCTGCTGTGTTACGTTCTATCCATATTACCATATCAATATACCTGCCTGCATAGTGGCAAAACGAAAGTAGGTAGCCGGAAGTGACACTTATATAATATGGTTGTGGGAAATATGAGGAGAATTGTCATACTTGTCATGGGTAGGTAAGGTGGCACTTCCTGTTTGATCATAACAATGTCTTGAGAAAAGCACATGTCTAAAAATCAAATTACTATAAATCTAATTGTTGTCAGCAACATAATACCATGCAGAACTCTCTATGTAGTCATTGTTGGCTATATCTGTGCAAAAGCAGACCTTCAGACTTCTGTGACACTGAATTAAATGGCTTCAAAATTGCCAGGTCAGTTGGCAAAAGTTTTATTTTATCGTCTACAGGGCAATATGTTTAATTTGCCTTCTCCAGGTATACCCCTTGCAATGAAGGTTAGTAAATAGGTAGTCCCATGTCGATAAATAGATGTTAAAATGTAGCAATTAAGATATTCTTTGACAAAAAAGTGCATGTCTCTGACACATATTTTTATGTTCTGATGGTGTTTCAAGAGGCCCTGTTACAAAATAGCAGGCTTGATTATCTTGTTCAGCATTGTTTGGCATTGATACTGTCATATCGGCGGATTTTCTGAAAATGCAGGTAGCAGATTGTAATGTTGTTCTTTGAGCCATACATATTTTCCTAGAAGACGCTTATTCTTGCATTCCATAAACTTCCCAGCTTTTGCACTGCCCAGCCCTCCCATCCACTCACTTGTCACTAAAATGACTACAATTAATTTCTATAGCTATATATTATGAGGTTATATCATGGGTGGGGGCAGTATATCCCTGGTACAGTCACCCGAAACGCAGTATATCCCGAAACTCGAAGGGTTGAGGGATATACTGGGTCAATGGTGACTATACCAGGGATATACTGCCCCCAACCATGATGTAACCTTTTTATCCCATGTCTATTATTTTAAATACTTTTATTTTATATCAATATAAACTGTTTGAAGCACTTAATGTGAATGCCGCTGCGCTACATAAAAACATAGGCTGCGCAGCAGCAAACCTTCAGCGAATAACACCTTTAGAAGATTACAATAATGTCATAAAATTGGTGCGTTTACGAAATTGCTTAGGCCTATAGGTATGCAATAGCGGTCGAGTAGTGGCCTTCCATTATCTCTATTTTTCCAATGATTCATAAAGTGTTATATGCATCAAGAAGCACTGCTAAATTGCATAGGTGGTTTGTTTAGAAGAATGCATTACTGTATATGCAATAGTGGGGAAGTTTTGGCTCCGATTTAAAAAAAATTATTTTAAATATTTTTTCTCAATATTACAAAAACAATAGAATAGCCATCTGTCAGACCATGAAAAGGCACAACTAGACCATACAAGCCATATGTGTACCAAATTCATCCATGTATATGGAATAGTGACCGGATGTTGGGCCAGAAACAAAAATAATAAATTTTATGTTTTTTTTCAATATTTGTAAAAGTATATAATATTTCCATCAGACCTTTCAAAAGGCACAACTAGACCATATTGATCATATTTGTACCAAAGTTTATCCATGTACATGCAATAGTGAGCGAGTCTTAGCCCAAAAAACAAAAAAAATATGTTTTTATATTTTTTCTCATTTTTTCAGAAAGAATAGAATATCTGTCAATGAGACCATCAAAAGGCACAACTAGACCATATAGGCCATGGGTGTACCAAATTTCATCCATGCACATGCAATAGTGACCGAGCCTTGGCCCGGAAACGAAAAAAAAAAAATTTTTATATTTTGTTAATTATTTCAAAAAGTATTTAAGATCTATTCATCAGACCATCAAAAGGCACAACTAGACCATACAGGCTAGATGTGTACCAAATTTCATCCACATACATTCAATAGAGGCCGAGTCACGGGCCGGAAACGATCTATCCGCCCGCCGCCCGACCGCCCGCCCACCCACCCGCCCGCCCGCCCGGCGGACGGACAGCATTTTTACCCAAGTGATTACAATACCTTCTTCGAACTTCGTTCGCTGAAGGTAAAAATCAATACTCTATTACTCTTAATTGGCAGCACTTAATTGCCTTAAATCACAACAATCAGCAAATATGCTGGTATCTGCTTGCTAATAAGCATGATATATAGGGGCACTCTTGTCTTTTGATTGGTCAGTTCCAGTATATCCCTGTTTATCTCAATATCTTTCAGTATATCCCTGCTGGCTTATTAGCAAAAGGCATTTGATTCGTTGAACCAAATATATCCCTGTTTCTCTCTGTTGTATTTCCCTCTCTCAATCTGTATTGACCAGGGAAAAGCTCAGTATGAGAGACAAAAGTTTGCTAGACATGGGATTAATTAAGATATTGTATGCAAAATAGCTTTTTATATGAAAAAAGCATTAGTGGGGGCAGTATATATATATGAAAAAAGTAGGGGGTATCTAGAAATGACCTAAGAGGGGCCATAACATGGGGTAAATATGGGACGTTCAGCGGCTTTTCCATGTTAATTTTGGGCCTGAGGCGGGGGGTCATGGCCCAATGGCCCCCCTAAATACGCCACTGAGGGAGGGCATGGGGGAATGGAAAAAAACTGAAGGGTTAGGAATTTATTGAATTTTTTGTGGGTTGCACTGCAAACAAATTTCAGGACATAGATACAATACACATGAAAAGCTTATAATTGGTTGGGTTATTACAATATAAATAGATAACAAATGCCTTGCACCAAAATGTGTTTTCGCTAGTGATTCTTATTATATTTTGTTGACAATTATTGTGACATATTGAACATTTCAACCAAGGATATAACATAGGACTAGGGCAAAGCAGTGGATGCTATATTAAGACCCATAAAGCATTGTAATGCATGAGTATGCAGTTTCTCTCTGTCAGATCTTTGTTGATGGACGCTGCATTATGAGATTGGGCTAGTCAAAAAGCTGGCACTTCCAGAATGACAATAGCAAACAATGTAAATACACAGCTCTGTTACAGACATTACCATATTTCTCTCTTGACTGGAAGACCCTCTTTAACCTTCCTTTCACCCTCCTCAAGCAGTAACAGCAAGTAGAGATTGAATGGAGTCAAGGGTCAAAATGGTCAAGTTCTCCGTTGTGTTCTGAGTGTTTGCGAACTCATGAATTCTATGCTGTGCTAAAAGTATCCTTGTCATATTCGTGCTGAGAAAATATCTCTTCACCATGCATCAATACTGAGCTTGCAAAGAAACGCCATACTAGAACAGTAATGAGTTACACTGTGTGTAACAGTGGAGTTTCATAAATGCTTTCTTTCAACTCACAAATAACTGCTAAGGGGGATACATGTGGGGAAGGCTTCATGGAGAGCAGCAGCCATGCACAAGGTGGCGTAGAGGTCTAATCCGAGTTATTAATGAGGCACCTTCTCATATCTCTTTTCCAAATACTGCATGACTTCCTGCCCAGGAGGTAGGGGGTATGGGGGTTGCAAAACAAAACAAGAAATGCAATTTTGCATCATGAAATCTTTTGAAACATTTCAAGCAAGAACATCATTCCGATTTATGTAAACAACACAAATTCAAATCAGTAAGAAATGGACATTGATATATATTCCAATGATATGGCAACAACATTTTCTATAATTGCTGTATTGTATCTATACTTTTGTATGAGCTTTAACTCTTATGCAGAGATACATGGGGAGGAAATTAATCCAGGAGGCCAAAAAATAGCTTAGTGTGAATGAAAGATTCTGATTTGTTGCACTAAAGAGTTTTGATTTGTGAGATAACTGTGAGGAATGAGTCCAGTGATACACTTATCACACATGCATTGTGGCTTCTAAAGCAATAAGCAGTTATCCTACAAGAAGTCTTACACTTGATTTGAGTCTGTATCAGCGTTGGAGTTCTTGAAGCCTGCATCGAGTCCATATTTTGATTGTGAACATGTTGGCTTTGGTCTTGGATGCCAAATCCAGAACCTTGAACTTGGGATGTGATGGAGGTCTCCAGAATGGCCTCCGCGATGTAGCCTCGGAGGCTCATCCCTCTGTCTCAGTCTCGGCCTCAGATATCCTTGCCTTGACTACTACACTGATTCTGTATAGTAGTGGCTTTGAACAGTGTAAATGAAAGATTCTGATTTGTTGCACTAAAGAGTTTTGATTTGTGAGATAACTGTGAGGAATGAGTCCAGTGATACACTTATCACACATGCATTGTGGCTTCTAAAGCAATAAGCAGTTATCCTACAAGAAGTCTTACACTTGATTTGAGTCTGTATCAGCGTTGGAGTTCTTGAAGCCTGCATCGAGTCCATATTTTGATTGTGAACATGTTGGCTTTGGTCTTGGATGCCAAATCCAGAACCTTGAACTTGGGATGTGATGGAGGTCTCCAGAATGGCCTCCGCGATGTAGCCTCGGAGGCTCATCCCTCTGTCTCAGTCTCGGCCTCAGATATCCTTGCCTTGACTACTACACTGATTCTGTATAGTAGTGGCTTTGAACATTGCACACTCAGAAAAAAAGGTTACACAAACATCCCTATGTGGTTTTTTGGCTTGTCACCAGTATAAAACCACTTCTGGTTTTTTAAAAAACCCTCTTGATGTGGATGTTTAAAAAACCACCATCTTAAAATCCACTTTGGAATGATATAAAACCTTTAGTGGTTTATCAAGAAACCTATAAAGGACTGTTCAACACCAATTTTCTGGTTGTTTATCAAACCATTTGTGGTTTATAAAATAATCAAATATTTCATTAGCTGGTTTTGTACATATTCATCTTTGGTTTTTATAGAAACCAAGTGAAGTAAATATTCACCCTTTTTAGGTTTTACAAATATCCATAACTGGATTTACATTATTCCATCATGGAGCATATATTAAACCAAAATGGGTTTTTCTAGTGATCAATTGGATAGGCTCATCATTCCCATAGGGCTTCCGTAACCATATAAATAATTAGAATAAAACTTAAGCTGGTTTGCTGGAAAACCATGATAAGACTTTCAAATATCCAGGTACGATTTTTTTACCTCACCATTGGTGTTTCGTACAAAAAAAAATTTCTGGTTTATTGACAAATTTTATCTTTCCTTTTTTTGTATATTTTGAGCACACAGGGGTAAAATACATCCAAGCAGAAAGAAAATAGAAAGCCATTTGACTTTATTTATTCATATATAATCTATTTATAGAACTTCAAACAAGAAGAAAATAAAATTAGCATGCATAAAAAAAAAAATATAAATGTAGGAAGAAACAACAAGTGTATAACTACTATTCATATTTTCAAATATAAACACTAGGAAACCACAAAACACATAAAAAACAAATGAAATACATATTTTCATATTTAGATATACTCATGCTGATATAATACATTTTTTGATGTTATAGTCCATGAAGAATGCAATGTAATAGTCCATAAACGTGAAAATGTTCTTCTAAATGTTGGTGAACACCGGATGTCGTACACCCGGTAACAAGCATGATGGTCGCTGACGTGTGTCAAATGGGCTTTGAGATGGACCACAATTGTTCAATTTTTGCTGTTGAGCACTTGGCTTTCTGAAAATACAAGCAATCATCATGTTACTTTTCATAAGTTCATAAGCATAATATTATGCAGTGTCTATTGAATTGGTTTCATGAACAGATTGAAACAATGAGTTTTAACTTCTTGTCTGATTCTGAAACACTCTTCACAACATTTCATGATTTTGGCCATATACAGTAGTTTTAATTTGAAATTGACAATTTTATGGCATATTTTATGGCAGTCAATCCATTGGTTTCATTATAATCTCTAAAAAGCTAGGAAAGAGAGCTCAAATACAATCAGCTGTCATTTGCTCATGATGATATGTGCATCTTTGCCACCAAAAAGCTAAACAAAGAATTTGTGACATGTGATGCCCTTCATTTAAGGGTTAAGAGAAAGGTAATATTAAACAGTGCACAGAAACAGAAACAGAGACTCACCTTTTCACTCGTCTGCCTCAAGGGCATCACCAATCCGGGTCTCAGAAGATTTTTTCAGGGACGATTCCTGAGACCTATCCAGAGCTGTTCTGCTGATAAGCTCATCCAGTTCCACTGGTTGGATGAGCTTAAATTCATGTAAAAGCTGAAAGAGAAATAATTTAATAGTTAGGCACACTCTATTGAAATAAGGGAATACAATTCTTACTATGTATTAAAATAACCTGACGTCACACAGATGTGAAGACAATTTCTGTGACATCAGCTGATGACTCCCTGCAGGGAAAGGAATGAAATTCTTACTATGTGCCGTAGGCAACCTTGGAAAATAGCCTATACTAATAATCATTTATATTGCTGAAGCTTTGCTGTCATATACCCGATCTTTTTTTAGGTGGTTATATGAGAGTAATATTATGATAGACTATAAATATGAAGCATTGGCCAATGAAATACATGATTAAACAACATCATGTACAGTACACATCACAAACTGTAACCTAAGAGATCTACTTGTAGCTTTAAATGTCAATTATGAAAATTGTTTCCATTGTGATTTCTGGATGATGATCAAAAACCATATAATCCTCACTTCATAATTAATATAATATAAATAAGATAATTGATCACCAGCAACTAACAGGTTTTTAAAAATGTGCACACTCTCTGAACAAAGACCTATAATATATACATAAAATAGAGTGACTTTTTTGTCTAATAAATGTTAGCGAATGTTCTCATGCAGCTCATAAATTAAAAGAAAATTAATCATAAAATTCCTACCTTGGAACTGATGATAAACCAGGATGTGCTTGCCTCTTAATTTAATATGTTCAATGAACAAATCAATCAGACCTGGTCACTGCACCATCTAACTGACTCTCACAAAAGGTATATAATTGTAATTGTGTCTCAGCTCTGACAAAATTACCTTGTGATTAGCCTTAAACAAGCTGTAACAATGTCAAACACAAACTTGCCAGATTAAGTGTTGATATCCTTAAATGTGAAGCTGTGAACAATGTTAAAGATCAGTGAACCTGGACACATGGTGTTTTAAGTATTCATTTGGTTTGCAATAAAACCATTTTAATCATTAGTGGTTTTGTAAATATCCAAGTGGTTTTTTTTATAAAACCCAAATAAACCAGTGTTAACCAAACTGGTTTTTAAATTATTCATTTGATTTTTTAAAAAACCATAATTAACCCATTTTATCCATTTGATTGTTTATACATTCAAATGATTATGTAGAAAACCCCAAAAAACCAAGTTTTTTTCTGTGTGTGTTATTACATTGTATTTCCTGTAAAAATGTCCTAAGTGCAATGCCACTCAGCTTTCAAATTTTTCATTTGAGATCCCAAGTGTTTAAGATAGAAGCGTTTGATAGCATTTGAGACATTCTGGAAGCTTCAATCTCACATTATATATTTTCTTAAGACACTCTCAAATCCTTTTGCTATTCAAGGATATCAGACTGCCACTCAGTGCATGCTCATTTACTACTTGAATTTTCCTCTTCTTTAAATGTGCAATGGCTTAAAAAAAAAGTGTGCGTGTTCTAATAAAAGCTTTACCAGCACTTTATTCAACAGAAATCAGTGTAGTAGTACTCCCTCACCTTTCTTTTATAACAGTCACAGCCTGTCTAGTTTGACAGCTCTGAGCATAATACCTGCCATCATTGACTTGGAAATGGTGTGAATGTAGAGGAAGCTGTGACCTGGTGGCTGATTAAATCGAAAATTCAAGGAAAAAGTTGCCTCTTCCATCTGAGTCTGCATAAATTCAAACGATAGACAATGCATTTCGTAATCGGGATGTTGGCTGACGCTTCATAGCGCATCTGCCATCACCATACATAGGTTTAAAACAATTTTTTTCAAAGAAAAAAAAAAATTCATGAATTATTTATCTGTATGAATATCAATTAGCAACCTGAATAAAAAATAACTAACATCTAGTACCCTCCACTCCATCATATATCTTCTCAAGGAAGGTATTTCAGCTCCATGTCTATAAATCAGCCTTGAGAAGGACATTCAAGGATGTTGCTAAAAGCTGGGGGATTTGATTTTGATCAATATGCCAACATATCTGTATGCAACAATTGATATCACTGCACTGTAAATAGCTTTTAAATTATTTTAAAGAAGTCAGACAAAAAAAAAAAAACACGGCTAGTGACAGTCATCAGGACAAGTAATATTATTAAGTTATAAACTAAGGAATGATCTGTTTCATCATCACCAATTCAGCTGTCAGATGATGAAACCAATATCAGCTCAAGCAATGGAACTTTGGTGCCATGACATTTTGCCGATGTCACCAATATATGGGCTTGATTAATACAAAATGCTACTTGCTGAGACGTTGTTTGGAATATGACACTACATCAACAGCATAAATATTGTGATATTTTGTCTCAAACATAACAACTCTTTCTGGGCTACACAGCAAATTTCAGGAAATACAAACAATGCACATGAGAAGCCTATAAATGGTCGGATTATTACAATATTATACAGTTATCGCACAGCACCGAGTGCAATATCAGTTTTTATGGCACCGAGGTGACTAATATTGCACGAGGGCGCAGCCCGAGTGCAATATTAGTCACCGAGGTGCCATAAAAACTGATATTGCACGAGGTGATGTGCAATAACTGTTATATCATATGGTTTTTTTGTGTCAAATGCAAAGAAAAGGGCTGTTATTCCTTGTCCAAACTCTTTTTGTGTTTCTTTTGATCCGCCTTATTAAAATGTATCTCGTCAAAAGGCAATAAATATTTCACTCACAAAAATTTTTTTCACACTTTCGGAATGGAAAAATGATCTACTATGGTGATGGATTTATTTTAGATTTTTTTCTGAAACTTTATAGCAGACTTTAGACCTCTAAACACAAAAAAATCACGGAAAAATCGGCAAAGACGCTGTTTTTCGGTCACTTATTGCTTTATTCTGATCAAACAAATAAAATAATCAATACGAAAAGTATATATCCCAATAGCCCTTTAATAGACGCATCTTTTACTGCTAAAACCAGCTTTCTAACTGCCTCCGTTGTTGTACAGTGCACTTTTTACTAAAATGGGAAAACACAAATTGTTTGTCAGTCTGTGGCTGCAGCAGCACTGAAACGTGGTGCTTCCTCTCAGGTCCGTCCAATCTTTCACATGTTAAAAAATAGCATGCAATGCATGCACCGTGTCCTCGAGCAATTTAATAACCCTTATAACTCAATGGGATATGATCGTTACATTAACACATCTCTATAAATTGTTAAAAGTTGCATTCTATCTATAGATCTATCAATCTAGCTATCAATCTATCTATCTGTGTCTATCTGTCTATCTGTCTATCTTTAGTAATTGGCTGAAGTATAAATCTCAGGTTTTGGTGCACCCCACTTTGTCTCAGGGCGGAAGGGCCAAAGGGAAGAAGAAGAAGATGCTTCTCAGAAATCGTCTGCTGAGCAAGGAGGAATTTGGGGGATTAAAGTTAACTATTTAGAGCAGTGAGACATAAGATTAAAGCCAGGGCATCTAGTGCAACAGTGTAACCACTGGGCATCATAATGGCATCATAACTTTGGGTTGTTCTTGCACCTGTGAAATGCTTTTCGATCCACACCAACTTTGATATGACAATCCCATTGATGACGACAAAGGGCCCGAGGCCCTGCTCTCGGACACAAAAATGATCGTGCAATATAATGTGTGCAATATCGTAGAATATCATATGGTTAGCGGAAATACTCGCTTCTCATTGGCCTACAGCCGTGCAATATTCTACGATATTGCACGCCTTATATTGCACGCTCATTTTAACATGTGAAAGATTGGACGGACCTGAGAGGAAGCACCATATTTTCAGGCTGCTGCAGCCACAAGCTGAAAAAAATATTGTGTTTTTCAATTATACTAAAAACTCCGCCGCTCGGCAACGGAAGAAGATAGGACAATGATTTTAGCGGCAAAAGATGCGTCCATTGAAGGGCTAATCGGATATCAACTTTTTGTACTGCTAATGTCATTTGTTTTATCAGAATAAAGCATTTAGTGGCCGAAAAACGGCATTTTTGCCGATTTTTTGGTGATTTTATTTTGTTTAGAGGTCAAAAGTCTGCTACAAAGTTTTTAAAAAAAATCGACAATTAAATCTATCATCAAGTATATAATTTGGCGATTCCAAAGGTGTGAAATTTTTTTTTTTTGTGAAATATTCATCAATTTCTAATGAGATACATTTTAAATATGTGGTTTGAAAGAAACACAAACTGAGTCTTGCAGCAGCAACAAGATCGTTTTTTAGTTTTAAATAGTTAAAGAAAGTCACTGGACAGAACTAGAAAAAGATAGAAAAATGATTGTGATGGCCAAAAGATGCGTATATTAAAGGGTTAAGTAGATATCAACTTTTTGTACTGTTTATGTTATTTGTTTAATCAGAATAAATCATTTAAAAGTGGCAGAGAAACAGTTTTTTCTCCCATTTTTCAGTGACTTTGTTGTGCTTAGAGATCTTAAGTCTAATACAAAGTTTGGGAAAAGAAATTAAAGAAGACCCATCATCAAATATATCACCTATGGATTATGGATTCCAAAAGTGTGAAAAAAAGTGATTTTTGACGAGATTCATTTTAAACATGCAGGTCAAAAGAAACCCAAAAAGAGTTTCCCTGGACATCAGAATTCCAGCCCTTCCCTTAGTATTTGCCAAAAAAAAAACCATATGATATAACAGTTATTGCACATCACCTTGTGCAATATCAGTTTTTATGGCACCTCGGTGACTAATATTGCACTCGGGCTGCGCCCTCGTGCAATATTAGTCACCTCGGTGCCATAAAAACTGATATTGCACTCGGTGCTGTGCGATAACTGTATAATATTGCACGGCTGTCAGCCAATGAGAAGCGAGTATTTCCGCTAGCCATATGATATAAGTAGATAACAAATGCCTCGCTCCAAATGTGTTTTCGCTTGTGATTCTTATTATAGTTTTTTGACAATCAATTTGAAATATTGAACATGTCAACCAAGGATGTAACATAGGACCAGAGCCTGGTCACTAGGCTAAGTATTTGATGCTAAATTTAGACCCATAAAGCATTGTCCTGTATGAGTATTCAGCTTCACTCTGTCAGAGTGTTAGATATTTGCGGAGGGAAGTTACATTATGAAAATGGGCTAGTCAAGGAGCCAGCACTTCCAGAATGACAATAGCCACACAATGTAAATACCCAGCCCTGATTCAGACACTACCATATTTCTCTGGTTGCAGAAAGACCCTTTTTAACCTTTCACCCTCCTCAAGCAGTAACAGCAGGTAGAGATTGAATGCAGTCAAGGGTCAGCATGGACAAGTTTCCCGTTATGTTCCGAGTGCTTGCAAACTCATGAATTCTATGCTGTGCCGAAAATATCATTGCTATATTTGCGCTAACAAACATCTCTTTACCATGCAACAATACGGAAGTGAGGAAGGAAATTTTAACAGAGTTATAAAGATATTATTATGGAATTTGGTTACATTTTCTAAAGGTGAGAAAGGCACTCTGTATTTCAAGCCAAGGTTCTAGGCTTCCTGTAACACAATGCTTATTCAATAAGGTCAGGGAAAATGTCCAATGAAGCAGGGAAAAATCAGCAGAAACAGGGAATTTTCGCACCAAATAACAGAAAATATTGTGTCCCTTTTCAGTTTAGTTTCCATTTTTCCCAATTTTTTCCCCTTCTTTTCCACTTTTCGCTTCTTAAACCACATTTCAGCTTTTCCCCGCATTTTCCCATTTTACCCTAAAAAGTTTGCAACTTGCTCCCCCACTCCCAACCCCTCACTATAGCTACACCTCTGGGGAAAGGGCCTCATGGAGAGCAGCCACCATATGCATTGTGCAGGGCGCATGGCGTGGAGGATTATCCAAGATTGACATATTACTTATGAGGCAGCTTGTAATATCTTTTTTCGAAAGCCTACAGGGTGGTCAAGAAAAAACTATTTGGCTCATGAGGCACAACTCAGTGAGTTCTTATCCAATCAGTCTCATTCTTGCGTGAAGTTCAGGTAGGAATCTCATTATTATGTTTCTACTCTTGGATCTAATTTTGATAAGGCGTTATGACAGGAGGCAAATTTTGAAATACTGTGGTAGCTTGCAATTTCTAACAAACCTTCTTCTCTTTCAAGCTCCCCACAGAATTTAGTTTCAATCGAAGATAGCTGAAATTCTGGGACCACACTCCTCTCAAGAACTCTAAGTTACTGTAATAATATGAAAGCAATGGTACAATATTTGAGTTTATGGCAATGCCTTGCATTAGGAACAGTAAAATATGTGAAAATGGCCTTATTTTCATTTCTGCGAAATCAGAGCTCAAATTCACAAATCATGTCCGAGGGGAACAAACTACAGGTAATATATTGCCATGACTATCCTCTTTACATAAGAAAATATTCTATGGTAATTATAGACAAATTTATAGAACTATGCCATGGAAAGAATGTGAAGTTTTTTCTTGACCACCCTGTAAATGACTACCTGTCCGGTAGGATGGGGATGCAAAATATTAAAAGAAATGCCAAAGATGTGTCACCAACATCTACCATTCTGAAACTTATTCCAAGGAGAATGGAGAGGTGAAATAGTGTGGATTTGAAGTCAACAACACAAATTCAGATAAATATGCCAAATGTGTAGGTAATAATATATTCAATACTTGCTCTATTGCATCGATGCATTATTGATTCAGACTGCTTTCTGATGCATGTCCCACTTCAGATACCAGCCTCCATCAATATTTGTAAGTCCGCATTTTCCAGAACATCTTTTGAAAATGAATTACCTTTCTGTACAGCTGCTGAAATTGCTCATAGTGTAAGGAATAGCCAGCAAACAGAGCCTTTCCATATTTAGCTCAGAGTGAAATCAATCAGACTCAGCTCACAAGGTGCTTGACCTTTGCTTTCAGTGAAAAATTGCGTTGTCGGAAAACCCAAAGACAGCACATCCCTCAAGCCGCAAAAAATGGTGTGAGAGAAGTGGATGCTTTATCATAACCTAATTATAGTGAAGTGTATGTAAAGCCTTTCACCTATATTTGAAGAGTGTCAGGGTAAGATATGAAACATGAAATAAAGTTAATTGTAGCTTGAGTCTTGTGTGTATTCATTAAAAGTATTTATAAACCAGATCAAACAATCATACATGAATAAGACTGATAATAGATGGTGCCTTTGATCTTGGAGTTTCAACCTTTTTCCGTACCAAGATCGGTGCTAAGTCATGTGAAATATTTATTTTGTTGTTGACATGACAAATTGTTAATTTCAAGGTCTATGATTAATCAAATCGGCACACAAGTTTAGTGGCCAATAAATCTTTCCCTTTTCTATTTGAAATCATGGAGGTAGAATGATTACCAAACGGACCAGTGGGAATCATGAAAAGGAATTTGATGCCACAGAAATTAAGCTGTAAATCTTTGGTGGAAATTGAATTATGGACACATTAACACCATAAATCCACACTTCCAAGCTGTGTTTTCATGGTCTGGAACAATGTTGGAGTTTTTGAGTTGTAACAGTAATACGTTGCTGCAGATAGATTTTCTCTCCTCTGACAGTGAATTAACATTCAGTTAGTTTTGTAGGCTAGGTTTCATACTCAAAGACAGACACTGATCATACTACCATTTCCCGCAGATGATAACTTCACTACTCTTGGTATTCAGACTGAAGATCTTTGCCTGCATGGATTCAAACCCAGGTGGGGGACCCAACATTTTCAGTGGACCTTCATGAGCAAAATCCCAGCTGGATGTCGTTTGCATGAGACGTTAAATTGGCGGCCCCTTGTATCAGTGTCTATGCTGGGCAAGTAAAAGATCCCTCACATGGGGTAAATGTGTAACATGTTGAGGACTCCTGCTCTCTCTCCCATCTCATCAATCAACCCTCGCGAGTGCCCAGAACTAGGCGTAGAGGGCTGCACTTACCTTATCTATCTATCTATCTATCTATCTATCTATCTATCTATCTATCTATCTATCTATCTATCATGATCGATTTCTACCAGAGACTCAGATCTGAATGTGGAACATTGTGTATCAGATTCTTTCTGTTGCAAAGAAACTTTTGTAAAGTGAATCAAAATGAATAAAAACCAGTGACAAAACAGTTCAATATGTCGGGGAAAATACATGCTTGTTAAGAATAAAATTATATTTATGATTCAATTCGAAGGGAAATCCCAAGCAAGTGAAAATATAACCACCGTAGAACGGGGTGACTTTGAACAGTTTTCACCTTAATTCCCTTATCTTTGAAAATATATAAGATCTATGTGGTATTTCATGGGATAAAATGTTGGCCACTGGCATGTAGTTAACCTGTGCATCGGCATTTTGAGATATACATCATGTATATGCCTGTGTTAGTGGATAAATGGGCGTTCAAAGTCACCCCGAGGTCCGGGGTGACTTTGAACAGAGTGATATCCAGTGGAAGAAAACCATCAATTCTCAGAAATCAAATGTTTATCTGTATTTATGAATTTTGCAGGGCTTGATTGCCTTTCCTTAAAAATTTGTCACTGTTTTTTTTTATGTTTTGAGACTTTTTTATTCTTGATCTACTTCCGTGCCTTGAGAGCTAAATGATTGCCTAATATAGTGAAATATGCATTCACACATTGAATTATATTCATTGTATTATGAAATATGATACATCTGTGTATATAGTTAACAGGAAAATTTGATTGTCTCTGTGCTCACCATCACAATGTGATGTTCAAAGTCACCCCGAAGTGTGTAACAATTCAACAGCATCCACTTATATTATTTGTTGGCGGTCTTTCTGAATAGCCTCTAACAAGTTTCTGGTGGATTTTGGAAGTCTTTGAGTGACATTGTAATAAGGCAGGTATTTATCAGGCCAGGGTCATTCAGTACTGTTGTGGGCACAGAAGTTCCCAGGCTATGGTTTCTTGCAAAAAGAAGTATTTAGAAGTTTATTCATCAAAATCAAGAAAGAAAAATTCCAATCACAATGACTTTATGTATAAAGAAACTAGACTTTAGTAGAATATAATCAAAAGTGAAATACTTCCAGTTTCTCGTTCAACTTTGCATTCATAGAGGATCAATCTTTTTTGGAAAAGTGTTCAAAGTCACTCCCGCTGTTCAAAGTCACCCCGTTCTACAGCAACAATAATATGCATAATATGCAATTATGCATGCACTGTATGTGTCTGTATTGTACACAAATATATGTAGTTCAGACATCGAGAACTTCACATAACTCTCCTACCAAATATACTCCAAATCTACAAAGTTTGTATGTTTTGATTGCAACATTATATCTGAATGAAAACTAGCCACCAATTCCAAAGAAATATCAGATTACCAAAGGCAGAACACATGTGTTTTCTGAAGACACTCTCAAATCCTTTTGCCATTCAAGGAGATCAGACTGCCACTCAGTGCATACTCTTTTACTACTTGAATTTTTCTCATTTGGAATTTTGCAATGGCTTGAAAATTTTAAAAAAAGTGTGCATGCTCCAATAAAAGCATTATCACCACTTCGTTCATCTGCAATTCGGTGTGGTGGTACTCCCTCGCCCTTCTATTATGATTGTCACAGCCTGCCTAGTAGGATAGCTCTGAACATTATGCCCACCATAATTGACTTGGTATGGTGTGAGAAAGTAGGAGGAGCTGAGAGCAAATTCAGTTATCCTGGAGGCAGATTAAATTGAAATTTCAAGGAAAAAGTTACCTCAACATCAATTAAAAACAATATACAAAGAATTTTATAATCGAGATGATGGCTGATGCCTCATGGCATATCTATTACCTTAAAAAGAAATAAAGCAATTTAAAAAGAAAAAGAAAGATAATTGTTTATTTATACATACAAATATCAATTAGCAAGCTGAATAAAAAGTAACTATTTGCATGTCCTCCACTGTATTATATTTCCTCTCAAGGTATTTTCGCTCCATGTCTATAATCCAGACTTGAGAGGAAATTCAAGGAATGAGAGTGATCTTATTTTCATTTTGACATCAAGGCTATCAAATAGCATATTATCGAGAATGTTGCTGAAGGCTAATTGATTCAATTTTGATCAATATGCCAACATCTGTATGCAACGACTGATATTAGGGGAGAGCGGAGCACAGTGAGACGGCAGGCACAGTTAGACATTAGACAAAGCCCGAAGCGTGTAGCTAGTACTGTTTACAGATCAGCCCTCTTTCGTATAGCACAAAAAGTAAGTAAGTGAGAGACTGTCCTATATCCTGAATGCCTACACAGCATATCGACAGTGGAATTTCAATATTTTCGTTTTTAGCCTGTCAAAGTAAATAATTTTGCTAATCAACTTTTTGTTATAATTCCCAAGAAAAATTGTATAATGCAAATCAATTGCCAGGGATTCAAACCTTGATTAATTGTCTCAGTTTAGTAAGATGATGAACCACGATACAGGCATACGGTTCGCGGGATTAAAACATTTTATAAAGAGAGCTGTGTGGGGCACAGTAAGACAGTTTGAGGTGGGACACAGTGAGACATCACTGTCCATGCTCGTTAAGTGTCTCACTGTGCCCCGCCCACGGGGCACAGTGAGACACTTAACGAGCATGGACGTAACTCAAAATTTCTCCCAGCCTGTAAAAGGTAGGAACCTGAAACTACTGGACAATATACCCAATGTCATTATCCATAATGTGGACCTGATCTCATTTAACTCGTTACTTCCAACATTTTGCAACACTTGGAAATAAAAAAAGTGTCTCACTGTGCCCCGCTCTCCCCTACTGCACTGTATATACATGTAGCTTTTAAATTATTTCACGGAAGTCGGATGAAAAAAAGAAGTTAGTGACAGTCATCAGACTAGCAATTAATGAATGTACGTATGAACAAGTGATATTTGAAAACAATAATCTTGTGACATTATCACCACAGATAATCAAATCAATATCAGCTCAAACAATAGCACTTCATGTCATGGTAGCTTGTGTCACCAACATTTAAAACAAAATCCAGCATGAGAACTCAGGGAATTTTGATGTGATCTCACTGACAAAGTCTGCTACATTTTAACAATAGATACTTGCCTGCATTGTGTGAAAACGTAAGTGGGTAGGCAGAAGTGACACACGCCTGAGGGAAATATGAGGAGTATTGTCACGCTATTCATATTTACCGGTTTCTGAAAATACAAGGAGGCATTTTGTAATGTTGCTCTTTGAGCCTTGGAGCCCAACATGTGGCATAAGGAATCATGTCAAGCAGATTGCAAGAAATAGTTACAATGCATATGACAAGCCCATAGTAAGTACTGAGTAGGGTTATAAAATATGAATAAATAACAAATGCCCTGCTCTGATAATGTGTATTCTCTTGTGATTCATAAAATTTGGGGACAATGTGACATTTTGGACATGTCAATCCAGGAGCACTCAGGATCTGGCACCTACATGTAGGACGGGGAGTTGATGCAAGGTCTAAACGCTGAATCATTCTTGAAGAAAACAACATATTTGAAACCGCTACAGGAAAACCTGCCTTATGGCATACATAGTCCTAGTCTGGTATGAATGGGTTTTTGTCAGTTTTGCATCAGACATTGTCTAAATAATAAATCCTTCACATTTTAGTTTGTTCTGATATACTAAACCTGAGAAATATATATCATATTTTAGACCAGTATAGAATTGTTCTACATCCTATATGAGTATCCAGCATCACTGAATCAGATCTTGGCTGAAGGAACTTACATTATGAGATTGGGCTGGTCAACGAGCCGGCACTTCCAGAATGACAATAGCCACACAATGTAAATATGTGGCTTTGTTACAGACATTACCATATTTCTCTCTTGACTGGAAGACCATATTCAACCTTTCACCCTCCTCAAGCAGTAACAGCAAGTACAGATTGGATGCAGTCGAGGGTCAACATGGATAAGTTTCCCGTTATGTTCTGAGTGCTTGTAAACTCTTGAATTCTATGCTGTCCTAAAAATATCCTTTTCATATACTTGCTGCCAAACATCTCTTTACCATGCAACAATATATATAAATAGAGTTATGAAGATTATAGAAGTTGTGTCACCGCTGAGCTTTTAGCTTCAGAGGTGTCTTCATTCTTTCCTCTTATAGGAACTTTCCTCAAATCGCCATGAACCTCAAGACCTTAATTCTGTAATATCATTTATATTATTATTGTATAGAAGTAATGTGATATATTATATTATTGTGTAATGAGATTCAATGATAGCAACGGGGTAGAACTCACCCCA
The DNA here is from genome assembly GCA_026936325.1 of Platynereis dumerilii. Classification (NCBI taxonomy): domain Eukaryota; kingdom Metazoa; phylum Annelida; class Polychaeta; order Phyllodocida; family Nereididae; genus Platynereis; species Platynereis dumerilii. Next base: position 34,821,672 of record JAPTHN010000006.1, on the reverse strand, counting down.
TGTTTCCATGGCAACAGTTACCCTGGTGTTTCTGCGCAGCCGCAGAACACCCTAGTAGCAATCTCTGGGGGCAAGCTTGTTTGCCCAGGCAGAACAGAGCCCGCTTCCCGCTGAGGCAGCAGGAGGGCTACCTGTCTCCCTGACGGGTGACGATTCGTCAGGTAAGGGTATTGTTGTTAGAGGTATGATCAAGGGTTACTCTTAAAGGAACCTCAGGTCATGGTTGATTGAGATGGCATTAGTTAATGATGTATGTAATTCGTTAAGATCGTTGTTTAATGTATTGATAAGTTGGTTACCACTCGGTTCTTCGAATGACACTTAATGTAACTGTTTATGAATTGTGTATTAAATGGATACGTGAAACTAAACTGTCGAGCCTCTGGTATTTCTTGAGTAAGGTGTTTCGTGGTGGCAAGTGCTAAGGTGTCTCCCGCAGGATCCCCGGCGATGAGTCCATCTACTCAATTAGCTACCTCTCACAAAGATACGTGCGTTAACCTAACATGGGGGGAATTAGCTAAAAGATGGCATGGTGAGAGAATACCGGTCTGCGGCTTCTTGGCGCTTGTCTGCTGTGTCACACTGTCTCTTGATTTACTACGTTTTTCAAATTTAAGGAATAGCAAACATATTCAGTTCTTGTACCATTACATGTATTGACTTATCAACGGTAACGTAGGCATCGACAACACACGTCGAACTGTAGAAGCAGAACTCTCTGAGATAGCATAGGAATAATTCTTTATATCTGTAAACGATCATACATAGCAACTCAATGTTTGATGTTTGTACGATGTAAGATTCACATTTAGTGACGTTTCTTCTCGAAACACTAGCCTTGCGATGCTATGGGCTATGGGCCTACGGTTTCTTCGCATGAAGAAAGTCCACTTCCTTGATGTGGAAATTCGATTATGTCACAACTTCATATCATGCATAGCGGGTTCGCCAGCTATGGCATTAGTCGCTGTTTTGGTCTCCTAATTAGCTATTGTTCTGCTATATCGTTAATTAAATTGATTAGTATGCTCTACTAAACATGCAGAGCCCAAAGCCTAAAATTAAATTCATAAAGTTTTACAGAGCCATGTTATCCCACCTTAATTCACCTACTAGTATAGGGGGGCGCAATTTTCTTGTCAGGTAGCTCAGGGGCTTCGCCCATATCTTTATTTGGTTACCTATTAGCTCATGTTCAGCTTCGATATGCCTGCCTCTCATCTTCCACACCTCTCACAACTTTACCTACACACCTCATCCAGACCCGGACCAGACAGCGCACTCAAGTCTCTGGGGCATCTCTCGCATCATTAGGCCTTCCTGGCAACACAGCACATCTTCCAATACGGTAGGAGCTCATTTTGCAAACATTAATAGGAAAGGCACTTGATTCTTATTTCCTTAATTTATTATGTTTTCATAGGCTATCTGTCATCTCCTCTTATACTTTAATTTTTGCATTTTAACGTTACATTACCAATATGTCTGTCTATTTCCAAACACATAGCATACTATTTAGATTTTATATACACGGCACTTAAGGTCTAATAGCCTGGTCTCATGGCCACGCTATTCTGCCTTCCTTTTTCCTCACTCTGCAACTTAAATATGTCACATTTCATTACTTTTAAAATTACAAATTCGCTATTGCCCGTCCAACGAACACTCTGCAGATTTTGATTATCACATACTGATTGTCATCCCATCATTGCTTTCTTGAGTAACAGCATGCTCTTCTTCATTTATGCATGTTTCCATTCATTTATTGCCGTTGTGCGCATTGATCATTGATAGTGTATCGCGTTGTATTTTGTTGTGTCAGGTCTACTGTTCTACTTTTAGCTAGCCAAAGTTAGTTATTTTAGTTTCTTATTGACTTGAAGGGACAAGTCGACATTTTTTCTTCATGTATGGTGATGTGCTACAGTTAATCCTGCATTTTATATATATGTATTTAAAGCAAGATAAGTGATTACTTATTTCATTATTACTGATATATGGTTTTCAAGTGATGTCTTCATTCCCTTATTCTTCGGGACGTCGGTTGATATGTGTTATGAGTTACATCCACGTTTATTGCAAGGAATCGCTGTGGCACATTTTGTAGCCTTTACCCTTATTTTGATTTTAGGCTCTATTTTTATACGTAATCTCCCTCAAATTAGTTATATTTTTGCTCTAGTAAGTGCTAGTATGCACGGCACGCTTGCTCTTCTTACATCTATTTTTGCTCTGAATGTCTGTCCCGTTGACACAGTTGACACTTCAGCAGTGGTTACTTAAGTTCCGTTTGGAAGCTCAGACAGCGGTTGATAAGGGATATTTGTCTGCTCGTGCTTCTCGTTATATCAAACATTACACCCCTACTATTCTCTTTAATAAATGGTTATTGTTGGCTGCCAATGATAAGAACACTCAATGGCATGTCTATGAGTCGATACTAGATCAGCTAGGTTATTTGTCTCTTCCCTTACCAGAACTTGCTCTGTTTCGTGAGGCTTCTTTTGCTCGTTATAAAACGTATTTGAGAAAACCTACCAATGTATGGCTTTACCCTCTTACCCTCATGATGTCAGAAATTGACTCATCCTCTGCTAGTACAAGTCAGGGCGATAAGGGACACCTCGATGTAACTGACGTTTACACTGACACATCGCTTTCAAGTGAACAGCCTAATACCTCGGGCCAACACATTGCCCAACAACCAGATAATTCTTCATTGACTGTTCCTTTACATGTAAAAGTTGGGGATATTATTGACGGGTCCCGTGTTTCCACACCTTCTCATGATGGCTTAAAATCTCGTGAGGAATCACCTGGCGACACGATTCTGATTCTGACGAAGACCATTCACATCTTGCTCTCAAGACTGCTAGGGATAAGCTTGATAATTCGATAAAAATATTTCTGCTGGCCATACTTTTGATAGTGATAACGCTGATAAACAGTCTTTTGGTAGAAATAGATCTCCAGCTCTTTCTGATTCTGGAAGTCACGAACATCCATCTAATATTGCTGGCATTCCTGCAAATTCCAATAACGCCGAAACAGGTGAGGATAATTCTGCTTCTCAGGCTGGTCAGTCTGACGCCTCTCTTATACATCAATTAGATTCTCAGCAACCTGGTGCATCATCATTTGATAATACTGGTCAACAAACGCCTATTTCACAGCCTGGTGCTACTGCACAAACCCCTCCTGTTACGTCTACTGTCAACAGCAGTGAACACCCCCAATTACCTCCTGTTTCTCCTAGTCATTCTTTACACGGCTCTGATAATCATCACCATCGCACCCCAGACGACAGTCCACGATCTTCCCCCCGCCATCAGACCCCTCCACGTGAACCTGGATCAGATTTGAGCGACGACCAAATTCCTTCATTGGGAGGTCTCCGTCAACAGCATCAAGTCCCTCCTCCCGAGGACCCTTCTGTGTTTGATAACGTTTCCAACAACGCCTATCAAAACCAGGAATTCGACCAGTCTCTTAATAACTTTCAATTTAATCACTCTTATCAGGAGCCTCCATCTCAACAACACCCCCCATCGTCTCCCCGGGCCACGCACAACAACCTTCCCCGCGGACTGGCACGTCGCCCAGCACCACCCGGCCTGCTCCAGGACCCTCTGCTTTCTCTGTACCCCCCGTCCCATCTCATACATCTACTCAGGGAAGTCAGCCCGCATCTTTCACTTCTGCACAGACTTCTCTTACGAATACAGTTCAGTCTGCTACAATCTCATATACTGTAAATACTGTCACTAGACCACGTGCAGCTAATACAACCACTCAAGTACTGTTCCCTTCTCACACTCCTCACCCTAGTCGTAAGCCAGTTATAGGTTACACTGATCCCAGCCATCAAACACTTTTGCATCGCCTCTCTGCTCAATCTCCCTCTGGCTCCAATATGGCTTCGAATAATCACAACCCGGGTGTGACCACTCCTTCTAATTACAATGCTACATCGGGCGCTTTTTCTCATACACCTGCAGTTCGCACTGGTGATCAATTATTATTCGAACATGCTAATCAGCCTTCCCATTTTTCTCAACAGGTTACCCAGTCTCAAGCCGCTTCAACCAATCAAACTTTTCAAGATCTCCCTAACTTTGATCCTACTTTTAATAATCTTAATTCCCAGGCTCGATCTCAGCCACAAGACCTTACTGGCTTGCGCACATCCCTGCCCTGCCCACCTTCCTATCAGGATTCCAGAGATGCGTCTTACCGAGCTACTCAATCTATTCACGGTCCAATTTCTACGTCTCGTTCAGGTTCCCTGCCTTCTTCTTTTTCTGCAGCAGCATTTAACACCCAAATGCCTGAAACACAGCCTAGAACTAAGCCTCTTAATTTTTCAGAGATGAAACCTCCAGTATTTAATGGAGAATCTGATAGTTTGACACCACAGGCATGGATCACCAAATTCAAGGATCATGTCCAATTACATAATCTAAATGACCAGCAGATATTGCATCGCCTGCAGCTGTTCACTGAAGGACATGCTCGCAATTGGTGTAATGCTTTGAAGCCTATGACTTTGGCTAAACTTGAGAAGTTGTTCTTAGATAAATTTTCATTGCTTAGGAGTCGAGCATCTATCCTCGATGCTTTGTCTCAGAAACGTATCACCTATGGTGATAGCGTTGGCAAATACTTGGATGAGATTAAGGAATTGGTGTCACGTTTAGGTCTACCTGAATCGGTTGTGGCTTTATACTTCCGTAAAGGCCTACCCTTGACCTTGCAGCATTCTCTTCAGTTAATCGATGATAACAAACCTCTTGATGAATTAATTCCAATAGTCCAAAGCATTATGGAGCGCGAAGTCATCGCCCAGCACGTTGACGTCACTAAAATCCCTAGTTCAAAATTCGACACAGGTAATTCGCAGTCAACTTTGCTCACTTTACAGGAATCCATGGGCGCTTTGAATCAATCCCTGCAGCAACTGCCTCAAATGCTTGCACCTCGCGATGTTCCCATGGATGACACTCAACCCCAATATGTCTCTCAGCAAATGCCTTATGGTCAATCTTCTTTTTCTGGTCTTACTTGCTTCCGTTGTGGACTCCGAGGTCATATAGCTACTCATTGTCGTCGATTCATTCCCAATCAGCCATATAGTCTACCAACATCTTCTGATTACCAGCCTGCCGGACGTTCATACAATCGTGACAATTCTACAAATGACGCCTTCAATCAACGATATAATCGACCTAGCAGACCCTTTCCTAATAGGTTCGGTAACTCGAACAGGAACCTTCCAGCAAATGGATTTGCTAATTCAAACAGATCTGGTAACAATAGGCCATTCTCCCAGAATAACCAAAACTTCAATAATCGGCAGCATGACAATGCAAATCTCGCGCAACAGCAGTACAACAGTAATGCCCCTAATAACTCACGTGTTCAGCACCCTAATGGCATTAGAACTGCTTACCGCTCCCAGAGCGCTGGCCCTTTCCCTCGTAATCAACGACCTCCACCTCAGAATCGTTCACAGGGACCACCACATCAGCAACCACGACATAATGGATCATTCTGACTGTGCACAGACACGGCCGTGTCTCATCCTAACTCAACACCTGCCATTTCTTCCGATTCTCACCACTTGTCTCCTATCGAATCTAATGACCTTACCAACTCTGCTCCTTCCCAAACTTTTAATACTTCTGTGCAGACTTCTCCTTTTCATGATTTTTCTCATTCCGATACTATTGTTAGGGATGACTTCCCTGACATCTTATATGCAGTACTTCACCCTCCTACTCCTCTTACTCCTTTATCTATTAAAATTCATGATTGTAACTTTATTCCATCACTTTTGCCCGATGGCACCAAATTCTTTACCCTGTTTGATACTGGCAGCTCACACAATTTAGTTAGCACGTCTCTTATCAAACGTAGTCCCTTTTTGCAGGGCCTTCCTCGTGTTGATGCAGATCCAATCAAGCTTATGGTCGGCAATGGTTCTTCTATTTCCATTTCTCAATTTATCTATTTTGTCATTCAGTTTGGCGAGTGTAAAGTTCCTATTAAGACCTTTATTATAGATGTGGCTTCACCAATTGATTGTGTTATGGGCTTGGACGCTCAAATTAGATACAAATGTGTTTTTCGCTCAGCAGAATCACGCATGGATATTTCTGTCGACCAAATTTTACTTGTCGTACATAAGTCGACCACTATAACACCTAATACATCTTGCGATGTGCCAGTTCGTGTAAATCATTTGGCACAATATTTTAATGGTCCATTTGAGGTTAACATATCTCGCATTATTTCTGAAAAGAACTACAAGGCACTTGTCGATTTGCGCAGTGGCTTTGGTTCAATCAGAATTAATAATGTAGATTCTGAGGATATACATTTGCCTGCTGATATAATTCTAGGAGCACTAGTTATGGATATCCCATTTACAACAGCACCTTCTGTGGTCCAACAGCCTGATACCAAATCTGTTGATGATAATTTACTTGATAACACTAATTACGTCATCATCGATAATGGCCCTAATGCTATTTCACAGCTTTCATACCCAGATTATGATGCTATGGATCCTGACACTCGTGCTCAGACTAGACTACGCAATTATCCATGGCTTCAACCTGACGATCCAACTATACGCATGACTGAATTCGATATAGTTAATCAGCAATTGAAGCTCGATAAGTGTGCACTTCAGCCTAACGAAGTAGATAAGCTTCGTGAGATCATTTTATCGCACACTCCAGCTTTTAGTTTATATGGTCAGATAGGAACCATCACCCGATACGTTTGTGATATCACCCAACAGCTTATCACTGATTGTTCTTTTAAAGCTCGCCCTTATATCACTTCCCAAGCTGATATCGCCTACGTACGTAAACAGGTACAGAAGCTTTTGCAACTGGGAATTTTCAAAAAGGAACTCACACAAGCTACCAGTGCACTATTCTTAGTCCGCAAATCACGCACGGACGAAAATCCCCGCCTGGTCGGAGATATGCGTTCTGTCAACAAAGCCTTTCAGCTTTTGCAGAGGCCTTGTGCTAATATTGATTCCTTTAAGCAACAAATGGGCAGTCGTCCTTTTCGTTTCGCTACGGCCATTGACTTAAAACAGGCATTTTTTGCATGTCAAGTAACTCCTCAGTCTCGTCAGTACCTCGGCGTCGTTACATTCTATAATGCAGAGTCCATAACCTATACTAGATTACCGATGGGGTATATCAATTCGGGAGCGCTATTCGCTGAAATAATGACTTTAATTACTGAAGAATTGCCACGAATTTATGCAGAATGTGTTTACAACTACTATGATGATTATTTGCTTCTTAGTGAATCCTCTGAGGAGCATCTCGCTCTCATTGATGCTGTTCTTGCTCTTTTTCATAAACACGGCCTGGTTCTTAACTTGGCTAAGTGTTCTTTTGCCTCTAATTCTACCTTTCAATTTCTTGGCTTTGATGTTGATTTACAGGGACCTAATGGACCTACTTTGCGTATTAGACAGTCTAGAATTGATGCTATTATGAACTTGCAGATTCCTCAAAATAGGAAACAGATTAAATCATTCTTAGGCTCAATTCAATTCATTTCTTCGTTTATACCATCTTATCAAAAGACAGCTGAACCTTTGACGCGCCTGTTGCGCAAGGCTAACGAATTTCTCTGGACCGATGAACAACAAGTTGCCTGGGATGCCATTAAGAAAATTCTTACATCACCACCTATTTTGTCATTCCCAAGACCTGAAGGTGAAATGATTCTGGTGTCTGACGCATCCAGAACCGCCTCCGGTGCAGCTCTTTATCAGTTACAAACTAATGGAATTGATGATACACCTAAAAAAGTTTTGTTAGGTTATGCTAGTCGATTACATGGTAATATTGCTACCCATAATTACAGCATTTCGGAATTGGAAATGATGGCAATTTACTTTGCTGTCCAATCATTTAAATATTTTTTAGCTGGACGTGGTAGGTTTACGATCCTGACGGACCACGCCCCTATTGCTCAAATTCTTAAATCTTCCAGTCATTTTGTAACACCTCGCATAGCAAAATTCTATTGGAAATTACAAGATTACCCTTATCGAATTTATTATGTAAAACCAACCACTACTGAGTTGAAATTGGTTGATATGTTATCTCGTCATCATAACACCCAATGGCCAGCAGATGCTGAACCCATTATTCCAATAGCAGTGGCTGATAAGGATAGGAGCATTAATGACGAAGAGCAACATTCTTATTATAATTTCCTGGATACCAATACTCATCCCCTTTTGACATCTCGTCAAACTTACTATGAAAATCTCTATGCTAATTTTTCGGGTTATTCTCTATTTTGTGTTACAACAAGGGCACAGGCCAAGGAACACTCAGATAATGGTATCTCCCACCCTACCCCACACCCCACAAAGCCTATAAAACCGCTGTCACATCTTACCAGTGAATGTACCCATACCACTGGACCAGTCTTACCTATTACCGAAATGAAATACAAGACCATCGATAGTAATCAACCTACTATCTTGACTAAAATGCCTCATCAAGCTGACTTAGAACCAGCTATTCGTAAATACATCACAGATGCATTTCATTACGTCAAGATACCTCATGATAGAGTCCAGCTTATAAACGCCCAAAAGCAGGATTTGTATTTGGGACCGGTTTATAACTTCATAGCATATAGCACGTTACCAACTAGTAAGCAAGTGGCAAATCAAGCAGTTGTATTATCTAATCATTTTGCTTTAATCGATTCACTTTTATTCTATGTTCAATCTAGTCCTAAAAGGCATGACGTCATTCTTAAATTGGCCATCCCTAACATCTATATTTTCGACATCATTGAATTCTTTCACTTAAATTTAGGTGCTCATGTAAAGTCTAATAAATTGTATGATGTCATTACATCAAACTTTCACATTAAGAATCTCATGAAATACATTTTGGATTATGCCAGAACATGTTTGATTTGCCAGCGCTCGTCTCAGGTTATTGAAACAAATAAGCAAAGGGAATTCGTTCCTAGATTGCTTACTGATTGTACTCCCTTTGTGCATATACATTTTGATATCAAAACCTTTCCCCATGCTACTGCTCAAATTATCCATTGTCTCATCCTACAAGATGTTTTCTCCCGTTATGTCGTAGCCATTCCGTTACGCAGTAGAAAAGCTGATGAGATTGCTAAGAAATTTATTGAGCATTTTTGTTTACCATACATGATACCTCATAGGGTTACTTGTGATAAAGAAGCTTCTTTCGTCGGTAAAATTATGACAGCAGTGTTTAAATCGTTGAATGTTCAGGTTCACCTTGTCCCTACAATGATACATTCAAGCAATATGGCTGAAAGGGCTATTCAATCTGTTTCCAACCTATTGTTAACTATGATAGAATATAAGTATTCCCAATGGCCTTCCCTTATTCCATATGCTTGTAAAACCTATAATTCTTTGCCTCACGCAGTTACCAAGTATTCCCCTAATTTCCTTGTTTTCCTTAGAGAAGACCGCAATCTCGTGGATATTAATCCCGAGGCACTTTCTGTGGTTGCTACTTCTTACGATCAGTATGTATCTTCGATTAGAGAGAAATTGCGGTTTGTCAGACAACAAGCTGTAGTTTCTCATAATAAAATTAAGATTAGACAGACCCAGCAACACGCAAAACGTATGCCAAAACTACATTCATTTAAAGAAGGAGACCTCGTCTTATTACTGGCACCTAAATATACTGGGGTGCAATATTCTACCAAATTAAGCATTAAGCTTATTGGCCCATTGTATATTGCATCAGAGCCACTTTTGAATCAATTTTTGCTTAAGACAATTGACGACCGTACTTTACCAGGTCTATTTCACATAGGTAGATTGAAGCATTGTATGGTTCGTTCTAAGAATGGTTCACCAATTTATAACCAGCAACAATTGCGCATTCAAATTCTGTCCGAAAATCTCAAGATTGATGATGTGGCTGCAGCCACTATGCAATTACACAGCGACGAATCTCGAGGGCCTCCATTACAAGTCCCTACCCCATCTTCACAGGTCAACCCTGGCTCTTTGTCCCAATCATCGCTTGATTCCCATGACCTTTCCCACCCTTCGCATCAATTACCCCAGCCTTCTTACAGTATGTCAATTCCTAACCCTGACGCTCTTCTTTTATATTTTAAAACTCGGCAAGATGATACTCAACCAGGCCCTGGGTCTGCACTTCATGAATGGCCCTGTATTCTCGATGATGACAGTACAGTCACCTCAACTATAACATCAGCCCGTTGGCGTGACGGTCATCTCCAAGTATATATCAACTATCCATCTCAGATATCTTGTGTATCTGCTTGGCATTTTGTGTTTCAGGAATATGGTCTGTTTCCATTGTTCGACTGCATTTCGAACTTGCGACCTACAGGCCGACCTTTCTTCCCTATGAACTAAGTTATTTAACCATGGTGAAGATGAGCTTGAATACCACCGATATATGATTTAGTCTCTATTAATTGGCTATTGATGGTGCAGCCGTTGAATAATCTTCTCTTCTTTGCTTGGCTGTGGAGGTGACCGAGACCCTAGGACTCTCTTATCCCACCTGATACCTCCCCTATTGACCAATTGCTAATTTTATTAAACACGGCAATCATCGTGTTGAATTTTTTTTTTTTCCTACACATCCATCTAATATATATATTTTTTCTGTAATACCGTTATGTTGACAATTTATTGTGGTACCATATTGTATAATAATCTCTAAACAATTAAGTCTCATTTTCAATATAACCTTTACCCTATTATACCATAGCTCAGATCTATAGCAAAGTCAAAAATTCGAGAAGGATAGTGACCTTTCTTCCTTCCTGTACGTCACGAATATACCTAGAACTACTCTCTAACCTTTTAGCAAGGAATTTGCAGACTTTTCAGAATCTGCTTACGTAAGTAAAAACACCACTCCAGGTAGTGCTCTAAAACGTTTCCATTGCTCTCCTTTCACAGGAACGGCACACCTTAAACAAGTTTATTCACCCCTCCTTCCAAAGTTACTTTCTATTTATCAGATTTAGTAAGCTAAAACGTTTTCCTAGCCAAACCTACTTGAGAAACGCCTTCCCCCATTCCTCATGTTTACTTAAGCTAAACTTACTGTAGTTTCGTTTGTCCATTTGCCAGACGATACTTCATGTCTTGCATTTTACCTCCTCCATGTGTTTATCCCACATGACACATTATTCCTTCCAGAACACATATCGGCTACAGACACACACTTTATAGTGTCTCACCAGTCACCTCCGCGGTATGTGAATAACACACCAGTCAGACTCCTCAGTCAACATTCCTTGCATAGTCAACTATAGTCGTTGTTATCTGCGATGCCACCTTGTGTTGGAATTACACATCCTTAAGAGTAATTGCACAATTACAAACCCTGACTTAGACATCAAAAGTCAAAAATACCAAAGTAGTTTTCAGGATAAAATGACGACTATAAATTGCTTTATGTCTCATCAATGCTAAATGGCTGCAATGATTGTTGTCTCCAGTAAAGTTTTTAATTGCCATTTCTGCATGTTTCCACATGCTGCCACATATGGTCTCATAAACGTCCAACATTTCTTCCATAATTCCTTATCTATAACTTACGTCATGGTCCCCCAGGCTTTCATTTTGCAATAATACCTAAGTAACGCCACGCGGTCTGATGCAACTTCAACTTTGCCTAATGAACAGGCGCTTGCATCACTTTCCTGGTCTGTTTGCAACTGATCTTTCCTTGGGACATATCAAGCCATATGGCGAATTCAATCACCATAGACGCATATCAATACGCACAGTTGCCACCGCACATGCCTAGGTGCACAAAGTCCGTTATGACCACCAAAATATCAGTAACAACCACTGACTCATATGTAATCCTCCAATGACGATGTCCACCACACTACACATATACCACTGACTCCGTCGTCGTTATTAAATATGATAATTAATGATAATGAATGATAACTTCTTAAGCCTCAACGCTGAACAAATGAGTCATTTGCACACAACAACGATCTCCTAAAAGTCGCATCATAAAACCATGGATGCATTGGGTTATTCTTTCTTGTTTTCTCAAGGCTTATACGATGCACTCCTCCTTCCCTGTTTCAGCCTTTGAGTATGTAATGCATTGTCATCGTCTGGATTTTCCTTCATCCACGCTTGGCTTGGTCATCGTCCAAAAATTTCTTGTGCACTACTAACAAGACCTCAGCCTCCAAGCTTCATCAAGTAAAATATCCTCTTCATAAAGCTTCACTATAGCATTCTTCCATAGTTTTCCATTTAGAGATCTCTGACAATGATTTCCTTTTGGACCTGCCAGACAGGGCGGCAGTCATCCTACAGTACTTTCATCTTGTCTTTTGCCAATTTGATAATAGTAGTGAGATTGGATCCGACTATGTTCAATCAGTGATTGGAGTGCCTGACGAGTCCTTTGGGCAATCACACCGTTTCATCCTTTTCGGTATTGTCCTTGTTCTGATTGGAATACAGATTCACTCTCCTTTTGAATCGAATGCTTCCAAGTTCCCAACAAAACAAGTATACAGCTCTCCACCGATATAATTCAAGATCACGTTTAGGATCTTCAATTCTAGATTCGAAGAGAAATTAATTGAAATACAGTACTCAATATACGGACAGTGCTATATCGACAAAATGATAACAGAACTGTACAATAGCAGTGTTAACTTAACCTTCATGGTCTTACTCTGGAATCTATGCACGGAACAATAAATGTATAGCAGTAAAGTGAAGTCTCCACGTAAGTACTTTCCCTCAATTTTCACAAGTTTTCTTTTGTCCGTCTACAATACAATACAGGTTCATATTACGTTAAATAGACTTATAAATATGAAGGTTAATCAAAACATTGTATTATGGATTTACAGCTTCCCTAAAATTTCACAAGTTTTCTTTTGTGCTGACCATTCACAAATGTTCATGGTTACCAGCATACAAGAACAATATTCAGGTATTCTTTCTTTTCGTTACAAGGCTGACCATCGTGTTACCATTGTACATGAAGTACATCTTATCTCCTACCATTCAATAAATACATTATATTCCAATTCCAATTACAAGTCATTCTTTATATGAAGTTCATTGCAGTGTCCCTGCGATTCGAACTCGCGACCTCGCACATACCCTTTCTTCCTACAAAATCAAAACCTTAACGTTAGTGTCCGGACGTGCTACCTATGTCGCCACCGAGTCCACTGATTTGTAGCTCTTATAATTGCATCAAATTAATTTCATCTTTTCTTCCACATTCAGTGTTGTCATAAGCTGACAAATGCACGAAGTTTATTGTATCTTCTTAGCTCTTTTAATATCATATCGACCAACCTGTTCGCATTAATTTCCTCTCTTTTCATATAAATACAATATTTAGATCGTTACAGCACATTTATTTTGGCCACGTGCATGAATCATTACTCGCTATCTTCAGTGTCTATTTTTAGATCACTCTCTCAATCTGAAATGAAAACGAGGCTCTCCGCCAGCTCAGCAGCATACATAGGTCACTAGAAGTCTTAAAAATATGCTGTTGGCCGGTTCGGCCTTGGTCTAGGGGTAAAGTCTTCGCGTCTTAATTGACCAGCCAGCTCTCTCGCAAGACGGAGTTGAACTTCGTTGCTTCGAATCCCGTCCAGGACAAGCTTCCTAACTCAGAAGCCAAATTCTTAGACACGGAAAAAAATCCGTTGTCACTTCGTCCTCCCCTCAATTCATGAGGGATATCACTGGAAATTCGAGCACGTAACAAGAAATAAATAGCATCAATATAAAGACAAGCAATGGCTCAGTGAGTTACGCTTGAAGATAAACACCTCCTATCCTCCAAAGTCCGAACCAGGCTTTTGTGTTCATTATTGTGTCTTGTTTATTTCAGTGACAATATGACAGAAGGTTTCCTTCTTTCATTTCCTTCACTTTCTCTCGTGTAACACAATTGTTTGCATTTAAGCTTCTTCCATTATAAAAGTAAAGCAGTTCCATAGAGAAGAATATTCTCTTGAAAATAATAAAGATGCAGGGGAATCTACAGGAAAATCTCCTGGCTCTTTTGTTGTTAAGTGTTGTAGCTCTGGCAATGATGTCCACCTTAGGCACTGTCTAGGCTGGTCGGCTCAGGTCATTTTGTTAAATAGAAAATGACCGAGGTCACTTCATAAAGCAATCGACCCCCTCCTGATAGCACAATTCTTGAACAGTTGTCACTTTGGCAATTATGTCCATTTGCATATGGTATATCCACATGCATATCTTCAATAGTTCGATTGGAATTTCAGTTATTATAGACATGTCAATAAATCGGTAGACACAAGACTCAATTTAATTTTCCTTGAGTTACTTCAAGATGATCCTAGGTACTCCAAATACCATTGAAACACAATCCTATGACATCAGTGTCTTATTTTGGTACTTTGATGCCTACTCTCTTCTGCACAATACTGACCTTAGGTCAACATGAATAAGAAAAAGAATTACAAGTCCTCTAATGTGAATTATGGATGATACCTTTGTATAGTGCATACCTGTATGTCAGCAAAATCATGCATAGGTTGCTTATTATCGCCAAATAACAACTGAAGGGATCACCTGCTCGTGGTCTATTTCCACCTCACTGGAAAGTATCATCAGTAAGTGTCATAGTGACAGTGTCTTGCTTCAATAGTCCTAACCTTTATATTTTGTCCATACACAATTTAAAGGGTCGTCCGCACTTAGCATATTGGCTATACCAAAATGCCTAGTCTCTCGATTTCATATTTACATATATTCCATGATAATCTTTTATACACAATATACCGAGTATTCCATATAAATGTCATTACAAATAACGCTAAGTTTCCTTGCTCCAAGCCTTCCTCTTGAGACGCACATATCTCTCAAAGATCTCTCAGGGATTGTCTCCTATCATAGGATCATCTCCTTCCTTTAGGACATGTTTTCCTCAAAAATCTCTTCCGTCAAGAAGTATCGGAGTGTGTCGTTATTGGCATTGTCTTAACCTGCTACATTACTAAATTCGATTGTGGCTCACCATCCTGTGCATCTTTCCGACGTTTGGTTCCTTTGCAATGTCCTGTTTCGTCGACATCCTGCCTCACAACTCATCTCAAATAAATAACAGATATTTAATTTAATATCCCACATAATTTCACAAGCTTTTCTGTCCATAAATAGTTGGACTTATTTCAGTTGACTGTGGACTGATAACTTCCGTTCTCGTTGAATGAATGTTTCTTTAACATCTAAACGTTATCATTTCAGTATATTAGCTATCACCCATGAACCCATGGGAGCCCAACATCAGTTTCCCGCACCTTATCAGTCTTCTCTTAAGCTAATAATTAGTTTAATAATCACTTATGAATAACTTTCTCCTTATGCCGTATTCCTCTTTCGCACATATTCATGCCACATGTGTCTGCGTGATACTTCATGCGTTTCTCATGGACAAAATTGGTTATCACTCACAATGGTATGTTATAGTTAGTTAATAATAAAGTCCTACTTTGTAATTTAATAGGTGTAGTGAACCATAGCATTGTTCAAAATATGATTCCTCATGATCTAAATAGGACTGAGGTATCGCCATTGTTTTATTCTCCTCTGTTATGCAGACTTGTACTTGCCTTTAAGATTTCATATGGCTTAATGAGACACATGAATTCTTGACATATGAATTCATCACTCCAACCGAGCTGCCAGCAAGCAGTGACGGTCACACACACAAAGGTGAAAAACACAGCTTTCCAACAACATTCAAGCAGTTTCATCCTGATTACATAACCCGAACACATGTGTAATCACTTACACCTAAATTAGTCAGACCTATCTTCACACCATCTGCAATTCCTCACTTATACCCCCCCCCCTCCCCTCAGTGATACTCTACCCCTTGTTTATGGCCCCTCCATCATTTGGTATTTGTCTTCCGTTGACTCAACTACTGTTCCTCAGTGTATTTGCAACAATGCATCGAAGGCGAATGTCGTATCCTCCTTCACACAGTAATATGGAATGGTCTACAGCAACTCGTGTGAATGTTGCTCAGCTGCAGCAGCAACTTCCTCAGTTCCAGGGACCTAAGCAGACGGTTTCTGTTGCTACTCAGACCGAGGCTACATGCATCTTTCATTCACCTCCAACCCTCGATATTGATGCTTTTCGATCTGCAGCCAATTATGTGGCTTGCACTTATGCTCAACAGAAACCTCTAGTCAATGGATGGGACTCGGATTGTCCTAGTCCTACACCGACACCGGACTCATCATGGTCAACAGACGAAGATCTCCCGGGCTATACCATGTCAGCCGAAGCAGCTGCTCAGCCTACACATTTTTTGCCACCATTGCGTCCAAAGCCTTTTCACCATCGTCATTTCTTTGACAATGAACAGGAAGTACGCATGGTTCCATCACTGCCAATGTATACGTCAACTCCGGTGTCATCACCCCCACTGTTGATGCTTTCTCAGCGTCTCCATTACATACAGGAATTACCCGAAGATTTCAATGACGCAGACGACCAACAAACCGAATTGAAGTCGACTCTACAACAACAGTAATCAGGTTTTCCTTTAACCTTACGAACTAATGGACTCATTCAAATCTATTTACTTCTTTAAAAATATAGACTTCAATGTACCAAGAAACAGTTTGACCCATCGAATGCCTTTCTCCCTGTTAATCGAACAATTACGCTATATGATGTGAATGCTATATAACCGACTTTTGTGTTACCTACAATGCTGATTTATACACCTATTCATTAAATTTACAAATTTTACCGAATTATATTCTTCGTCCATTCTTCATAACCAAATAGTCTTCGAATATTTGCATTAGCACACCTTAACAGGCCTTAAACCTCAACAAGAGTTCTCGACCCGCACATTTTAATACATGTGCGATGATATCTTGCATTTGTTGCGTCGCCAACTTCTTGCTTACATGCCACCAGGAGGGTGTAGTCCCTTCATTTCGTTCCCAGACCAATACGGTTATTCACCGTTAAGTCTTTTCTGTAGCTCACAAGCATTCAGCCGGATTATTCATCTACTTTGAGCCCACCAACAACGCTCTTAAACCTTGCCATTCTTCGTTGAGAATTGTTTTCCATCTCTTATCACTGTGTTCCTTGTGATCAATCGATAGTATTTCCATACGTTGGCCACTGTCTCCTCGCAGCATTGACCACGTATTCCCTTGTTCTTTGCATTTGATTGCCTTCTTGATATAGTACTTTATTGGCTTATCATTTCATCCTCGGTAAACACCATTATTTGGTACGCATATTTCAGAGACAGAGACTCTCCACAGAGATCCATCACGATCCTTTCTTAGTAAATCTGATTGCCATTCTGCCTTCAATTGCCTTTTATAACCTCTTGTAACTATTTAAGACTTGTTTCTTACCTATCTTTTAGTTCTGAAACTATTTTTATGATGAGATTTAACAAATATATATTCTTTGAATGGCGTGATCGTGACAAGACACAGTCAATCAACAGGTCAGACTTGAATGTCTGAGCAGCGACAGCTAAACCCCAGCATCACTGCCAAAGAAACAATGCACATGGCACAGTGTACGTGTTATCGTAACATCGGTTAACCCTTGTTGAATTAAGTCGGTTTCAGTTTCTTTCTTAAATTGTGTTACCCACAATGCTGTGCGATGATATCTTCCATGCCACCGATAAGGTTTTTGTCTAAGACTCCCCTCACGTGTAGTCTTCTCCTCTTCTCATCCAATAGCTTACCGCATTCGTATCATTAGCATTTTGTACATATTCCATCCTGCATTTTGTAGATAGTCAGTAATATTCAAACATGGAATATGTTTCTTTCCTGCATTTCCTGCTCATGTTGTGAGTGTCGTTTATTGCAGATATTAGCCGTCAAATATCTTGCCAATTGAGAAGTGATTATATGCCATTATTGATGGACTGTTTTCTTACAAATTATCCACTACCTTTTCCATCGTGACATGTCGGTACTACTTTGGTTGAGCATTACTATAACTGCTCTGATACAGTATTATCTTTGAGCATCCTTTCTTATAATTATTGTGCAGCATATTACGTTGAGTAAGTATCTCAGTATGTTGCAAGTTCTCTGCCTGTCGGACTGGGAGCCCGACCATAATTTGGGGATATCTTGTGCTATTTCATGTGTTCCGGCTCATGCCGATGTAGTTATGTTAATATGTTCCGACAATGTGGTCGTGAGTTTAATCTTAGCACATAATTTTAAATGCGTTTCTGTGGATTTTGCTCACCCAGTGATTGTAGCATCGCTTCGCATTTTGGGGAAAGAAAAACTTTTTTTTTTTGTAAATGACCAACTCATTATATACAAATTATAGCTAGCTAGCTAATTCCTTTTCCATAGTTCATTATATGGTATGGCATCACAACATAGCCCGGCAGGGGGCGCTTTCTGTGTTGCCATGGCTTCACCGAGACTGCCGTGGGAAGCAGTTTCTTGTTGCTTTGGTAGCACCCTTGCACCTTATATGGCACGCTACCTGCTGTAAAATTTTCGGCTCAGCCCACAGGGCCCAGCTCTTGCGGAGCCAGTAAAACCTTAGCTTACCTGCTCTAATCTTTACACCTGTAGAGAGGCAGCAGTCCTACATACAGCTTGCAACATTATGTAAGTACACCCTTTTCAAAGAGTCATTTACCGGTCATTTAGGACCACTAACTAGCATATACGTTTACTAATTAGTAAACCGGGAATTTCTATAGGCATTGAGTTTTGTTGATGAAGTTTCAAGTTGTGTTATATTGAGATAAGTTCACAGTAATTATACTCCCAATTTTTCTTACACGCGTGTAATCGTGGGAAGGTACTTTATTAACTTATATTTCTTTGACGACAATTGTTATATTTTCAGGTCTGGTCGAGACTCTCGATTTCAGTAATTCAGTATGATCTTAGAGTATATCTCTTGCATTTTCTGTCGACATACACAGCATTCTTTCATATGATAGGCAAAGTAGTTGGAAAACTCGTCTTGCCTAATTGTTATGAATACTTATTTCCGTTGATAATTATTTGTGTATTGATAGTCGTATTCGTTTTACATAGGATATGTCGACCTGATTGATGAATTTTGCACGCTTAGTATGCTAATCGTTGCCATTATGTCTCTTTGTGGATGAACTTCTTTTACCTGTTATCTTAGTTTATGTGCATGTCTACATTCAGTTAATCATGTCTTTCTCACCACCTTATTGGTTAATAGTTATAGTAATACCTGATTTTACTAGTGATGCTAAAACCTTTTAGCCAATTATATACCTTGCTACCTCATTATAAACAATACAATGACGCTAATTGTCCTTTTTCCCTTCCTCCTCCTTCCCTTGGTTCCAGCTCAATCACCACCTCCATCTGATTTGCAACGAATTGCTGAGCAAGACGCTTTTCTTTATAAGAATTTTGGATTTACCATTAATCCAAACACGGCCGCCGTTTGGGCCAAGCGTACTTTGCTTCAAACACAAGATCAACCTATGGCTTCTTGTAGAGTTTCTATGTTTGGTGAATGGTGTTCTCGCAAACGAGACATATTTACATGTGATTTGGGAGCCAATTTTTCTACACCTCCATGTGTATGGCCTCCCGATTCACCTCGTATTACAAAACTGATTCTTTCCTCTGGCGCACTTACTAAGGACATTATCTCTTTTTTCACCACTATGCCTTTCATGAGATATCTCACTTTACAAAATCTTACTTCTGCAGTAAGGTTTCCTGATGTTATTGACTCATTCCCGAGATCAATTTTTTAGATCTGCCAAACACTCAAGTTACTCATGTACAATACGTCCAAGCTCGTTCACAGTTACATGCTATTACTAATTTAGTCCTTGATGACGCCTCAGTCTTCGCTCCATGGTCTTCCCTTTATCGTTTAAGACGTATACAACTTACCTTACTTAGGGATTTATCGTCTCCCGCCCTACCTTTATTACCACAAGCTCAATTAACTCATTTAGACCTTACCATACACGGTTCAACATCCTTTCAGTGGAACCATCTCGGCGTTTCACAAAGTAAGCTGATATCTCTTAGACTCCATCTACCAGATATGACCCGCCTCCCATCTTCTATGCCTTTCAATAATATACAACAATTAAAATTACAAGCTTCTAATGTTCCTTTCGAAGTTTCCAACCTCTTGCCCAATCTATCAGCACATCAATCTTTTAATTTTACACGACCAAAACCATTTCTCCAAACACTTATTCTTCAGGGTTTCTATTTTCAGAAAACGCAACAATTTAATGTCTTAAATTTAGCTAAAATAGTTATACTAGACTGTATTGGCGGAATACAGAATCTTCATTATCCAACATCTCTTAGAGTACTTAGACTCAGAAATATTACTACTTCAAGATCATTAAGAGATCCATTAATAAACACGCCCAATCTGCGCACTTTCGAACTAACTCATCTAAGCTAACACATATTTCCAGAGCATATTTTAGATATGTCGATCAACTTTACTACTTAAATTTATCCTATAATAACCTTCATACCTTTGAAATTAGACATAGAGATATCCGTCAATTAGCTGTAATAGATCTTAGTTACAACTCCCTGTATAGAATTTCTGGTCCTTTCTTTATTAGAGACCATCTGGAATATATATTTTTGCAACGTAACAATCTGCAGTATTTAGATGGCGTTAACAAACAAATTTACTTTCCTTCACCCGAAATGAAAGAACTTGACCTAACATCTAACCCCCTTAATTGTAATTGCGATTTGGCAGTCTTCCTGAACACGTTGCCTGATACCACTAGGATTTCTGGTACTTGTCAAAGTAACGTGTCTTTCCCAATTCAAAATATGACGTTCGAAGCATGTGATTCCATTCCCTTACTCCGTTCATCCCGTTCCCTTAGAGACCAATTACGTCATATGCAGCTTCTCGCATCTGTCAATCACAAGGATGCTCGCCCACTCACAAGCAGCTCTGGCCTTTTTCCACCAGACGCAGCTTCACGTTGGAGCTCTGCACCCGCACAGCTTCTCCGCCCAGACTATGGCGTTGGCTATAGTTATCGAGGACAAATTTTTCCCAGTGTTGAATTCTTTATCATCAATGCAAATATTTTCTATCCCGATTTCCATATTCCCACATTCACTTGGGACCTCACAATGTTTGAAGACATGTGTCAATCCCCTGATGATTTAATCGCTGCAATATGTTCTGATTTCGCTCCACTCTTAAAGAATACTATCGATAAAGTTGATTCTTATAAAACAGCTTTAAAGGCTAAACTAGCACACATATCGACTATCTTCACTCAACAACATTTTGAAGAATATCGTCGACCTCCTCCAACTCATTCTACCCCCATTGCCCCCCCTCCTCTTTCAGCAGTCCACCACCACGCTAAGAGGGCAGCTCCCGATCCACCTTTTGCGCATCCCACATTCTCATATTCCCCTCCACCTACCATGCCCCCCTTCTTTGATCAATACTCGCCACCCAGTCGTCCTAAACGAGCGGGTCGTACACCAACCCCTCGCGATCCCCTTGCCTTACCTAATACCGATGATACATCTAATACAACTAAGCAATTAATGCAATCTACTAATGAAACCTTCCGTGTCAATATTAATACCCAGGATTGGCAATCCGAAGACAGTACCGCTTTCTGGCTTTCAGTTACTATCCCACAAGCCGGAGCAGGTATGTCTGCTAATATTAGACGACAGAGAGATCAAATTTTTGTAAATACTATTGAGTCTATGTCTGCACGTCAGAATCTTATGAGGGACGCTTTCCTTGAAATGCGTTCTGATTTAGTTCTCACCATTGATGTCATAGCCAGTACCTTCACCAACACCTCCAGAAACATTAAACTAATTCATACACTTTTAAATGAAACCAATCAGGAAATTATTTCCCAATTTGCTGTGGTTAGTAACGCTATCAACGCGTTACAACGTAAGATTCAAGCCACAAGGATCCTTAGCTTGCTGACCTCTAAATATCTCAGGCTTTGGTCCCAACAAATACAGCAACTTCATATCCTCTTAAATGAAGCTGATAAATTAATTACAGCCTTCCACGACCTGGCTGCAGGTAAAATATCTCCACATGTTCTTCCAGCCTCATATGTCCATAAATTAGTTCACAAAGTGTCAACGGTATTATATTCATGGCACAATAGTTATCAATTAGCTTTTACGGATTTGGCTCATATCTATCAGAAATCACAACCAATCTTTATGCCTACTAGACATGGTTTCTTACTCCAACTCCTATGGCCAATCCAACCTAAGAATTCAAAACCCTACACTTTGTATCACACAGAGTCACTCCATGTACCTGTGGTAGCTACTCCTGCTTTCCAAGACCGCGAGTCTAACCATGATTACACTCGTATCTCTATCCCAAAACCTTTTCTAGGAGTGCAGCACGATTCCTTCTTGGAACTCAGTCTTGAAGAGCTCCAGGAATGTCTCAACATTGACGATCAATTTCTTTGCACAGAATCAACAATCCAAATCGATAGCTCGCAATTCTCCTGCAACACTGCAATATACACGAATGCTACCGCAGACGTCATTTCTGAACTCTGTCAAGTCGATTACTTCTTTGAACCCTTTCGTGCAGCACCTCGTGTAATAGACGCAGGTAACCAGCTTTTAGTTACTGGCTTATCACTCCCATGGACTCGACGTTGCTCCAATGATCGTGTGGCACGTCCCGTTCCTGGTAGTCTTTACGCTGTGCTTCAGCGTGGCCAGTTTTGTTTTTGCGAATTCTCCTCCCCTTCCGGTTTCATTCCCAGGCGTATTACAGGATGCCCCGCATCCGAAAATAATCAATATAAACCTTTCTTAATCAACTATACGATTAATGCAATTGCGATGCATTCTTTTGAACGTGATTTCAACTTCACAAGTCTACCACCATATGAATCTTATGGCATGCCAAATTTCACCTTGCCTAAATTTGCAGTGGCTGCCAGAATAGCAAATACCTCACTTGCAAATATGACACATGGCATCATTAAGCTTAAGGAACTTAGTCGCCTTATTCAACAAAAGGGTGACGATTTTATGCTTAAATGGGCCGAGCTGGAAGCTTCTTTCTATCTTTCAGCTTGGTTCAGCCTTCGCCATTGGATCCGTGGATTTGCCTTCATCGGTTCCATAGCTGGATATTTGTCTCTAATTTTGGTAATATTTATGTATTGTCGTGGTAGATACCTTAGTGGCCTTTTATCCTCTATGGTTATGGCTACTCATTTTAAACCATCCCACGCCAACCCAGTCATTCCAGGACGTCCTTTGCATTGTGATTCAGTCAGTTATGTAATTTACCCTGTTTCTATAAGTCCTGTCAGTCTTATACATATCACTACCCTTCACCTTCTTACTATTTGTGTCTTTTACATGGTAGTGAGCTTGGCTAAGCGTTGTCTACATAAATGTTGTAGGGATTTCAGAGTGATGCATCGTTCACCCGAAACCCGCAAATTTCCACAGATCGAAATATTCATGGAATTGAATAGTGGACACCAGCGCTTACTTCTATATGTTCTTACTATTAAGTCCCACCTTTCTTCACTTTCTCTTAAAGGTGTCATTTGTCCTAATAGTTTCAAGTGCGACCATCATAGATTATACAGTATCCTCAAACCCAACTGGGATACTGCACTATGCTCTTTGCAGATTGATTCACTTAACGTAGAACTCCCTAGACTCATTAATGTTCCATTATACAAGCAGAAAAAGTTACAGCAAATTATGCAAGGACAGTTTGCGGTGACTATGCTCGCATCTGACTCAGTTCACCTTTACAAATTGGGTCATAACATGCAAGAAGTTATTAATACTCAAGAGCTTAATCCTTACTCAGCTCTAATTAGAGAACTTCGTCAAAGGGAGATGGAATTTCGGTCCACCAATGTTATGGAACCGGATACTACCCATTCAGTACAGATAAAACCTTATGCCACCACTTCTGGCCTGGATGCATCAAAGAAAATGACCCCCCCTACTCGCATACCGACCCGTACAACCCCACCACGGCGGACTACCCCGCCTCGCCGGTCCACCTCACCCCGGCAACCATCGGCCCCTCGCATGGGTACCCGAGTCGATACCCCCCCTAATCGCTCAGTAGTTGATATCGAGTTGGAACCACGCCCCACTCGTCCTACGTCACTGTTGCTCCGCCCAACTTTCCCCCCTCCCCTTCCACCACCCCCCTCTCCTGACGATACCAGTACCAGCGTCTGATTCTATTTTACTGCATGATTATGATTACTTATCTTTGCACTGCACTTTCGTGCAATAACTTTTCCTGTACAACTGCATTCTGACTGCATTTCTTTTTCCCTTTTCTACCTGTATGTGTATCGTTGCATTTTAACCCTTTCATACTCACGCTTGCATGTCCTTATATTTTAGTCAGTCTGTGAAGAGTCACACCTTGTTCGTTCGATTGTATGGGTAACATCTTACTGACATATGCTTGAAGGTATGCATATATTCTGTGCATAAGCCTTACGCAACACTTTCTCATCCTAAAATTTCATAATCTTATACTCACGTTGCACAGTGATCTTCTTCCTTTATTGATGTGATTCATTTTGATCTTGGGGAGCTGATCACCATGATGATGCATCATATTTTGCCGTGATTTGCTACCTTTCTATCTACATTTAAACATCTCTTTTACCTTTTAATTATACACACTTAACGACCAGCATCTTGCTGGGATTCAGATTATTTATCTAAACCAATTATGATATTCCTTTTATTATCTCTTATTTAAATTATTCATATTTTATATATATATATCACGTGCCTTTTCTTACATGTTGTTTGCAGCAACCTTATTGGTTGAGCTCCTAGCCTGTTTCTTAAAGTAATTTCAGTATGACTATTGCATACCATTTTAATGCTGTGTTGTCACATAATTTGCGGGAATGTCTCTTTGATCACGAGTTGCTGGTCGGGCTGGTCGTCAAACATCAGTGCAAGACTTGCTGTGGGCACCTATGATCAGAGACACATTCGATGCATATGTTCTCTAATCTTTGATCTGAGTCACTCGTTACAGAGCCTGTGCTTCCACTGTGACTTCTACTGTCACGGGCACCCTATCAAGAGACACATCCGATTCAACATCGGAAGTTAGTCGATTGGAGCACCACCTCCTTGGGCACCATGCTTGCGTATGGGATCACGTTCCGACAGCACATGCGACTACTTCGAGTTGGCCGTATTCCTGTCGTCATCCCATGGCAATATGAAGAGGGCACCATTTCGGGGCGACCACTAGTGTGAACATTCCGTTACACTCCATTTCCGTCGTAACCACGGCAAGCATATCGTTGCCTTGACCTGGTTCCAACATGGGGCTACATTACTGCAAAACTCCGACATTCTACCCCAAGTTGCATACAGGCTCCAATGGGATAATCGATGCTTTTGCCAATGAAAAACCCATTTTTAGGCCAGGAGGTAAGCCTATAATGGTATGGGACCTTCAAGTTGGACATGGTGGAACTCTCTTTGAACCTTTGTGTCTGGCTTGGCATTGTGCAGTCTTCGTCGCACATGTCACCATTCACAACCGAGCTCACATTGTATGATGATATGGTGATGTCATCTCCTGCTTGGCTTCTTAACAGTCGGCTAATCTGGATTGCCTCTGTTTCTACAGCAAGCATCAACGAACACTTGTGCTTGAAGAGCATGGCCTCATTTTTAGTTAGTGACTAATATGGATTGTCTCAACTACCTTCCGGCCTGCATCTTCTTAATGACACTCTTTTCCTCTGGGTAACTACTTTATTCAGGTGGCTAACACGGATTGCCCCTGCTATCAGTTACCGTTGACAGACACTAATATGGATTGTGTCTAGTTCAGAAGAGTCTCCTCACCACGCATTCCCCAGCGTTCTCGCACAAAGTTGTGCTCGCACATAACACATAATAAACATTGTGATCTCAGAAAGTGCATACACGAAAGACTCATGACGACGTCTTCTCCTCCATGATCCATCAAGGTCCACCCGATATTGGGATTGTCTGAATAAAAACATGAAGGTCGTGTCGAACGAGTCACGTCCTCCTTCGCCAGACCCCAACATAAGGTCTGAGTAACAGTTCAAGATGTAGATCAGTCCACCTCCTCCTCCGCCTGACCCTAACCTGGGTTAGTCACGCAACGAGGCCGGACTGGCGAATCTTCGCAGTACTGCAACTATATCAGTCCCTCGAGTCTTCAGCATAGTTACCAAAATACCAGTTACTCGCTCAGAACGTTTCCTGTCTCCGCTAAAGTTGTCGTGCCTATGGCACCACATCAAGCTATTTCCACCACTCCGGTTCGCACTCGCCTGTGCTCCATTAACAAAAACAATATTCCTCCGAAATGACACTGACCGACGTGTAATGGTAGTCTCTCATGGCTTCCATCCACTTCGCCACTTCGGTACAGCTGAGAATGGTGGAAGGACCACTCGTCCAGGTTGACATTGTTGTTCTGTATCTGTTAGAACAGTAACAACCCACTCATCGTTTTGGGTGGATGGTAATAGGACCTTGAACTCTCCCAGCTCGTCCGTTAGGTCACGACGTCCGGCATCTTTCACGTTGCCAGGTCGAACACCCCGTTCGACCCTGAGAAACACATCGCTGTCGACACCTCGTTTGCCCTTGACAAACACATCTCATGTGAACTTGACAAGCCACTCGCTGCCAACGTCTCACCCTCTACACCACGCACCGAGCGTCGGTGTTGCCTCCTTCGCCCTATATCAATGACTTATATAACTGACTCCTTCAATCAATGATTCTTCCAATCTTCTCGTCTACACGTATACAGATCATGTTATCTTTGACATCATGTATTGACTCTTGACTAGTATTGTGTAAAGCGCATCACTGATTAGACATTTATGCATCAACCAACACATTACAATTAACTTAGATGATATATTCCAAATTTTCATTGAAATTGATCAATTCAGTACTCAAACTTTTGCCACTAGGTTATGTCTCAACGTGTCCACGAACAGTTATCACAAGTCAACTCTTGCACTGAACTTTCTCTGTAAACATCTGATCTCATTTCTTATAAGCTTAACATCAAATAGATTTATGCTTTAATCTTATTTGCTAATTATTCTGGTCTATGCATTATGCATGCCAGCCTTCTTATACAAGTTTTCTCAGGTGTATTAATATGTACCTATGTTTTCACTATTGCTCCACTGCACCAGTATACTGTTTACCTATTTTAGCATTGTTTTCATTTTTCTGTACGCCTTATGCCTACAGTTCACTCGGATTGTTTAGAGTGTACGTAACAAGTTCTACGAAACCATAGTCCACTATTGACTCCTTTATCTCCATACTGGACTGTTGTTTCATCATTTTGATTATTATTCCGCTACTTGTCGCTTTTAAATTAATAATTGTCACTTTAATCCATGTTATTGTTGATATTCGTGATTCGACTACATTTGGTTTATGATTTAATTGTTGCTTTTAAAATCGCTTATCGCTTATATGTCATTTTACTTGCTTACTTTTGTAGTTTAGGGTATCGGACATACCAGCCCATTTAAAATTATAAGGCTGTCCTGTCTTAATGCACTTCATGCTTTTGGTTTAGCTCTATGCATATCCAATGACACGCAAGGGATGATACCCGTAACTGCCCTTGATAAAAACGGCTACTTGACTCGCCTGGTGCTTGAGTCTCTTTTGCTGAGGAGCCATGTAATTAGCGGCTCTATTTCCAAAAATAACGTTGGCCGACGAACCAACGATTCATAAAAATTGAAAAATTTGGCAAATAGGTCATAAGAATAACTTGTCCTTTTCTGTCAATCATTAAAATTTAGTTTTCACTTTCCTATCTGAGCTCCCCTTTCAGCATCTCATTGACACCATTAAAAGAACTGTCATTCAGTTCCTCTCCTTTCACGGATGCAAGTCATATTCTTGCTTCCCTTTCAAAATTTTTCCTTTTTCCGAATTGTTTTTCATGGGCTTATTGCACACGCCCGCTTTTATCTTAAAATTTTTCCCCCCCTTCCGCCTGCCCGGTGGTAGTGGTTACATCATCCTGATGTCACCACAACTTTCATTAAAGCACTCACAAAATTCAGGTGCAATGAGACGCGTTTCCTCTGTCCGTACCTAAAATTGGTATCATGTACAAAGTCGATTAACAACCCTCTCAATAGTTACACAAATCTATTTACGAGTTTTACATCGTTCTGTTAATCAGCATGAAGCATTCAGGCTTCTATCTTTGAAAGGAAATACCTTTGCTTTTAATGAATAGTTACGTTATTAGTCACAGTGTATATTAATTCGTTATTACGTGAATGTAATCCGTATTCGATTGTAAGTTTAAAATAATGTTTTCTTCAACCGGAGAAAAACTATCTTATAAAAAATCCTCGATCGGTCGGGATGTCACCGCTGAGCTTTTAGCTTCAGAGGTGTCTTCATTCTTTCCTCTTATAGGAACTTTCCTCAAATCGCCATGAACCTCAAGACCTTAATTCTGTAATATCATTTATATTATTATTGTATAGAAGTAATGTGATATATTATATTATTGTGTAATGAGATTCAATGATAGCAACGGGGTAGAACTCACCCCATGTTTCCATGGCAACAGTTACCCTGGTGTTTCTGCGCAGCCGCAGAACACCCTAGTAGCAATCTCTGGGGGCAAGCTTGTTTGCCCAGGCAGAACAGAGCCCGCTTCCCGCTGAGGCAGCAGGAGGGCTACCTGTCTCCCTGACGGGGTGACGATTCGTCAGGTAAGGGTATTGTTGTTAGAGGTATGATCAAGGGTTACTCTTAAAGGAACCTCAGGTCATGGTTGATTGAGATGGCATTAGTTAATGATGTATGTAATTCGTTAAGATCGTTGTTTAATGTATTGATAAGTTGGTTACCACTCGGTTCTTCGAATGACACTTAATGTAAATGTTTATGAATTGTGTATTAAATGGATACGTGAAACTAAACTGTCGAGCCTCTGGTATTTCTTGAGTAAGGTGTTTCGTGGTGGCAAGTGCTAAGGTGTCTCCCGCAGGATCCCCGGCGATGAGTCCATCTACTCAATTAGCTACCTCTCACAAAGATACGTGCGTTAACCTAACATGGGGGGAATTAGCTAAAAGATGGCAGTTGATTGTACTTTTTTTAAAGGTGTAAAATATTACAAGAAATGCAAATTTGCTTCACCAATCTGCCATTTTGATACATTTTCAGGAAGAACCGAGAATTGAAATGGTGCGGATTTGATGTGAACCCATATTCAAATGGACATTCTCCAAATGTGATGGAAATTATTATATATTCGATACTTGCTGTATTCTATTGATACATTATCAATTCTGACAGCTTTACTGATGCATCAATTTCAGCTTGATCAATGACTGTCCTATCTTAAAAACCAGCCTCCAGTAATATTTGTAAGTCCCCATTGTCCACAACTTTTGAAAATGTACTACCTTTCTGAACAGGTACCGAAATTAGTCTTGGTGTAAGGAATAGCCAACAAACAGAAACTTTCCATATTTAGCTCAGTGTGGAATCAATCAGACTTAGCTCACAAGGTGCTTGACCTTTGCTTTGGGTGAAAAATTGCGTTGTCGGAAAACCGATAGGCAGCACATCCCTCAAGCAGCAAAAAATGGTGTAAGAGAAGTGGGAGCATAACAAATCCTTTTGTGAAGTTCTTACAAAAGTATAGTGCATTGTAGGTAAAGCCAGAGATAATTGGTTTTTGGCTTCTCAGATTTTCTTGAATCTGCTGGAGGCGCTTTTCTAATTCTTGGTAGTGATGTCTTCCTCAGTTATTAGGGAGGACCAGGACTGGTTGTCATAGGGCAGGTTGTCACTCTATTTATTGCACTAAACTGAGGAGTTACACAGCTCAACCAATCATTGTTTACAGCTTTTATAACCCATTGGAGTCTTTTTGAGAAATCGTGACACCTGGAAGGGAGTCTGGTAGGCACATGGTCCGTTAAAAATTTCCTGTCCCAAAAAGTATTTTTTTACCTGCAACTTGCATGCTATGCTAGTCTTTATTAAATAGTTGTTGAAAAAGATACAGTTAATACACGTATCACGTAAACATTTCTTTAAATCATGACAAGAAAAAATAGTGAAAATTTTGATAATAACAGCCTTGGTCACCCATTTTTGGCATTTTCATCAATCGGGGCAGGTTGTCACAAAAAGACAGGGCAGGTTGTCAGTTTTTTGGTTTAAAAACCTGGTCCTGATGGGGTAACAAAAATTACAACAAATAATAATTTGTGCTTTATACATGCTATTGATGACTAAAGATGTATGCAGATACACTGTATTGAATAGTGCCTAAATAAATCGATTTCAAATTTATAAAAATATTTGCAAAAGAAATATGCAATATTCCTCCTCCTGATCAAAATGCTTTCCTGCTGCTTGATAAGCCTTCACTTGTAGCACCCTTGTACACAGTAGCATGTTTGTTAAGGTCTGCACTGGGCAAGTAAAGGATTCCTTATATGTCAAAAATAACTTGTCTTACTCAAGATTTGCCTTGCAGAGTCCCACTTCCTGCATTCAAGCTCTTAACCAAAGTGTGACAACCTGCCCCAAGTGTGTGACAACCTGCCCCGAGTGTGTGACAACCTGCTTCGACTGCTGAACTAAAAAAAAAGTCCAATAGGACATCAAGATTTCAAATTATCTAGGTATATATTCACCAGATAGATTTAAGTCACTCCCCTTTCGACATTCATATAGAATGGCAGTGCTCCAGCATGCTTTAAATAGAAATAGTATCATGTTTAAGTTTTACACACTGTGACAATCTGCCTCTGTGACAACCAGCCCCGGTCTCCCCTACCTGGAACCAGTAATTTTATTGGCTGCATGGACTCAGCTGACATTCTGAGCAACATTTTGATATCATCTGGCCTATCGTACTTCTGTGCAAGGCCATCTTCAAAAATGACTGGATATTTCCCCTACTATAAGATTGGTAGGATTTTTAAAGAAAACTGCGATCTCAACTTTTCATGATATGAATTGAATAAAATTGTGGATAAGCCAAATTGTGTTTTACGTCGGCCAAAAACTCATGTGTCTGTGTTTCAATTGTTTTCTGTAAAAGAATCCAATCTTTAGAAAGGCAGTAAACCTAATAAACAAATATTGAAGATACTCTTGAGACCAATTGATGTGTGGCTTAAAGTTTAAGCATCAGATTGACAAGATCAAAATTCCAATCCGAAAGGGAAAACTTGATTTGAGTGATGACCTTATCCAATCGACAATATATACTTTGCCATGCAGTAGGATGAAATTACAATTCATACATATCCATTGAAGCCATTGTGATACATTTCTAATCCTTAAAGTAGATCATGGTCCATCACTGCATATTCCGTCAAGGCACTCTGTATCGTGGTGTTAAATCCAAAAATAAAAGAATTTGATAATAGGAAAGATGGATGCTCGGACTATTTGAGCTTCACACTCAATTGAGTTTGCAGCAAATCCTAACTAGTCTATCTGCTGTAACTTAATTCATTTAAAAGCCTGGGGCTTGTTGAAATATCAGTAAAATGCAATGGACCAAAATTATGTTTGGGGTATTACCTTAAAATGGCTTAAATACGTCCTCTTATGGGTTAACATTGTATGGATGTCACTATTGTCGATTGAAACATGATCATTTTAGAGACATACAAATATTGAGGAAGAAAGTACCATGTAAAAGTACTAAAACAGATATACAGGCTTTATGATGTCCTACATTGAATATCTCTGGATTTTGTTCCGTTTCAATTTCAAATATAATATTATATATAACATCCCGATACGCAGTGCCGCAAGTCAGCCATTATAGTGAGTTGGCAAAGACTGTCACAATATTAAAATAAAAATTGAGGTACCAATAATACACCTGAATCTGTCGTACACCTATTATCATCCTTATTCAAACTGTGCCTCAATGTCCATTTTATCATCCCAAAACGGTTTTTCCCCCAAGTTCAAGATCCACTGGTTTCATCAGATACTAAAATAGTCGGTAGCCCAATTGGTTTCCAATTTTAGGGCCCTTTTCCACTGTGGGTTTGGGCGGTCACCCAGACCAACATGACATGTGAAAGCAGTGTCTCAAATCAATCATCCTGT
The DNA here is from genome assembly GCA_026936325.1 of Platynereis dumerilii. NCBI lineage: Eukaryota > Metazoa > Annelida > Polychaeta > Phyllodocida > Nereididae > Platynereis > Platynereis dumerilii. The sequence goes on along the minus strand of JAPTHN010000006.1, from coordinate 34,789,395 downwards.
GTCTCAATGGCTGTGTCATCCACCTACCCTATTTGGACTTTAACAGTCCATCCATCTGATACCAAAAATCGCACATCTTTTTAAGATTAACATCTGAATATACAATATACATCCTCCTTTCTCCAAATAAAAATCAATGCTTATTCAATAACAAGGCTCAGCTGGTGTTGGCGAAACAGTGTCATTCAATTCAGCGCCATTCAGATTTAGTTTTCAGCTTGGATAGCTCTGAAGGCAAAACGACACCATGGCTTTCTTTCTTGCAAGCAAAGAAACAAATGTGTTGCTTTGGCTTTGTTTAAAGCTTCATGTTCTCTGCAGATCATTGGTACGATGGATACCATTTTCAGCTTGCAAAATCAAAAACACATCTGGCTTTGTCACATCATTGACAAATATTCATTGGTTAGCTAGTGGCCTGTAGGTTATTCACCAAGGGGAGAGGGAAAAAATTTGATTTATCATTAAAGAACTTTAGCCCGAGGTATGATAAACACATATTCCTGATCCCTTGGTGAATAACCATCTTATACCATGAGACGAACATTCAATCATGAGCCACGTAAGTGGACAACAATGGATATTGGATTTATCACCCTGAAATACACTCTTACAGTGAGGAAAATAAGTATTTGACCCCCTACGGTATTTTCTAGTTTTTGTCACTTGCGCTTTTACAAAACAAACACTTGGGAAACTATTAAAACTGAAATTTATTGCAATCAAAACCTATTTCAATTGAATTCCCCAATTTTATTTAGCTTTTTATGCCCTCAAGTTTACCTCCTATGATTTTTCGGTAATTTCTTCATTTTTGAAGTTGCGCAGTTGAAAAAAAAAAATATCCTAAGACACTAGAGACATGATTTTTGACTGACACTAGTCTGGTCTTAGCGCAGAGACTATATGTAATGATCTAGGGGAAATCACCACTGGAAGATGCTGGTGTGCAGTGTCACAAGAATCTCACCTGCGCAGGAGTCCGTGAGTGCCAGAATCATTTTGTAAAGTCCAAGACTAACCCACAATGATTTAGTAAAAGCTCTGGAAGCAGTTTGCTCCTCTACAAATATGAGGTAATGAGGTTTACAATATGTCGCAGAAGGCCGAGATGATGCACCGAGGCCATAGTGCCTCTGTTGCTGAAGAATCATGACAAAGTTGATGATTACAAGATGATTACAAGCAAATTAGAGCCAACAGCTCCACAAAATGAAAGCAAAATGCTCTCATATATAAATCCAAGGAATCCAGTCAAGGCCCAGGACTAAGTCTCGGACTGAGAACTAGGTTATATACTCTGCTATTATGGGAACGCCTGAAAGTGAGTTCCAAAAGGAGATGGTTACTGTTAAAAGGTCCCACAAAGCAACAGGGGGAGACTATTGCTGTCAGATACATTTTTGTGGATGTTTTGGGAGACGATTTTTTGCCAACAAAGACAATGTTTTTGATGATGATGCCTCACTAATTCTGTGCTGGTGAAATACTCAAAGCTGTTTTTCTGTCTTTTGAATGACCTTTTTCCCCCAAGTGCAGCTACTTTGATATTATAAAAGCATCCACTTCATTTTATAAATCCACAGGCCCATCCCTCTTTTCCTCTTGCCATATCATTTGGCCTTGTTTTGTAACTTCACTGACTTTAAAATTGTGTTTGCAGCAGTTGGGTTGTTTAAATACTATGAGCAGACTTTCACTCAGCTTATATTCCTTGATCCTGCTCCGCTTGAGTGATTGGCTTAGCCAGACTAGGTCTTAACTTAGACTGGCTCAACTCTTAATACCATGTTGGTGAAAACTGGCCTAACAGTCCATCCATTTGATACCAAAAGCATGCAAGACACATTTTTTTTTAAGATTAACATCTGAAAATATATCCTCCGTTTTCCAAACAAAAATCAATGCTTATTCAATAACAAGCCTCAGCTGGTGTTGGCGAAACAGTGTCATTCAATTCAGCGCCCTTCAGATTAAATTTTCAGCTTGGATAGCTCTGAAGGCAAAACATTGAAACAACACCTTTCTTTCTTGCAAGCAAAGAACCAAATGTGCTGCTTTGGCTTTGTTAAAAGCTTATTGTTTTTTTACAGATCGTTGGTGCGATGGACGCCATTTTCAGCTTGCAAACGCAAACATATCTGGCTTCGCTAGTATAGGTCATTCACCATATCTGGCTTCGCTAGTATAAGTTATTCACCAAGGGGAGAGGGAGTCACCCTGAAATACAGGCTTTTGATTGGCTGACAGAGGTGCTGCATTGGTATCAATCAGGAGTATACCTTAAATAACACTAAATTAAAGCAAAATGCTCTCTCATTTAAATCCAAGGAAATCCAGTCAATGCCCAAATCCAAAAGCCTTGGACTTCTGAGAAGATCACAATGAGAACTAGGTTATATACTCGGTTATAAATACATTGTACTTGTAATAAGCCAATAGCTCATGTGGCTGTCAGTTGAGTTATGAATGATTCAATATTCCGCTTAGCACTAGTCTTATCATAATTTGGCAATTCTGTGGAGATATCAAATGCCATTATGTCAGTACTATCTGATTCAATCAATGCTTTATTTCAAATAATACCATGATATATTGTACAATGTACATATTCTATGTATTATGTGCATCTTGAACAAATTTAAACCCAATTTGAAATTGTCTCAGTCTCTGAAGACGAAAATCCAGACATACTTATATACAATACCTGCATAAATAAAGCCTGTTATATCCACATGTGAGATAGAAGTAAGGATTATTTTCCCAATGCATTGGTATTTGAAAAGAATTTGAGTATTGTATATTAAATAAAATATTTGTATCACATTATCTTCATTTCAGCACGTACAATATCAAATGTATACATATTAGGGTGGTTCATTTTTAGATGGGAAAAAATTATTTTGTGAATTTCACATCGCATACCCTCTTATTTGATGAGGTTAGGTATAAAACTGATGCATGAGAAATTTTATGAAAATCCAACAAGAGGAAGGGGTCCCCCAAAGGCCTTTAAGTTGCAATGTTTTTTAAATTTTCGACCATTTTCGCCCATCCGCGGTTCTCAATAACTTCGTCAGTATTAGTCATACAGCATTCTAATTGCTATGGTTGGAAGGCTCTCAAAAAGACCTATATTTTGAATACCAACATCAATGGTCTAGAACGATATCTTGACTTCCATTGACTCTTCGGCCTGCACTTTTCTGAATGAAAATATCGCTGACTGTCTAATCCTATTAAAAAAAGGTTTTTGAGGTTTTTTCACTGATAATTGCTGTTATTCACATTCTTCAAGTTCCATAATAAGCAAACAAATTTTTTTTTTAATTTTTGGTCATGGAAAATCCAGATTTATAAGCTTGGAAGTTTTAATGCAAAATTTCGTCAGAATTATTGAAACAATTCATGGAGGGGCTGTTATATTTCATATTTTAACTTCACAAGAATTAAATATAGGACTACATCATTGGTACCAGGAGAATGCTAAGAGTATTTCCTTTCATTTGGTACCACTTATGTTGCCCTGCCATAAATTCTGACGAAGATATTATATGAAATGCAACAGGCCCCATCTCACATTTTACGAGTTTTCAACTGACGTTAACATTAAAACTTCATCACTCACATGCCAGGCACTCCCATGGTAAAAATCAAAAAGTTTTTTGTGTTTGGTCATTCTGGAACTATGAGAATGCGAATCACTGTAATTATCATTGAAAAAAATTCCAAAGCCATTTTTTTAACAGGATTAGACAATCTGCGTCATTTTAATTCTAAAGAGTGCAGGCTGAAGGGCTAATGGGAATCAAGTCCTAGACCATTGATGTTGGTATGCAAATTGAAGGCCCTTTTGAGAGCTTTCCAACCATGGCAGTTAGAATGTTGTATGACTAATACTGACGAAGTTATAGAGAACCGCGGATTGGCGAAAATGGACGAAAATTAAAAAAACATTGCAACTTAAAGGCCTTTGGGGGACCCCTTCCTCTTGTTGGATTTTCATAAAATTTAAGCTGCATTGTTTTTGCACCATTTCTCACAAAATAGGAGGGTATGCGAATTGATATTGACAAAAAAAGTTTTTTGGACCACCCTAATACATATTGTTCTAAAAATGATTTATATTTGGCCCAATATGGAATTTCTATGTGTTTTCAATTTAATATGAATTATACATGTAAGCCAGAGTATATAGAAGGTCTTTTTGTAGGTGACACAGATGATTGTCCGAAAAGTATTGGATTTATTTTCATGATTTTTAAGCCATTTTCTTGATTTTGGAGGTTAGCCTGAGATGAGATTTTGACACAAATTTGGTGCATGCAATTGCAAAAGAAGGACATCTTGCAAGAAACTGTTTAATTTTAGGATTAGCAGTGATTAATACAGAGAATGGCAGGAGACACATTTGGCAGACAGAATTAAAAGAACAAATATATCAGGAGAAAGCAATTTCTTGGAACAATTGGATAGGCACGGTTGGCCAACACAATACTGTTGTGCGACATTAATGAATGGCGATGAAATGATTAGGATTAACAGCTGGGACAAGTGTGTATAAGGAAAATGAATGGCCAGATATCCTGCAAGATAATAAAAATGCTTCAAATATAACTCAAATTCAGTTAAACTAAATGAAGGTGTAACTGCTCGAAAACCTGCAAAATGTTCACCGTGTGCCGATCTTTATTTGAACTTTTCAGTTGTTTGGAAGACTTGATAGATAGATGACTGGGGCTTTGCATCCTGTATCTATACATTTTGTACACTTAAATTCTAGGACACACAACAATGAGGTGAACGATGATTGAAATTCCGATCCAATAAAGAGGGAGTGAGAGACGGCAAGCCGAAAGAGATGATGTCCATTTCCCCGCAGTATAAGATTGCCCCTTCTACATGGTCATTGAGCAGTTTCTTAATTTATGGAAGTTTACATTACCCAGCAGTGCCAGCACCGTATCCAATACACTTTTGAAGAGCACCTTAGCGAAAATGACCACAGATGTGTGGAAAGGACCATCTCCTCCTGGCATCCGGTGTTGCCCTGTAGTACTCTCTTGTAAAGCTATCGGATTACGCATCCTCATATTTAGCAAGTCTGCGGATAACCTCATTCTCATCAACTAGGCCAGCCCAGTCCAATCTATAATGGCGGTGGAATGACCTGTGTAATCCTATCCCCAGTTGTAAGATGAGTTCTTGATTTGTGCATGTCTTGGTAATTACACGCCAGGTTGTGTTATTTCACTTCCTGTCCTGGGAGTTACTTGCCAAAATCATTAACTCTTTTGTTGTTTCCAGGTTGACGGTACCGATGAACCACAATAGATAACACTGAAATATAACAATTTGCTTATTCTATTGTATTTTTTCTCTAGATGTATCATAAATTTGTGTTTTGAAATATTCCACTCTTTTCTGATACCATTTCTCAAATTATCAAAATAACCATTTGCAATGTGCCTTATTAGAGTAACCTATAGATATTTTTCCAAATACAGGCACTTTTTCTTTCTTTCCAGATGATAGACAAGATATATTGCTGACGTCATCCGTTTTAGGGTGTCAGCCATTGAAAATGAGTGCACAGCATTTCAAATTCTGAAATCCTATAGAATCACACATTCACACAATGGCGGTGAATATTCTTCTTGATGGGAGCAAGCAAAGTAGATGTCCTGTTACTTTTCCATGACAAATTTGAATTGATCTCAAGCAGAGCTGTAAGTGCCCACAACTTGGACAACATCCAAAGAGGTTTTGTAAAGGTGCTAGAGCTTCCAAAATGATTTGGGTTTGGTGCTGGTTAGTGAAGATGAAGACTTTTGAATGATGAACGACATTGAACGTATCTGCAAAATTAAAAAACCGCTCCATGAATGCAGAAGAGGCAATCTGAAAAAACTGTATAGGATCGACAGTGACACCCTAATCATCCATCCATCCTACCATATTATGAGAAGTCAATGATGTCCATAGATACAGTATCACATCATAGTGCACATTTAATACGTTTTCAACTTTCTTGTATATAATGCTTTTAAACTGAAGTTTTATTTGAAGCTCCTTCATAATATTACATGATCCTGTACTTTTTATTACACTTGTCCCATCTGTTAAGCCTAATAATTTCATTTCCATTCATCAATGTTGCACAAGGCTGTGACAACATTATTGTGCGGAGTCTGTGGACTAGCTGTGCTTTCGGAATTGTTCCTTGAAATTGCTTTTCCTCTTAATATTTGTTCTTTGAATCTTCTCTGCACTATTGCTCCTGCCATCCTCTGTATTAACATTGAAAATAAACATTATCTTTCAAGATTGGTCTCTTGCAATTGCATAAAAGTTTAATTCTGTCAAACACTTTTTCATCACTCCATCTCTGTTGCTGATAATTTTGTAATCTTTTTATTAGGGCAGACACAAAAATAAATAAATTGTAACATCATTGACAGGCCTGTCAAATTATGAGCCTCAGTTTTAAACTATTTTGGGCCAATAAGCCCTGCATGTAGGGGAAAGTTGGGTAATATGGGCAGTAGTTTAATATGAGCACCCTTTGCCAAATGACAGCTGATGCTGGTAGGCGCTGACCTCTGTTGGAATTTGTTGGAATTTGTAAGTCTTTTGAACCTGATCATCTTCTCAGCAGACAGTATCTTGATTGCTGCCATGATATTCAAGATATTGTCGCTGGAACATTTGGTTGGAATTTCTTTCTTCAATTTTGCTTTGGGAAATTGCCTCTAGTATGTTGTTGACTGTAGAAGATGCCTTGAAGTGATGTAAATTTGGTTAGAGATACTCTTCCCTTGACTATGAAGTGTGGAAAGTGGCTGCCCATAATATCAGATATTTGTGATGCACCAAAATACAGCATCATGTGTTGAAGGTTAATAGGATATTGTTTGTCTGATTTTATGGGCATATGGGTGCTTCTGTATTTATTGTGCAAAATGTTTGTCTGCTTATATGGGCATGCCCAGCAGGGGTGCTCACTGCTCATATTATCCTACAGCATACTTAGTTTTCAACTTCTTGTACCGACCCTCTTGTTGAGGACTGCCTGCAGTGCCTAATATGTAGATAATGGTATCCCACAAAATTTGGCAAATTCTGAAGATGTTGTTTAGGACTCTTGTGTGCTTTTGTCTATTACAACATAAGCTGTCATCTTCAAGAATAGCAGTTATCAGAGTGCTCATATTATACTTCTAAGGTGCCCATAAAATGCCCTATCAGTTTAATATGGGCAATAAATTTTTTTTTTCAAAGTGATATTACTCAAAAACAAATTGACCTTGTTATGTGGAAATGTCTTAAAATTACCTTCACGTTTTAGCCATATTCCAACTTTTTCTTACAAAGCAGGAATACTGCACTTTTCACATTTATGCTGATGACTAGAGCCACGAGACAAAAGTATGCTCATATTACCGAACTCTCCCTATGGCAAAGAATCATACTTTAGCCCCTGACAATTGGCCAAAATCATCCACTATGGATCGGCTTATCAGTGCAGTCAGGTCAATAACTGAATAAGCTTCTGGCCAGAAGTATCTGGACAGTACAAAAAACATCAGATTTAGAGGAACAACACCAGATTGTCACTCAAAAAGGAATTAGAATTCCTGCTAGTCATGAATATTCTGAATTTTCTTAATGTTCAAGACCAAAAGTTTATATGTTTATGTTATTTCACAGATAATAGTCAATATATTGTGTACATATGGCCAGTTGTCAGGGGATAAATAATAGGAAATGAATTAGTAGAAATAGATCGTAAGGTGTGATTTCCTTGCTATTCCCCAGGATGCATGTTGCCCACAATCTTGTGCATTATTCAAAGAGGTTTTCAACTATGTTGCACTTGCATCTTTTCCATTCTCTAAATCTTAAGTCTTTTGCACTGCCCAGATGCTTCTGGTCAGAAGCTTATTCAGTTACTGACCTGATTGCACTGATAAGCCGATCCATAGTGGATGATTTTGGCCAATTGTTAGGGGCTAAAGTATGATTCTTCGCCATACATGCAGGGCTTATTGGCCTAAAATGGTTTAAAAGAGAGGCTCAAATTTTGACAGGCCTGTCAATGATGTTACAGTTTATTTATTTTTAGTGTCTGTTCTAAACAAATTTCAAAATTAACACTGACAGAGATGGAGTGATGAAAAAGTGTTTGACAGAATTCAACTGTAAGAGACCAAATATACCTTGAGTTTAAAGCTTTAAATAAAAGAAAGTTGAAAACCTATTAAATGTGCATTATTATGCGATATCTACGGACCTCTTTGACTTCTCAGTAGTATGGTAGGATGGACGGATGATTAGGGTGTCGATCCTGTACAGTTTTTCAGATTGCCTCTTTTGCAGTCATGGTGAGGTTATATAATTTGCGGAAGTTCGGTCTGTCCTTGACCACATATTTAGCAAGACTGCAGATAACCTCATTTTCATCAACTAGGCTAGCCGCTAGCCCAGGCCAATCTATAATGGTGGTGGAATGAACTGTGTAATCCTATCCCCAGTTGTAAGATAGCTTCGTGATGTGTGCATGTCTTGGTAATTACATGCCAAGTTGTGTTATTTCACTTAGCGTGTATCTGTCCAGGAAGTTACTTGCCAAAATGTCATTTGTTCTTATTCTATATCCAGAGTGACTACACCAACAAACCACTTTTAAGTATATAGAAATTTAGCAATAGGGTTGTTCTATTGTATATTATCTCTAGATGTATCATCAATTTTCAAAAAAAAAATATTGCAGTCTTTCTGAAACCTTTTCTCGAGTCATCTACACGACCAACTTTCACAATGTGCCCTGTTCAAGTTACCTAGATATGTATCAGAATGGAGACACATTTTCTTTCTTTCCTTTTGACAGACAGGATAATATTGCCTACGTAATGTGCCATCAAACCTGAATGCATAGCGTTTAAAATTCTGAAATCCTGTAGAATTTCATAATTTCGATGAACATTCTTCTTGATGGGAGCAAGCCACGTTGATGTCCTGTTGCACTTTCATGACAAAAGCAAATTGATTTCATGCCGAGCAGTAATTAGCCACAATCTTGCACATCATCCAAAGAGGTTCTGTCACCGTGTCACAATCATTTTTAGAATTCCTGCTTGTAACATTCTCCCAATGTCAGACCCTCTTGTGCGAGCTGGCACAGCGAGGCTCTGACTCTGTTGGCAGTTTTTCCTGTGATATTAATCACATTTAGATCAGCCATGGCTCAGTGGTTTCAGCCAACCAGGAGGCAGCTTTCATGTCAATAACTAAACTCACTCGAAATCATAGAAAACAATCCATGAACGTTCAACAATGAAAAACATACAAAATGAAAATAAGAAACTGTCACCTGAAAAATACATAAACAGTGATAAACTGTGAAATGACTGATGAGTAGGCCTACTAAGAACAAACACTATTAACTGTGAACAGTTGAGATGTCAATCATCATCAGCCACACATTTAATTCTGATCTGATTGGTTGTTGGGTTGCTTCTGAAGATAAGCTTTGTGGGCAGTGATTGACTTGGTCCATGTTTGACATTTTCAGAACGCATTTCTGCACAAAAGCTCACTGCCAAGTTGCTGGGGGGGGGGAGGGGTTTATAAAACTTTGAGGTTTATATTAATAATCGCTTAAGTTTGGTACAATTTAAATGCACAGCTATCACTGTCTCGGTTCATGTAAAAGTTCAATGCAAACCCTTTCAAGTTAGAGGGGGGGGGGGGTTGCATATCAATGCATCTCATGAAGTCAAATGAAGTGACATCTTGGCATCAAGGCATCAAGGTGTGATCCTTCAGATCTGTTTAATTACCCCAGACGATCTTTTAATTTCCCCAAAACTTACCAATAGGCCTAACTCATTCACAAAACATCGATGCATGTCAAGTGCAATCTAAAGTCACACACATTTTGCAAAACGTCCCTGAAGGTGAGACAGGACCTTTTTATTGTCAACAGCCACAGCTTCAATCATGAAGATTAATGTCAGACACAAGGAAACTTAAAACAACAAACAAACCAACAGGCAACAGTTATCAGTAGTATCTAAACTATGGCATTACATAACCTGGCTTTAAATGTAACAGCCTCTCTGATTGTGCGCCCACTGTCCTTCGCAAGTCAGCTTCAAAACCACAGTTATTGTGGCCATCCAGGTCAGAGGCTCACTGGGCAAGCCAGCTTGAGTGAACCGATGACCATGTGAGAATGGCTGGTAATTAATGAATGTTCTGTTCTTTCTTGATGCTTATGACCAGAATCTTATATGTTTATGTTATTTCACAGATAATAGTCAATATATTGTGTACATATGGCCAGTTGTCAGGGGATAAATAATAGGAAATGAATTAGTAGAAATTGGCCGTAAGGTGTGATTTCCTTGTCATTCTTCAGGATCGTGTTGCCCACAATCTTTTGCATTATCCGTAATACCCAAACAGGTTTGTAGGCCTACCTCAGTTGCACTTGCATCTTTTCCATTCTCTAAATCTTAAGTCTTTTGCACTGCCCAGATGCTTCTGGTCAGAAGCTTATTGAACTTATTGAATTGATTAGCCGATCCATGCTGGTGGATAATTTTGTCGAGGGATAATTGTGTGGTCACAGGCAAGTATGATTTCTGGCCATATACATTGCAAGCTCTAAGAAATCAAGAGCGGCTAGTATTTGGACAGGCCTGTCAAGGATGTTACCATTTATTTAGTTTTTTTTCTATCTGTTCTAAGAGAATCCTCCTGATAAAATGATTTCAAAATTATTATCACTTACAGAGATTGAGTGATGTAAAAGTGTTTGAAAGAATTCAACTTCTATGCAAAGCAAGAAACTGATTTTCAAAAGAAATTGCTTATTTTCAACTTTAACTCAGAAAAAAGCATGAGGCAAATATTGCAGAGAAAATTCTGAGAACAAATATAATGAGGAAAAGCAATTACAAGGAACAATTTGGAGAGCACGGTTAGTCAACACAATGATGTTGTCACAGCTTGACGCAACATTAATGAATGGCAATGAAATGATTAACATATGGGACAAGAGTAATGTAAAGAGAAGGCCAGATGCCTACAGAATAAGAGACACCATATTTGGACAGGCCAGGATGTTAAAATTAAAAAAAAGTATGTATTTTAAGTGTCTTGTCTGCCCTGGGAGTTATCCTTCTAAAAAATGATTACAAAGATGGATTGACGAAGAAGTGTTTGACAGAATTCAACTTCTATGCAACTGCAAGAAATTAATCTTGAAAGAAAGGTTTATTCTTCTACATTAACACAGACAACGGCAGGAGGCAAATATTGCAGATAAAACTCAGAGAACAAATATGACGAGGAAAAGCAATTTCAAGGAATGATTTGGAGAGCACGGTGAGTCAACACAATGATGTTGTCACAGCTTGGCGCAACATTAATGAATGGCAATGACTATTATGACTTGATTCACATATGGGACAAGTATAATGAAAAGAAAAGGCCAAATATCCTGAAAAATAAAAGCTATTCATATTTGGACAGGCCTGTCAAGGATGTTACAATTTATTCATTTGAGTGTCTTGTCTGCCCTGGGAGTTTCCTTTAAAAAAATTGTTACAAAGATGGAGTGTTGAAACATGTTTGACAGAATTAAACTTCTATGCAATTGTAAGAAACAAATATTGCAAGAAAACGTTTAATTTCAGCGGTAACACAGAGAAGGACAGGAGGCAAATATTGCAGATAAAACTCAGAGAACAAATATGACGAGGAAAAGCAATTTCAAGGAATGATTTGGAGAGCACGGCTTGCACGGTAAGTAAACACAATGCTGTTTTCACAGCTTGGTGCAACATTAATGAATGGTGATGAAATGATTAACAGATGGGACAAGTGTAATGAAAAGGAAAGGCCAGATATCTAGTAAAATAATGAAAGTGCTTCAAGTCTGAAAATTTTAGACATAATGGGGATGAAAATACTTGATAATTAGCAATTATAAATGATGCATTATATTCAGATCACTTTGAACTTTCCAAGAATGAGGCATACGATGAAGAAACCAGAATGAGACATTTTTCAGCCCTTGTTACGATTGACAATACAGTACACAATATTATGTTGGTACTTGGTTGTAGCCCATGCAAGTTCTAACGAGGTTTTGTGATATGCACATGACTTGGTATTAGATGTCAAGTTGAGTTACTTCACTTGGTGATTCCCTTTCCCTGGCGGTAATGGTACAAAATGGGGACCATGGTTTGCCTGATCATACAGTCGGAAAAGACTAAATAAATTATTGTTATTTCATAGAAATCCCCAAATAATGCATGGTGAATGATATCTAAACTAGTTTTCTTTCAGGCCTATACTATTCAGCATGTCAACCTGTTCCGACCAGTGTTTAATGACTCTCGACTACGTACGCTGTTCAAATAATGCAAGTTGGTAAGTGTAATGATGGTTGCATCCACAAATTTAGGACAACTAAATCTGTGCTGTCAAATACTGAGCCAGTAGAGATGAATAGATTGATAAGTATGCCTGATGTCAGTCAGACAGATAACCAAAATGCAGGTCAACATTACACTTAAACTGCAAGGCTGAAGAATGAGAAATTAAGTGTGTATTAGTGGACAGCGTTTTCAGAGCATGCAATTTAAATTGGCAAGGGAAACATAAAAGACCTTTCAAGTCCAAGCTGTAATGACTTCATCGCTTGACTTTATACTGTCAGGAAGATCGGACAGCAATGGAATTTTTTGCGACACCATATCATTGACACTGAATGTTGACCTTTTACTGCTTTAAAAAAATAAAAAAGATACAATCCTTACAAACATTGACATCAAGTATGTATACAAATAGTTATTATGGAAATGCTCTACTCACAACCTTTATTTTGTGAAGTTCTTCCAATTCTTCTGTGCAGAATAAGACTTTACATGGCCATTTGTGCAGCGTACGTATAACGTACGTTGCTCTTTCTTGCGCATTTCGTACGTAAATCACTTGTGTTCACGTATGAATTACGTACGAAAATTTACGTACGTAAAACATACATACATTTTCGTATGGATTTCATACGTATAAAGTTGGTTTTTGGGGCATTAACTTGATTTTTTTGCTGATTTTTTTCACATACGCCAATACAAGGTCTAATCTTAAACTGTTTATGATAACCATATTGCACTAAAATGGCCAAAGAAACTGAAAAGTGCCAGTGTGAAATTTTTATGAATTCGTACGAAATTAGTACGAAAACGTACGTACGTTCTATGGATTGGCCCTTTTTTTGAGTTTCGTACGTAAAATTTACGTACGTAATTCGTACGCTGCACAATTGCTAGTGTAGTGTGCCGCATTTGGCAGAAAATTGAGAAGCACCATGATGAGAATCAGTTTTTTGGGCCTGATAGTAATTAAAAGCATAAGAAAAGGATCTCATTTATCAGCCACAAGCATGATCAATTTATTCAGTTGCAAAGAGATCATTGCTTTATTGAGCCACTACACTACCATGACCATGATTATCGCAATTAATCTATCTCCATCCTAGGAAACTGCTCATTTTCATCAAGATAAAGATGAATCTTGAAAATAATGATGAAGCAGTCTGGTCTTATTCAAATCGGTTTTGCATTATTTTGCTTCCTCTGCATTGTATCATTATTGTATTCTATTATGGACAGATTCACTTGGATGGTTATTATTTTTGGAATATAAGTTATAATTTCATTTATTTATAAAATGATTTGAAAATTTTGAAAATAAGTTAACAGATAAAAACACAGTTCAATTCAAAAATAAAATAATTTGAATGTGGAAATCTTGCTTTCACCTTTCAAATACTTGATCAGGAGACATACCAAAATAATATCTTCAACAAATGAGCAATATTAACCTTATTTCTATTTTTGTTTCAGTAGGTTTTCTTTCACTGGAAATTATGCCAGACAACAATTAACAAGGTATCAATCAAATCATCATCTCTCCCCTACATTTTCTTGCGTCACTATTTTCAGCATATGCTATTACTCAGAGATGTTACAGATAGGAGGCTGTCCAGCATAGAGTCCATTATGGCCTATCCACTGATTTTGAATGCTAAGGGAGAGGAAACTATTTTGGGCCATAGAAGGCATGACAGGTCGAATGGTAGGGCTTAATCTCGGTGAGTGACAAGAAGAAAATAGCAGTCTGGGATCATTCAGGTCTGATATACTGGTCAGACACTGTGAATGTAAAATGAAGTGAGAATAAAAAAGGAATATGACAATTTAAGTAATTAAAGCCTATCATTTTCTGCATCAAACAAAGCAGTTTAATGAGCAGTGGCGTAATTAGGGGGACACCTGGGGGGGGGATGCGATTCTCTTGAGGGGCACCCATAATACTAATTGTATATTTGAGCCAAGGTTGAAAAGTTCATATGGGGGCACCTAGGGGGGGGGCACAGCCGCACAGGTCCAATATGGGGTTCCCATAGGGACGCCACTGTTAATGAGGCAAGGAAGGAAGTGTCAAGTACTGATTGATTGATTTATTTCAAACATAAAGTTTTGGAGACCTGAGAAGCATTGCGCTTATAGATCTAGCATCTTACGTGTGCTGACAGCCACTTGGTGACAGATTCTTGAAAGGAGCTTAATGTCAGTCAGATGGATTACTAGATGCCAGCATTGATCAAAAAGCTTTAAATTCCTTGGTTACTGCTACATTAAACTTTAACTGCAAGGTAAAAGAGAGGTAAACTTTCATTTGTGGTTGATATTGTGTAAAGCATGCAATTTAATTTGGCTTGGGGTAAAGTAAAAGACCTTTCAGACCCACGCTATAATGACCGGATTGCCTGACTTTTTAAAAAGTGTCAAGAAGATTTTCTAGTGTGATGCAATCTCATTGGTTAGGAATCTGGCACTAGATTAGGAAAAGATTTGTACCTTGCATCTTTATTACAGGTTTAAAACACAATCTAGGTAAAAATATTAAACTAATTAAATTACATTATATGATGAAAAGGATGATTAATCGGGAATAAGTAATAAGAACAATCGTTGTTCTGCTTACTTTATCCAATTCTCCTCTCGGATGAAGAGCAATTGTGGGGTTGTAAGTAACGGATGGCAAGGAAGGAAGAATGTGGTCTCATTCATCACCCATGAGCATGATCAGTTTATGTAGTTGCGAAGGGATCATTGCTTTATTTTTCATTATAACGGCAATTTCATTATCCCCCTCCAAGGAAATTGCTCAATTTAGCTTTAAAGCATAATATAGCTGCTAGCAAAGTCTATAGTGGACCAGCCAAGACATGATTCTGTACAGGTAGAGGCATTTTTTGTTAATGCAAGGAAACCATGCCAGTTAGATAGGTCATAGGTAAGAGAAAAAGATTAGGGTGGATGCCACCGTCACATTTGCATATTTATGTTAATTAGAGCTCGTTAAGGTCAAAACGGAGAAATTTCAGGTTTTTACCAATTTTGCAATGTTAAAATAAATTCAATTGAACTTATGAAGACAAAAATGATAGCTGAAGGTCAAAATTGGCATTTAAGCAACAAAAAATAAAATTTGTCAAGATAAAACTCTTAATTAATGCCTTAATTAAGGTTTTTAGGTCATTTCTAGGTCAAATACGTTTAACTTAGAAAGCATCCTTTTTTAAAATGTCAGACAAATATTTAGTAAAGCAAAATCACAACATGGATTCAGTTATGTGTTTTTAATTCCAAATCACAAAAAACATTAACACAATCATAAGTGATTTACAGGTAATTTGTTCATTAAATGCACATATTTTAAAGCACTGTAGTGGAACAGCCAATACATCATTCTGTACTGCAAAAGGCATTTCTTGTTAATGGAAGAAATCTATGCCAGTTTGATAGGTAACAGGTTAGAGAAAAGGACTAGGGTGGATGTCACTTCCAGATTTGAATTTTTAGGTTAATTGGAGGTCGTTAATGGTTAAGGTCAAAACCAAGAAAATGGTAATTTTTCAGCAAAAATTGAAAAAGAAATTAATCAAAATGACCTAAAGTGCCTAAATATCACAAGCTTAGGCCAGAACTATACCTCAAAGTAATGAACTTTGCTATTTTGATACTTAATTAATGCACTTCACCCTTAACGATGTATTTTAAAAGGACACATAATGATTGGCTTACTCCAAAAAGCATCCTTTTTTTCCAGTTCAAATATCCTGAGAAAATTTTCTTGCCGAATGCCTGTTTAATAAGTATGTATTGAACATCTGCCTTTTCCTAGAGTAAAGCTATCTATACCAAATAGTAAGTGCTATAATTATTTATTAATTGACTCATGAATGGCAGGTTGGGAATGAGTTATCCAGTGATCAAGAAAGGGGGAATTGAAAAAACATGAGAGTTTCGTGTTTCAGAAGAGATTCTGACACTGTTAGCAACATTTATTTAGCGTTTGGAGGGTTGACAGTTGTAGTAACATGAAAACAAAGATGCCAAATGAAAGCTGTCATTATGGGCTATCCATCCATATCCATTTTGGTGTGATAAGAATGCCTAATATAGTGATTAATATAGGTGGGATTGAAAATACATTGGAGAATTTTGTGCTTCCGAGGAGATTTTTGACACTGACCGCAACATTTATTTAGCTTTTGGAGGGTTGACAGTTGTAGTAACCAGGAACCAAGGTGCCAAATGAAGGCTTACATCAAGGGCTATCCTTCCAAATCCATTTTGGTGGGTTACAAAGGAGTTATGTGGTGATTAGGACAGGCGGAATTGAAAATATATGGGAGAATTTTGTGTTTCCGAGGAGATTTTTGACACTGACTACAACATTTATTTAGCTTTTGGAGGGTTGACAGTTGTAGTAACAAGGAACCAAGGCGCCAAAGAAGGCTTACATCAAGGGCTATGTATCCACATTTGTTTTGTTGGGTTAGGAATGATTTATAAGGTGATTAGGACAGGTGGAATTGAAAATACATGGAAGAATTTTGTGTTTCCGAGGAGACTTTCGACACTGACCGCAACTTTTATTTAGCTTTTGGAGGGTGTGACAACTGTATTAACAAGGAAACCAAGGTGCCAAATGAAAGCTTACATAAAGGGCTATTTATACACATCCATTTTGTCCATTTTGATGGGTTAGAAAGGAGTTGTATGGTGATTAGGACAGGCGGAATGGAAAATACGTGGGAGAATTTTGTGTTTCCAAGGAGATTTTTGACACTGACCACATCATTTATTTAGCTTTTGGAGGGTCAAAAACTGTAGTAACAAGGAATACAATGTACCAAATACAAGCTTACATTAAGGGTTATTTATCCATATCCATTTTGATGGGTTAGAAAGGAGTTATAACGTGATTAGGACAGGCGGAATTAAAAATACATGGGAGTTTTGTGTTTCCGACGAGATTTTAACACTGACAGCAACATTTTGGAGGGTTGAAAACTGTAGTAACAAGGAAACCAATGTGCAAAATGCATGCTTACATCAAGGGCTATTTATCCATATCCATGTTGATGGGTTAGGAATGAGTTACATGGTGATTAGGGCAGAGGGAATTGAAAATACATGGGGGAATTGGGTGTTTCCGAGGAGATTTTCGACACTGACAATAACATTTATTTAGCTTTTAGAGGGTTGTATGTTGTAGTAACAAGGAAACTAAGGTGTCAAATGCAAACTGACTTCAATGGCTATCCATCCACATATTTTTTGGTAGGTTAGGAATGAGTTATCTCGTGATTGTCATGTGATCTCTAGATTGGCAAGACGAGAACAAACTGATTTTTCCATTTTCTCAGTGTGAATATTAATGATGCTGGTAGGACAATAAATTTGAATGGTTAAGGATAATGATATCAAATTTAACATGATATAATTCCATCAGAAAAATTTGTATAACAGTCCCATTGAACAATGAATCATTAAGACTGTGAACATAGTTAGTTGAACAGCCATATCATTTTCCCGGCTTTTGCAATTGTTGATTGTCTTCTTAGCTTGTACGCATGGGGAACCCATATATTGTAGTACATACAAATCTTGTAATTTTCATGAAAACTATGGCAAAAACATATAAGATCACATATAAATACATTGTAGTGCCTAAACCAAGTATCTGATTAAATTTCTGTGATTTTTCTTCCTTGTGATACATGGACTGCTTGACGACCTTTGCTAATTACAAAACTGTAATTATTGCCTAATTAATGATTTGAAGGGTACTGATATGGTCACAAGTGTGAAAGCCCAACCCTCTGATCCATTTTAAGCTATTCTGTGTACCATGGGCAACATTAACACTACTGAAAGAGAAAAAACATGAATTTTCAGTAATTTTGCTTTAATGACCTTTAACGACCCCTAATTGACCTTAAAATTAAAAATTGACACCGGCATCCACCCCTACCTTTAATCCCTTCCCCCATAGCCCACTTCTACCATGGTTGCCAAGTATTAACAAGAAATGCCGGAAAAAAATTTTCTAGAGGCTTTTTTGGACTTTGGCTGGTCCACTACTAGATACATGTCTGGTGTAATTTAAATATATTCTGCAATATGCTCCCTTAGCTGTATTTATCATTAATGACATGATTCAAATCCTGCCTATCATTGGTAGAGCTGTATGGATTAGGTCATTTGATTTATGTGCCTCAGTATTCAATATCAGTTTTATGTGAAAGGTTTATTATTGGTTGGACCACCACCTTGCAGTGATAAAGATTTATTTTTTCATTGCATGTCACAGTAAAGCAAATGACAAAATTGAGAAAAGAAAGTGATGCTATTATTTTGAACAAATAGAATATCCTTGCTTACTTTTAAATATACAGGATAATGTAAAAATTAGAGAAACTTCAGTTTGAATCCCAACCTATCATTCTGGGCAAGTAAAACCATAAAAATTGATCAAGAAAGCTCTAGCATCACACACATAAATTTTACTTTTTTGTACGATAATTTAGGGAATATATTTAGTGAACACTATGAAGTCATGAAATACATATTGAATCTTTTGCTTTCTCAGTGTATGTTAATTTAATCTTATAATCATTGATAATACTTTTAAGTGGATATTTTAGTGATTGAGATATTTGCCTTCATGGGTTTGAAATTTACATCCTTCCCCAAGTCTCAATTGCCCCCAAAAAAAGAAACTCTGCTCTACATTTACATGCCTCATTTTCTATCATGCTCTCAAGAGTGGTTGAATGGCAAGCCTTATTTCACACACAATCTATTATGTCCCATTCACAGCCTTTTTTCGCCCCAGGAGAAGAAAATCACATTGGGAGTGCAAGACATGACAGGTTGAATGGCAGGGCTCAGCCATTATGAACGGTGTGAAGAAAATTGCAGTCTGGTAGCATTCACGTCTGACATATTAGCTATAAGCTGTGAATATAAAATGGCGTGAGAAAAATTAGAATGGGAATGGAAGCTGCAAAATGCCACAGTGATGTATATGTTTGCTACAAAAGTAGGAACGATTCTAAACATTCTGGATGACTACATTGGCTTACTTCTTTTAGCAATGCTGATTTTGACAATGTCAGAATACCAGCATTAACCGATTTTACATTTGAAATGTAAAGAAACCATAGCACAATAATACACCTCATCTTAAAGTTGTTCCAACTTCCAAGTATCAAAATTAAATGATATGTGCTAAGCAGAATTGACAATGCTTCTCAGTTCTTCCATTGCTTGATGATTTCTTATACAGACGAATTGACAACAACTCTTTTCCACTGTCACCCAGCATGTTTTAGAATTATTTGGCAAACTCATTCATGGCAGCCAATTAGTGTCTCACACTTTTAGTTACTTCTTGGCATGTGTGAACAGTACGTTTACTAACAATAATTTTGACGTACTGAAACATTGTTAAAGGAATACCGCTGACTTGTGTCAATGAAACAAGGACATTTTTTATGACTTTTGCGAAATTTCATCACTTTTTTGTGTCTAAATCCGTGGAGGGCGTAAGAAGCCAAAACCAATATCAGTTTAGGTGGTTGCAAAGAGATTATTTGCCATTAGACCACCAGCTCATGGGACCATTGTAATTGGTGATTATTCTCCCTCTTAGTGGTGCTAATGTCATGATCGTTATTATCCCATTTTCATTATCTCCATCAGAGGAATGCTCAATTTTGCTTATGTATAATTGAGTTATAATGATTGAGCATGCAAATGGGTTCTGCTGAGATCTTGCGTAGACACTAGAGTGGTCTCACTCAAACATCTGTCATTGTTCAAGAGTTAAATAAGTTCACCTGGATACATGATAGCTCTGCAATCAACGAATCAAGGAAAAACCTACAGGCAAGACTTATTATGATTCATAGTGACACAATTTCAGCTTGATATCTTTTTACCTTCCTGACTGAATGATGGTGACATTACTATGTGTACGATCATGTAGGATAAGATGAAGCTTGCTTCATGGCAGAAATTATTGGTATTTCGATGCAATCCAACACCTCTTGCCTTAAATTGCTTCCCTCATTATTTTCAGCATACGTCAACACTCAAGTATTGTTGCATGGCATGCTTTACTTCACAGAATCTATTCACAGGCTTTGAGTGCCCAGAAGGAAGAAAATTATTCTAGTGAAGAGAAAGCATGACAGGTTGAGTGGCAGAGCTTAATCTTTGTGAGTGACTTGAAGAAAATTGTGGTCTGGCATCATTCAATTCTGACAACATCATATTGACCAGAGTTTCTGAATATAACGTGAAGTGAGGCGAAGAAGAATGAGAATGTATTGCTGTAACTGAAGTTTGTTTTATCAGTGCAAAAAAAGGTAGCTGTTAGTCAATGCAGACAATTGGTCAGACCTGGGATTTTACTTGTGATTTTTGGCGATAATGCGGGAGACAACTGGAAACACAACAACAGCATGAGGCCAAAATGCTTATTTATTAATTTTCAAAAGTTGTCTGATGACATGTTGACTAAGCAGAGAGCCCTTATCAAAAATAGAAAACAATGCAACCATTAAATTTTGTCTTGACCTCCCAATCAAGGCTGCCTGATCCAGTCAACTACACTGTTCACTTTTGAATCTTTTTTTTTCATGGCTGCATTCATTTCAAATTTTCTTATAATTTTCCAACTTAATTGATGAATTTTGCCTCAACTTGATTACAACATTACTAGCAACAAATTTCATCTAGCAAACTGAGGACACTGGCAATTCAAACTTCATTATACATCACAAAATTGATGATGCTACCAAACTCAGGAGGAAAAATATCATGGCAAAATTATTTTGAGTGAGACCATAATTGCTTCTGGATCAGCTGTCTATTATTATGTCCACCCCACTGGCAGCAATTCAAACACTTCATCAATATATCATCTCTATTGAACCTAAATGAGATATGGGATAATAACAATCAAGATATTAGCTCTTTTGTGGATGCAATAAACATTAATTGCAAGGACCCCGTGGGAGTGCTGTAATGACTCAATGAAGCAATGATCCCTTTGCAACCACCTCAGTGGAGCATGGTCACAGCTCTTTAAACACTCCATTATATTCAGCACAAAATTACTTCTCATCTCCTTTATTTTTTTTAAAGACGCACCTGTTAATATGGAGGGCACTTCTGTAGACTAATCGTCATGATAATACAGAAATGATGTAGTCAAGTCTCATGTCAAATAGATATCCTTTGATGAACTGAAATGTATAATCTAAGAACAGTATTGCATGACATGGTTTGATTAATTTGTTTGTGGAAGTTCACAATTACCAGGCCAGATGTGGATTGAACAAGATTTCCTCAAATGCTAAACTTTCATGGCACCTTTTTTGACTAAAATAAGATGTGACAAACAAGACTTGATGATAATATTCAGGCACCACATGTATTACCTTGATAGACGGCCTACGCAAATGCCCTCTGTGGTTTCAGTAACAGAAGACTCTTCCATCACCTGGATGAGGAGCAATTTTGTGTCGAAGAGTAAAGGAGGGCTTGTAAAAGCAGCTACGAGAATGATCAGTTTAGGTGGTTGCAAAGGGATTATTGGGCCACTAGACTGCCAGCTCATGGGATCATAGTAATTGGTGATTATTCTGGTTCATAATGGAGCTAATATCATGATTGTTATTATCCCATTTTCATTATATCCTGAGGAAATTGCTCAATTTTGCTCAAGTATATTGAGTTATAATGATGAAGCATGCGAATGGGTTCTGCTGAGATCTTGTGTAACCACTAGTGTGGTCTCACTAAACCATGTCTGCGCCTCATTGTTCACAACTTTGATAACTTCATCTCGGTTCATGATGGACTGACGCTTATCTACTGCAACTAACAATTACCTTTTTTAGGATAACATCACTGATTAAAACTATTCCTAGTTACAATAATGCATGCTCATCCTTCATGGCTTCACTTCACTTTGTATTAGGAAAATCTGGATAATGCGTCAGAACTAAATAATGCTAGAATTTACGATTTTCCTCAAGGCATGCATTTACCAAGCTCTGCCATTCAACCTGTCATGCTTTCTCGTCACTAGAATAATTTTCCTCCTTCTGGGCACTGAAAGCCTGTGAATAGATTCTGTGAAATAAAGCAAACAAAAAAAAAACTTGAGAGTTGGTGTATGCTGAAAATAACAAGGAAAGTAGTTTCCCGGGCGAGGTGTTGGATTGCATCAGCACGCCAATATTTCCACTCTGTGAAGCAAGCTTCATCCATATGTACACGTAAATAAATCCTTCTACCTTCATTAAATCAGAAAGGTAAAAAGATATATACGTGTATAAAGTTCAGATTGTGTCACTGTGAAAATTGTGTGAATCATAAGTCTTGCATGTAGATTTTTTTTCATCTTTTCGTTGGTTGCGGAGCTCCGCGCGTAGATTTCTAGAAAAAATAAATACAGCATAACAAAATCAACACATTAAAGATATTACACTCAGGAGGATATTGAGTGAGTCCAGAATTGTGTCTGAACCAGGTCTCAACTATCCATCCCACTGGCAGCAATTCACGTGCTCCATCAGTGTAACTCAATTAAACCCAAACAAAATTGATCAATTTCCTCTGATGGATGTTATGAAAATTATATAGTAACAAACAAGATATTAGCTCTTCTTTGGATGCAAATAATCATTAAATGCAATGATCATGTTGGAAATGTTATGACTCAATGAAGCAATGATCCCTTGGAACCACCTAAATCGGTCATGCTTGCAGCTCTTTAAACACTCGATTACATTCAGCACAAAATTACTTTTCATTTCTCTCATTGAAGACACATCTGTTATAGAGGGCATGTGTGTAGACTAATTAATATATCATGATAATACATAAATTATGTAGTTACACTCTCAAGTCAAATAGGTATCCTTTGATGAACTGAAAGTTAATATTTAAGAACAGTATTCCATGACATAGTGGGATTAATTTGTTTGTGTAGGTTTACAATTACCAGGCTAGATTTAGATTGAACGAGATTTCTTCAATTGCTAAACAGCTACGGCACCTTTTTTTGACCAAGAAAAGGTATGAGAAACTGGAGTTAATGATAATATTCAAGCACAAATGAATTACTATGATAGACAGCCTACGCATGTGCCCTCTGAGGTTTCAGTAACCGGAGACTCTTCCATCATCATGCAGGATAAGAAGCAATTTTGTGTCGAAATGTAATGGAGGGCTTAAGGAGGTGCAAGCGTGATCGGTTTAGATAGTTACAAAGGGATTATTGGGCCACTAGACTGCCAGCTCATGGGATCATTGTAATTGGTGATTATTCTCCTTCATAGTGGAGCTAATACCATGATCGTTATTATCCCATTTTCATTATCTCCATCAGGGGGAATTGCTCAATATAATTAAGTTATAATGATTAAGCATGCAAATGGCTGGTTGTAGAGAGCTTCTATAAAACATATCTGAGCCTCATTAGAGAGGTTTTGCTACACGTTCGCGTGTGACGTATACGTGTACAAGTGCTATCTAATTACATTGTTGTCATGGCAACTCCCACGTACACGTCACACGGAAACGTGTAGCAAAACCTCTCTAATAGATTGTTCACCTCTTTGATAACTTTACCTGATGGTCAGATGCATTGTCTATTAAGTGCACTATAATCAACAATTACCTTTTTCAGGATCACATCACTTCTTAAACAATACCCAGTTACAACAATACATTCTCATTCTTCTTGGCCACATTTCACTTTTTAAGAAATTCAGAAACTCTGGCCAATATTTCAAAACTGAATGATGCCAGACTACAATTTTCCTCAAGGCATTCACAAAGATTCAGCTCTACCATTCAACCTGTCACACTTCCTCTTCACTAGAATAAGTTTCCTCTATTCGGGCACTTAAAGTTTGTGAATAGATTCCGTGAAATGTACCATGCCACACAACAAAACTTGAGAGTTGGCGTATGCTGAAAATAATGAGGAAAGCAAATCTAGTTTCTGGGGTATGGTGTTGGATTGCATCAGCACGCCATTCTGTGAATCAAGCTTCATCCATATGTACACTTAAATACATCCTTCTACCTTCATTAAATCAGAGAGGTAAAACATATATCAAGTTGAAATTGTGTCACTGTGAATCAAAACAAGTCTTGCATGTAGGTTTCATTTCCTTGTTTCTTCGCCGGCCTGTGGAGCTGCGCACATTACTGAGGATTTCTAGGGAAAATTGCGCAATTTCCTCTGATGGATGTTATGAATATGGGGTAATAACAATCATGGTATTAGCTCTTCTATGGACGCAAATAATCACCAATTGCAATGATCCTGTGGGAGCAATGTAATGACTCAATGAAGCAATGATCCCGTTGTAACTAACTAAACGGATCAAAGTGATCATGCTTGCAGCTCTTTAAGCACTCCATTATAGCCAGACACAAAATACTCCTCATGTTGTTGATTGAAGACACTTCTGACGTGCTGTTTTTAAAACGATAGAGGGCATAATTGTAGACTAATCATCGTGAATCTTGATGATGCAGAAATTACTTTGGTACGCTCTCATATCAAATATAATAATTATTATATTATGCTTTTGTTATTCAAAAAGATTTTACATGACTTAATGACATACTTCCAAATTGCTTAACACCTCAAATGTGTGCATTAACATGCTAAGATTTAGTCCTTCGGACTTTAGATTTATGTATAAGCTATATTATAAATAATTTTGTGTCTTAATATTATTTGAAACTTGCATCGAGTGAAGGTATGCAAGCAACTGGAGCCATCTGAAACTGGAGATAGGATTCCACAGCCTATGGACCACAGGTCATTCCAGTATCATTATAGATTTTCCCAGGCCAGATGAAGAAGATGAGCTTCGCTGCAACTCAGCTGATGTGCGGATGGTAATCCGATAGCTTTGCAAGTGATTACTATTATACTATACTATCTACTGCATTGGTTAGCGAAAGCAATATCACAGCTGGATATATGGTTTGAAGACATTGCCTTGCAACTTCCAAGCTTCATTCTTATCTCTCTTTCTCTCACTTCATTTTCTATTCACAGCTTATAGCCAGTATGTCAGACCTGAATGGCGCTAGACTACAATTTTCTTCACACCATTCACCAACACTAAGCCCTGCCATTCAACCTGTCATGCCCTGAATTCCCCTATATAATTTTCCTCTCCTGGGCACTCAAAGCAGCGAATCAGCCATAACTGATTCTGTGAAATATAACTTGCCATATAACAACACCAATATGATAAATGGACAGACAGATAAAAAATGAGGAATGTAGAAGAGAGTTGCTCGTGGTCGGAGGAATTCTGAGCGTGACGCAAATTAAGATTCTTCGTAGATCTGTGACATCTTGTTGCTTCCGTTTCATGCTGTTAAACCTAAAAAAATTGTTAAAAGGTCATATATCACAGTTGAGAGAATTGCATTGTATCATGAATTTTGACTGATGTAGAATAAAACTGTTGGAAAGTTTGCTTGTTATACACTGAAAATTTTCTAAGGGGCCGATATTTCTTGGCCACAGTGGTATTTTTGGTGATTACAGCTCATAATTGCCTGGGAAAAGCTGAAGTGAACACTGGATGTATTTTGGGTAATCTTCTTTTGCTGTTCAACATTTCAAAATTGCATCTTAATCATTGATAACCTGTTTTAGTGGGTAATATAGTGATTGAGATATACCTACCTTCATGGGTTGAAATTTACATCACTCTCTAAGTCTCAATGGCTGCAACAAAACAAAGCTCTGCTCTACATTTACATGACTCATTTTCTATTATGCTCTGAATTTTGTGGTTGAATGACAAGCCTTATTTCACAGACCATCTATTATGGCCCATTCACTGTCTCTCCTTGCCTTGTGAGAAAAAATCACATTGGGAGTGCAAGCCATGACAGATTGAATGGCAGGGCTCAGCCATTATGAATGGTGTGAAGAAAATTGCCGTCTGGTATCATTCATATCCGACATATTAGCTATAAGCTGTGAATATAAAATGGCGTGAGAAAAATTAGAATGGGAATGGAAGCCACAGAATACCACAGTGATGTATATATCTGCTACAAAAGTAGTAAAGATTTTTAACATTCTGGATGACAACATTGGTTTACCTCTTTTCGCCACACTGATTTTGACAATGTCGGAATACCAGCACTAGCCGATTTTACATTTGAAATGTAAAGAAACCACATTAATACACCTCAAACTTTAAGTTGTTCCAACTTCCAAGTATTAAAATAAAATGATATGTGCCAAGCAGAATTGACAATACTTTCATTGATTGATTCACACTTTTAGTTACTTCTTGCCAATTGTGAACGGTAATTTTATTAACAATAATTTTGACATACTGAAACAGTGTTAAAAGAATGCAACTGACTTGTGTCAAAAAAGGACATCTTTAATTACTTTTGAGAATTTCATCACTGTTTTGTGTCTAAATCTATGGAGGGCATAAGAAGCCAAAACCATTAACTGTTTAGGTGGTTGCAAAGGGATGATTGGGACATTAGAGAAACAGCTCATGGGATCATTGTAATTGGTGTTTATTCTCCCTCATAGTGGAGCTAATATCATGATCATTATTATCCAATTTTCATTATCCCCATCAGGGTAAATTGCTCGATATAATTGAGTTATAATGATGAAGCATGCGAATGGCTGGTTGTAGAGATCATGTATAGACACTAGCCTGGTCTTTCTAAAACTCATCTGTGCTTCATTGTGCATGGCTTTGATAACTTAACCTGGGTACATGAGAGCTCTCCAAGCAACGATACGCATGATACAGGGAAAAATCTACAAACAAGACTTATTATGATTCATAGTGACACAATTTCAACTTGATATCTTTCTACCTTCATGACTTAATGAAGGTTGGATGATGACATTAATGTGCGCACAATCATAAAGGAAAGGATGATGCTTGCTTTGTAGTGGAAATTATAAGCATGCCGATGCAATCCAACACCTCTTGCCTTAAATTGCTTCCCTCATTATTTTCATCATACGTCAACACTCAAGTATTGTTGCATGGCATGCTTTACTTCACAGAATCTATTCACAGGCTTTGAGTGCCCAGAAGGAAGAAAATTATTCTAGTGAAGAGAAAGCATGACAGGTTGAGTGGCAGAGCTTAATCTTTGTGAGTGACTTGTGGAAAATTGTAGTCTGGCATCATTCAGGTATGATGTATTGCCCTGAGTTTCTGAATATAAAGTGAAGTGA
This sequence comes from Platynereis dumerilii, assembly GCA_026936325.1. NCBI lineage: Eukaryota > Metazoa > Annelida > Polychaeta > Phyllodocida > Nereididae > Platynereis > Platynereis dumerilii. The sequence goes on along the minus strand of JAPTHN010000006.1, from coordinate 34,761,672 downwards.
GGTTGAAGAAGAATGAGATTGTATTGCTCTAACTGGAGTTTGTTTTATCAGTGCAACAAAGATAACTGTTGGTTGATGCAGACTATTGGGCAGACCCTGAATTTTACTTGTGATATCTATGGAAAATAACACTAACAACTAAACACCACTATCTCTGTAGGAGATGACTGGCAAACTCGACAATGAAGTGAGACCAAAATGTTTATTCACTCATTTTCAAAAGTTGGCTGATGATGTTTTGGCTGAGCAGCTTATCAAAGAAGAGAAAATAAGGAAAGCATAAATTTTCTCTCGATATCCCACTCAAGGCTGTCTGAGCCAATCAACCACGCTGTCCACTTTTGAATCTTTTCTAAAATTGGCTAATTCGTACCAAATTTTCTTACGATTTGCCCACTTTATTGATGAATTTTTGTACTTAGCTTGATTAAAGCAATACCACCAACAAATTTAATCTCTCAAACTGAGGAAACTATTAGATGTACAAACTACTGCATAATAAGATGAAACTCATTCATTCTGGATCATTATGCAATGCATATCACAAAGAGTGAGTCCAGAATTGTGTCTGGATCAGCTCTATGGACGAGACATTACCAATTGATCCTGTGGGAGCAATGTAATGACTCATTGAAGCAGTGATCCCTTTGCAACCACCAAAATGCATCATGCTTGTCACTCTTTCAACACTCCATTACAATTAGACACAAAATTACTCCTCAAATCAGCGATTGAAGACACTTCTGTTCTTGAACGATAGGGGAATTGGTATGGACTAGTCATCATGATTATACATAAAAGACATAGCTACACTCTCCTGTCAAATAGGTATCCTATGATGAAGTGAAAGTTTCTAATTTAAGAACTGTTTTCCATGACATGGTGGGATTAATTTGTTTTTGGAGGTTAACAATTACCAGGCCAGATATGGACTGAATGAGATTTCCTCAAATGCTAAACAGCCTTGGCACCTTTTGACAAAGGAAAGGTAAGAGGGACAAGAGATGATGATAATATTCAAGCACAACATGCATTACCATGATAGACAGCCTATGCAAATACCCTCTGCGGTTTCATTAACAGAGGACTCTTCCATCACCAAGATGAGGAGCAATTGTGTGTCGAAATGTAATGGAGGGCTTAAGGAGCTAGGAGCATGATCAGTTTAGATGGTTAAAAAGGGATTATTGGGCCATTAGACCAACAGCTCATGGGATCATTGTAATTGGTGATTATTCTCCTTCATAGTGGAGCTAACACCGTGATCGTTATTATCTCATTTTCATTATCTCCATCAGGGGGAATTGCTCAATATAATTAAGTTATAATGATTAAGCATGCAAATGGCTGGTTGTAGAGAGCTTCTATAAAGACACTAGCCTGGTCTTACTAAAACGTATCTAAGCCTCTTTGTCTCTTTGATAACTTTACCTGATAGTCAGATGCATAGTCTATTAAGTGCACTACAACCAACAATTACCTTTTTCAGGATCACAGCACTTCTTAAACTATAAGTTACAGCAATACATTCGCATTCTTCTTGACCACGCTTCACTTTTTATGAAATTCAGAAACTCTGGCCAATATTTCAAAACTGAATGATGCCAGACTACAATTTTCCTCAATTTTCCTCAAGGCACTCACAAAGACTCAGCTCTACCATTCAACCGGTCATGCTTTCTCTTCACTAGAATAATTTCCTCCTTCTGGGCACTGAAAGTCTGCGAATAGATTCTGTGAAATAAAGCATAGGCCTACCATAAAAAAAAACTTGAGAGTTGGTGTATGCTGAAATAATGTGGAAAGTAGTTTCAGGGGCGAGGTGTTGGATTGCATCAGCACGTCAATAATTTCCACTTAGTAAAGCAAGATTTATCTTATCCGACATGTACACATAATTTCATCTTTCAACCTTTCATTAAATTAAAAAGGTAAAAAGATATCAAGTTGAAATTATGTCACTGTGAATCATAACAAGTCTTGCATGCAGGTTCTATTTCTTTGTTTCGTCGGTTGTGGAGCTCCGCCCGTTACTGAGGATATAGGGAAAATAAATACATCATTAAACATCACAAAATTAATGATACTATACTCAGGAGGATATTGAGTGGGACCAGAATTGCATCTGAAGCAGGTCTCAACTATCCATCCCACTGACAGCAATTCGTATGCTCCATCAATATAACTCAATTAAACCCAAACAAAATTGAGCAATTTCCTCTGATGGATGTAATGCAAATGGGAGAATAACAATCATGGTATTAGCTCTTCTATGGAAGCAAATAATCACTAATTGCAATGATCCTATGAGCTGGCAATGTAATGACTCAATAGGGCAATGATCACTTCACAACTGCCTAAACTGATCAAAGTGATCATGTGTGCAGCTCTTTATGCACTCCATTATAGTTAGACACAAAAGAACTCCTCACACTGTTGATTGAAGACACTGCTGTTCTCAAAGTGATAGAGGGCATTTTTGTAGACTACTCATCATGACAATGCAGAAATTATATTGTTCGAATCTCATATCAAATATAATCTGTACTTCTTTTAGTCAAAATACATTTTATATAAATCTATAGTGTCAGGGGATCTCTTACAAGATATAATGTAGCCATGCAATGATATATCAAAACTTTCAAATATTTGTTCTTCGGAAATTAGATTTATGCATAAATTATATCATAAATCATTTTTGTGTCTGAATATTATTTGAAACTTGCATCAAGTGAAGGCATGCAAGCAACTGGAGCCATCTAGAACTGGAGATAGGATTCCACAGGTCATTCCTGTGTCATTATAGATTTTTTCAGGCCAGCTGAAGAGGATGAGCTTCTCCGCAACTTAGCTAATGTGCGGATGGGTAATCCGATAACTTTGCAAGTGATTACCGCTGACCTATACAAAATGGTCTCTCCACCTTAGCCATGTGGCACGTAGGTGTGACTGTCCTATTTTCGATAGCGGTTATTTAACACCGTATTGGTTAACCAGGAGCAATATCACAGCTGGATATGGTTGGAAGAAATTGCCTTGCAGCTTCCAAGTCTCATTCTCATCCCTCTTTTTCTCGCTTCATTTTCTATTCACAGCTTATAGCCAGTATGTCAGACCTGAATGACGCCAGACTACAATTTTCTTCACACCATTCACCAACACTAAGCCCTGCCATTCAACCTGTCATGCCCTGAATTCCCCTATATAATTTTCCTCTCCTGGGCACTCAAAGGCAGTGAATGAGTCATAATTGATTCTGTGAAATATGGCTTGCCATATAACAACACAATATGATGAATGGACAGATGGATAAAAATTGAGGCATGTATAAGAGAGTTGCTGTTAGTGGACCAGCCAAGACATGATTCTGTACAGGTAGAGGCATTTTTTGTTAATGCAAGGAAACCATGCCAGTTAGATAGGTCATAGGTAAGAGAAAAAGATTAGGGTGGATGCCACCGTCACATTTGCATATTTATGTTAATTAGAGCTCGTTAAGGTCAAAACGGAGAAATTTCAGGTTTTTACCAATTTTGCAATGTTAAAATAAATTCAATTGAACTTATGAAGACAAAAATGATAGCTGAAGGTCAAAATTGGCATTTAAGCAACAAAAAATAAAATTTGTCAAGATAAAACTCTTAATTAATGCCTTAATTAAGGTTTTTAGGTCATTTCTAGGTCAAATACGTTTAACTTAGAAAGCATCCTTTTTTAAAATGTCAGACAAATATTTAGTAAAGCAAAATCACAACATGGATTCAGTTATGTGTTTTTAATTCCAAATCACAAAAAACATTAACACAATCATAAGTGATTTACAGGTAATTTGTTCATTAAATGCACATATTTTAAAGCACTGTAGTGGAACAGCCAATACATCATTCTGTACTGCAAAAGGCATTTCTTGTTAATGGAAGAAATCTATGCCAGTTTGATAGGTAACAGGTTAGAGAAAAGGACTAGGGTGGATGTCACTTCCAGATTTGAATTTTTAGGTTAATTGGAGGTCGTTAATGGTTAAGGTCAAAACCAAGAAAATGGTAATTTTTCAGCAAAAATTGAAAAAGAATTTAATCAAAATGACCTAAAGTGACTAAATATCACAAGCTTAGGCCAGAACTATACCTCAAAGTAATGAACTTTGCTATTTTGATACTTAATTAATGCACTTCACCCTTAACGATGTATTTTAAAAGGACACATAATGATTGGCTTACTCCAAAAAGCATCCTTTTTTTCCAGTTCAAATATCCTGAGAAAATTTTCTTGCCGAATGCCTGTTTAATAAGTATGTATTGAACATCTGCCTTTTCCTAGAGTAAAGCTATCTATACCAAATAGTAAGTGCTATAATTATTTATTAATTGACTCATGAATGGCAGGTTGGGAATGAGTTATCCAGTGATCAAGAAAGGGGGAATTGAAAAAACATGAGAGTTTCGTGTTTCAGAAGAGATTCTGACACTGTTAGCAACATTTATTTAGCGTTTGGAGGGTTGACAGTTGTAGTAACATGAAAACAAAGATGCCAAATGAAAGCTGTCATTATGGGCTATCCATCCATATCCATTTTGGTGTGATAAGAATGCCTAATATAGTGATTAATATAGGTGGAATTGAAAATACATTGGAGAATTTTGTGCTTCCGAGGAGATTTTTGACACTGACCGCAACATTTATTTAGCTTTTGGAGGGTTGACAGTTGTAGTAACCAGGAACCAAGGTGCCAAATGAAGGCTTACATCAAGGGCTATCCTTCCAAATCCATTTTGGTGGGTTACAAAGGAGTTATGTGGTGATTCGGACAGGCGGAATTGAAAATATATGGAGAATTTTGTGTTTCTGAGGAGATTTTTGACACTGACCACAACATTTATTTAGCTTTTGGAGGGTTGACAGTTGTAGTAACAAGGAACCAAGGCGCCAAAGAAGGCTTACATCCAGGGCTATGTATCCACATTTGTTTTGTTGGGTTAGGAATGATTTATAAGGTGATTAGGACAGGTGGAATTGAAAATACATGGAAGAATTTTGTGTTTCCGAGGAGACTTTCGACACTGACCGCAACTTTTATTTAGCTTTTGGAGGGTGTGACAACTGTATTAACAAGGAAACCAAGGTGCCAAATGAAAGCTTACATAAAGGGCTATTTATACACATCCATTTTGTCCATTTTGATGGGTTAGAAAGGAGTTGTATGGTGATTAGGACAGGCGGAATGGAAAATACGTGGGAGAATTTTGTGTTTCCAAGGAGATTTTTGACACTGACCACATCATTTATTTAGCTTTTGGAGGGTCAAAAACTGTAGTAACAAGGAATACAATGTACCAAATACAAGCTTACATTAAGGGTTATTTATCCATATCCATTTTGATGGGTTAGAAAGGAGTTATAACGTGATTAGGACAGGCGGAATTAAAAATACATGGGAGAGTTTTGTGTTTCCGACGAGATTTTAACACTGACAGCAACATTTTGGAGGGTTGAAAACTGTAGTAACAAGGAAACCAATGTGCAAAATGCATGCTTACATCAAGGGCTATTTATCCATATCCATGTTGATGAGTTAGGAATGGGTCACATGGTGATTAGGACAGAGGGAATTGAAAATACATGGGTGAATTTGGTGTTTCTGTGGAGATTTTTGACATTGACAATAACATTTATTTAGCTTTTAGAGGGTTGTGTGTTGTAGTAACAAGGAAACTAAGGTGTCAAATGCAAACTGACTTCAATGGCTATCCATCCACATATTTTTTGGTAGGTTAGGAATGAGTTATCTCGTGATTGTCATGTGATCTCTAGATTGGCAAGACGAGAACAAACTGATTTTTCCATTTTCTCAGTGTGAATATTAATGATGCTGGTAGGACAATAAATTTGAATGGTTAAGGATAATGATATCAAATTTAACATGATATAATTCCATCAGAAAAATTTGTATAACAGTCCCATTGAACAATGAATCATTAAGACTGTGAACATAGTTAGTTGAACAGCCATATCATTTTCCCGGCTTTTGCAATTGTTGATTGTCTTCTTAGCTTGTACGCATGGGGAACCCATATATTGTAGTACATACAAATCTTGTAATTTTCATGAAAACTATGGCAAAAACATATAAGATCACATATAAATACATTGTAGTGCCTAAACCAAGTATCTGATTAAATTTCTGTGATTTTTCTTCCTTGTGATACATGGACTGCTTGACGACCTTTGCTAATTACAAAACTGTAATTATTGCCTAATTAATGATTTAAAGGGTACTGATATGGTCACAAGTGTGAAAGCCCAACCCCTCTGATCCTTTTTAAGCTATTCTGTGTACCATGGGCAACATTAACACTACTGAAAGAGAAAAAACATGAATTTTCAGTAATTTTGCTTTAATGACCTTTAACGACCCCTAATTGACCTTAAAATTAAAAATTGACACCGGCATCCACCCCTACCTTTAATCCCTTCCCCCATAGCCCACTTCTACCATGGTTGCCAAGTATTAACAAGAAATGCCGGAAAAAAATTTTCTAGAGGCTTTTTTGGACTTTGGCTGGTCCACTATGTTGGTCGGAGGAATTTCGAGTGCGACGTAAATTAGGATTCTTTGGAGATCTGTCCCATCTTAACCCTGTCATCCACTTAGAAATGGTTATCCTTGATTGATCAGCAAAGTGTCTTACTATATCAAAATTATACTGTGCTTTATATATGTTGTTTTTAAACTGCCATCCTGTCTCTCATAACTTATTAAGAGTGGCATGCTTTTCAATAGATTTTACACATGTTTTACTAAATTATAAATGTTTCCTAGGGTGGCCTAAAAAAAAGCAATTTTTTTATTTCAAATCGCATACCACTTAATTTTGTGTGGAATGGTAAAATAAACACACTGTTAAAATTTTATAAAAATCCTGCAAGTCTAAGTGGTCCCCCAAGGACACTCTATTTCAGGCCAAAATATCTGAAAAATGCCCGTTTGCGTAATCGCGGTAATAAATATCTAGCTTGCTATTTGACATACAATGATAATATTAATACCATTGTTCTCAGGAGAAAATTAGCTTCAATTTGAGTATAAGGAAGCTATATTTATGATAACTTTGAAGATGGCAGGATTTCAGAAAACTCAAAATTTCATGTTGTCCATCGAAACCGCGGAAATAAATTGTCTAAATTGTAAAATTTTCCCAAATTTGTAGTCCTACTTATGAAAAAGTAAAATTCTGGGATATGAAAATTCACAATTTTATGTGTAACCATGAATGACCAAAGCAAGGCACATCTCAAAAAACTTCAGAGCTGCAGGGCCAATCTTAGACTTTGCAAACAATTTAGAGAGCTTTTAATATGGCACTGTAAGGGAATAACACAGCAAAATTATGTGATGTTTTGAGAGATGAGGGTGCAATAACACAGGATGTAAAGCCCTGTCACCGAAAGCTTTTGGTGACAGGGCTTTACATCCCGTATTATTGAACCAAGCTTATTTGGACAGGCAGGGACTACAGTAATGTGGTAATGAGGGCTATTGCATTGAAAATTTTGTCCTTAAATTTCCAGCCAGAGTATATACACAACAATGGTGAAGGCGAGAGACAGCATATATATAAACAATAATCCCTAGGGTGCGTAGAACTACAAGCGTGGCTGGATTTCTGAAAAAGAAAACTTTTTTGGAATGCCAACTTAACTAGTTTCTGGCAAAAATGACTGTGCACTGAAATTTTCTTAATGGTGTTGTGAAATCATTAAATTCAAAGATAAAATTGATGTGTGGCACTGAGAAGTCTCCAAAGTGTTAAAATGTTTTTCAGGATCATAAAATACCACATTGATGGACATTTGGTGTCAGAAATGGCAAACTTCATAAAAAATGTATTCTTAATTGCCACGTATCATGCGTCGCTGCTGCCAGGATATCCTACCAAGCGAACCCTTAAACATTCTCACTTTCCACAGTAAATTGTTCCTTATACTATATTCTTATTAGAATTTTTAAAATACAGCAAAATCTGACAATTTAGACAAATTATTTCAGCAGTTTGACCTGACAACTTAAATTTTGACTTTTCTGAAATCCTGCCAGCTTCAAAGTTATCATAGATATAGCTTCCTTATACTCAAATTGAAGCTAATTTTCCCCTGAGAACAATGGTATTAATATCATCACTGTATATGAAATAATAAGCAAGATATTTAGAACCGCGATTACGCAAGCGGGCATTTTTTAAAAGCTTTGAGCTGAAATTGAGTGGCCTTGGGGGACCACTAAGACTTGCAGGAATTTTATAAAATTTTAACACTGTGATTATTTTACCATTCCACACAAAATTGAGGGGTATGCGATTTGAAATTAAAAAATTCCATTTTTTTAGGCCACCCTAATGTTTCCTCAAATTTTAATACACCTTCACAGAATATGTTGTAATTTGCTGGATGATTTGGATTAGAGACTCATTGATTTTTGGAACAGCTGATTGATATTTAATCAGTTGCTGATTTTAAGGGTCTCTATACTCATGACAAATAAATCATGAAAATCTGATATCTAAAGAAGTACTATAGTAATGGACACAAACTCAGTGTCTTCCCACCAGGAACCTTGCCTCTGGCTCAGGGGAAGATCAGTCCAAATGACCCCAGTGAATGGACATGGCACAAAAGCTACAAGGCTCATCTGCTCAGAATATTATGGCAATAAGATTGTCATTCGACTTTTGGTCCAACACCACTAATGATGTCAGCTGCTGGACAGATGTCACCTGGTGCTAACATAATTCCTGGATACAACGTTTATTGCCTATATTTCTGAAGTTTCAACATTGTACACGGTAATTTGCAGTATGGCTGAGTTATGTGTGTACAGTGAGTTTTAATGAAGACCTTTTTGCTTTTAAACAGCTAAGTGGCCAAGTCTGCGAGGACTTGTTGCATTTTGGCCAGCTGCTCGGATATTCCCAGAAAACAATCCCAGCCTATATAAACATTATTTTTATTAACCAAGAGCTCTGTATTGTTTTATTTCTAGTTTGAATGATATATAAATATTTGTTAAACTGGTTAATTCCACAGGATATTCTGTATCTGTAGATCTATAAACGATAAAATTAAGACATTTTGTTGATATGGTATTCATAAAACAATGCATTGACATCTGTATCACATGTTGACATGGAAGAAACAACTGATCCATACAACATGTACAGCATCTATGGTATAATCAAAAGTTAAAGACAAGGGCTTTTCACTTTCATTGTTTTGCCCTTAACAAAATAAATCTACCTGCAAATGAAGCAACTGTGTTCGCAATTCTCATGAGACACGAGCACTATTTTGAATACGTGTGTTACCCATTAAAACACAATTCCTCTTTCCTTTACCGCGTTGGGCTCAAGTAGCACTAGCCACCAACCAAACATCACCTTTCTGTACTTTGCAAATACAGTCTTCTGTTGGTCAGTTTCGCCTTAAGCTAACAGTAGGCCAAATCAAAATGACCCCAATAAATGGACGTGGCACGAAAGCTGCTCAACCAATATGCTCTGAAGGGCAATGAGATTGTCGTTGGTCTTATTGGCCCCTGCCGCTAATGATGTCAGCCTCAGGACAAATGTCATCCCCAACCAAGTCCAAGAACATTGTGGGCTGGAGAGAGAGATCATAATTATCATATGTGGACTGTAACCAGTGTCATTGAACTTTGGCGTTTGGATGGTGTTTACTCTATGTGTATTAGAGCTGTTTGCAGATTAGCTGCCCAAACAGTTTCAAAATTAACTTTCAGCTTGGTTGTGTGATGTCACTGACTTTAAAATTTTTTGTTTGTGTCAGTAATGGTTAATCAGTTGATTCAGTGCTTATCATATTTAGCAGCATAGGTGACAAAAAACAAACTAATTAAATGACTTGAGGTACTTGACCAAATAAGATTAGGAGACCAACAGAAAACTGTCGATTATGCGGCAAAGTCAGTTTGCAAATTGACATGAAGAAAATAGATTTTTCCAGTGGACCGTCAGTCCGCAAATCTCTGTAAACAATATCAACTAAGGTAAATTTCAGGAAGAACATCCTAGTAAAAAATTTACTATACCATATTGGGTGGTGCCTTTCCAATATAAGCCTACATTACATACAAGATACAATTTTTAAAATTAAATTCTAAATATGAAAAGACAGTGAGGGGTTAATAGATTGTCATTTTAAGAGAATGAGCCATAACAGATTGTGTGAAATACAGTAAACTACCACATCTGTGTGAAGGATAAAAAAGAAGCATTGAAATGTGGTAAAAAAAAGGCAAAAACAAAAGACTCCCAATTGATGAATGAATATAAAAGTCTCAGGAACAAGGTCTATCGAATGATTGCAAAAGCAAAAAAAGACTACTATGAAAATGAACTTAAAACAAATGCTGGTAATCCAAAAAAATATGGAAACTTGTTAGTAATTTAGCAAATTGTAAAAGAAGTTGTGATTATCCTTCTGATGTCACTTCTGATCAGTTCAACGAATATTTTTCTTCTGTTGGTGAAACTGTATCTAATTTGTCAAATAGTAACAGTAGAATGTCCGATTTCAAAGGTTGTAAAGGTCCTTCGAGTGATGTTGAATTTAAATTTCAAAATATACAATGTATGTCTGTTTCCTATTATGGATTATTGTTTGAGGAGTTTGGGGCTACAAAGACTTTTCTAAACCTGAAGCAATACAAAATAGGGCTATACGATTTTTTCTAGGTGTGAATAGTTTTACCCCGAAACATGCTTTTAAAGGCGATATGGGATGGATTGATTCAAAAACTAGACGTCATATTGAAATACTACGTCTTTGGAATAGACTTGTTTACATGGATGAAAACAGACTGACAAAGCAAGTGTTTGAAGTTGATAAACAAATTAACAAGAGAAATTGGAGTAATGAGGTTTTACAAATATTCACTAAATTGAATCTTACTCAAAATTTTGTAGAAAATTTACCTATTAACCTGGAAAATGCACAACGTCAACTGATGGAAATTTATAAAACCAACTGGAAAATCAAGTAACTAACATGCCAAAATTAAGAACTTACAGAGAATTTAAAACTACATTTGGTACTGAGGATTATGTATATAAAATTTATGATAGAGGTCATTTGTCTGTTCTTTCACAATTTAGGTTCGGTGTTTTACCATTAGCAATAGAGACAGGACGTTACAATGATATACCATTAGAATATAGAGTTTGTGAATTTTGTTCCCATCATGTTCTAGAAGATGAAAATCATTTTTTGTTCCATTGTAATACTTATAACGATTTACGTAATTTACTTTTAACTCGTGTTTTAGATTATTGTGTGGATTTTTACTTTTTATCATTACAAGAAAAATTTAAGTTGTTGATGTCCAAGGATTTAGTTAAATTTACTGCAGAATATTTGTTTAAAGCTTTCCATAGAAGAAGAAGTTTGTTGTATAATAATTAATTCAAGAAGTTTGTTGTAAATGTTTTAATATTGTAAATATGTGATTGTAAATGTTTTAATATTGTAGTTTCCAGAAAATTTGTTGTTAAAGTTACTTTTGAATTATTTTGATGACTTGTAAGCCCATATAGGGCTGGGTGTATTTTTTTTTACACAGGTCAATAAAGAATTTGTCTGTCTGTCTGTCTGTCTGTGTAAACATTTGATGAAACTTGACGATAAAACCTCTTTTGATGGCCTAGGTATGGATGGCAAGTTATTACGTATTTCTGCTGAAGTCATTGCTCCTGTTCTTACTAAAATGTTTAATTCATGTATTATATCAAATGAAGTGTTAAATGATTGGAAGTATGCAAGAGTAACACCTATGTACAAAGGTAAAGGTGACAAAAATGAGCGGGGAAATTACCGCCCAATATCATGTATATCTCATATTGCATTGCAAAAATATTTGAAAAAGAAATCCAAATTCAACTTATGTCTTTTCTTACTGTAAATGATTATGTGTCAATTGATCAATCTGCATACAGAAAGAACCATAACACACAAACATGTTTGCATCATGTTATTGATGATTGGTTGGATAATGTTGGAGATAATGTATTTACAGGTGTGTGTTTGTTAGATATTCAAAAATGTTTTGATTCCATTGACCATGTACTTCTTGTTAAAAAGTTAGCCCACTATGGCGTATGTGGTAATGAAAGTATGTTCTTTACTTCATATCTCTCAGAAAGAAAACAAATTGTAAGATGTAAAGATTCTGTTTCTAGTGAAAAAACTATTAAGTCTGGAGTTCCTCAGGGCTCAGTTCTAGGCCCTATATTATTTATGCTTTTTGTGAATGATCTTAGCCAACATATTCATTTAGGGTCAGCCAATCTTCATGCCGATGACTGTATTATTTATTGTGCTGGTTCTTCGGTAAATGAAGTCAATGTTTTTTACAAAAATGTATTGATGATGTTAGCCTATGGTATGCTGGAAATAAGCTAGTACTGAATGCAGAGAAGTCAAATAGTATGCTTATAACTTCCAAGCATAAATTTCAATCAATTCCAGAAAATGTTCTTGATGTTAGGTTAAATGACACCTTTGTACAACAAGTAAAAGTAACTGATTACCTCGGTATTAAAATAGAACAAAGTTTGTCATGGAATTTACATATTGCCAAAGTCTGTACTCAACTAACTAAAAAAGTAGGTATGTTGTCTAGGATTCAAAAGTCAACTCCATACAGTATCATGTGTAAAATTTATATGTCAAGTGTCCAACCCTCAATTGATTATGCGTTAAGTGTTCGGGGTAATACTACGAATATCAATATCGATAAGGTTCAAAGAATACAAAACTATGCAGCTAGAGTTATAACAAATCAGTTTGATTATATAAATGTTCGAGGTTTAGATATTGTAAAGAGTTTAGGGTGGATGAATGTTAGACAAAGGTTTCAATATTTTAATATACTACTGTTATTTAAATGTATTCATGGACTTACTCCACACTACCTAGCAAATAATATTATTATGGAATGTGAAGTTGCTTCTCTTACCACTAGATCTCATGATAGCATGAATGTTTAATTTGTTTATGTACCAATTATTGAGAATATGTCTCAAACTAGGTCTTTTACATGTACCGCAGGTGTTTTATGGAACAATTTACCAAATGATCTCAAGACTGTTACTAATATAAATACGTTTAAGACAAATTTAAAAAGATTTATCCATGGTGCTTAGATTTATATATGTTTTTATTGTGTTTACACATATGTTTCTTTTAAATTTAATTTATCATTGTTTTTAAACGTTATTTTTTCATTTATATTTTTATGCAGGGCCAAGTTGAAAAACAGTTTTACTGAATGTTGTTTATCCTGTAATGTAAATATATTTCATAAATAAATAAAAATAAATAAATGTGGTTGCTTTTAGACTTATTGAGTGGGACATAAATTTTCTTGTTATCCACTGAAAGCACCAATTATGAAATCAGCACTTCTGTGAGCCAAAATAATCACCAAAATTTTACATTATGTTGTAACCACATCAATGGACCATTCTCACAGCTGATGAATTAGAACAATTTTCCTCATGCATTCCACTAAATGGCATCCTGTAATAGCATATCATATACCAAATTTGAAGTTTGATGAGAACCCAGTAAGTAGTGGGTGCTTAATTTGATTGAAGATAAACTTATATCCTGGAATGACACTTGTTTTCTTTTCTACAAATTGACAATGATAGCATCAGAATATTCATTCAGCAAGTTCCAATACACCATCCAGTTGTTGAGTTGTTTATGATTTCATATTTGTAGACATAAGAGGTAGAAAATACATCATTTTTCCTGCAATTTTCATTGGTTGAGAGAAGGTATGACACCACTCTCTCCTGAAAAGTGACATAGCGTTTTACATGGGTGACCATGGCATTCTAATCCATTGATCTCCTCAATGAAACTGACTCCAGCTGTTTCAAGTGAGAGTTTTCTGTTTGTGTTTCACACATTTTTAGAATACACATTCTCAAAGTCCAACACTCTGCATTCAGATGATTGGGATCAGATGATCCACATAATGATTATTTTTACTGAAACAAAAAAATACATGAATGGAACATTTTGTCAGAGGAGGGCTCTGCTCAGACGACATGACAATGGGCTATCTATTGCTTGGCCCTCGTTTGATTCCCACTATGATTTTCTTAGGAATGTTGGCCACATCACTGGATCATCCTCCTGTCCTCATGGACCATTCAGAATTTATGACTTTGGAGAATTGATGGAATTTATGACTATGGAGTTTTGATGGAATTTTCTGTCAAAGGAGATAACCCTCTTTGGTTTCATGAATATTTGTAGTACCTCCCTTTCTTTTGTTTAAATTTCATTGAAAATTAAGTATGTTATGAAAAATAAGTACCCCCTTGAAACATGCTGCCCTGTCGGGAAAAATTCCCATCGCCCCAAATCATGTGCAAAAAGGTGGTTCCTACTCAAGTAAAACCATACAAACTACCACCCCCTCGACCAAAAATTTAATTCTGAATAGTCCCTTAGCGTTCAGAGATGTGAAGCCATTCAGAGTCAGCTTGAAACTGATTTAATGTCAATTGAAGCAACCAACAGTTACACAGGAGTGTGAAATACAACAGTTCATGAGGAAATGTAAGAGTTCATGTGGATCTCAGTTTGACATGTGTGAACAACTACCACAATACTAAGTTGGGGCTTTGCAGTTTATTGGTCAAAATTATGACATCATTTTTCCAGCCAACTCCACTTGCTTGAAGCAAACTGAAAAAAAGTGACACGCTAATGTGCAGCTTGACCAATCACCTGGCAGGATTTTCTGATGTCAGATCAAAAATTTTGCAAAATTTTTTGTTATTTGAGAAAAGTCTACAAATATGAAATCATCTGTAAACACCATTCACATCAGCTTTTCAATAAGGGAACTGTACAAATGAATCTAGACATCCTGGTGTGACCCAGAGGCATGGATTTATAGCATTTTATTTGCCTCATCTCTGTCGATGATTTGACATGTGTTTATCAAAGTTGAGGACTGAATTTTGTAACGCACATGGTCTATTAAATAAATAAAATTTAATATTGACGAGAGAAACATTATAGCTGGAATGACAAAATGAGCAGTTGACGTGAGCTGTCGTTTTGTCATTGAATAAATTGTTACCTCATTGATACTCAGTTGGTGACTTGTTTAATAGTATTAAAAGTATAGGATATGACCTCACAAATCACTTAAGAGTAGTAGATAATGACAATGTATGGATATGACCTCAAAAGGATAATGTCATTTGAACTGTTCAATACCGTATATAAGCACTTGACATCCGTCGATTGCAAGATATATTTGTTAACCATTCTGTACAATGTAATAGCCTAACTTTTTTACTTTTCTGGTGTTTTAATAGTTATTTGTGGGTTTACACTTGGGACCAAATATTTTATGGAATTTTTGAAAAGTCAAAGGAGATAATAATAATTATTAATGTTTGCGTAATTATGTTTCCTTACATTTCAGTGCTGGGCTGCTGATCGCTATTTCAAGATGGGTTATGCAGGCTTAAGTTGGACGACTGGATCAATCATCATTCGCCTCATTGCTGTGTTTTCCTCCTGTCCTAATTAGCCTACCAAATGCATAAATACAGAATGTAAAGCCCCAATCATCCATCTATCCATCATAACATTTCGATACACCTTCGCACAGGGGTGGACTGGTGACATTTTGGGCCCGTGGCGAAATGAGTTGATGGACCCCACCTTCCTATTTTTCGGCATTACTGTACAATACATGTACATGATTGTATTTACGGCAAGGTGGAAAGATCCTTTCTGAGTTTGATTGTATCATGCAGTCACAAATATCGCAAAGATAGACATTTTGGATATTCTCTTGTTTTTTAAAACATTTTTCAACCTTTCATGGGCTCCCCTGAGAGACTGGGCCCATGGCCACATAGGCCAGTCTGCCTCTGCATTTAATATCTTTGGGGGATGGAGTGGGGGGGGGGATCAAAATAAATGATTTCTTGCTCAGTTTTGGTGAAATAAGTAAATTTTCTCTTTGTATGCTTGAAATAAATAAATCCTGCTGCCATCACCGTGAACTAAAAAATTACCCGCCGAGGAAAACTCCAAGCCCCCACGGGAATTAAATGGTGAACCCTTATATGGGACGCTGTATTTCAAGGAATAATGATAGTAAATGCAAAAAGGTTCTGACCTTGGTCGCAAAGGTCTTTCTTTATCAATGTGTCAGTGAGAATACCCTCCTTTCTGAGACATGGTGATGTAACGGGGAAAACACGTTCAGGTTGCTTTGTTGGCTTGAATGAATTATGATGAATAAACGTATATGGTCCAGTTATTTTTTTTGCAAAGAACTTTACAACTTAAGGATACCCCCTCATAGGCGTATTTCGCAGGGGGTCAGGGGGGCTGCAGCCCCCCTGGCATCAGGGTAAATGGCATATATCAGGGCAAATCCAGACCAATTAGGGCAGATCCACTGCCCTGGTCCCATCCATGCCATGTTACAATTTCAGGGAAAAATAGTGACAGCCCCCCGGCAAAACGCGTGTCCCGTACGCTTATATACCCCCTGCCATAATTCATTATGCCGAATTTTATGTAACACAGAAAAAGAATCCACGAAATAATTTTTCTTAGATTCTTTTATTATAGCCACCCTTCAAAATGTTGCCCTGAGATTTTGACTTTCACAAGTTAATTTCTGTCTGCTCTCTCATGCGCGATATTACATAACATTCTTCTTTCTGAGATGAAAAGGTACACATCTATATATTTGATGAATTGATACATTGCATGATAGTACACCTTGATTAATTAGTAATATATTATTTCCTATAAGAGGTTGGCCCTAATTTAAATTACATTAAGAACAATAAAATCCACAAAGTCAATAAAACCCATATCTGGAAAACTTTTAAAAACTTCGATAATAAACAGGGCTATCATTATGGGATTTCACAAGCAGTATTTAGTTTCATAACTGTCCAATGGTGTACGACAATATGTCTTGTAATGGTCCGCTACCCTTGGCCAGTGTATTTTGTGATTGGTTTAGGTTTTTCTTCATTCACACTCCCTAAAATCCTACAAAAAGGACACTATATTCAACAACTTCGTGACTCAAAAGAGAAAAAAGGAGGTAAGATTCTGCTTTTAAACATTGACAATGTTTTTCTTTTACACAAGAAATAGGTCATTCCCAGTAATTGCTGAATAAGACATTAAAAGATATACACATTTTTATGATATCCTGTTGCCTTAGCCACCAATTTAAATGTTTTGACATTGTTTTACCTTGATTATTTATCCAGGTGAATTCATACCCGAAAACAGGTAAATATTAACAGTTCTAAGCAAATTCCCCTGGTTCAGCATATTTGACCCAGTCTACATTTTAAATTTTAAATTGTTGTTTTAATGAAATTTGGGAGGAAGATAATAATACAGTGTTACAAATGTCGTCCACCAAACTACTTTTGGAAGTTCTCAAGAGTAGAGAAAAAAATTGTCAATGGAATGTTTTTATCATTCTGAAAGTAAGGTTGATTTACCCCTAAAGTATTAGGGCAAATTGGTTGCGATAGCAACACACTCAAACAAAATATTATTTTGCTACACCCACTGATTGAAAGAGTTGCCCATTCAGATATTTAAGAAGTTCTTCCTATAGTCCGTGGGCCAGATATCGAAACCCTCCCCCCCCCCTTGGGAATTTCGGAGACCCATATATTTTGAAAGATATATATCTTAAGTTACAAAATTTGCTTGTTGGTCAATCTTAGACCTCAACGATAACCAGCAGGAGCTATATGAGTGCGGGAAGGTTGAAAATAAATTTTCGCCAAACCGAGTGCCGCTATTTTCAGAAAATATACTGTTATTCATAAACTAATCCATGTATAGATGCTTAAATGGTACCATTTTGAAGGTATTTAATTCCTCTATCTATTTAGTGCAAAAATTGATTGATTAGGATATCTATTTTGGTCAACAGAAAACAAAACATGCGGCCGTAGCTCGAAATTAAAAAAAAAATTTCATTTTATTTCACAAAAGTTCCCCGTACGGGTCACTAGGGGTCAGAAGCATCCTGAAGTTTCTTTCACATCATTCTGTATATTCATAGCTTTAAAATGATGTATAACACAACCATGTAACTGCAACAATAGCTTACCTGCAGTCAATTATTCATTATTGCATTTATGTACGATTAAGTCAAATTTTCCGATATAGGGGATGAACGACAGAGATTCTGCTACGAATATATCTTCCAGGATTCTGTGTATCTTTATGAAAACAATTGTAGATATTTGCAATAGTCTATATTCTGTTAACTATGTTTTCAGGGGTTTTAAAACAGGTATTTTCATGTTTTTAACTTGGTTATGGCAGCCATATTGCAGATTGGCAACCAAACATATTTTCTTACAAACATGTCCGGGTGACCTACATTGATGGTTTTCAGGATAAACATAATTTTTCCTGAAATAAGAACTTAATCACAACTGGTTTTCCTTTTCTGAAAGGAAGATAGTGCATTTACCCCTTGTTTATTCAAAATGGCAGCCTCAATCCCAGAAAAAAAATACATTTTTTCTGAATATCGGGTGCCAAATTTCATTATTTTTTACAAGAAATGCTTTATGCCACAAAATTGGCAAAAACTGCCTCAATAGTCATTTATATAACAAAATGTAGGTATCATTGAAACCACAAATTAGTAGGGTACATGATGCTATGTTGATTTACAAAAGAGGAGGGACTGAAATTTGACAGGAGGCCATTTTCTTTATCTTACCCCAACATTTTACTTAAAACAAAAGAAGATTTCCACACACATACAATCACTGTAATCAAAGGTAAATTCTATACAAAAGTCATGAATTCAGCCATGGTTAATAAAAGAAGAAATTGGTTATTTATTAAAATATTTCTCATTTATAACACGAATGCTCATAACAAGAGAGGCCCTTTTTCTTCCCTTACCCAGTTTTTCTTTCGCCAAAAATTATTTTTGCACAGAAATGGTAACAAAGATGTTAAATTAATTTTTTATTATTTTAAGTACAAACCATTATTATTTTAAAGATAATATTGAGCATTATATGGTAATTTTTAATATATTTATCAGGCTACCTGGCACGTATAGTTTCATTTTGGACCAAGGGTCCGGACTTTCTATAGCCACACTTTGTAAAATTTGGACTTTCGCAGATTTTTGGTAAAATTCAACAACTCCTAAACTATGAACTGGGTTAGAAGTGGTTTATAAAAATGATTAGGCATATTGAATTTTATATGGTTATTTTGTATATTTACCAGGCTATCTGGCACATATAGTTTCATTTTGGACCAAGGTTCTGGACATTCTAGTCAAGCTTTGTAAAATTTGGACTATCGCTGAATTTTGCTAAAATTCGACAACTTCCAAACAATGATAAAGCTTAAAAGTGGTCATAAAAATGGCTAGGCATATTGAATTTTATATGGTAATTTATTTAGCTTATTTACCAGGCTATCTAGCACATTTAGTTTGATTTTGGACCAAGATTCTGGATACTCCAGCTACACTTTGTAAAATTTGGGCGATCGCAGATTTTTGCTAAAATTCAACAGCTCCTCATCTATGAACTGACTTAAAAGTGGATATAAAAATGACAAGGCATATTTAATTTTATATGGTAATTTAGAATATTTACCATGCTTTCTGGCACATATAGTTTGATTTTGGACCAAGGTTCTGGACACTCCATCCACACTTTATAAAATTTGGGCGATTGCAGATTTTTGCTAAAATTCAACAGCTCCTCAACTATGAACTGACTTAAAAGTGGATATAAAAATGACCAGGCATGTTTAATTTTATATGGTAATTTAGTATATTTACCATGCTTTCTGGCACATATAGTTTCATTTTGGACCAAGGTTCTGGACACACTAGTCAAGCTTCGTAAAATTTGGACTATCGCAGATTTTTGTTAAATTTCAACAACTTCCAAACTATGAACTGGCTTAAAAGTGGTCATAAAAATGGCGAATCATATTGAATTCTATATGGTAATTTGAGCCAAAATTTACTGTCATGACTTTTTTGTTACATCTTAGCCAAATATCATTTCGAATGATGTCCAGTGTTACATCTTAGACCATGAAATGTTTTAGACAACTTTGAAGAAATCATACACTTTATCTGCAAAACAATTACACTGTAATTTATTCAAGATGGGTTCTCACAGAATTTAGGATAACCTGTTTAGAGTTTATGACAGAAATCATCAATTTGCGAAAATTCAGAAAAGATGTAACATTGGACACCACAGCCATTTTAGAAGATATCCAAGATGTAACAGGGACACCAAGGATATGGCGATGGATAGCTTCATTGTCTAAAATGTGAAGTACACAAGTCACTTACAATTTGAATGAAACTTTTTCCAAAAACTAAAATACTTCTACTTGACAATTATGACTATTCCCCAATGCCAAGTTCACATGAAGGTTG
Organism: Platynereis dumerilii; assembly: GCA_026936325.1. Lineage (NCBI taxonomy): Eukaryota > Metazoa > Annelida > Polychaeta > Phyllodocida > Nereididae > Platynereis > Platynereis dumerilii. Next base: position 34,741,130 of record JAPTHN010000006.1, on the reverse strand, counting down.
GAAAACTGTCAGTTGTAGAAGATGTAACATTGGACACCAACAGGCTAAGACGTAACATGGACACAATTTTGTCCATTCTACATCTTTTTCAAATATCTTCACGTTGATATTTTGCTTGCAAATTCTACAGCCTTGAACATTGCAAATTATTCTAATAGCAGTGATATAACAAGTCAAAGGTGTAACGTATAACCTGGCATTAAACTGACACACAATTTCATGTCATTGCAACTATTGACCAAGACGTAACATTGCAAAAAAGGTGGTCTTTGAAACAGAAAGCTCCTCCCTCACCACAGCACTGAAAGTAAAACCATCTGTGACTGGTTGAAATCATATAAAATAATATGTAATTTATGTCAACAAATGCATTTATGCTAATGATTCACCATGGCTCCTTGATTCAAGGCTTGAATGAGAGTGGCCAAGACGTAACATTTGAAAATTTTTCAATTTGAAGATTCCAGGACAGAGATGCTTAATAAATCTTATTCAGAAACAACATGGACTCATTTTGCAGTCAAATGGGAATGGAAAGTTCAACTGGGAATTCCTATTACAGTGATAGCTGATGAATTCACTTTTATATTTGAGTGTTGTCAGATGTGGTATTGTGGACACCAAAGCAGGTGGTCTACTTGCACCCCTATTTAATGTTATTTGTGTTTTAACTTTGAAGAAAAGGAAAGAAAATTGTATTAATGAAAATCTTAACAACAACTTATGACATAATTCACTTCTGAAGAACAGCCGGTGAATTTTATATAGCAATGATACTTTGTGTGTCTTGGATGGACACCACACAATTTTGGGCCATTTTGTCCATCATGCCCAACTTGAACCAGCTTTAAATCGCAAAATAAAAGTCCTCAAGCCATGAATTTAACTGCTATGCTGAGAAAATCACTTACTCTACCAATGTAACATACATTCATGTACATTCAATTGGCTGGGTGTCATCAGTGAAGTGTTTTTCAGCCAAAAATGGCAATTCTAAGACGTAACAAAAAAAATCATGACAGTAAATTCTGCCTCATTTAGCTTATTTGCCAGGCTATCTGGCACAGATAGTTTCATTTTGGAACAAGGTTCTGGACACTCTCGTCAAGCTTCTTAAAATTTGGACAATCGCAGATTTTTGTTAAATTTCAACAACTTCCAAACTATGAACTGGCTTAAAAGTGGTCATAAAAATGGCGAATCATATTGAATTCTATATAGTAATTTAGCTTATTTGCCAGGCTATCTGGCACAGATAGTTTCATTTTGGACCAAGGTTCTGGACACTCTCGTCAAGCTTCGTAAAATTTGGACAATCGTAGATTTTTGCTAAATTTCAACAACTTCCAAACTATGAACTGGCTAAAAAGTGGTCATTAAAATGGCTAATTATATTGAATTTTATATGGAAATTTAGCTTATTTGCCAGGCTATCTGGCACATATAGTTTCATTTTGGACCAAGGGTCTAGACACTCAAGCCACACTTCGTAAAATTTGGACTAGCGCAGATTTTTGCTAAAATGCAACAACTCCTTAACTATGAACTGGCTTAAAAGTGGTCATAAAAATGGCTAGGCAATAGGCATATTGATATTTATATGGCAATTTAGTATATTTACCAGGCTATCTGGCACATATAGTTCTATTTTGGAAAAAGGGTCTGGGCACACCAGCCACACTTTGTAAAATAAGGACTATCACAGATTTTTGCCAGATTTCAACAACTTCCTAACTATGAACTGGCTTAAAAGTGGTCATAAAAATGGCCAGGCATATTGAATTCTATATGGTAATTTAGCTTATTTGCCAGGCTATCTGGCACAGATAGTTTCATTTTGGACCAAGGTTCTGGACACTCTCGTCAAGCTTCGTAAAATTTGGACAATCGTAGATTTTTGCTAAATTTCAACAACTTCCAAACTATGAACTGGCTATGGCTTGGGTGTCCAGACCCTCGGTCCAAAATGAAACAATACCCTTTCCATGTCCTTTATTTTTTAAAAAATACTAAGTAATATATAGTAATAGTTTAGTGTATTAAAATAGATAGGATAACACCAAAGATCCTTGGTATTATTATATCGATGATTGGGGCAAAATAAATGGCGCCATTTTGAAAAAAGGGGTCAAACTGCACTTAAGTTCCCAGGAGAGCATCAAACCTGTCTTAACGAATCCTGATCCATGAAAACATATATTTAGACCCAAAAATCATTGTTCTAGCCCATTTAGAGCCAGAGATACGGGCGAAACGATTGATTGGCGGCCATCTTGGAATTATCCATCATGGCCGCCAGTCGTTGAGGTTATATAATGACCAACAAGCAAAAATGTGTTCTCTGGAATATTAGCTTTCCGATGGTATGTGTCTTCAAAATTCCCAAGGGGGGGGAGGGGGGGTTATGGTGGCCCGCGGACTACTAAGAGATTAGGAAAACAAATTGACAAGTTCCGTGAAAATATTTCAAAAGTGTTGCCATGGTAATGAGGAAGAGCTGCAAAATCAAAAATTCATCCATAAAGTAAAAAGCACCACAAATGTTACTGATCAAATGAAAGCCTTGCTTCCACAGCAGCGGTGATACATCATGATTTGTTTCATAACAAGAAAAGTACCCTTGAAAAGGGTACTGTATCGATTTTATCATGAACCTGAAGGCGTGTGGCATGTAATTAAAAAGTTTTAATATCTAAAATGAGTAGGCATTTTTATGAAACAATAGTCTAAGCCCCCCCTTGTTTCATGCATCTTATTTAACCAGGAAGGTTGCAAATAAAATTAAACTTCAGTTATTTGGATTAAAATGGTGCATTTTGTTATTTTGTTAATTGCTATGTAGAAATCTGCAAATTTGTTAGTACAATTGAATTAACTGTGACATGTTTGTTATGCATTTCTCAAAGCAACTGTAACTTTCAATTTAATTGCACGCCTATTCAGAACTAAAGACATTGTAAATGTGTAATGTTGGGCTTGAAGTTTAAAAACAAAGTTGATTCCCCCTAGAGCCCGGAGCCGCCGCCATATTAAGCCGCCGTCAGTAATGTCAAGCTGAAGTCAAGTCAAGACATGATCAGTCTCAGCCGCCGCTGCCTATTGACAGTCAAGTCGCCGCCACCTGGGGCCTTACTGAATTGCTTCTGCAATAAGCAATTACTAATTAGCCACAGAAGCAGCCCAGTAATACTAATTGCAATTCTGACGGTTCTTTAGCCTTGTTTCACCCTCAGCTTTACTTAATTGCCATTGAGGAACAGCCACTTCATTCAAGCCATTATAGGTGTCAAAGGTGATTGCACTTTGCAACATAGGCCTATAACTGCTTTGATAGATCCAGTTGTCATTCTCTTTATCAAGATTTAACAGATACTGATGACTTTTTGCAGATTCATTGAGTAAATTGGCATAATGTAAATTGCTTCTTGTTTCGTTTTTTAGCTGCGTCAAGCAGCTCTTACCACAAGTATTTTGGCTGTTCTTGTTAGCACTGTCACGATCGCCCTCTCTCACCAATCTCACTCAAACTTGAAATACACTCTCAATTGAATATTTCCTTAAGCCCAGTCGATTTTAGTGGTCGACCGTAACAAAAAAATTAATTAAGAAAATAAATGGACTGTTGCTTTAGGGGTCAAGGGTCAAGCTATCAGAGATGCGCGCGCATGCATCTTCTTCTTCTTCCAGGTGGCACATCCTCTCTTTGTTGGGAGCTCCCTCAATTTAACCATATAAATTGATATAATTGAAGTTTAAACAGGGGATGTTCAATAGCAATTCTGTTTCAGGGATCAGTTGAGGCAGCCAGAATTACATCTTATCAATTACTGAAGGGTAATTCATTAATTGCACTTCAGAATCGCACTTGATAGTTCAATACCAATCAAGAGCCAAGTGACTATAATAGTCAGATAATCCTTAATTGTCACATAAATCCATTGACTTTCATTATAAATAGATAGACTGACACAACAATTAACAGAGAGACACATAAATAAATGCATAAATACATATCCATACATAAATAGATAAATAACCAGGAAGATAGAGGCATAGGCGGTAATGCAGTGATATCCCTCAAATGTCAGTCACGAGCCTCCTGGCCCAACCAGAATATTCCAAGGGTTTATTTTATACGTATTTCCAAGTTATGACAACGTACATTCTTCGTATGGGGTCTTTTTTTTAGTTATAAATGCAATAATATTAGATTTATAAACATCTCCTCTAATGGCTAGCGCTGGTTAGGTCAGACTGATTTTGCGCCTCCATTTTCTTGTGTATTCACGTTGTTACTGCACTTTAAGCATATTTCACACTCAGTGGGTGTTGACTTATTTTACTGCATTTGCTTCATTCCAATCAATCTTGTTAATTGCTGTTCAATGGGGGCCTTTCAGTTGTACTGAACTATTCTTCACCATTTAGGCCTAAAGTGCAATTCACTTTCACACCTCCCTGTAATCTGTCAGCTTCTTTGTACCTAAGATTTTCAACCAGAAACCAGCTGCCCAGGATCATGCTTATTTCATCTCATGTACACTCCATGTATAAAAATAATATTTTCAAACATAAATTATTTATGAAAAAGTATTGACATGTCTTTTAAAATATACGTCCTTCCAAGTAAAAACAAAACAAGACTGTCAATATTTGGCCCTGGAATACTTTTACAAATTTTTTATTTTGGCTTCTTTTTTAAGGAGAGGGGCTTTTTTGGACTTTTTTGAAATCTTTTATTTTCGGAATTTATTTTGTTTTTGGAATTTTTTTTTGGGGATTTTTTTTTTTTTTGATTTTCTTTTTTTTTTTCGGAATATATATATATATTTTTTTGAATTTCTTTTTTTCTGAATTATGTTTTCAGATTTCTTTTTTTTTTTGGAAATTTTCTTTTTTTTTGAGAGGAATTTTTTTTCCAGGGAGGTCAGTAACACGTGATATTCGCTGATCAGTGAATAACACATGTGTTATCGACCTGCCTGTCACACACAACCGCACACAGGTAAACATCACATTATGCAGGTGGGTTGTTGGCCAATCAGGGGGCTTGTTACATAGGGGTAATGGAACAATAGTGGTTGTAGATAAGGGGTGATAACAGGGACGTATCTAGAAGTGGCCTGAGGGGGGGGGGCATATAATGGAGGGAGAGTCTTTGACGCAGCTTAAAGTGCTTGCACGTTATTTTTTTCTCTGGTGGGTAGATTCAAATTCCAAGCTCTTCTTTTTTTACATCCACTAAACTAGTGCAGTGTCACAACATCAGTGGGGAAGTCTGCTTGCCAAGCAGATGGAAATCTCAACATTGGATGCAGAAAAAAGAAAAACTTGGAATATGATTATCAGTTTCTTGTACTCAGCAACTCATTCAAACCAGCCTGTTCAATGGATGACCTGCACATTTTAGAAAGTCTTACTTTTACAGCCGAAGAATGGCAAGTGCTAACATTAAGTTGTTTGTAGACATCAATGATGTCAAAAAAGGCACCTTTGAAATGAACTATCAGTTTGTCATGGCTAACCTGTGACCTCACTGGTGAGTGGTGTGACTCGCAGATTAATGACATGTACATGTGTGGGATATATTTGCATTTACGGCATATGAGTCATTATAAAATAGTAATTATAGAGATATGAGTCATATATATATGCCTCATAAGGACAATTTTGGTACATGTCTCTGAGCACTCGTAATTCCACGACTGTAAGTCACTCAAGTTGATAAGGCCAAGTCATGAAACTTACAAGTCATGGTAAAAGTCCAAGTCATGAAAGTCTTCCAAGTCAAGTCACCAAGCACTCAAGTCAAGTCATGATGCCAGAACTCAGTGACTCCGGGCTCTAATCCCCCCCCCTTGCAAAAAACCCCTAGGTATGCCACTGGTTCATTTTGGCCCCTGTGTTTTAGCAATTGAAGTTATATCCTAACAGCGTAATGCGCCGACATGCTTATTTGCGAACTTAATACTGCAAATAGGTCAAAATTAATAAGTGCAATGAATTCGGAGGAGTTTATTTGATATATCCAGGTTTTTAAATTTTGAAAATCGGACATGTATTAAGGTCTGTAGCCCAATTAGTACTTTGTGACCCTCTGAATAATTTCTAGCTTCGCCACTGTATACACACTTTCTGATGACGTTTCACACGGAAAAAATATCGCCTGTAGATTTCCCTTACCTTGATGAATCGATGTACTGTTAAGAATACTTACATGTAAGTTTTTTTTATAGGTTAAGACATCGATACAAAAATTATTGTTTGTGACAGAAGTAGACTTCAAAAATGTCAGAGATTTTCCTTTTCGATGCATGTCTGGCTATTCTTCTTTTTTTTTCAGAAAAAAATCTTCTTTTTAAGGACAGGATCAAATTGTTGGAAATACGACAATGGCGCTAGATATCCCAATGGTTCTGGCCATCAGCATTGCCAACCCTTACTACTACAAAGACAGCAACTTGATTGAAATCTTCAAGTTTGCGGACAACAATTCCGGAGAGGTAAGAATCTGTAAAAGTTGGACTATACTGTCGTTCTGTCAGTTTTAGCACCAAAGGTGTTAAAAAGGTTCTCATGATAAGTGTTTTCAAAGCATTTTAAGCTGGCTCTGCATAGATTGTCTAGCATTAGTAAAGATTTGTATTTTTACCCTCGTTAGGTGAAAATGTTCATCCCAGACATCATATCCGAGCACAGCTTCAGGGCAGTTGGATGCAAAAGGCCTGATAGATCCGCCAGAAGCAATTCGAATTGTCTACGAAATAAAGTAAAGAAAATTTTCACATCAGGAGAAGTGGATTCTGAGAAATTCACTTTCATAGACTGGAAGGCAGAAATTGAAACAAGTTTGAAATATAAAGACATCCTAAAGGAAGTTGAAACACTTTATGATAATAACAAGGAACTTCACAATGATGTTGTTAAAAGCACCCAGGAGGCACTAAATAGCTTAGTGCAATCAGGCAGAGGCAACCACAATGTAGACATAAAAGAAGGCACTGTTTATTTGATCAAAGAACTAGCTTTGTTTGCTGCTATTCCAGAAATTTACTCAACATTCAAAAACTACAGGTTGGTTTATCACAAGGATTGGCCAACTCTTACAAACTTCTTCGCAGGGGCATATGACGGCCTTAAAAAGCCATTTCTTGAATATGTTACATTAAAAACATAAAACAATCTTTCCTAATTGCTATCTTTTGCTCGTTATTAAAGAATAGGGGACCAAATACAGACCAGAATGTGGACCAGGACGCAGACCATGATACAGACCAAATTGTTGAGTGTAATTATGTAATAAAAATTGATATATATCAGTGTTATTTTTATTCTTGGTGCAACTGGCAACACGATTACTTTGGAAAGTCTAGCATTGTAAATGTGGGCTGTAATCTAGAATGACATCTAATTGAAGGTGTCTTTATTGATTGCATTCAATTCAATTGCATGGTGTTGCATTAGCAATTAGCAGTATCTAAAAGAAGAAAAATTTTAGCAGTAGCTAAAAGAAGAAACATTTTA